>JAWNLA010000094.1:5507500-6727316 GCA_035041605.1 Drosophila atroscutellata | reverse complement strand
ATAACTAACATAACTAATTAATAATAACTGTACCACAGGCAATAAGATCGACTTGGATGTGAAAATAAATGTGACGGGAAGCAATTTTGTTTCATTTGCGATCAATAGCTCAACCGTGAATTTTGATGACGAGCGTTCCTTCATTGGCTACCAATTCTATCATACAGCCGATCCTTATGGCAATCAGACCAGGGACTATCAGACCTGTTCAGATAAGTGCGTCAGACATAATGCTAAAGTAATGAATTGAAAATAAAGTTTCATCTCTTACTCGATTTACAGATGGGAAGTGACTGAACCGGACAAGCAAAATAGTAAAATTATATATAACTTAAGGCCGAACACCAAATATGCGGTCTATGTGCGCACCATGACCATACCATCGGAGAAGAGTAACTATCAGAGCGAAATAATACGTTTCCGGACAATGGGAGATCAGCCAGAGATTGTGCGCAATATTAATAAGTAAAAATAAGTAAAAATAGATAAGTAAAAATAGACTAAATGTAACAAAACAACAAACTAAGATACATTGTTAGCTATAAGGCTAGAATTTTAAGAAATAAAGTCAGTTCGATTTTAAACGTCAACTCGGTTTAATCATTCATTATAACAATGGGTGTAGATTGTTTCCCTAACCACTTATCCATTTCTACAGTTACTAAGTTGGGAAAGATCGGCGCTAATGAAAGGCAAATTGGTCAAGTACCAGATACGCGCTGAGCTCACTCATCGTGACTCTAAACTGCAGCGTTAACGTAACTTCTTTCGGGATCGTAAGTGACCACAGTTATTGCATAGTCAGGAATTTTAGTGCTAATCCAACAACTTTCAACATTATTTTTAGCCTTGCCAAATAGCTCCTTCGATTAGGAGACCTTCGCATCGCCTGCGGAAAAGACGACTAAAGAGACGCCAGGACCTGACTGCAAATGCAATGCGGGTATTCGTTCAGCAAAAAATTGAGGCGAAATTTCAACGTTCAACGTCGTCCATTGCCTCTTGCTGCTCATATGAACCTTGAAATTTCGCTCGAATAAATATTCGGCTGCCATTTCGTCCCTGGGGGCATATTCAGGGGAAGTTCATCTGCTAGAAGTTGGGCATCTTTGTGATGTGATTGCCTCCAAATCCCTCAGCTGACATTCTTAAAAGCGTTGCTTTCTGTTGGAGCCTTATGGTGTGGTGTAGTGGCGTGAGCTCCATTAAGGCTTCCAAGGCCATTCTAGGGCAGGTGCGCATTGCCCCTGTCATACATACGCAGGCCATTCGCCGCGCCCTATCCCCCCATGCTATGACTCCGTAAGTTAGCATGGGCCTTACTACCATTAGGTGTAGCCTTCTTATTATCTTTGGTGATGTACCCCATGATTTGCCGGCTATGCTGCGACGTGCATAAAGTGATCTCGAGCACTTTGATATCGCATTCTCTACATGGGTGCCAAAGTTTAATTCACTGTCAAATGTGACTCTGAGGTATTTAACCTCTTTACTTATTTCTACTAGCCTTCCTGATAGCCTTATTTGCCTCATTCTCTCTAGCTTATAACGTCTAGTAAAGGAGACGATGACCGTTTTTGTGGGGTTTAGTCCAGCCTCCTCACACCAATCACTCGTTATTTGCAACCCTAACTGGACTATGTTACAGAGTGTTACTTCAAACTTGCCTCGCGCTATGATGACTATGTCATCGGCATGTCTATGACATTGGATACCTCTGGTGGCAAGTATGTTAATGAATACCCTCCTGACAGGGCAGAGAAGTATTTCTCGGCCCTGTTGGAGGAAAGCTGGCGATATTCCGTCCAGTCCAGGAAACTTGAAGGGCTGGAAGGTTCCAATTGCCCATTCTAGTTTCTCCCGAGTGACCGTTGACTTGGCACATGCTCAGTTGTTGGTCGTTGCAGAGGTATACTGCCTGGAAAATGTGTCTCGAAGAGCAGTTTCAGTTTTGGTGCATTGCTGTTTTTAAAGGAGTTATCCTTACATCTTTTGCGTCAGGCATCTGTTTAAATAGTACTCTATGGAACCTGGCGCCTTCACTGGTACTTCCTATGCTTTCGCAGAAGTTTCTGTAGTTTGCTCTCTTGGCCCTCTTAATCTCCTTGTTATAGGAGGTCGGGCTCTCGCGATATCGGTCCCATATTCCGTGGCTCTTCGCTTTGTTGAAAAGGTGACGTGTGTTGAGGCGCAGTCTTTCCAGACTGTCATTCTACAAAGCTGGACTTGTTATGATGTGATTTAAGCATAACATTAACTCTTGCTCTCGATGTTTGTGTTCGTCCGCCAATTCCATAGACTTTGAGTTCAGACCTTTACCGCATTCGTTGTCGATGGTTGATCTTATAACTTATTGATGCATTACTTAGCACTCGTTTGTTGCTAAAACGCTCTTGCAGCGTATTCCATGCTGTTCTTTAAATACCACATCTTCTGAATAATGTGTAATGTAGATTCACTTTAAATAATCTCCATTAAATTTGGGAATTTCTACCTTTGGAAAAGGTAGTGCAGCATGCATTTGATTTGTATTGGCAAGTCGCTGAACCATTTCTTCGTTTGTATAAAATCTTCTTGGGATCGATGAATTTCTAATACACGTGGACGTGGATGTTTGTTATCTCACTCCAGTATTGGCTTATGACTTATTGAAATCCTTGGCGAGTCTCATTAGTCATTTTAATCATTATGCGCTCCAAACTGTCGAGTCATACATTTTGCTCACGAATCATTGGCTCAATTTCCAATTCTTCGTTCAAGGTCGTCATGGATAGAGCCTCTAATTCCAATGAGGACGCTTCGCTTTGAAATTTTTCTGAATATTCAACTACTAATTTTAGTCAACGTATACTACGAAATAAATTGGAATTTGACGTTTGAATTTGTTTTTCAATATATTTTTTATTTAGTATGGTGTCTTTGAAGAGATATTTATATATTTTATATATTCTGCTGCAAACGTTGGACTGATAATTAGGAATTAGGAATTTGATGTGAAAAATGGTTGCCAAGTTAACCAAATTCAAATGATAGTTTGTAATTTGACTAAATGCGTGTCTATGATTCGCCAAATGAATCTCAATAGACTGATTATTTACCACTCGGTAAAAAATGAATGAATGAATGTAACTAACTCCAAAAGTTGGCGGTTACCAAATGTAATAGGAATGTCTATGCACTTCTTTGTTATGCTGGAATATGTTTTTGTATGCTACTGGTACCAGCAACAAAGTGTCGCCGCAATCGGTGCTTTGGAACAAATTGGGCAAAACGAAGTGAATATGTCAAGAGATCTTTTCGTACTCATTTATCAAGTAAAAATGCATGGTTTATATACAAAATTCTTAGACTGAATTGTTTGCTTAGGACTAGTTACTCTATTTACATTTGTTGACCTAAACAATCAATAGTTATCAACATGCTTACAGATACCATGTCTTAATATCATCTTCTTTGTGACGCTGCGTCTGATACCATCTGCTTACTGCAGGCCGCCCGACAGATGGTGCAAAAACCCATTTCTAATCGCAGCCCATGGGTCGAGGGCATATTTATTTATTGAGTCTCTGCTCTATCTGAAGCGTACGATTTTCTGCTCTTGACGAAATTGTACAGTAATGATGTTGTTTTTAGATAGAGTGGATTTGAGGGTAGAAGCAGTTCAATGCTGTTTAAATTATGAATTTTTCTACGGTTAAAAGTCACTCTTGACTGAAATACTATACTATACTATAATATACTAACTATATTATAATACTATACTATACTTTACTAACTATACCATAATATTTATATATTTGGACGTAGAAGTACTAACGAGCAGTACATTCAAGTGGCCCAACGATACCAAGCACGGGCTTGTTAACGCACGGACCCAAGCAAAACTGCAACCCACCTCCCACCCAACCGACCGAGGGGTGCGCCGCATAACGAGCGGATTACGAAGTTCGCGAATTGAAAGAAAGATAGGACAAGACAACTGTTTTAATAGAATGAATAGAGGAAGTACAACAAATTAACGGATAAAACGTATTATAATTAGTACACAAAATTCTAAATGGGTTATGAATAGCAAAATTGGAACTACAAGTTTTAAGAAATAGAGGCAGAAAATTCCTTGTATTTCTGATCGGAACTGTAAAATTAAGTTGGCTGACTAACTCCGAAGAATCAATCTCACCGTTTATAAGCTTGTGTAAAAAAATAACACCAAGCATTGTTCTACGATCAGAAAGAGAAGGAAGATTAATTAACAACAGTCTACTATGGTAAGAGGGTAAACTAATATTAGTATTCCAGTGAAAACCCCTAAGGGCAAATAATAGAAATTGTTTTTGTACGGATTCTATTCTATCCTGATGAACCTTGTAATTGGGTGACCATATACAAGATCCATATTCCAGAATAGGACGCACAAGTGAAGTATAAAGAGTTTTAGTAATGTAGGGATCGTCAAATTCCTTTGACCAGCGCTTAATGAAACCCAGGACCCCAAAGGCTCGATTAACAGAGGAAGAAACGTGCTTGTCGAACTTAAGTTTGGGATCTAAAAGTATTCCCAAATCATCAACGTGTTCAATGCGTTTTAATGGCTTGCCATGAAGAAAATATGTATTTAAATAGGGCAATCGCCTATAAAAAGACATAAATTTGCATTTTTCACAATTTAGATTTAAAAAATTTACACGACACCAGGCTTCAAAACTAAATAAGTCAGCCTGAAGCCTCTGTCCAGCAAACGAGTCGGTAGACGACAGACACAGTTTTACATCATCGGCATACATTAGTACCCGAGAATGACTTATAACGGACGGAAGATCATTAATGAATAGAGTGAATAGCAAAGGGCCAAGGTGACTTCCTTGAGGTACTCCGGAAGTCACCCGAACAGACTTTGAGATAGAACCTCTAAAGTAAACTTTCTGTGTCCTACACGTTAAGTAGTTAGAGATCCAACAAATTAAGTTATTTGGGAATCCCAGAAGATTAAGTTTGTGAATAAGCAATGAATGATTAACGGAATCAAATGCCTTACTAAAGTCAGTGTAAACAACATCCGTTTGCATCTTGGTTTGAAATCCCTTGATAACAAAAGAAGTGAATTCTAAAAGGTTAGTGGTGGTAGATCTATATTTCATAAACCCGTGCTGGCAAGGAGAAATTATGGATCTGCAAAGATGTTGTAGTTGAGAAGTTACCAATTTCTCAAAAATCTATACTATACTATATAATATTTTATGGCAATCGGTCTCTCTAGACTAAAATACTTTTATTTGAACCGACGAAGCAGGCGTATGCCAATGTCCTTGCGTTTGACATACAACGAGGACGGGACCATTGCCTACAGCCCTATTATAAATATTTTTTGTCGCCAAAAAATGAAGATTAAACGTTTACAAATATTTCGAAATGTGTGTACACAGAATTCTTACCTTATCTTTTTTGTTACTTTTAATAGTATTTTCAGATATTTTATATAGAAAAGTCAATATTTAATAATTTCATATAATTTAATTTGACAAAATTTACGATTCTCTGAGCGACAATCTTAGAAATTACTGTTAAGGCCAAATCAAAAAATGCTCGAGCCACGCCCCAAACTATACTATATATTAACTTCCCAGAACAGTTTATCTTTTCTACCAAAAACCATCAACGAAATACCATAAATACTTATTTATTTTCTGATATTCGCTGATTAAGTTCATGGATATAAACAATTTAAGATATTTTTTTATCTGAAACTTTTGCGTACTTTCGTATCTTTAGCTGTCTGCAGTTTGTATAAAGATATATTGTATGTATGAGAGGTTTAATGAGAGGTTTGCCTGCTTCGCTGAGTGTATTAAAACACTTCCACCTTAAATGAGTTTTCGCAAAGAGAAGTTGGTGTCCGGAATCGCCGCAATGGAATTCTTGGTCTAAACATTGTGCAAAAACGCCAAATGATATTTATAGTCATTTTGAGCTATAGGTATACAGATTTTGATAAAGGGAATAACTCAAGAATCTACCTGTTAATTGTAACATCGATTATTGATAAGGATTATAATTGTTTCCATTTATTTGTCAAGCTCGTGGATAAGCTGAGGAGTGTTTACAACAGCTGGACAGATGTGGACCTTATTGTTGGTGGCATTTCAGAGCACACTTTTAACGGCACTATCGGAACCACATTTAGCTGTATATTGGGTGAGATAACTTTCTATAAAATCGATTCAGCACTCTATTAACCCATTGACAATTTCCTTCAGCTGAGCAATTCTCAAAAATACAACAACATCTTAAGCAGCGCCAGTCCCCAGAACATACTGCTTTGCTGAAGGCTTACAGCTCTCTGAATGGAACTCAACTTTTGTGCTTAAACTCCAACTTGATGGCAGTGCCACAGAATATTTTCCGATTGCAATCCAACAGGTACGAGGGAAACCTGGGGAAAGTGCTTATTACACGGTTACAATCGCAATGCACAACTCACGTGTTAACCGACAGTAGTCGTTATCTCTAAGACTGGGGGCACTGATTCATAGTGCAGTATAAAAGTCGATATAGTCTTAATAAAAACTCAAGGAGCCATGTGATAAGCGTGGCAACAGTAATTACGTATATATACATTCATATAATGATTGATTTCCTACTTTCGTTTGCAGCAATCGGCTGGTCAATTGCAACGATGTGGAATAATTCGGCAAGACGAGAGGGGAGTAGTGAAACAATAAGAAACCCAACTTTTACCCAGATGAATTTAAATGATGTTACTAAAGCACCTTTGGAATTCCAGTTGAATATTCATTTTTGCTGATCAATCAAAAAATATTATATTTTGTTTATAATAATTACTTATATTGATTTAGGATTTTGTAAAGTTTCATCTCTTGTATTTCAAATTGGAGGAATACTGATCGGATCGATCGGTAAAAAAAAACTAAATATTCTCATAAAATGCAGGTTGAAGTTTGTTGGATGTTAAAAATCGCCACACTTTTGGCGGCAAATGTAATTCACGATATTATTATGAAAGCATATTTTGAAAACCTGGTCTTTTCTTTATTTCAGATTACATTTTCTAAAATTTAGAAAAAATATGTTTAATTTTTGGGGCGATTTATACCTTTCTAGATTTTTTGTTGCTTTTAAAATGTTTAAGACATTAATTGTTGAAGAATTGATTTATTCTATTTTTAGAAATAAAAAAATAAAATAATAATAAAATAAAAAAAAAATATTCCAAATCTTAAAAATTTTTGTTTATTTACATTTAGAAATAATTTCTGAAAACAAGAAAAACTTCAGAGTGATTTTTGTGTAGGCAGAGTCACCTGAACAACAATAAACTTCTTCGGCCTTTTGGCCTTCTACAAATTTGGGACAGGGAATTTGGAATTTTGATAACTTTGTTGTGACAGCCTTTGACCAAGTATTAAAATGTTCTGATAACCTATCGCACCAGGAATTTACGCATCAAGTGTTTTGTCTGTTTGGGTTTTTACGTGTTTCCATAATTTATGCAACAAATCTTTTCTTTTTAAATTTAAATATTAAAATTTTTTTAATTTGGGTTTTATTAATTGTAGGCGAAATAAATGAATAAATGACGAACCTTGCACAAAACCTATATAGTCTTATAACTTCGGTTCAGGAGGTAGTAAGGGAATATAGAAAATAATGATTGATATATAAACTTATGAGTCCGTTGAAATCCAATTATTTGCTTTCAGATATCAATTTTGGTTTCGAACGTAGTCAATCAATTTGGTCAATTTAAACATAAAAACAAAAATCATTTGTTTTGAGGTCGTGTATTTTTACAAAATATTAAAATTTGCGTTTGGCAATTGTTAAAATATTTATTTAACTATTTTATTCATTCAATGGCATTTTTTATTAACGGATTGTTTATACAAGTTTGTCAAGTCATGACAGCTTAAGCAAAACTGAAAAAAGAAAAAAAATACACTGCAAATAATTTTAATAGCATTGCGATTTTCTTTGTTGCCAAAAACAAAGCACGAGCGTAATTAAATCAATTGTTTCGAAATCGACTATTTTTATAAAATATTAAAATTTAACTATATCATTGATTCGCTGGCGTTTTTTATGAACTGCAAGTTTGGCAAGTCATGAAACTGAAAAAAGAACAACTCAGCAAATAAATTGGGCAGCGATTTAATGATCGTGCTTTGTTTTTAGGAAAGCCTTCCATAATAAACAAATCCCATTCGTAGTACATTGTTCTGCTACTTATATATGTTAGTTGATAAACCGATTTTTATATATAACAATGAGATACGTGCATATATACCCAAGAATTAGGTGCGTTAAAAGTATATGCATGTGTGCGCCTGTATTGTCAGTAAGCACCAGCGCAAAAGAAAATAATACGTACAATGAGAACAAAAACAAACACGTTGATAAAAAGTCTTATTCATATGGAGACCCGATAAGATTTACCCTGAAACAATTTCAGCAATCAATTAATAGAGAGCCAACTGATAACGCTCCGTTGCTCATTGACATTGGCTCAGTTAGTTCAAATTGGAATCGCGGCGTGTCGAGAGTGGAAGTTTTTGCTTGGTCAGAGAAGTGTGCTAAAATATCGTCAAAGGTAAAGCATTGCTCATCTCGCGTATTTTAAGCTATTTGTGATACCTGTGATAACGCATAAAAAGATGTGCACACCAAATAAATCAAGATCCAGAGAGATACTGCCGTGATGTCGTTGAAAACATACGAAGTATACGAAGTACAGATTATCACATATAAGATAGTGTGTATGATGTCACGCCATCAATAATTTTTTTATAATAAAAAAATCAATTGAACTTTAGACATGGTCTAAAGATATATAACTATGTTGTTTTTGCCGTACTAGGCTTATATAACACACATTCAATAATGATTGCTTCATTTTCGAAGAATTTTCAACCAAATGGCGATAACTGGAAAATTGTGGCATTTACAGCAAGGTGCAAAAGCGAAAGCAGGCGCTAAAATTCGTTTATCTAATCAGCACAAAAGTCACCACATTCCCAATCTGGCCAGTGTACCACACATACGTACATACATATGTATATCATTTGGAAAAATGTATCTCTATCTCTGGCCTATTCGAGCTGTATTTATTCAACTCCATATACTTGTTTGCGGTTCTATAAATCGCAGTTTGAATCATTTTACATTAGGTTGCGCGACATGAACACAAAAGAATACTCTTAAGGAATATCTATTATAATGGTTAAACCAGGCAATAGAACTTTGAAACACTTTCGTTCCGTTGTGGTGACACAGAGGTGAATACTCACTGAATTTAAGGATAAATCAAATATCTTATTGGATTCAAATTCATTTATCATTTATTGCATTCAAATGATATTTATCTTCAAGGATTACTAATATAGTGGCAAAGTGAAATTGTTTTATAACAAATAAAAAAAAATAAATGCGATTGTTTTAATTTTTATTAGTCCTTATTTTATATACATAAAAAAATAATTTATATGAAATCGCTCAAAGCTTATTTGAATCGTTAAATTGCAGTTGCCAAATCGCTAATATTCCCTGTGACACTCCTGAAACTCCTGGAAATAAAAAAATACTCCCCTTTGCCAGTTGTAGTTTTTAAGCTCTACAACTTCAGTTATTTTTGACTAAAAATATATATTTTTGCCATAATCTGCAATGCTGCATCTAAGAATCGTAGCGAACCTTCAAAATTTAAATTACATTTTTATGGATATCTCAATATGAAGTCAAAATTATGTAAATATCAACAAATTTGAATTCGAATATATGCGAATGTGAAATCAAATATAAATAGGGCAATGCCCAGACCATAAAATCTAAAAAGTTCTGAATTTGACTGCAGTAATTACGAATTTAATTTACAGTTGTGCTCAAACTGATATTAGTGCTACCAATTTGTGAACTTTGATCTTCAGTATATTTGTTGAATAACATGATATATCAATTATTTTTTTTATTATCTATTATTTTTTCACTTGCCTCTACGCTTTTGCCAAATCAAAGATAATGGTAGTGTTTGCATTTTTGGTAATTTTGATAGCCTGTGAGGAATACACTGGCATTATTCTGTGGGCCATTTGAATATTTTCCAACTTATTAAAATATCATTATCGGAATAATCTTTTATGTTTAGCCCGACATCCGAAGCAGTCTTTTTATTGAGAACCGTTTTTAGCTATTAAAATTTTAGAAAACGATCAGCATCGGATTAATATACATATAATAAAGCTCCTCTAGAAAAAGTTGAGAATGGATAAAAGGGTGCCGAAGAAAAAATCAGCGATCCCATCGAGTATATATTTCCATGATCTGTACCACCATCCAAGTCGACAAAATCGACGATCTCAAAAACAGTAAGAGTTGGAGACTTAAAATTCGGAATATAAGTTCTCGTATATCACTGCACAGACCCAACTAATTTTATGATTGGGTTTCGCGTAGCATTCCTAATTGATTAAATCATAATGTGTTTTAAATGTGAGCACGTAGACCCTGGTATGCTAGGGTGTGTAATCTTTGCCGTGCCTAATGAATTTGATCTTTATTGTTTTTTATAGTAGTATGCCCCGAAACGGCTATGATAATGGGTCTCGTTCCAGCGATAAGTTCAATGGAGCCCTCGAGGCTGATAGTCATAAGCCCACATATGCATTGGATCATTTGGCCACATTTAAATTAAAAACTGAGGCTGAAACAAAACAGCCGAAAGAAAAAATGAAACTTTTGCTGGAATTAGATAAGACAGGTGGTATATGGCCCCATAAGATGTATATGTGCTTCAACGGCCAATGGCTTGTCATGCTTGATAAGGATATGAAAGAAATCGAAAACTTTCCCGGCAGTCTGCTATCGGAGCCAACAGCCTTTATCAGCGATGATCCCCTGGAAACTTACAATAATGTTTTAGTTTTCTCCGTGCCGGGAATCTCCTTGGGCAATACTGAAATGCATATTTTCCAAGTGAGTGAAATCTGCCTTCCTGGATGAACCGAACTCTCTAAACCCCATTTTGCTACAGGTCAGTGATGTGAACTCGGTACATTTGGTGGAGGACCTGCGCCTGCTCAGCAGCGGTTCACCAGTCACCGTGGACCGCAACAAAACACCCATACACTTGCCAAAGCCTGAGCGTCCTCAGCCTAAGGATCAATACGGTATCGCAGCGGCTGCGGCAGAACTTGCCGCCGAGAAAAACGCACAGGATCGCGATCAGACGGAACGCGATGTTCAGGTGCTCAACCACTGTTTGTAAGTTTGATTTTGTTTCCTTATTTTGTGAAATTTATATTTTATTTTGAGAAATTTACATTTATTACCTAATTGTAAGGAATTTACACTTAGATCTTAAGATAATCGTGCATTTTGAATTTTAGAAACACCCCATTCTTTTGGTAACCTTTTTTTCTAAAGCTTAGAAAACAATATGTCAAATATTCAGGGGGTTTTTTATGCATTGAACCCTTTGAAAATAGATCAAATGTTTTGGCGCAGGTCCAGATCAACAGCCGAGTTGATATAGCGATGTCCACCTGTCTGTTTGTCCACCTATATGGACACGCGGATCTCAGAGTCTATAAGAGCTAGAGCGTTCAAATGTTGCATTTTCAGTATTCAGTTCTCGTATTCCACGTGCAGATCAAGTTTACTCCATTTTATCCAAAACTATCTCCGTTTCTCAAATAACGAAGCATTTCGATTAAGCTGCCCAAACTCTATCAAGGTCGGCTAATAATAATAATAATTTTCTGTATACATAAATATGTGTGTATTATATATATAAAAATATATCCATTCTTATCAATATATGTATATAGTGTATGCAACGGAATATGACATGCCTGATGCACAGCATATATATCTATATGTCCATTCAAATATATATGGTCACCATATTATTGATTTGATTTCAATCAATGTTGTCAAAGGAAAAGTTGAACAACATTTAAAGTGTACGTATATATAAATATATATATCGGCTAAGTGTTAGCTCTACAAAAATCGCGATTCTGACTTAAAAATAGATCCATTCTTCAATCATTTTTCCTGTTCAAGCTTATCGTCTACCTACATTTTTCGCTTGCGCCATTTGAGTTCCTCGGGCTTGAACTTGAGCAGCCAGTTGGCGATCGCCTCCTCAATGTCACAAAGAAACGGGTTTGTCAACTTTGGCGGCTGGAGGTCCTGAAACAGCTGGGGCATAAAGACGATATTATCGAACATATCCTTAAACTCTGGCGATGCAATTGGAAACACTTGCGACTCCAGCATTTCAAAGGTGGGCAGACGTTCGCGGACGTAGCGTATGCGTCGACCGCAATTCGCCTCGCACGACTGTCTACTATAATTCTGGCTGCGTCCTGCTAGCTTTGCAGCGATCAGCAGATCGCAGATCCTTGATAAGGGCACGTAGTTCACGGTTGTCAACCAGACGGAACTCCCACGACACATCGTGCGGCCAGTGAAGATTCAGCGGATATACATCGGTCAGCGTGCCTCGCATCGCCAGTCGAGCGCTTGGCTTCGGTTTCCTCCGCTCCTGGCGGAGATTGTAACAATTGTGGATGTTGATCCAGGTTCATCGCTGGTATCGGCTAATGATTGTGTTGCACTTCCGTGGCCAATATCGGTTCTTTCTCATCCTCAGAGCACAATGTGTGAATTTGATCATTATTAGCAATATACTCGAAATCATCGAGATGCTTTGCTGCAAAATCTGTTGTCACTGCGTAGCCATCGAATGAGCCGGCAGCCAAACGCTTTGCTCTCCTGCTGTCCTGGTGGGTTCTCAGCCAGGCTCAAGGCCTTCGTTTGTGAAATCGGCTTATCTGTGTGATTATACTCCGTTTTCGTTTCCTTTGTCGACAAAGACTCGATTGAATCACAATCATTATTGTTCTTTGTAATTGGGGGGCGAACTTCAGCCTCATTAACAATGTACTCGGAATCTTTTGTTTCGTTTGCTAATATCTGGCTAGTGACTTTTAGTCCTCCACCGTCGTACCACAAGTGGAATATTACATGCCGCCATATTAGCATTATCATCCAAACTTAGTTGAATGACGAACTTTTTGGTTTTCTCCATGTTCTAAAAATACGTAATATGCGAGCGCATGTGTGTGAAAGGGATGACATGATAATCGACGCTAGCGTAAATGTGTTTGTGTGTATTCTGCAGAGCCCCGTTGCTTACGATTTCGTGTACGTATTTACATTATGCCGTGTTTATTATTAATATTGTAGTTATGAGTATATTACAGTGAAATATGAGTAATGGATTTACAACGTAATGTTTTATTTTACAAAACGACGACTGATTTAACTTAAGGTACTCGATACTTTGACTTGTTATTGGCGATCTTAACTCTGAGACTCGACTCGACTCGACTCTCTCGTTCTGTTGTTTTCTACGACTCTTCTTCTTCCATTTATTCTTATGCTGCTGTTAGGTCTGTTAACCAGCGTTGCCACCCAACAGCACTGTAATCCCACTGTAACTACTCAATACATGTGAATAAAAACATGCGCCGCCTTCGATTTTTGTACTCTTCAGTTAATGGAAGAAAATCTTTTTAAAAAAAATACTTATATATATATATAATTATTTAACAGCTGAGTTCAGGATATACCATAGTCGAACTCACTCGACTGGTTTATTTTAATCGTTATTTGAGTTTTAATTAAATTTTATGTATATATATTTCTTATGCTTGCATGTTGCTGACTTTCTCTATTGCAGCGAGGATGTGGAACGATTCATTGCAAGATTGCACTATGCAGCTGAAGCTTTGCTTGAGCTGGAGTCCCGTAAGAACCAACATAATCCCCACGGGGAGGGTCTGCTGGTACTGCGATCACGTCCACCAATCGAGAGCGAATTCTATGACATTTTGGCTAAAATAAAACTGGCGCTCAATTTCTCTGTTAAGTTGCAGAACCATTTTACCAAAGGTTCTGAACCCATTCACAATGTCTTCATTTCCCTGCGAACGATTGTGAATGTGTGTAACGATGTTTATGCCGGTGCTCATTTACCTGAGAGCGTTATTAATCCTCTGCTGCGCCGAGAAACAATTACTTTTCTCAATGGCACACTTGACTCTAATGAGAAGGACCTGTGGCTCAGTCTCGGCCCGAATTGGACCGTGCCAAAGGATCAATTCAGGGATCATAAGAGTTCATACCATCCAATTTTCTATGACGATTGGTCGCCAGACTGGGTGGTCGACGAGGAGGTTGCCTACTTGGCACCAGCATTGAAGAATTCCCAATCTTACACGCCAATGCCGCCCAGTCCGGGAGGCAATCGCACCTGGCTGAGTCGCTTAGAGAGCCGCAATGTTAAAATCGCAGAGGTTGCTTACAATAAATCTGCCACCAATGATAAGGAATTGAATGTCACGAAGGGCGAATATTTAGAGGTACATTTTGAATTTAATTTTAATTTTATGAAGCCATATAATTTTGATTAAAACATGTTTTAATTAATACAGGTTATTGACGACTCCAAGAACTGGTGGAAGGCGCGAAATTCATTCGGTAACATTGGCTACGTTCCCAACACAGTGCTAGTTCCCTACAACTTTGAGCATGGCATCAACCGGAATGGACGCGATAACGAGTCATTGGGGTCTTCATCTCTTGACAACGGTGAAGGTGACGCCAACAATCCGCTTTATCGCAACACGATGGCAATGTATGTGCCGCCAACGGATCGTGAGTCTCAGCAACCGGTTGGCAACGCCAAGAATATGCCTCGATCCTACTCAATGCCAAATGTGCCCGTTCCACCGCCCATGCCACCGAGCGATAGTCAACCATCCACCCCAAGTGACACCTTAAAGCGAAATATGGCAGCCGCTGGAACTATTGCAGGTGAGTGCTTCATTTGCATTGTTCTCCATGTAACTACACTCTGAAAAAATCGATCCGAATTTTAGAAATTAGAAAGTTTTTCTGGTTTTTTTTTAAATATATTTTAAATGTCAGAAAACATTTTTCTTAAAATTAGAAATGATTGCCATAAATCGAAAATTCCAAAGCAATGGTGTTTGTTAATGTAAAATAGTACTATAATTTATAAAAAGAAATGGTGTTTGTTTTTATAAATTACATTCTTATTTTATATTATTAAGAAATGCATTTCTAAAAAGTATAAATACAAATCCTCATATTTAGAAAAAATACTCCTTGTAATTCAGAAAAATTTAATGAAATTTATTGCCTCGGGTTTTTAATTAGGGTTTAGGCAATAAGTCAATAAACTCGTGATTGAATCGAATCGCTGAAATATCGTTATGGGAATTTATAGACTATGTAAAATGTTTTCAAACGTGAAATCTTAAAATACTTAATTAAAAAAATATAGAAAAATTTGCTTTTTTTGTATGAAAAAACACTGAAAACGCTGAAAACTAGAAATATATTTTTCCTAGATTTTGGAAATTTTGCTTTCTGAATTATTAAGTGAGTTACACTTGGCGATCAAAGTAATGCAAATTTTTATATGTAAGGTCAATTTTTTTTTTGAGTGTAACCGTTCAATAACTTCCGGCTTTTCATGTGATAGCTATGCGGGCTCGCAACGACTGCGATGCCGACGACGAGGCCTATCTGATGCAGGCGAATGTCAACGGGGAGATGCGCATGTTGCTCCAGCAGAGACAGCAGCGTAGGGACCTGGAAATTCTAAAGACGCCCGAAATATACATTACCCAGCACTCCAAGCCATCGGAAGTGGAGGAATGGCTCCGCGGCAAGGGCTTCTCGGACAACATTATCAAGCGCCTGCACACGCTCAACGGTGAGGAGATATTTGCGCTTTCGCCACACACCATCGACAGCTATTTTGGCCAGCGGGAGAGCCGTCGACTCATTTCACAAATTGTGCTACAGAAGAACATCTGTGAGGTAGATATATAGACGGTCCCTTTGAGTATCTGAAATCCTCATTCATCATTTGTTCATTTTCGCAGTACAAAACAATTCGGTCGTCTGAGCTGTCTGCTAAACTAGCTCGCGCCAGGCAAAAGGCAGATCAGTCGAATGGAGATGAGGTCTTTTAGGCCTGCCTTCCTGTATTTACTTAATGCCTACTTTGAGGGCAGCTTGTTCGAACCCTGTTCCATTGGAGTTTGATTTTAACTGCATACACTTTACTTTTGGCTGAATACCTCTGTGGATTGGATCCCTCTTGGCTTGTCATTTATTTATTTGTAATGTTTCGTTCATTTATTTTAAAATATGCCTGTAAATGCATATGCAATATGTAAATAAAAATCAAAAACAGCATTTTATTGTTGCTTTATATGTGTGTTGAAGCTCCGAATTCACACTACACTAATTATAGTCGCAACTTCTTGCCGAGTCATACATACATATATGTAAAGAGACAATTAACAATGTAAATGGTTAAAGTTGTGGGAATATAGCAAATCACAAGGCCATTCTGAAGATATATGTATATGTGCTTGCATCCAAAAAGATAAGATTTCATGATCTGTGCATGCACAATCGAGACTACAAATATCAAAACCGGTGTTATTCAAAGTAAAAATAAATTTTTGTTAAAGTTGAAAAGTTCACGCCTTAGCATGGAAAACGAGAACAAGAAAATATATATTTTTGGAAGCTGTAACATAAATCAATATTTAATTCGTGTTGACTTATGTTTTCATAATCTGATTGAGCAAAATCAAGGACAGTACACATGCAAAGGCTTTGCTTTCAAATTTCTGTGACTGTTGCACAAGGCAACAGGAGAGAGCAAGTAAGGATTAAATTGCATTAACCAGAGAGCAAAAAAAAAGTTTAAAATAAGCCCGTAAAAATTGAAAATATGCAAAAACATATACGAGAAAAGTATTGAAAATGTAAAAAATATAATGACAATTCTTATTATAATAATAACAATGACAATATTAATAATAACACAATAATAATAATTATATGATGCAGTTACCGATTTGTTTTTTATAAAAATAAGATTTAAACTTTGAATTTGTTCTAATTGAATCCAACTGACGCGATTTTCGTTTCTCTGCTTGAAAATGCAAAAGTATTGAAGAAAAACAAGAGTTAGTTAACTTGATATTTGCTTGAATTTACATCGGCAGTAAGTGATTCATTCCTTTTGAAAATGGGAATTGATCTCATTTACAATGACAACAATAAAATTCGATTCTGTTAACCATGGTCAACTACTGCTGAAAGAATTAAAAGTTGATTCAAGGAAATCACCTTGAACCCTTATTTTATACCCTTCTCATTAAAGACCTTCTTATTACCTTAATCTTCTCATTAATCCTTTTACATTCACATCTTCGTTTTCAACATGATTTGAACTCTATGCAACTCTGGAGCTGGATAAACCATTTGCATCCTAAATGTTCAAAATGTATGTATATGACTTTTAGTCGCTTTAAATCATAATTGACCACTTATATATAATGCAAAGCGCTGCAATTAAGCTCCTACTTAGCTTAGTTTTCCTAGGTAAGTTAGTTAATAAAAAAAATGGATGAGATCTACATTAATTTGCAAAATGAATGGAAATAAGCATTAAAGTATAGAATATGTAAACTATCCCTGAAATACACAAATTTTATGCTCTGACTATACCCACCGATATTTACGATATTAAAGAGATTCAGAAAACGCATAAGAGTATGTAGTAATTATTAGAAATATGTATTACACTCAGAAAAAAAATCGGCCTGAATAAAATCACCCTGATAACCTTATTAGAAAGTTAGAAATATTATCTATTATTAAGAAATGCATTTCTAAAAAGCATAAGTTCATAGAAATTATGCAAAAATTCAGAAAACGGTAATGAAATTTGTTCACTCGACTGCTATATTTGCGATGAGAGGTGGTTCCTATGCTCCATTGGGTCGTGAGAGTAACAACCCAAACCCAACGCGTTGGCATAGTATTTCGATGCAAATCTTAAAGAGGGTATCATTGTCTCAAGCCGTCGGCGCATCATCATTGTCTGCTTAGGCGAAGAAATGTAGTAGATTTGAAATAGATTGGAGTAGATTTCCTTCCCATAAGTTTAGCTTGCGATCAGTTTTGTGACTGTTGCCTTTTTATTATCATTATTTAATTTTATTTTCATTAAATTAAATATATTGTATCTTCAGAAATCATGCGAAAGTCCGTCTAACGACATTATCAAGCGGAAATCTTAAAAGAGGTATCATTGTCTCGACGTGCGAAATAGTTTATTCATCTGCGCACTGTCACATGAACCCGTTGAAACCTATCTTTGTATGTATACGTGTATGTGTGCCCGTTGAGAAACAAAGAATTTTGTGTGTCGAGACACTGATACCCTGTTTTAGATTAGAACCATACATTTGATGGGCTGTCGTTACAAAATTGCTCAACAGTTAAGCCACCCCACTTTACAAAATGTAAAATCGAGTGCCACCTCGCACACAACAAGACAAGTATAGAGTGTTGCTGCTTTCTTCGCACACATTCAAGGGTTTGCTCGATCCCGTAGCAATATAAACAGCTGCTTTTTCGCACTCATACATTCTGCTTGAGGATTAGCGCAGACAAATAATGACCTGCGTTCGCTGCTCGCCACATTGTCCCTAAGCAAATTGTGTTGCATTGCCGACGGGTTCCTACTCTCAGCACCCGAAGTGTAGCTCAACGAGAGAGTAGAGCAGATTTTTCATGCAATTTTAGTTTAGTTTATAGTTGATTTGACATCATTTTCTGCTCAGTGGCAAGTCACTTAACTCGCGAGCCAAGGTTCAGTTTCTCGAATTTAAATATACATGAATTTATAAGCCATATAAAATGTTTGCATATGCGAAATCTTAAAATAATAATGTTTATAAAAAATACAATTAACTAGAGTTGTTAGAGTTGATATTTTGTAGTAAAATGTACCCCGAAATTAAGAAAAGAATAATCTTGTTTTTTAGAAATATACTTCCTGAATTTGCAAATTTTTTAAATGCAGGGCAACGGAGCTGCGTAGCTAACTTGCCTGCTTATTACGAAACGATCTATTTTGCTTAATTTCCACTTATTAGTTTTTGGTTAAGAATATTACGCATTCTTCTACGTTCAGAAAGTGAAAAAAAATTATTAATATAAGTATAGTAAGGTAAGTGGGTAAGCTATTATTAGTGTTCCAGTCAAGACCCAATCGAGCAGATATCAGAAATGGTTTTTGTACAAATTCTATTTTATCCTGTCGAACATATTAATTGGGAGTCCATATAAAAGATATATATTGAAGAATATGACGCACATGTGAAATACGAAGAGTTTTAGTAACGCCTGGATTGTGAAATCTTTTGACTGAAATCCAGATCACCAAAGGCGCAATTAGTGGCAGCAGCAGAAACATGCTTTTCAAACTTAAAAGACATTAATTGGCATTTACCAAAATCAATTTTGAGGTTTTTTTTTTAATTTATAAACTTGCTAATCTAATACTAGTATATGTTCCAAGCTTTAAATCTACATTCAAGGGAGACAAAAAAAGAGCAAAAACTCGGAATAAATAGCTGAAAACTACTTAGAATACTATACTCCTCACTCAGCCATAAGGACTTTCTTATCCTGATAACTTCGTTTAGTGCACATAATTTGCGTATTTTTTTACATTTTCAAAAAGCCCAAAAAACTGTTATTTGTTGTAGACAGAGTGTGGATTAATTAAAAATAATGTACTCAATAGTGAAATATTTAATTATTTTCGTTTTAATTGAGCAGGTCAAATTATTTTTTATTTTATTTGTATTATTAATTAATTTTGAATGTCATTCATAAATGACAAACTGTGACTGTGTTGCTTTTGGCCGAATGTGTGTCGTAAGCAGGCACATCAACGTCACGCAGACGCAACAACAATACGGCCAATACTCGCAACATTTTCGAAAGAAAACTTTCTAGGTCACACGCCAATTTCCATGCCAAAGTTTTGTCACAATACAAAAGCAGCGCTGCGTAAAGGTTGACGGGGTTAAAAATGTGTGATGCTTGTTTGCTGGCTTGTTTGCGTATTGTTGGACAACGGTTGCATTAATGTCATACCAATCGTATTTGGCACAGTGTGCCAAGTGTTGCGGGTTCTCGCCAAAAAAGTGACATACCAATCGATACATTGTAAGCGCACTACAAAAATCAAAAAAAAAAAAAAATCAAATAAAACCGATCATATTCAGTATAAACAACAAAGTCCCCCATCCCTTCCCAATCGGCCGTCACTTTCAGCATAAATTAGAGCACAGCGAAAAAATAAGCAAGCTTCTTTGATTTACACGCCGTCGCCAGCGTCGACGTCAGCGCCTGTTGTGCCTGCTGCCTGCTGCCTTGAATGCAGCCGGCGTTAAACTGGCTTTAAGCTGACTCTAGAGCCGAGCAGGCTCGTTAGCTTTGACGCCGGCGCTGGCGCTGTCGCTGGCGCTGACGTTGTGCAGTCGCCGTCGAGTAGCGATCTCGATTCGTTATAAAAGCTCCAAATTCAACGGCTGCCCAGTTAGTTCAACGCCGACAGTATCTTGGGGCCTTGCCTCGACTGAGATTTACCCACAGAGTCGTCACAGATCCCCAGCAGTGCATCATTACGCTGGCGCTTATGAGCAGGTGTCGATTTGTGAATGAGTAGCTAATTAAGCTGCAATTTAGTTGCCAGCAGATTAATATTACTCAGCAACAGTAATATTGTTTGCTCAACCAAGCGCGGAGTTCGCGATTTCGATTTTGTAATTGTTGGATTGTGTATTGTAAATATTGTGATTGCTGATTGCGGATTGTCGTGTGCAATTTAAATTGAAAGACTTGCCCAAGTTTGCGCCTCTTAAATCACTACTTCGTCGAGAAAATAGCACACGTGAGAATGGTATGTACCAAAGATTTAGTATAATCACGCTTACTTTTCAATTTTAACGGACCAAATTTAAAAATGCTTTTAAGGTATTTATTTATTTGTGGTTAGCATAGCGTTTGCAACATCTAGACAATTATATTCGTATCAAGGATTTAAAATTCATCCATTTTAATTTTAACGGACTCAATTTCAAAAAGTAAAAGTGATTTCTATATTCCAATTCCTATTCCTAAATAATTATTTTCATGATTAGAAAAGTAGAATTTTTATAGATTAGTTATTGTTGAGCTAAAATAAATATTTATTTTATTTATCTATTTTTTTTTTAAATATTAAATTTACTTTTTCCACTTTTATTTCGACAGATTTTAGTAGGCATCAAATAAATATATAATGTCAAATTAGTGTCAATGTCTAGACAGTCGTCTTTAATCGAATTAATCCAATTCATTTATCAACATTATGTACACATAATTACACATACGTGAGGAAAAACTAATGCTGTCTGTTAGCCCATAAAAAGCATTTAATTTAGGGCACTCGTATTATTTTTTTGCTATTCGACTAATACCAGTTTTGGCTGACGACGTCTAATGGCATATTTAAAAAGCCATTACGGACCATTGTTTATAGCAGACCCGCTTTAGCTGACTTCACTTGCAGTCAGCTCTGTACAAAAGTACACACGATTGTGAGTGGCAAAATAATTGTGTTGCAAATTGAATGTTTTTATTAAAAGTAAGGTAATTAATTTAAGACACCAAACGAGCGACCTTCATACTTGAATTCGTTTTCGGTGGTGCTTTGCCTGCCTGCAGACCCAGAGAGGTAAAGGGCTATTGCACACGACTTTGAATCGAATACCCTGCACAAAGTGTAACTCCTTCAGTTTCTTCTTCTTCACCCGGGGCATATTTGAAAAATGACTGCGTTGTCAGCCACGCATGGTCAGCAATTTACGCCATCTAATTGGACACGCCCCCCATTATTTGTTAGCTCTGATAGTAATCAGTGCAGACATGCCACAAGCCAAGTTGCAACCATTAATTTTACATATCAAATTATGCTCGGCCCCAGACCACATACACATTTTTCAAGTGGATTCAATTCGAGTCGATTAAATTCGAGCGCTGATAATTACAAACACTTTTCACACACAATAGAACCTCGGCCACTTAAGCTTTCTATTTAATGGACAGACTAAATGGAACGGTAAACCAGCTTGAGGGCTCAGCTGTCTGTGGCTACTTTCTCCCACTCTCTCTCTCTCTTTTTTACGAATCTTAAGCCAGTTATGCAATGTACTTAATTATGACATATGTGTACCAAATCCACTATGCCTGAGTGGTTGTATGCTGGCATGTAAAAATGCATACGAGTATAACCACAATTTGACGACTTGCCGCCATTCACTTGACGATGTTTATGAATTTCAGGAACCACTATGTAAAACATAAAAACCCAGAAGAAAAATATGCAAATGAGGCTGGCTACACATAATACAAACATGAACACAGGTGTTGATCCATATATGGGTGCATACCTTGATAATGTTAATTAGTATATACATCCATACACATATGTCAGAGATATACATATATGTGTAATACTTCGGAAAAATTAATAAGAAACATAAATATTGCATATAATTTGCTTGTTTTTTTCTTGTTCATATTTTTTTTTAATTACAACATCAGCGGGGTGTAAACAACAATGGCATAACTTTTAAGAAACAATACCGCAAAGACCAACCGAAAGATCACATTTGAATCCGAAAATGTCGAAAGATTTTATTTTGATACATTGTATGTACTTCTGGTTTCAATCATTTGGCATTGTTTGAGGCTAATCGTGGCAACTGTTGAAGTGATTCACTTAGGCAATGCTCTTAGACATTACAATGAAAAATACTTTAAAAATAATGTAAATTGCACATGCACCTGGCACCTGGCACGTTAGCTAAGTAAAAATGTAAAATTTAAAGGTATTTCGGAAAATGCCGCTCTACTCCAGTTGGATTGGAATGTCTTAAGCTCGAGAACCAACCAAGCCAGCCATGCTCTCAATTAATGAATCAAGTTAAACAAACAAACTAATTGCAACATTAATTGGCAGGGCGTTATTAGGCATGCGATTTTGACGGCTACAACTATTTTCAAACACACACGTGCCTCAAATAAAATCATTTCAACATTTAATGGCTTAATATTATTTTTATATATATTTACACATATATTAAGCTGATTTTCCATTAGTGTCTAGCACCGTAACTAACAAGCTTAAGCTTATAGCACAGCGAAAGAAAAATATCAATAAATAATTATAAAGTGAATAAAATGAATAATTACATGTTTCAAATTGTATGTTAATTTAACCAAACAACAAGATACGAATCAGTAACACCAAATTAAGCTTAAAAAATGAGTACTTTTGGTGGAAAAACTGTTATGGTAATGGTTAAAATGAATGAATGAAGTGGAGTTTCTTAAGAAGTAATTTGCTTTTTAGTTGCAACATATTTAGACAAGCTCAATACCAAAACAATTAAAATAAACAAGGTCTTCAAAAAATAATCATTGTGATTTTCTCACTGGCTATCATAATCATCAAAATTATGCTATACAAGTACAACAATTATTTAGAACATGGCTCAATTAGAGTCGGCTTCAGCGGGATTTATTAAAATCACGCAGATTAGTTTTAAATTTCAGTAATTAATTACTTTATTCGCATTTTAATTTACTCGTTATTACGAGTGGCTCTCTTTGGTGGGTAACTTGCTGGAAAGTGGCGAGAAGGGAAAGATCCGTTAAGTAGCAGTGCTGATCATTCAGCCTTTTCTTAAAGCAGCATTTTGGCTATTTTTAGTGCTTTGTTGCAGATTTTAGTTTTCAAAATAAAAGATTTTGGCAATTTTTTGCAAGTTAAACATTTTTAACTAATCGGCAAAGTTGGCCAATAAGGTTTGGTGACTTACTTTTAATTTGGCATTCCAACTTTTCAATAGGTTTAGGTTTAAAAGCAATAATTTCCATTTGTGTAAACTAACAAAAGCATTTTGTGGACACGTTCGCAGTTGAGAGCTCGCTCGTATTTCACATTTTTACCTCAAGTCCATTTTTGTATCTTCGAACGTAATCTTTTTAAAGACGAAAACTTGCGGTATATTCGTAATCGCATTTCAGTCATTAAGTAATTTGATTGTGTGCTTTATGCTTAACAATTGCTGCCAGCGACCTCCAAATCAAGATAAAATTAGTTAAATTATCTGACGAAGAAAGCGAGTGTTGAGATCAACTCGTTTGCTTTCGATTTCATTCACGTTTCATGCCCGACTCTTGTTTTGCTCGTGGCTCTGTTGGTTGATGCAACTGCTCAAGCAACTTGTACGTTTTCAAAGTCAAGGTCTGCCACAACAACAACAACAACAACAACAACATGAACATGAACAGTAGTGCAACAGCTTCAGCCAGTGGCAATAGTTGCCACCGGCTAACTGCCAACGGCCAACCTCAACTTTATGTTGTCATCTGACCATAATTCAAAACGATTACAACTTAATCTTGGTGTGGACAACGCTGGGTACAGCGGAAGATATTCTCACATAAATTAAACTTTAACTCCTAAATTACGTAACTTAGTTTATTAATACGCATTCGAGTATATTTAATACAATTTGTCTGTGCCGGGTTAATTAACTCTTAACTGTGCTCGCCAACGGGGAAAAATAATGACCGATGTCTTGTTCAATTATATAAGAGAGCTCTCTCCGCTAGATTTCGACTAAAATTATAAATTAAATACTTAATTTTAAAATCGCAGAATAAAACAATATTATTATTAGTATTAAAATGCACAATGATTCAACATTCATTGCAAGCACTAGGAAAATCTATAAAAATACAGATAGACCAAAAAGTTTTGAACATTAATAGCTTTGTCATGGAGAAAGTAAAACGTTCAGCAGAATGAGATACAGAGAAACTGAACACACTACTCAAAACTAGGCCCTTTCTAGGGAAGTAAATCATCATTTTAATTCACAATTTTGAAAAAGCGCAAATTCAGTTTAAGAAATGCTCAAATATAAGCAATAATATTACAGCTCCAAAATTGGTATATATCTTCAAAGTAAGATGTTTGGTTAGCTGATTTTTAAAGCAAAATTGTCAAAATTTGTGCTGGTTAAATTCGATTAAAATCTACATTTTAATTATGGATATTTATGGCAATGTTGTGAAGATAGTGAAAGATTGTTTCTAATTGCTAATTGTGTCCTCGAATTGATAAACTCTCCCGATCAATATGGAGTAATACAAAGGAACTCATCTTTTGCCAGATTGAATTTCCGATTTCGATGATTTTGAGAACAGATATGAGAAACATAGTAAATCGCACATTAGCAATAGATTTCGCAATATTAATGAATTTGGAGCTTAATGCCTATCAAATGTGTAACCACATTTTTCAATTATATATATGTACACAAGAAATTCCGATGTGGCTCAGTAAGCACTCCCTCGAAATGAAATATTATTCAAGTGGCGCGAATAATTAATGCCAAACAATCTAATGTTTGGACTAAGCCAATAAACCAAAGACGGACACGATTTTTTGATGATGGATGTGACTAAATCTAAGACACTCAATCATACGAACATGTCTAACTGTATAATGATTACCTATGCTTATTAGTATGTATTTCGTAAATAATGATATGATATAAAAGTTTCCGAAATTATAGCAGTACGCACTTAGTTATCCACCGTCTCGTAACCGTCGAGTCATGTTAGTTTGTCTCGCGTGTTCGCTGCCATTTCTGCACAATGTCTGCAAATTTTCTCACTTCCGTTTTCAGAGACAACGTTTGTTGGATTTGCTCTGGTTGGCATTGTCAATGAGAGCGTCGTGGGGCCGGAACCGGGCCGGACGTGGCAATTGCGGTAAGAGCATCGTAATTACCTTGGTTTTAATTACACTGCGAATTATGTGCACATATGGTGTCCAAAATGCAACCAGGCGGCTGATCATGAAAATTAACAAAACCTTATAATGTGTGCGAAAAATAACGACCGACTCGATTGTATATGACTCTATATAATATCGAGTCATTTCAACAAATAGGCTAATCACGTCAGCGATGTGAAAGCAGGAATTGAATGCGGCTGTTGCAGACTTATTTTTATGCTCTGCACTTGTTTTGCATTTTACAATGTCGATTTGGACATAAAGATGGAAAATTAGAGTCAAACAGATATGCAAATTTGCAGCTGCCGTTATCTTAATGCACAGATCAACGGACATTTGTCAAAGCCACTTGTGGAATATGCATTCGACTCTTAAACTATATCTCGATTCAAATGCATAATAATGATTACATATTTATGCATTCATGGAAATTATTTAAGACATTGAATCACGTTTGCTTCTGAGTTTGCATTTACAGAATATTGAATGACTTTGCTTGAAAACCTTCTTGTTTCCTGGGATTTTCTGAATTTGGATTAATTCAATTTAATTTCTGTTGCCTTCTTACATATTATTAATTTCATTTAATGCACAAAATGAAGTAAATCTGCAAAACCGAAATTTTTTTAATATCTTAAATTTAAATTTTCATTTGAAAAAAGAAAATGCATCCATTTGCAATTATAATTAACATGTTCTCTACTGATTTTGAATAGAGAAAATCTTATAGATATTTAAATAAATATTTTGTAAAAATACCTAAAGTTTTCTGTGTATATATATCTCTTTTTTTACTTTCATTCTTGATTGTCGATCATTTTAAAATTGTAACTCGAATTCTTCGGCAAAATACTGAGTGCAACAAAATGAATTCTTCCCACTTTCTCTTAATCGGTGTAAAACTAATAATAATAATGAAAGCACCGTTTCGAGTACTCTATAATGATTAACAGAGACTCTATCATGTATTCAATTAAGAGTCCTCTATTTTTATATTATTAAGAACTCAACTTGAAACGCCTTGTCTCATGAATAATATTTTTGCATGCTTTTGTGATTGGGATTAATTACTAATCATTCAGAGTGCTCAACTTCTATAATTAAGAACTCGAATTTAAACTTTCTATATCGTAACTAATTCAAACTAATTATTTTGTTTGGTCTGATTGGGTTTTTTCTGGGTTTTCCCCAATTCAGGCAACAATAATAATAATAAATACTAACTATTTTTATTGGTCTGATTGGATTTTTCTGGGTTGCTACATTTCCCAGATATCTTAATCTTTAATTTACATTTACTTTTTTATTTTATGTAATATGTTTCTGTACTTTTTTGTGTCGACTGACTTTAGTTGACGTTAAATAAATAAATAAATCAATTAATTGCAAAGCCATTCGGAGTATCAGCAAAAGTGATAATTGATTTAGCTGTGTGTGAATCCAGCTTAAGGACCGGTCTGATGGAGACTTAACTTTCGCCCAAACCATTTTGACAACGGAAACTCGTTTATTCGGTTTGGTTTTTTGGAAAAAAGTAAACAATTCTTTAAAGACTTTAGAGGCCTTGGGAGTATTTGCAATTAAATTAAAATAAAAGTCAACGGCATTAAACAAAGGAGTTGACGATTTAGGTCCAGGTCCAAGGTTATGCATCGCTCCAACTGCCTTTCCCCATTCGGACTGACATATCACGACTCCGACTCCGACTAAAGTGTCGTCCCGTCGAAAATACATTTGCAATACTTTTAATTACGTAACATACCCAATCTAGTATTCGCCATCTGAATGCTGGCATAGAAGTTGGCTGAGAAAACTTATAACTGCATTTTTAGCATGTTTATGTCCACTCGTTGTCAGAACGCGCTCTTTGAAGTTTATTTATGGCATTATTTATATGCTACGATTTGGTTCATACTCGTAGTTTGATCTGTTTTATACACTTTAGTCGCTTTAATGTGCTTAAAATGTCGTCATAAATTAATGCAAATCTGCGACTCCAAAATATATCTCTCTCGTCGATCTCTGACTGAAAACTTGATATTTTTAATATAAGTTTATTACTTTATGAGCACTTTGCAAAACAAGTTAACTAAAATTATTGATTGCATATTGTAACAGTGCTAATTTAACAAATTTTATAGCTATATGCACAGCGCATCATCGAGTCATCGAGTCGAGCACTCATGATTATTATTCACTTTTCACTTTTTAGGTAAATAATGTTAGCTCATACATAATTGTATGATTGTAGCGAGAATGAACATAATTTGTTTACTTCCAAACCCTAATTAAAATTAGATAAATGATATTTTTCTACCACACCCTCAGAAAAACAAAAGCGCAATTAAACAAATTGTTAAACGATTATTAATTGTTTGCTTATTCAAAACAAAATGTTTTTGGTTTTGAGTTGTGTGTTTACTACGAAAAAAAACAAGTAAGTATTCAAAAATACATTGTATGCATAAATATTGATATGACATTAATTTGATATCTTAAATTTACACTCAGCCGCAGCGTAAAGATTACTTGCTGCCTGCAACTGGTAACCGTATTCCGTTAACCGATTTGCTTCGAAACCAGTTTTAATTGGCTCGACTTAATCGAGTCGACACCTTTAAGAATCAATTAGTTTGGCGCATCCAATTCGACGACCTTATAGGCAATAGCAAATTGCGTCCGCAATTACTGAAATTGAGTTGATATAAATTCGTAAGCCAAAATCCGACCAGTCCTGTCCAACGAGTTCACAAAGTGCTAATCACTCGACTCCGGGCAAGAGAAGTTATTCGGTCATGCGACTTTTGGGCCATGTTACTTTGTAAGCTGCGTTCCATTATGGCTACTAGAATTTGCCTCAGTTTATACACGTATCTTAGTGGATAATTGGACATTAATTCAGGTATGTGTGTATATATATACATATATATATATATATGTTTGGGTGCTTCGAGTGCCGGTCTACTTATTGTCATAAATTATGGCCGTTGCGTAAATTGTGTGCACCTTGATTTCGATGTCAACAAAAAATAAGAAATAGGCATTTTGCAACAAAGTTGCAGTACGAGCAGAAGTCGCAACATCTTACGCAACTCTCGAATCCAGAGCACCACTTGACGAGATCTCAGACAGCACTTTTAGGTGCTTTCACTTAAAATGGCAATTTCAATTAGTGCCTGTTACTCTATCGACGAGACCAATCGGAATTTGTTCAATTTCGGGCCATGGGGGGATATTGGATACGCGTCCCGGCCCCGGTTTCGATAGAGATGTTGAACACATATGTACATCTGCACAGATGCAACTTGGTTGCATTCAATAAGGAGTTGTCTGCGCAGCCATCAATAAATCAATCATTTTGTGGCGAAATTCTTAGCTGCGTTGCACCCAACTATTTTGCACTTTAATGATCAGCACTTGGTCTTTGGTGATTTGAGTTTAATTTTAATTAGATGTCATTAAGTTATGCCAAAAAAATTGCTCGCTTTTACCCGATTTGGTGTCTGCACCAGTTTTGACGTTTATCCACATGTACACACATATTAATTTTGGTACACTTTTTGAGGGTATAACAAAATTGTTGGGAAGTTTGTCAGGAGTTTCCAAAATGATTCGTCTGTCCTTCTGTCTGTCCGTCTGTACTCAGTTTTTTGATAAATGTGATATAGGTTCAGTCGCAAAACTATCTTCACGGAACTTTAAATAAATCCCTAATTTTTGCTGCTGGATCGGACTACTTTATCATATAGCTCTCATGGAAACCATCGGTTGAACAATTTTATTCTGTTACAATAAAGAAAGAGTATGTAAATTTCGGTGTGCCTAAAATAGTCATAATTACTTGTTTAAATGCTTTACTCGTTAGTGAACTCACATCAGTCCAAAGTCGAAGGCTTCTGATTAGCAACATAAAACAGATATATGTATATACATATATATACAAGATAAGAGATACATTGTATCTCATAGTCTATTATAAAAATATGCAGTCGTGTTTATGTAAATATATTCCATAATATATATCTGTTACATTAGATATTAAGAATTTATTTCTTTTTATTTCGAATTGAATTTCCTGCTCCGCAAAGTCCAATTGGAAACACTTTTGTCATTTTTTTGCATCTCGAATGGTCTTAAATCATGGCTAATTACCATAATGCATGTCCATCTGTTTGTTAACTGGTTGCATTTATTACCTGGCCATGGCCAATTGCTGTGTTTTGCTTTGTCCATTGTGATTGCCAAACACCACGATTATCATCTAGCTTAGACTAGACTTAGAATATATACATAATCGAGTGTTTACTCCGTTCGGTGGGACCGGGCGCATGGACATTAAAGCGTTAACTTGGCCATACTAACTCCAGACCCTGTTGGCTAATTTGAGTTTTATTGCAGATTTGAAAGTAACCAATGTAGTCCGATCGAGCAAAGTCCGGGCTATTGTTCTGTTTGCTGTTTGCAATTAAAATGTACTCCGTCTGTGTGTTGGGTGCTGTCACGGCAGCTGGAACGGATTGGCCGCCAATATTAGCGCATTTGCATGCGGCAACTGGCATTTTGCTCAAAGGTCTCTCACCAACAACAACAACAACAACAATTGGAAGTTGCGGTTGGCTCTGTGACTGTGGCCATGTTGCCAGATGAATGAGTCCACATGGGTCTAAGTCTAAGCTCGAGGCCAGTGAGCTTGGATAAAATGCATTATGTAAACCCATTTCTTACATATCGACGTTTTTGTTTGTTGTCTGGAAATTGCTGAAAAGCTTATATACATATATATTTAAAAATTATAAAATAATTGTAGGTTTTTTCTGCAGCACACTACATAGTTGCACATACATACATATCACAATATGTATATATTTTTTAGGTAAATACCAGAAGCAGCAACGAACATGTTTCCGTTGAAATGTTGAAATTAAAATGAATAACAGCCAATACAGACTAAATGGGTTAAGGAACCAGTTGTTACCATAACTGCAGAGCCTGTGTCACAGCCGCCAAGATCGATGGCCGATTGTCCCTAACTAGTCGGTTAGTCGGCCAACATGCCAAATGGCTCAGTTCGTGTCTATGGCCAGTTTAAGCCAGGCTTAAAATAAAATTTACATAAAATACACACACACACACACAAAGGTTTCGCTGAAGAAGTCGTTTTTTTTGTTTGGCTTTTTTTGGTTCGAATGCCTGCTGCGAATATTTCTGAGAACTTAAATCGCTTTGACTGTGAAACCGATCACATTCGAGTTGGCTCATCAAATAAATCGGCAACAGCCACAGAGATAAAAATAAATTAATAAATAAAAAATAAATAAACAAACACAAGCAGGCATGTCCATCAACAATATTGAAAGGCTCCAAATTTTGCACAGATTTTCCTCCTTTAGCAAGTTATTTAACGACGTGTTAAAGGAGACATGAAGCTGGAAAAATGTATATTACTTGATCAGATTGCAGTAACCATTAGCATTATATTTTGTTTGTAGTTTAATTTGAAATGCATTTGCATTATCATTTAAGAATTCAAATATCAAAACTTAATTTAATTCAGAAACATATTTTGTAACTTTTCAATGTCTTACTTCTCGACCTCGCATTCGCATTTCGAAAGTGGAGCAGTCTCCTCATTCTTCTTGAAAACGTCTAACATCAGTGTTTTAAGATTTGACCCGAAGTTTAATTAGTATTAAATGACATCGTATTATACGAGATTGATCTCTATAAACCCGTAGAAAGTAGCATTTCAATTTCACATTCACTCTCCTCATCTTGCCGCAAGAGCGCACCTTTTTTTTCTAATAAAGGCAAGGATTGAGTTCCGAAATTGGAGAGGTTGATTTCTGAACAACTGTTTTTTAAGGTCGACCTGTGTTAATTCAATCCAAGACTCACTCATGTTCCACATTTATTCGCATTTCGAACAATAACAAAAATCGAGTTTCTAGCATACCATTCTAGACCAGTGGTATTTAAGATGGAATTTGAGATTTGATTTGGTATTTTTAGCCAGTCACTCAAACGTGATCAAATGCTTGAGCGACAATTAGTTTTTGTTCTCCTCAATTGTGAATTGTTATTATTACTATGCAACTATTTCATTCGATTGAAATTCACAACGCATTCAAATATGTTTTAGTTTTGTCATTTGTTATTATTTTTGAATTGATTATGATTTCGAGGTCAAGAGGTCTACAAAAAAAAGACTGTTTTTGGTGGCGACAGCTTTTGTATCCATGCCGAGGGTCTTATGATTTTTTCGTAAAGTTTGTAACGCATTAGATAAGAAGTCTGCGTCTCAACATATTATATATATTCTTATTCACTATCTGAGCCATATATCCATGACAATGTCTGTGTTTTTGTCCACCCTATATGTGTATATGAGCCTAACTCATTACCTGAAGAAACTCGCTTTGCTTACGTCAGAGTTGAAAATCAAATGAGTCATTCTGAAATCGGTCTAAAAATCAGATTTCGTCGATATCTAGACCAAACTCAAAATTGGTCAAAAACTTGTATTCAATTTTGTAGAAATAAATTTGTTAATAACAGCAAATATTTAATTTATTATAACTTTTTCTTCCTGAATAAAATTTTTTAAATTAAATTAAATTGAATTCTTGTGAGCGTTGCCATCCAATTTTTATACCCTAAACCCATTAAAAATGGCAGAAGGAAGCATCTCGGACCTCATAAAGTACATATATTCTTGATCAGGATCAACAGCCGAATCGATATAGCAATGTCTGTCTGTCCGTCCGTTCGACTGTCCGTCAGTCTCTATGTACACGCGGATCTCAGAGACTATTAGAAGTCAAATCTTGGAATCAAATTTGGAATATTTGTTCTCGTATACCAGAGGCAAATCAAATTTGTTTAATTTTATCGATAACTGCCTCCGTTTCTCGAATATCGATACATTTGGATTTTCGATAGCAATAAATGCAACAATTTGGAAGGCAGAATCTTCCATAATATACATATGCATCTTAGTGATCAACTGCCCAAATTGCATCAAGATCGGAGAAATACCCAAGTTATAGACGAAAATATATTCCCATATTGATCTCAATTCTATCAGCAGCTGCAAGCATCTTCTGTGTGCATATAAATATGCCAGCGGATGCGTGAGAAAGAGATGGCATGATAATCGACGCCAGCGTCAATGTGTTTTTGTGTGTATTCTGCAGAGCCCCGTTACCTACGATTGCGTGTACGTTTGTATGTATGTGCACGTGCTTGTAGCCTGCAAGAGCGGGTCAGTTTGAGCATGTGAATAAAAATATGCGCTGGCTAAGTTACAGTTTTTTTTTATTATTATTCTGTAGACCCTGGGCCTGTCATAAGAAACGAGTGCACTTGCAGTCCTGCTCACATTTGGGTGCACAACTTGTTACATCGAAATTTGCCAATAAAACAATAGTACATATATTTTACAGCTGGGTTCAGGGTATATCGCAGGCGAGCTCACTCCACTCCAGCGTTCTCACTTGTTCATTGTGGTATTTTTGTGTCTTTGTCTCTGCCGCTTTGCTCTCTAAAAGCGTGTCAAATTTTGATGCGTGCTATTATCTTTTAATGTTCACTCCATAATGCGAATTTATTGGAATGATCGTTTTCAGCGAATTGCTTTTTTAGCTTTACGATCCCTGCTGAGCTGGCGTGCAGCGTTTTTCAGACATACTTTTGTTTACCAACTTTTGAAGCTAGTTGTCTTTGGTTCTGCCATTCACCTGAGCTCGTTAGTTACGCAATGCATGGTTATTGATTTTGTTATAAAATTCGAGTGAAGAACTGAGTTTAACCGAGTTTAAGCATTGAGTGCGATTTCATAAGTCAGCTTCGACGATTTCTTTTTATATGATCAATTCTACAGTACTTATTATATATTTCATATTCTAAATTTGAATATTCCAATAATAAACCGTTTAATAAATGATCTGAAACTACGGCAGAATCAGATCAAAATATGTGACGGTTATTTTTAATGAGGATTAAGCAACCGAGTATTAAACTTGTATCATACATCCACACAATGTAACCAGTTTTTAGAATTTTTTTGTATTCACAAATTTATAGCTATTCCATACATTGCTAGCTTATGTTCAAGTCAGGTTTTCTTAATAATTGAACCATCAAAATTATTATTATTATTATTACTATTATTTTTTTTATTACAAATTATACATATTTATCATACATATTTAACAATTTTGAAAGTGTATATGGAGATTTTTCAATCAAAAACTTAATTTCAGATGCGCCATCAGCGAGATATGCTGGTCCTCTGCATTTTGGGATTTGTCTGTAGTGTGGTCGGACTTAAGGTATCAACTGGCTACCATATTGTGCACAATGATCCACCGCGCTCCCATGGAGGACATTTACATGGGTACAGCTATCTTCCAGCCTCCCAGCCATTTATAATAGGGTAAGCCGTAGCTGCTCTCATTCTGCGACTGTGTAAAACATTCTTGAATATATATTTTGCATCAGAAATGCGCTACCCTCTGCAGTGGATACTTCGCCTGTGCCACAAAATCCATTCTTTAGTGTTGCAGGTCCCCGACCAGCACCACCCACGCAGAGCAGGGTTACTTGCGCCAATCCTCCGGCTGTTTGTGAGAAATCCGCCTATCGTACGATGGATGGATCATGTAATCACCTGGAAAACCCAGGACTGGGCGTTGCCAGTACTAAGTAATATCAAAGCGCCCAGACTACACTCAGAAGAAATTAATCTACATTTCAGTAAATCGTAAAAAAATATATAGTTTTTCTTGCTTTTAGAAATAATAAGAGAAATAATAAGAAAAATAATAAGAGAAATAATAAGAAAACAAAATTCTTAAAATTAGAAAGTCTTGCCCTAAATCGACGACGAATTATTATCTGTCATCAAGAAATGCTTTTCATTCTTAGAAAACTATTAATCAAATTTACTCGGTCGGCACCTAGGCAAGATAGCGTCACCAAACTTGGAAGAAAACTTACTGGTAAACTCCTCCAAAGATGGGCTATACATTTTTAGATCCTATATCTACAGCAATTTGTATGACAAAATTGGAGGATAGATTAATGGAAACCTCCTTCAAGGATTGGTATTACTACAAATTAGATATATTACATCAATATTAAAAAAAAAAATTCACGCTGAAACTTAAAAATGTACACACTAGTTTTTAGAAGTTTTCCAAACATTCGCGATTTACTAAAATGTAGGTCGATTTTTTTTATGAGTGTATGTCTCAGTCTGTAGGCTTGTGCCAGTTCTAACGCATATCCTTTAGATATGGTCGTCTTGTGACACCCAAATACGCGGATGGAATATCGGCGCCAACCCGGTCCGTAACTGGCAATGAGCTTCCCAGTGCTCGTCTGGTATCCCTTGTGGTATTTGGTGAGCAGGACGTGCCGGATCCACAGTTTACGCTCCACAACATGCAGTGGGGCCAGATTATAACGCACGACATGAGCATGCAAGCGGGAGGCACTCAATCCAGTATGTCGATCACTTGATCACTTAGTAATAGAGTGTCTAATTTACCCTGTCTAATCCTACACAGAGAAACATCCGACGCGCTGTTGCACAGATGATGGACAATTGGTGGGCTTGGACACAGCGCATAAGACCTGCTTTGCCATCATCGTGCCTCCCCATGATCCGGCCTACTCCCAAGTTGGTACGCAATGCCTCAACTTTGTGCGCACCCTGACAGATCGGGACTCCAACTGTCAGTATGAGGGCGGAGCGGCCGAGCAGTTGACTGTGGTCACAGCCTACATGGATCTGTCCCTCGTCTATGGCAACTCGATGCAGCAAAATAGCGACATCCGCGAGTTCCGAGGCGGACGCATGATTGTGGAGGAGCGCAATGGCGCAAAATGGCTACCCTTATCCCGTAACGTAACCGGAGACTGCGATGCCATCGAGGAGAATGAAGTATGCTACAGAGCTGGCGATATACGTGTCAATCAAAATCCCGGACTCGCCTTACAACAGACCATACTGCTCCGTGAACACAATCGCATTGCGGATGCGCTGTCTGCTCTGAATCCTCACTTTGACGATCGCACGCTGTTCCAGGAAGCTCGCAAGATCAACATAGCCCAGTACCAACAAATCAGCTATTACGAATGGCTACCAATTTTCCTGGGCGAGGAAAACATGTTGAAGAATAGCCTGATTTTCAAAGCTCCCGGAGGAAGCTACGTGAATGACTACAATCCCAGCATCGATCCCAGCGTATTAAATGAACACGCCACAGCTGCATTCAGATACTTCCACTCCCAAATCGAGGGTAGATTGGAGTAAGTAATCTATCAGAGATGTACTCTGCCCCTCTCCATAACTCTTTTTTATTATTAGCAGTTATAAACTCGTTAATTTATAACCTCTTCTCTGCTTATAGCCTTTTGTCCGAGCTGCGCTCAGTTCTTGGCTCATTGACTCTTAGTGATTGGTTCAATCGCCCTGGTATTCTTGAGGTTGGCGATAACTTTGATTCCCTAACCAGAGGTCATGCCACACAGCCAGAAGAGCTGACGGACATCCACTTTGACAGACAGGTATCTATGTTCAGACAATTAATACAAAAATAACTTAAATTCATTATCAATCAACTGTCAACATTTCATCAAGATCGCATAAGAATCACGGAAGTATAGTCGAAAGTAGATTCGCATATTGAGCTCTTTTCTATCAGCAGCCGCAAGCATTTTCTGCAAACATAAATATGCATATGCAATATACATATATATGTATGTATGTATGTATGTGCACGTGTTTGTAGCCAGTCAGTGTGAATGAAAATAGGGGCTGGCTTAGCCATAAGAAAAGAGTACACTTGAAGACCTTCTCACATTTGGGTGCAAGACTCTTTAAAGGGAAATTGGACCATGTCTAGAAATATATTAACAACTGGGTAAAGGGGATTTCGTAGTCGATCTCACTCGATTACAGGATTCTTATTTGTTGTTTCTGTAATCAATTAAAAAATAATTTGAAATACTCCCAACTATTTTTTCTGCATTTAAAATGATCATATGGAACAAATGTATTCGATAATATTCGAGCAATTAAAAATACTCACAGCTATTTTCTCTAAACATAATTATATTACTTTTCATTTGCTAGATTAAGCATTTCCTGTTTAGACGTAATATGCCATTCGGCTCCGATCTGCGTTCATTGGATATTCAGCGGAATCGTGATCATGGACTTGCCTCGTACAATGATTTGAGAGAATTCTGTGGCATGAAGCGAGCACATTCGTGGGAGGACTTTGGAGATCTGATCAGTCCGCAGATAATCCATACACTCAGATCGCTATATGATAGTCACGAGGATGTGGACTTGACGGTTGGTGGCTCTCTGGAGGCACATGTGGCTGGGTCATTGGCCGGCCCCACTTTCCTTTGCATCCTGACGGAACAGTTCTATAGAACTCGAGTCGGCGATCGTTTCTTCTTTGAAAATGGCGACAAAATCAGCGGATTCACTCCAGGTATGATTTTGCATTACACGTATTGATCAATTATGTAATTCTGACATCTTGACCAGATCAATTGGTGGAATTGCGTAAGGCAAGCATGGCTCGTTTGCTCTGTGACAATGGCAACAATATCGCTTCGATGCAGCCTGCTGCATTTAGAACTGTTTCGGGATCGTAAGTACTATATAAAAAAAACACTATCATCATCAATATTAATCTATGCCTGCTTACTAGGAACCCAATTGTGCCATGCTCGAATATTCCGCAAGTTGACCTCACGAAATGGGTCGATCAAACTATACATTCATCTGCAGATCACTCAGTTCTGTTTGGAAAGAAGTGACAATTTCCATTGTATGCACACGGAAATGTCTTTAACTAGTTCAAAATATAATAACAATTAGTTTAATCAACTTAAAGATTGTAAAATCAAACTCCATGTATTATATTGTCCCCATTTGATGTACATATATAAATCATATCGGTATGTAAGAAATCCCTATTATTATTACCCATTCTAATAAAACATTTTATCCTAACTGACTGACAAGATATCTACTTATATATTAGCTGCTTCAGCATCATACACATACAGAGAAAAGTTGGTGCAGTCCACAATAAATTATAAATAAAAAAATAAGAAAAACTTAAATAAAAATGTATTAAATTTCTTATCAAATCTTCTTTATGGTTCGTGGTAATATCGACTCGGTCAGATATGCCTTCAAGGCAAGGGTATAATAAAATAATTAAATCATATAATAAATATAACAAAATGATATGATTGAGTAAGTAATGTTAATAATAAATGTTTATCTTAACTTCTGTTCGAAGTTATCCTGCATCCAGTTATGAAAGTCGGCATCCCGAATAGCTATGTGGAGTTAGAAATGTTTTTAAAACCATTAATTATTGGTAAGTAACGAATACTGATTAACAGATTATCGGTTGTATAAATAAACCTATACCGATGAATGTACATATCGAGATAAGCGTAAGACGTTTCCAAATTTAAGTTTCAAGTTTCGGAATAAAAACATATATTTCTTGGTATTTGTGATCCTTTAGTACCTGTATTATTCATAAAAATGTATAACACTTATAATTGTTTTCGGACTTTTGGTACTTCAGCTAGTTCATGATATTACGAATATGAATAAAATAATTAATGATATATGAATAGAACGATTTATATCTCAAATACGCGTCGAATGGTTCCTGTATCAGTAAAATCCTATAAGTACTTCAAAAGTTTTTATCTTTTTAATTTTTTAGCGACCTCCCCAAAATGAATTGAAAAGTTTGTTTATAAGTTCGTTTTGTAAATTTATTCATGACAAAAAATGATATTTAATATAGCAAACAGAAGTAAAAGTGAAAAAGTCGATTCTATTCGAATGGCTTCAAACAATCAATACAAATTCTTAAGGAACAAAGAAATTTGCATAAGAATTAAAGTTTTCTTGTGATCTTTCTGTGCAAAAAAGATTTGTTTTGTTTTATTGTTTTATGAATTGTTTGATTATTGATTTTATTTGTTTCTTTTACTGGCTTTCAAATTTTATATAGTTTAGTTAATTTGACTATTTGCATAGCATAAGTGAGAATACTCAAATCACAATGCTTGGCCAGACAAAGTAGAATAACAGAAAGTGATAACAAGCCGAAATTAATGATATCATTTGAATAATTCCTAAGAAATATGAATAAAAAATCAGTTTTCATTTCTATATGGCATTGGGACAGCAGAAGATAATGTATTGGTCGTGTGCATTGCAAATGAATGGTTGTTTAGAAAACTTCTCTGATAAATTATACCTTTAAGCAATTTTGAAACTAAAATATGCATATTTGAACCACAGCGTCAAGTTTATTAATTTATTGATCATATTCTATGAACTACACAATATGCCAAATAAATAAATGTGTTTAAATTGAAATTTGCAAAGAAAAAAATATGTGAACCGTTTTCAAAAACTGTTTGGATTGTGCATGATATATCAAGAATTAACTGAGCTAATTTCTTTCAGTTCTTACAAGCCAAATTTGTGGACTATATTTGGAAAAATTCCATATTAACCTTTTGATTAGACCACAAAAAATATCAACTAATATTTAAAATATTATACGAGTATGTGCCAGAAGGGTTAAGTGATGCGCATAAGTAATAAAATAAATAAATTTTTAAATGTTCATGTATTTATATTTGTATTGTATGTATTTATATTGTTTCATATTGTTTTAAATATTTTTTTTTTTTATTTTCAAATAATATTAGCAAATTTCCAGCAGTTGAGGTATGAATTCCGATGTGCGTGATAGTGATAGTGTACTGTAGAATTAGGTATGGTATATCACTGGGTGGGAACATTTTCAAGCAAAGCATTCAAATTTGCTTACATATTCATATATCTTGAGCCAACTACATATCTCAGTATTATTCAAGTCTCGCATTGAGATATATCATTCAAATATAAAAGAGGGTATAATTCGGAAAGTCTTTAGTCAATACTTCAAGATAATAAATGGCTTAGTTCTAGATGAAAGAAGAAATTACGTCACAACTGCGAGTTTAAATTAAATTAAAAATTCAATTCAATTATGTTACTTCGCTTTGGAAGGTGAGATAAAATTAGCATAATAAATTGATTGATATTGATGAAAAGGAGCAACATTAATCTTCGGCTGTTCCGAGATTACCTTCACATGTAGACTGCAGTCCCCTTCTCTCAGTGATTTAAACTGTCTGAGTCATGAATATTATCTGAGAAACTAGTTTGCTTACAAACAGTGCCACAGACTGACTGGCAGAATGACTCACGGTCGGGCAAACCTTTGTATATATATTGTATAGTATAAGCAGATTTCATTGATAAATATCAAACGATAAGCCGATAAAGCTGCCTCACAATCAAGGTTTTTTTTCTGTGAATAGCTCAATTAGTGCCTGTATCTCTATAAGATACATAAGAGCTTAGTTTTGATGGGAACAAATTTATAATGAAATAATGTTGAGGGTATATGCTTTTTGAGATCCTTCGATATGGCCGATACTCTTTTTTATCCGTTTAATTTTTATTTATAATTTTTATCGTACGAAAAGATTTGAAATGGGTTACGAGGCGTACTAATTGCTAAGATAATTGGCCTTCTGATGCTCCGCTCTTCCGCATCATCACTTTCGTCTACATAAGTTTCGGTTTGACTACTTTGTTCATTCTCTGATTCGTTATTAGATTCCAAACCTTCTTCGTTACTCAAATCACTCATATTTTCGACCAATTCAACATCGTCGGTCAAAGCCTCAGCAGGATAAGGCTTCGCTGATCCTTTCATATAGTCTTGATCCAAAGTATTCAGTGTATCAGTGGGATTTTCGAAATCCACCATGTCATTATCGGTCTCAATCCCATGCATTCGCTCAGCATCCCATTGATGCCAGTCAACGCTTGGGAGCGCTGGTGGTGCAGGTCCTGGATGTAGATGGTGTGGGTGGTGATGTCCTGGATGGTAATAGCCTGGATGATGATAATCTGGGTGGTGATATCCAGGGTGTCCGTTATGTGGATGTCCCTGATGCGGATGCCCATTGTGTGGATATTGTTTGCCTGGATATCTTTTGTGTCCTCCGTGCGGAGAGCCTGGAGAGCCTGGATACCCCGGATAACCTGGATACCCCGGGTGTCCCGGAAATCCTGGGTGTCCACCAGGACCGTCATGATGATGCCCTTTTCCCGGCGATGGGATAGGAATTGGAATTATTATTGGAGGAGGTGGCGGGGGAGCGTGCCCATGCCAGTCCTTATGTCCTGGATAACCTGGGGGACCCTTGGGTCCAGGTATCCCAGCATGTCCAAAGTGACCTTTGTCCCCCTTATCACCCTTGTCACCCTTGGGACCATAATGTCCAGGCTTTCCCGGTACACCTGAAGATCAACAATAAATAAATCTGCAATGATAAATCTCACCATAAATCAGTATGCTAACCTGGAGAACCCGGAGGACCTGGTAAGCCTGGTGGACCAGGCAGACCCGGAGGACACAAACAATGCTGCTGTGGACTTGGATAGTGTGGAGGTGGATATGGATATGGTGCTGGTGATGGTATTTTGTAAACCACAGGTGCAGGAGCTGGCGCTGGAGCCGGAGAATGAACGACAAATCTTCCGGTTTCCTTAACACATTTGATGTCTCTCACCAAACCGAGAATGGCTAAGCCCAAGAAGAATATTTTCAGTATTTTGGCTCTCTAATGGAATATCCAATAATGTGACTTACCAAAGCAGACGATTGATATCTTCAATTTCATGGTTCGAAAGCTAATGCTACGTTTCGCCAAAGAACCGATCACTTTTATACTCCAAGCACAATTTATATAGAATTTTGCGAGCATACGCAGAGAAACACATATTTTACAAAATTTACTTATAATAATCCAGTTTCTTTAAGACCGTTATGAATGAATCCACTGAGAAATCAATCTTTTGTCTTATTATCTTTATTTGTTTACATATCATGGAAACTAATTATGATTTGAATAAAAATCTCATTGACTCTGCATAAAAAAGGTGCTGAATTCCATCGTTTTGATTCTTTGACTTCGTCACGCCATTACTTCTGTTTGTAAAACGACTGAAGAGTTTGCCAAAGATGTCACGCTTCAGCATATGATTAGCCCACATACAGAAAATTCAAATAGTTACCGGTATAAAGAAAACGCAAGGTCAGAGCGAAAGTTAAAGGTTAACTGTTTTTCTTATTACATAAGAAGCACTGCCCCAATTTTATTGGATTTTATATACAATGCAGGAAATCAAAGAGAAACCGATAGACACAGTCAGCAGCAGAAAAACGATTGACAATTATTAATTGTTCTTAACCGGTAACCGAAAAACGATATTCTTGGAACTGATCAGACCGAGAAATGAGCAAAACATTTAACTAACTAATTAAGTTGAATGAAATATAACTTCGATTGCAACTTATTTAAAACAAGTAAGAATTCTGCAGTCGTGTGAGCTCGACTACGATATACTCTAAATATATTCTAGTTTTATTGGCCTTTGAAAGTCTGGCCCCCAAATGTGAGAAGGTCTTCAAGTGCACTCTTTTCTTATGAAAAAACTAATCCAGCGCATATTCTTGTACACAAGCAAAAACTAACTGGCTACGAACACGTGCATATACATACATACATAAATATGTACATGCAATGGCAGGTAACGGGGCTCTGCAGAATACACACAAAAACATATTCACGCTCGCGGCGATTGTCATGCCATCCCTTTCTCACACATGCGCTCGCATATTTATGTATACAGAAAATGCTTGCTTGCTGGTGGAAATGAGATCAATATATGAGAATCTACTTTCGACTATAACTTTAAGGGGTCGGAGATGCTTCCTTCTGCCATTATAACCTTTTTTAATGGGCTCAGGGTATAGTCTGTCTAGAAATTGTTCTTATGGCTGCTGTCTTTGCCGATCCAGCCAACATAACTTTAAAACAAAACTACTTTCTTAAAATAGAAATATCGTATGCAATTCATTAACGCACAATTTATGGCGATTTGCATAATTCTGTTGATGTCATTTTTATATCTTACAATGTTATATGTGACAGACTTTTCTCTTCATTTAAATATTTATTAATTCTAACATACGTCTGGACAATAAGTGCTTATCAGCGGTAAATTTACATGGTTCAGATATTTACCAATCCCATTTTTGTAATTTCCTTATATCTGTCTGTTTCTCCCTTTCTCTCTTTATCTTTACTCTTAAAATTCCTCAGTTTGTAATTTATTAATCTGTAATCATTAACATTTTTGATCTGAATAGTTTTTTAGTAGGTTGACCAATTTTTTGCTAGACTAGTTTACATTTTAATACCCGTTGTATATTTTATATTATGTGTTCAATATTATTTTACCTATTCATTTTTATCTGATGGGATTTTTGGGTTATACCAAACCACTTATTGAATTGGAACATTTCGCATTTGAATATCTTAATTGAGCTATTCCTTACACCAATTTAATTTTAGTTTAAAATATTTTTGCAATTTTCAACTTTCAAAGTTGATGGTCTGCATTTGGTTTATATGAAATAAGTAAAGTAAAAGTAAGATGTGAAAATGTAAGTTCAAAATATTGTTCGCTTACATCACTGAGCAGACAGTGATGTATTGCGATGTCATTTACACAAAAAATGATCGATTACATTTTCAAAAAATTACACTTAAAAACAATGGGGTCGGAAATGCTTCCCATTTGCTTTATGTAGTACATTATGGTTCCCCATTGTAAATGGGTTCAGTGCATGAAAAGTGAGCGCTTACATTTGTACAAAAGTGAATGGTAAAATGAAAAGTTTTGAAATCGCCCACAACACTGAACCAGTTAAAGTGTGTTGTGTAACAAAAAAATCTAAGCAGAGCATTCGTATATTAATTGAGAATGTATGCGTTTCACTGCGCACGGCTAATGATGAAGTTGAAGTTGTGGGAAAAATTATCTCGTTGAAAGTAGACTGATTAAACTTTCAAAAATTGGAGCCATTTACACTCTTACACCTTCAGGAAATACCTTTTGTAAAAGTGAACACACCATTTGTGTAAAACGATCAAATCACGCTATCTTCATTAGCCACTGAAGAAATGTCTGATTACCATTCATGCTAGCCATCTCAAGGGAACTGTTTTTAATGTTTTAGAACATTTTTTTTAGCTGAAAACAAACAGAATTCTATAAATATAAATGTTTAATAATAATATTTGTAAAATAAAATGCTAATATCAGAATTCTTCTATGGACACATATAGCAAATAATACCCGGGAACTTAGACATAGTTTTCTAAATTTTCGAAAATGAAACCCCAGTTTTTAGGAAGTGTTTTCCATATATTTTAAAAATTTACTTGTTTCGAAAAATTTGGCGATTTTCTTCAATTTAGGTTGTTTTTTTATGAGTGTAGCGTGTTGATCAAAAAGTTGTGAACACTCCATAATTCATGACCGATAACAAGAGATGCCGGCGAATCTGCTTGAGAAGCGTGTGAAGGATTCCTGCTCCAATTTCGCGGACTTAAATAAAAAAATAATTATTAATACTCAACTACTGAAGTATACATTTTGATACCCTTGACTTGATAGACTTGACCTAATCGATATCATCCAAATGTGCAAATCGATGAAATCTCATGTCTCCCCATCTTCAAGGAAACCAAGTTAAGGTTCTTCCTTGTAACTGAACGATTAACGAAAACAAATTTCTTTTTTAAATCATAATTATTCATCTTTTATTATCATCATTTTTTGTTTATTAAGATATATATCGGTCAAACTGATCAGTTAGGGATGCATCAGCTTTAAACATTAGTTAACATTTATATACACCGAAGAATATGTAATCCCTTCGATCTTATTCATTCTACTTTAAGTATTGACAAATTATTTCCAATCTCTGAGTTTTGATGAAAGATATTCAAAACCAGTTTTAAACTTAAAATTATTTCAAAAAAACAAAAAGTCATGTAGGTTTCCCGGAAATTAGTTGCCCAACTGTGGACTTAAGTCTTGCCATTTGCTAAGGTCTAGTTGAGGTATGTCGTTGCAGTTAAGCAAAACATTACTGTGTGGAAAAAGGAAACATTCGTTTAAGTAAGCCAGGATTTCTCTGAGTGTATAGCGACTTACCGGGTGTTGGGGAAAACGAACACATTCGGCTGGATGTAATGCAAACCTTGCACGTTGCTGCAGAGCAGCGAAGCCAAAGTAATCTTGCGTATCTCCGCCAGTTGACCTACATTAGAAGTTGGCCACATTAGGAGAAGGGATTATAATTAAAGATCGAGAATCTACTCACTGCGTGACAAGCCACTTAGATGACTCTCCCGCTCGAAAAAGAAGCGATCGCCTCGACGAGTGTTGAGGAACTGTTTGCCAACAATGCACAAAAGCGTGGGTCCGAACAATGAGTCAGGCGCATGAAATTCGAGAGTGCCACCGACGGCCAGCTCGACATCTTCCGGATTGGCATACAGCTTCCGCAGCAGGTTTATTTTCTATAAGAGCCACAATATTAACTCATAATTACTATTAAATATAGAAAACTTTCTACCTCATTCGATATTTCATTGGTGAATTCCGACCAGTCGGCGGCACGGCTCAAGCCGCAGAATTCGCGGACATCATTGTATGAGGGCAGTCCGAAATCGCGGGCACGTTGAATATCCAGAGCCTTGAGATCGGAGCCATACTCCTGGAAATCCTTCCTGTTGAAAAAGTGCTTAAGCTCGCGATCTATGTTGCTGTCAGCGCGCTTCTGCAGCTGAGTGACCATGCCACGCACAATATCGGCCATGTTAAAGTTGGAAGACAGAAGGCGCATCGTTTCAGTGCGCTCAAAATAGTTGCTCAGACGAAGCGTCTGGTTTGAGTCCCGATTTGGCGACACCAAGCTGCAAATGAACAGTTAAACATTGTTTAATGGGTGCCAAAAGTAAGCCACTTCAAAAGGTAAGGTACTTACGAAAACCAGCCGGGAACCTGGGTGTGCGAATAGCGGAAGGCGGCAGCCGAAAACTCTGCATACGGATTGGGATTGACGCTCTCATCGTAGTCATTCACATACTCGGTGGAGCCCTCCGCATGGGGGTAGGTAATGCCATTGAGATGGGTGTATGTGGAGCCCAGGACTGCGACCAGATAGTCATAGTATGTGATCTTCTGGTACTGCGCAATGTTAATCTTCCGTGCCTCCTGATACAGACGCTCATCGTTGTAATGCGGATTCAGTTGGGCCAGCTGCTCCGCCAGTCGGTTGTGCTCACGCAGCATAACCGTATGAATTACAGCGATAGTTGGCGTAAAACGATTCCGCTTGTCCGGCAATGAATAGCACTCGTTGTTGGTGCCACATTCACCGAAATGATTCTGAACCACTGGCAACCATTGTCGCCCATTGACGTGACTGGTGCGCAGTTGGCCTCCCTTGAAGAGACGCACTTGCCGACTCTGCTTGAGTGAATTACCATAGAGGGAGGAGAGATCCAGATAGGCTGTGACCACAGATAGCTTCTCACTGTGTGGCAGTCCGCTCTTGGGGCATATCGCCTCCGCATCGGATATGCAGCGAGCAAAGCTCAAGCATGTTTTGCCCGTACTATGGGCGATGGGTCCACCAGCTGCCAATGTGATTGGATGGCACAGCGGGTGCTGTGAATCCGCACAGCAATCCTTGGGTGCTCCCCTTGTGGTCTGCAGGCTCAAGTCGTGCCCGACAAACTGGCCCCACTGCATGGTGGCAACGGTGCGGAACTGATCCATGGTGGTCTTCTCGCCGTACAGGGACAGGGAGATGAGTCGTGCGTTGGGCACAGTTTGGCGCCGAGCATAACTTGGATGCAGCATGCGCTTGTACCTGGAGGTGGCGATGCCAAATTCTGGATACAGCAAATTATTGCATGCACCATCTATGCTCCGGTAGTGCAAATTCTGCGTATTATTTAGACAGTTTAAGGGCGGTATTCCGCACCGGATTGGCTCCACGGGCTGCTTCTCAACTGGCCCGATACTCAGCCAACTGCTGGGTCCTGCGTTTCTGCTATGCTGGGGCAATAGGTTTTTCAACAGTTCGTCCAGGTTGCCATCATAGCTCTCCGGGCTATTTCTTTTTGATCTTCTGGAGTGTTCGATTGGTGTCTTACTAGCAACCAAATCTAAGGTGTTCAACCGGTGAAATGGGCATCCACTTTGATCCTCCGCGCTTGTGGTGCTGACCACCACCAAAAAGAGTAGAAATCCAATAATCGGAGTAAGTAATCTCATCTTTGCCACTGCACTGCGAATTGTGATGCACTTTCACCGGTGGCCCGGCATATATACGTGGGATCATCGACTGCTGTTTTGCATATTTGCACGATCATCAAACCCTAGTGGCGATTTCATAGTATGCCACCTTCCGCATACTTAGGCACGCACGTGCTAAAGTTTCAAGAACATGCTCTATTTTATGAATTAGCGATTAACATTCTTGAAAAATCGGAAGCCAGTATCTGTGTTCTCAATACTTTCATTTCGTGTTCTTTGTGCTTCGTTATTTGTTATCTTTTCCGCATATCATTTTTCACACTCAGTTTATTTAGTGTGAGAACTGTTTGCACTCCACCAAATTCACAGAAAATAAATCGTTGCTAAATCTTAAGAGAGAGGTGGAAATCACATATTTATTTTCTCGATTTTTTATGCATAAATGTTTCTTTTTTTATTACCAATCATATGTGCCATTTTGGCATCATTTTGAGAGCACTTAACGACCCGAATACGAAATAAATTCTAAAGAACGACATTAAAATATATATAAAGATATAATCTATATCTTACCCAAGTCTAAGCCTTTATTGTAGTGCATTTATAAAGCATCGCTTATAAGGCATATTTTATACCAAATCTGTCAAAAATTAATTACACATTTTCGAAAATGTACAAGGAAAGAAAATTTCAAAACTGTAATTTTGTTCGTACATGTTAAGCTTAAAGACGTTTTGTCTATGACAAATACTGAGAAATGTGTACGGGGCAGCGTGTCTACCGTCCCTGACCATGCCGAATGTAAAGTAAGCAGTTTTCTAATCATGCACAAAAACTATTTCTAGTGGGGGCGTTGCCGAATGGTCTCAACTGCTAAGTTTTGCGGTCAAGACAGTGTTGAAATTGTTGCTGTAATTTGCTATCTCAGCTGACATATTCCATGAGAAGCACGTCCGATTCCAAGTGTACATTCCTCCTGTGAGCAGCCGTTAGGCCAAAAAACAAGAGGAAAAATTTTATAAACAGAAAATAAAAGCTACATTTTGGAATGAAGTTTTGTTTAATTGAAATACTCCATTAATAGTTTAATAAAATAAGCTGAATATAACTCTAAAAAAAATATTCTAAAATAACAGTTAGTCATATTGCGTTTTTTTTTTCATTTTGAATTTTATTTTGTTTGCCATATGAGAAATAATCGGTCTATTTTTTAATTTATACCGCTTATGTAATACCTGCAGTTTGCCTTATTGTCATTTCTACTGAGCCGGTTTCTTAAATATTAACGCATAACATTAATTTGACTAAATGAAAAAAAATATATAAAAAAAAGGATCTCGGCTGTTTGCTAATTTTTTCGGTCAAAGTGACAAAAAGCACAGATGTGACGTATGCAAAGCAAAATGTCAACACTTATACGGAGTTGCCACTATGTTGAACTTCCGAATGCAATTTTTTAGACAAATGCTCAAATCGAAAAACACCACTCGTAAACGAAAAAACGCTAATTAAATTTTTTACTGTGGAATGTTTACATTCACTGGTGAGACACACAAATATTTTGTAAAGATCCAATTACAAATGAACCAGTTCCACAGTGTTATTTATTGCTAATAATGCCCATAATGTTTGGTGTTAACTAAGTGGCAACTCTGTACCTTCGGTGCTTGCCAACACTGCGACCATTATTAATAAAAATTGTTAATTGTGCACAATATTGAACAATAACAATAACAAAAATGAAGCGGAGAACAAGTGAAATTTGGTGCTTCTTTCGAGCGGTCGACGACACATTTGCGCTGTGCAATATATGCAAGGCGAAGCTGTCTTATAAAACGACAACGACAAACTTAAGCAAACACATGAATCGAATGCATCCAAATGCAAATGCTTCGGCTTCGACACATAATCGCAAATTTAAGATATTGCCGCAGACAAATGATCGACATCGAGGCAAACCTCGGAATCCGGAACAGGAACTGATATTGCTGAACTTTATAAAGAAACACCCAAATTTGTTGCAAAATCCCTCGTGGGAAACACGCAACGCATTCGAATTGCTCTGGGAACAACTTGCAGCCGAATTAAATCGCAGTGGGCCACCACAAAAAGATCTGGCCACATGGAAAAAGGTTAACTGCTAAAATAAAATTGATTTGCTCTTCTTTTTAAGCGTTCTCTTTCTTAATGTGCAGGCGCTGAAAGACTGGAAGAGATTCATCATTAAGAAGGTGGAGAAAAATGAAATGCACAATATTCCCTTGGCAACGGGCCTAAGTTCGGCGGAGGAAACAATTGCCAGTTTATATCGTCTCAGCGATGATGCTAATCAAATAATAATGAATGCATCCGATGAAGATTTCCAGGACACCTCGAATGCCACATTCGATATGGAAGATGTGGAGGATGTTGTGCCCGAGGAGGAGGAGGATAACAGCGCGCTGCAAGATGCCTCCGGCTATGGCTATGAGCCAGAGGATTCCAAGGCGGAACTCGATATTGATCCACTCTTCTTGCAGCGATCGAAATTCGAAGGAAGAGCTCTCCAAACCGATCTGGAGACCATGAGTAAATCCATCAATTTGGCCAAAGATGTGGCGAGTAGCACTCAAAAGGCTCTAAGTGAATTCTGTGCTCTCTACAAACAAAAGCTAATCGAGGACAAAAGGCACCATTCTGTCATCGAGCAATTAATGTCGGAAAAACTAGAATTAAAGAAGAAACTGCTGGAGATTGAGCAGAGGAAATTGTCCTTAAAATAGTTATTAATCTGATGATGATGATGATGATGATAATGATGATAGTCGGTAATTAGACAAAAAATAATATAACTCTTAATATACGCCTAATCGTAATTAGCATGTAATTCATTATGATTCAAAGTTTGGCGCGAGAAGCTTTTCAAAAATACAGCACATATTTTAATGAAGTCAGTTTTTAGTCAACTTGACGCGGCTAAGTATTGTCTATGTATTATATATTTATAACATTTTATATACTAATCCCTCAGTTTTGTAACTATAACCGGATGCTTATAATAACTTTTTATTTAGCAAGGTTTCCGAGCCCAACTCCTAACATTTGTCAATATCAGCCTGCTTTTGTGGGTTTTTTTGTAATGGATATTGAAAATCAGATTTAACTTCGGCGTGTTTTTGTTATTTTATTTTCCTCTAATCCCCATCCGGCCCATCAAAACCCCAGCACTTGATTAACGCAAATTATACCGCAGAAAATGTTCTTCGCTTCACAGAATACTTTCGAGTCCTCAATAAAAATCTCCCTGCGTCATCTTTTGTCACTGGATAAAAGTCCATCAGATTTGGAGTACCCCTACATTTAAAAAAAGGAATCAAATTTGATCTTAATTCCAGAAGACCTTTATTTATTTTACGTTAAATGAAATCAATCGAAAATATGTCCTTATTAAGGATTAATGGCATTTTCATCCATCTGAGAAATTCAACCCAAATGAATCTCTGATTGAATTGTTCTCAAAAATGAATGCGAGGATTTAGACAATTTAAAATATGTGCCATTGTCCATTGTTCGACCGCAATGAAGCAAGTCACCGTCTATTTTGTTCAATGTATTTTGAAGCAACGACTTACTTCCAAAATCGATATTTTATATAAAAATAATCATTTATTAGACCCGTTTGCATCTGGTTTGCGTTGCTTTTGAATAGTAACGGACAGCCTTTATCTATTATGACGAAATGCGCAACGGAGTCTTTATTTGCTGCAATCACTGCGTATATAGTTTAAACTAACAAATATTTTCTTTAATGTTAAACCGCTAATTTTCATGTAAACAAAAGTTTAAAACAAATACACAAATATTATTTTTACGTATACTCGAAAGTTCTCAAGGAACTGAACTGCATATTGCGAACTGGTTCCGATAGTCGTAAACTATACTTTCATTGTTTTATTTAGCAAATTTATAATTTACTAAGTAGAATAACTATTATGCGCGACTGTAAATGAATTTCTACTGTTTAATTATGTAAACAGTGGAGAATAGTGAGCCTTTTTGTACGATTTTTAGCTGAGGGAGTGGTACCCAATAAAATATTGTGTGCGATAGTCCGATACATTGTGCATCACTAATTCATGTGGATGTGGCCTGTGGAAATAATGTGGAACCCATTCGGCTTCTTCTTCTCAGCTTAACCATTCTTGGTGACTGACAAGTCATGATAATTTTTTATAAAACAAATAGTTTTTCGCAATGGACGACTCGTTTTTCGGCTTTGATACAACCACATGCGTACCGGTAAGATATAAAATAAAATGCGGGAATAATCCTGTGCGCAATATGAATAGGTTACCGACAAACTCGTGTTGCGTCTGCAAATTGAAAACTTCAATTATGCTTTTTTTTTTGTTGCACTGATTATAATAAGAGTCTAAATCCAATAGGATGACGATGGGCGCATTGCAGAGCCCCCGGAAGAGGAGTACGACGCGCTCAATGATGAAACCTTCGGCTCGGCGATAAACGGCGACTGGGAGGAAGCCCACGAAACTCTCGTCCGACTCGGCGGCAATCGCGAAAAGATTCGTCGAGGGGGAGGTGGAGGTGGGGCCAATAATCATCTGAGTGGTGGCAATGGCGCCTTCCACAATCAGCAGATGCAGCAACTGCTGCGTGACGACTCCGACCTAGAGCTGAATCTGTCCGCGATGCGATTGGATGACGTTGACCTGGGTTCATTTGGCGAGAGCGATGGTAATCAGTCGCAGCGGATCAGCCTGGACTCAAATGTTTGGGCATTGCAGCCGTCGGCGAACATGCCCTTGGCGAACAATCCACAGCTTTTTCGCGAGAACTTTCGCAGCGCGTTCAAGTCGCAGCCGATGGCAGCAGTTGCAGGCTCAGCCACACAAATGAAGCCACTGCAGGAGGCCAATGCCAATTTTGGTTTGCCGCCCATGCCGCCGCCAGTTACGGCAAAAATCTCAACTCTCGAGGATATAGAACGGAACTTAATCATACAGCAGGCAATACCCAAGCAGCAGCAGCAACAGCAGCACCAGCAGATGCCCCAACAGCAGCTGCCACAGCTACTTCAACAGGACTTTAATCTGGCCAACAGGCAGCATTTGGTGGTAACACCAACAATACAACAACAACAACAACAGCAGCAAATTCAGAAGCCACAGCAGCACAAGGGTAACATTCACCATCTTATTTGTATATATATATATATATATAATATATTACTATATATATAAATGTATATATGCACACATAATATATAATAACAATATATATAGAGATATAAACAAATATATATTTACAGTTATATATACATATACATTTCTAATCGGTTAACATGACGAACGTTCGAGTTATTTACCCATTGTAAATTTGTGTTAAACTTTTTTTTATTAATTTTTATACTCTGAACTCCATTCAAAATGGCTAAAAGTCCTCGCCTTAATAATGATTTCTGCAGAAGCTGCAAAGTGGATGCTTCTGCCCTGCGCTTTACTCATAATATCAATTATCTGGCCAGGAAGAGATTGAGCATCTTGAGAACCCCTTTCGATATATTGCCAAATTAAAGCTAGAACTACGTTTGCAATATATTCATAACCTCCACAGATCTAAACTCGTCTTTGACTCAGTCTCCCGTTAGTGTCAGTGAATTAAAAAGAATCCAAATCACAACGGGCCAAATGAGGCCCACGTGTGTCGATCCTATGGTCGACAGATACGTCTAATCTAACCTAACCAAACATTTTATAAAGCTATGCTATGTTATATATAACAAGCAGGGCAGCAACTCGGCCTACATAAATCTTATATATATACCTGATCAGCAATAACAAGCGTGTCGATCTAGCCATTCCCGTTTGGGACTATAAGAACTAACGACTTCAAGTTTAGAATATAAGTTCTCATAGTTTAGCGATAACTTTCTCTTTAGCCAATAATTTCGACCAAATCGGTTTCAGCTCGCAAGAAAAGACACAATTTTAAGCCTTTTCTTTCTTTATTTTGAATCCCCTCAAGTTTCGGTGAGGAAATTTATAAGGCTTCTTTGGTTATATGAATGGTTGAATTAATACTAAACTTTAATTGAAAAGTTGATTATTATTATGAAATACAGCAAAATTACAATTGTAAACTGGACAATCTAGGGGCGTGGTTACTGTTACCTCGACATAATTCATATTTGTGCAGACAAATTATATCATTTTTGATATGTATGATTTTGAACTAATTGTAAATTGCAGCACCTCCTGGATTCTTGGCAACTCCACAAACACCGCCAGCAAGGCAAAATCTAGGATTTCATGGGCCGCATTCCTTGGTTGGAGCTGGGCCAGGATCCGGACCGGGACCGGGACCGGGTCTAATGCCGACGCCTCCATCTCAACAGCAACAACAGCAATTGAACAACGGGCTGAGTGGAAATCGAGCACCGCCCGGCTTCATCTATCCAAGTGGAATGGTCTCGAACCTGCCACAACATCCGTTGCTGCAGCAGCAGCAGCACGCTGCCCTGCCTCCCAGCTATCCCCGAGCACTGCCAAATCCCCATTTGCCCACAGCACTCAACAACTTTGCCATGCATCCGAGCTTCAATGCAATGCGTGCCGTTGGCATCCCGCATCCCGCAACCTTTATGCAGCCCGTGCCGCCTGTGCAACGCCTCCCTCCGCACAATGTGCTCAATCAGCAGCCCAACTCGATGTACAACATGTTCAATATGCGCCTTGTGCAGGAAATCCAGCAGAATCATCCGCTGTTGCAAAACGTGGCCGTTGCCCGTCAACAGCAACAGCAGCAGCAACAACAGCAACAACAAAATCGTCCCGGCGATCGCCAGAAACAGCAACAACAACAATCCCAGCAACAACAGCAGCAGCAGCAACTTAATCGTCATGGCGGCAACCTGCCACAGGAGGAATTCGACGAGTACGCCAATCTGATGAGCACCCGGGATAAACACTGGCTGATTGGTATTCAGTTGTCGCAGCTGAACACGGATACGCCGTACATCGACGACTATTACTACACGGTGCACAGGGAGCGGAAGAACGGACAGATGCGTCACAGCCAGGCGCACAAGGATAACCAGTTGAATCATCCGCTGACGCAGCCACGTGGCCATGCCCAGCTCATTCTGGTGCAGTTGGGCAACAAGAACGGGTCGCGTAACGGGCAACAGCATCGCGAGCGACGCAACTCGGAGAACACGAGCAACAGCAACGCCAGCGGCAACATAACAAATAGCGGTGGCAACAACAGCAACCTCCTTGCTGGCTATATTTTCTCACCCTTGAAATTCGAGAACTCGCTGGGCAAACTGCAGTATGGCAGTGTCACAGCGCCCCGCAAGATCATCGATGCTGATATCATGGGCAGCGATATGAGTCCATTGGATAATTCTGCATCGTCTGCCTCCTCATCAGCTGCAGTGCATAATTCGGATAAGTCCAGCGAGGGGCCAAGTGAGGTGCTCCTGGTGCCGAGCAGCATGCGAAAATCGCGTCACATTCTGCTGCACATTGAGACTCTTTATCGGTATCTGCTCAAGCTGGAGGACCTGGAAAGCCCAGAAGTGATGGCAACCATCGTTTTGAAAAAGAATAAAGAAAGCGAACGCATCGCAGCCGTGGAGCAGCTCGAGATGGCAAATAAAACGGCCGAAGAACGTGCTGCGGAGGCAAACAATCCGCAGACCATGAATCCAGCGCTTAAAAACAAGTTCAACTATGAAATCGAGTCGCGCGAGGCTCTCGTCAGCAAACTAAAATCGGGGCTCACTTTCGACAAGGTCGTCGCCATGATGAGCGTGCGCAAGGGCAAGGTATTTGGAAATGGATCCCTATTTTTGAATTTTATATTATTTTATTTATTATCCCATTGTAGATCCTCCTACGCCGTTGTATGCCATTTATTGCTGATCAGAGCATACGTTGGACTGTTTGGGCTGGCGTTTTCTGTTCGCTGCAGAATGTCGTTAAGAAGGATCGTGAGGATGTCGAGGGTGTTCTCTATGCCCTGTATCCGGAGTTCAGGAAGCACATTGGCGAAGCGAATTTTGAGACAACTATCAATATATCTGCTGCTTTCACGCTGAATGACAAAAAGATGTCGGCCATATTCTGTAGTCGGGTAAGCACTAATTCTATTCCTCTAAGCCAGATCTCTTTTTATTGCTACGAACCGAATTGTTTTTGCAGTTTGGAATTTTGTCGCTCGTCGGTTTGATTCTACGGGTGGAGGCGATTTACATGCTGAGCACGGATGCGACGCTTAGCGAGGATAACCGACAGAAATGGCGTGAGTTCCTCGCCCAGGTTGCTTCCTGCCTTAATCGCACCATACAAAATCAGACCATCTCGGCGGCAATTGAGTCGGATGCAATTCAGCCAATGATGAATCATTTTGCGCGGTTTAAAGACTTGAAACTGGATGCGCTGCTGGCTTTAATAACGGAGGCCAAACATCAAATTAATTAAATTGGTGATTGGAAAGTCATATATATAACCCCTTTGTATAATTTCTGTCATTAATGTTGGGTTATTTTAGCAGTTAATATGTGTATGATCTGATCCACTATGTATCTGCATATATATACGTTTGTGTTGTTGTATTTAATTTTCAATATATACATACATATTACACGCGCACAATTTGTAAAAGAATTCCATGCATACACGCATATATATACACATGTCTATCAAAAAAGGAAGGCTCATATATTAACTAAAGCTAAAGCAGAAAAATGTAGAGTAAGACAATTAAACATGTAAACAAATGCGAGATATTTTCTTTTCATCAATTTTATAAACGTGCACTTTAAGCAAGGCAAAAACTACTTGATAATACAGCATCAGATAATGTTGCTCATTGTATATATATATGTCATTTTGTATTTAACACAGTGAAAACTTCTTCACAACTGAGCTATTTCAATTTTGTGCTCCTCTTCACATTTTAACTTGTTTACTTCACATTCATTAGGGGCACATTTGCGAGTTTCATTTAACATTTGTTGGGATTGAAAACTTTTCGAATTGTTCAACAGCTTCTGAGAAAAACATTAATGTTTAAATATATGCATACAATTTGTATTTTACCATTATACATGTGTATTATGAAGGGGAATAATTTGCGTTATTAAACAAATCAATTTGTTCTTTACAATAATTCATTTCAACACGCACGTCATTCAACATCAAAAACAAATATTCGAAGTTTGTAAATATCAGGCTTAAAAATCTACTTGAAAACTGAAATTGGGATAAGAGGATATATTGAAATGTGAAATTTAAGTAAAAACCATTTGAATACAATGTAGAGTTGTAAGCATCTCGCATTCATACTTTTAAAATACAAAATTACAAACATTGACAACCCTATTACAAGAATATTATAAACTTGTGATACATTGTATGTATGTAAAAGAAAAAATCGAATAGTGAAAAAGTGCACATGCAACAGTAAATGTGAGTTTTTTTTTTTTTTTGCTCATTTCTCTCTTGTAGAATCAAGACAAAAAGCGATGGAAAAATATTTGTTTTTACATCTGTCGTTCTCTTAATTAACAGTTATTTTTTGAACAATTTTATTATTTCGCAACTGGTAGTTTCTGTGTTGTCTTAGTCGATTTAAACTGATATATCTTATGCTTTATTTTGTATTTTCATTATTATGAACTTGAATAGGTATTTCCCATGAACACACAAAGCAGTCAAATTATTCACAATCAAATAACGGTTAAAGTAGGTTAAGTGGAGAAGAATTACATCAAGAAGAAGAAGCCTGTTTATATTATTTATAGCCTATATGACAACTTCCATAAATCATGTTTTGCGTGCTGTTAACGATGGCAAAAATGAAGCAGAACAAACAAAAAAAACAACAACAATAATAATATAAAGAAAACAATGCAAATTTGGTTAATATATAATGTGCAACAAATAATAAAATCACATTTTCTTCAAATTATTTGAGTTATTTAAGTTGCACCCAGGGAACTTTTAAAGGAGCTAATAAAAATTTTAAAAAATAAATCATATTTTGTTATTGCCCCCATTAAAAATCCCAAGACATTTAAATAAAGTATTTTAAATAAATGTATTCAAATATATTATTTTTAAATCGAATTTTTGTTCTAACGACAAAAGTTTCTTCACAAAATTAGCTCGTTAAATCGGTTCAGATTTAGTAAGCAAAACGAGATGCATTTCATGACTTTCCTTCACAAGGGCATAGAGGATATAATGCGAAGTTAAAACCAGCTTATTTAAAATCGACATTCATTAAGGGATCTGGAAGATCTTGGATACAGAAGACTGATCTATTGTAATGCAATCCGAAAACCATATTGAAAGCAAAAAAAAATGCAATTAAGCATGCTAAAAACGGACAGGCAGTAATATCCACCCAAACAAGTATATAAATGTAGATAATATGTAATAGTGACATTTATTCAAATTGAAGAAGTACCAATTTATTGGTAAGCTCAGAGTACATATTCCAAAACTCATTTAATATACTCCTGAAATTCGCAAAATCTAAACAATAATTTCCAAATATACGTAAACAACTTTTTCAAATTAGAAAATACTTTATGCTGTGTACATACATAAAATTACACTCTGGAAATACGATATACATTTGCTAAGTTTTTAAGAAAAGTACACTGGAAAAAAACCATATTATTTGGAAGGAAAACTACTTTCGTTTTTATATATAGTATTTGCTGCATGGCAAGGTGAGCTACTCTTGGCGCCAAAAGTATTGCAAAATTCGGTGCGGATTGCCAAAACTTTGAAATCAGAGTTGCAGGATTAGCGACGTCCGAGACAGCGGGAATCCCAAGCAAGTTCGTCATAATCGACGCCACGACCATATTCAATTCTAATTGACATAGCAGCGGCATTTGTCGCGACAATGGTGGCAATAATGGCGCCCAATTCGCGCACGCCCTGCCTGTCTTTCCATATGAAATCAAAGTTGTGCGTACGATTGTGTGTACATACGTATGTACATATGCATGCATAGATACATACATACATACGTATGTACATTCGGGCTTGTCTGTAGGTCGTTCTATTTTCGCCCTCACTGTCGCGACAACAGGACAATGCGACGGGGGGATTCGACGCCACAATTGCTAGCCTCATCTAGCTCTGGCGTCTGCATACTCTCCATGTGTGTGCGCGTGTGTATGTGTGTGTGTATGTATTAGTGTGTATTAGTAATTGTGGGGTTCACTTCATTGAGAAGTAATAAGATGCCGACAAGTTGTCGTCGTCGCCATCGTCGTCGTTGTCGTCGTCGTCGTCGTTCTGGACGTCGCCGGCGATAGCATCCGCTGTTGTTCTCGATTTGGAAACAACTTCCGAGGATGCCGCCGACACTTGTTACGCACTTTGGCGACTGTTTTCCACTCAAACCTGCGGTCACATTGTTTTTTTCTCGTGGCAACGAATTTGAAAATTCAATTCTTGATTATGCGCCAAAAGCAAGTGCAAATCTAATCTAAATACAGTCGAGCTTCTCTAACGCGAACCACACTGTTCCCACTCAAAAAGTCGCACTAAATTTTAGAAATTCGACACACTTTTGGCGCCAAGCGTAACCTTAAAGTTCAGAAAGCATTTACCCAAAAAACGAAGTTTTTATTTTCCTAATTTCAGCATATATTTTTCTTAAATTTAGAAAAATATGTCTAGTTTTCGGGGTGATTTTTCTATGTGTTCAAGGAACTCTAATATTAGCTTTTTTGTTGCTTATAATATTAGCATAATATATAATTTTTTTTAAATTTTGGAAATGTTTTTTTCTAGCATCTGGGGTTTGCGTTTCTACTTTTCAGATATGCATTTCAATAACATAAAATATTTCTAAAAATAAAATTAAAAAACACAATATTGTTGGGATTGTCGACTTACATATATTGTCGACTTAGAGAAAACCTTACTAATTTGCTAATTTTTTTGTTTTACTTAAAATTTTCTAAAAAATTAAGAAGAAAATCTTTTTGCTTTTCTGGGCGAATTACATTTTAAGATAGATTCCCAAAAATCAGGACAAGTTCAGTCGACTAGCACTATATGAAAGTCTGCAAAAATATTATTTAGAATGGCAGAATTTAAAATATTGGAACCGATGTACATTTTTAAAAAAATTCTTAAAAAAAAACAAAATAAAAAGCGTCGTCTTTAATAATTTCAATCCGATAGCTCATTCAAAGGATTTTCAAATATTTCATTTCTAGAGACCTTTGCTTGCTTCTCCTAAAGCGTTGCTAAATCATCAAGAGATATATATATGTTTTTTCAAAATAAATTGTTTTATATCTTGAGGGTGTTTAATTATTTCCATAGATAGTCTTACATTTTTAATGGTTTTATACAAATTATGAACAAATCAATAATAACTCAATGACTCAGCGTAATCTATTATTACAATTTATTTAAATTTTATAATTAATTAAAAAAAAATTTAAGTTGTTAATTAATTAATCGTAACCTGAAAAGTCTCAGATATTCAAAAACATACATCTGCTTGTTTCATGATTTACACATATATTTGAATTAATATTTTGCCTATAAGTGTTCAGTAACCAAACCAAAATTTAGACTTTGATAAAGCACATACATTGCACAAAAGATTAGTATAATAAATAAAATTAAAAATAAATTTAAGTTAAAAATTATTTATAAAATCCTTAATTTATACAAAATTGACATTAGTTTTAATTTATATAAATTCTTACACATTTTTTTTTAAGATACAAATTTCAGAAAAACAGAGTTAAAAATTAGAAAAAAACGAATATATTCCGATTATGCGTTTGATCTTAAGTATATATAAATATTATTATTATTCTTATTTAAATTATTTCTAAGATAAGTTTGATTTGCATGTTTTAACATCATAATGACAGATTGTCTGATTAATTATGGTTTTGAAATTGCCACGAAAAAATCCAAATCTATATTGATGTATCTCTTTGAATATAAATATAATATTAATAATTATTATTATTATGTTAGTTTTCATTAATGATAGATTACGGATCAGTTATTGTATTCAAATTGAAAAATAAAATACCCAAGTCCATTCCGGACATGATTAGCTCTTCGAGGCGTCTCATTAAGTACTCACACCAGACAGTGGGATTACAGAGATGAAAAGAGTGTCAATTATGCATGCAAGTGCGAACTTCTCTATCTAATCTAGATTTTTGCTTTACTGTTATCTTTGCATTTGTATAACGGCGATTTGTACTTGTATGCTGCAATTGCCGTTCAATTAGTCCAAATATTTTTGTCGCTCAGGTCAAGCATCTGATTAGTCAGTAGTCAGCAGCCAGCAGCCAGCAGCCAGCAGTCGGTCGTCAGTCGTCAGTCGTCGCTCCACAGTGCACAGTTCGACATTAGGCTGCTGGAAGGGCTCTTTGCCAATGCGACGCCAAGGATGGACGCGGGTATTTCTCTGTGTGTTGGGGATCGGGGGGGTGTGGGGTGTGGGGTGCGGGGCTTCTCGTTATGACTGTTATTGTTGCTGTTGTTATGGCTGGCGTTGTTTAGTTGACTTCGGCCGCCAGTCGCCGTCTGCGTTACCGTCGCCATCGCGGTTGCCGCCAGTGTTGCTGGAGCCGGCAGACCGGCAGCCAACATTTGACAAACGAAACTGCGCGCAAATAGAGATAGAATAGAACGCGTAGAGTAGGTTTAAGATTCAACACCATGGGGACCAGAGAGAAGCCAAGTGTCGCCAACTACAAATTTATTTACTATTACTATTCAGTTTTTTACAGTCCTTACTTTTTATACGTTTTGATGTTTTGCTTTTTAGTTTGGCTTGCTGTTGGCTCAACTCTTTTATTGCCATTAATCGGGTGACTCAAAATCCATATAGCCCATATACTAATCTACTCCACACATAAGAGTTGAGATACCAAATGGTTTTCAATAGGAAATGATCGTCAACTTTACGTAACTATAATATGCAACTGCCTGTAACTGATTAATCACTATACACCAGGTGATATTTTAATTAGCCAGTTTAGATAGCCATACTCATACAAATGAATATTCCAGCATGTGCACAAATGTATAGAAATATATAATTATATATATATATATATATATATATATATGTATGCATGTGACAATGAGTCAGAAATCAGGACGTTTGGCTGTGGCGACGGCGCCTTGTTGAACAGCGCTCTGTGCCGCCGTCTGCGTCAGTCTTTAGAATGCTCTGCGCAGTGGTTCCAAGTGCGCACTGGCGAAAGCATATAAAAGGATAGTCGCGTACACGGCTGCCATTTAGTTCACAAGGATTCATGCGGCAGGACACAGTGGTCCAGTGTGCACCGGCTAGGATATAGAAGTGTAGCATTCTCTACGAATAGTCGTGAATAACTTTGAAACTTTGAAATTGAATAAGATTGTGCAAAGTCTTAATTATATATACATATAATTATATTATAAACTAGGCCACTCGGTAAATAATAATTAAAGTTCTGGACATTTTTTTTATTCTAATTAATTAATTATTCGAAATCAATTAAATTCCACAATCATTTTATTTAGTTGTGTTCAGTTATTATTTTCCAGATACAGTGTCTCTTCTCCAAAATCAAAATTTTTTTATTTTTGTTATATTTTTACAGGATACAGTGGTCCAGTTTGGAATATTGCAATCGCTGTGAAAAGTCGCGACAGTTTCGAAACTTGTGGTGAAATCAACAGTGGCAAATCTTAATTATATACAAATAAATAATTATATATACAAATAAATAATAAACTGGGGCACTGGGTAAGTCAAGAAAAACTTCTTATAAAAATTGGTTTAACTAAATTCCTGGAGAACATTTTTTACACCTAGTTTTGTACAGATATTGTTTTCAAGATGAAATTTCTATTCTCTCCAATCAACCTACTAGATTTTAATTTACCAATAAAAGTATCTATCATAGGGATAAATTTGAACAGGTTTTACTTTGATTCCAAAACCAATCGAACAAATACCATAATGTTTTTCAACAGTGCAGTTTTTAGTTTCTGTATTACGAATCTTTCAAATATCACATGCCTTGGAATATAAATTTAATTAGGCCTTAGTCAACGGAAGTCGACTATACTCAGTGAAGTGAAAGCATATCTTTGGCATGCCGAAGATTACGAACCCTTTCCGACCCAAGTCCACTTGCTCGCATACATGTTCGCAATGCCGTCATTACACTCAGAAAAAAATCAACTTGGAATTTAGAAATTCTTCATACATATGGCGCCTAAGGTAGCTCACCTTATTATTCAGAAAGTATATTGATTAAATCCAGATTTTTTTATTTTTTATATTATATATTGATTAATAAGTTTTAGAATTTTAAGAATTCAGATAGAAGAAAAAACTTTTCTGAATTTTAAATGTTTTCCAAAAATAATGGATTGCATTTAGAGAAAAAATACAAATGTTTGGGATTGTAGATTTAGAAATGACTTTCTAATTTTTTGTCGTATTAGTTTTTTTGAGTGTAGTAAAGATATTAAAACTGTATTTAATGTCGGTCTGATGAAAAACAAAATAGTTTCACACGTCAGTTTTCTATTTTTCGCTTTCCGTCGTGGAATGGACGCATAATAATAAAAGATCTCATAAAAACGACGATCGATTTCCAAAATGTTTTCAAATCGTTGATTCACATATAATAAATAATGAAGTCAAAAGACAAGTTCAACTTTCACCAGGTGCACTTAATGTTAGATGGAAGATAGAATTTCACATTTCCTACTTACCTTAAACTCCTTATTATCTATATCTATCTATACATATACCTATTCATGAATATAAACCATATATATGTAGTCTCTACAAGGTTCATCATGAATCATGTTTGGTATAATCTGCTTACACAAACTTATAAGTGGCGAAATTGATTCTTCGCAATTAATCAGCAAAGTTAGTTTTGCAGTTCCGATAACAAGTACACTCAGAAAAATAAACGCAATTTTAAAATCACCCTGAAAACCAAAAAGTTTTTCTTATTTATTGAACTATCTATCTAAAATGATTGTATGGGTGGAATCCTCCATCAATTAGTAATGACTAACAATATGAAAAGTAATGAAAAGCTGGGAAAAACACCCACTGAAAATGAGACATGTTTTTTCTCAATTTTAGAGAAATCAACGCTTTCAGAAACTTACTTTCTGGGTAATGAGGTGACCAACCCATGGCGCCAAAAGTATGGCGAATTTCTAGAATTGCAGTCGATTTTTTTTCTCAGTGACGATGACGATGCTGTTTTGTGGTAAAAACCTGTTTTAAAATGTGTTCAATGCTTGTCGCTCGGCTCTTTAATGGCGTTTTAACAAGTTTTCGTTGAGAGAAGTGTGCTGATAATATCTTGTTGGGTTTTGGCTTCTAATTGCGCTCATCCGATGAAATGCGGAATTTTGCAAGAATGCCTCGTCGACCACCCAAGTGATTCACTCCCTTGTCGGCAGTTGGTTATCCATCACAAACAGCAGCAGCCATCAAGAGCACTCGAGACAGCTTATATACTCTGGAGACTGCCAGGATCTTATTCTGGTCGAGTTCTCATATTGTCATCTGCAAGGCTTTACTTTGCGCAAAGTTCATCAAATTATTTTTTCTTTATTTAACGAATGTGTGAAATCAAAAATGAAATCTAATATTTTGATTTAAATTAAAAATAGTAATAAATATTTTTAAGATTTCTGGGAGTATTCGTGCATTTGCTGCATGAATTGGAGATTGAATTTTTAAAGATAGAAATAAATTATCCTGAATTGATGACATCTATGATAGTCTTTACAGAGTACTCGAAAATATTTGTGGAAGGAATAACAATGCTTAAAGATTTAAAGATAAATCAAAATTCTTGATATAATTGAACTTTATATACCACTACTCCTACAACTGAATTATCTTTCAATTGTTTATTAAATATTTCATTTCATATTTATTAAATCCGTCGTGTCAATTGACAACTAAACTGTATTATAATCATAGTTTCTCTATTCTTAACATATTTTTTTCAAAGCATTAAAAGTATTTAATAATCAAATTTAGTTTTATTTCTTACTCAATATTTATCTGGTTCTTTAGATCATACTCTAGTCTAATTTTATAGGAATTCTGACGGTTTAGGAAATTGGAAATCCCACTGATTGCTCCTACAAAATATATATAAATAGGAGAGGCATAACTAGTGAGATTAGTCCACATATCTTTATGTGTCTGTTCCGTTTCTGGAGAAAAATGTTCTACTCTCAAGATCTCTCGCGATCGCCGGACTTAAATAATGTTCTCATCAAGATTAAAAACTTTCTGACTCCCAGCTTCTAAGGTCCACCTGTGACTGAATCGAGGTCAAAACGATTTTATGAAACAGTTTCCTTAAAAAAGTGTTTCTCACAAACCCAATCCTTCAGATATAATTTTACAGAACGTTATGTGTTACTTTTTTACTCAAATATCTAATAATATGAAAAAAAAAAATAATTTAATTTTATATTCAATTGGATTTAATCGAAGTAAGGGACTATGTAAACAAATAAGTTTTTTCATTCGATTAGTGAATAATACAGTTATCTGAAAATGTATAGATATATTCCAAGATTCATACTGAATGCAAAGTAGAACAAAAGAATTAGCAAAAAACTTAAATTTGCCCAACTTATTCAAAAATCAGCTGCAGTTAAAAAAACAAACTCAATGAAAGATATATCATCAATTGCGTAGTTGTATTTTCGAATCTTTTTCACATGTAGTAGTATTTAAGAAATATATTTTTCATCAAACTTGTTAATATATGATTATCCAATATTTCGAAAAACAAATTTTAATAATTATTTTCTGATTTACTGAAATCAACAGTTAAGTAAAGCGCAAGCAAACATCAATGTTTAAATTTTGGCATAATATTAACAAAGTTTACAAAATGAAAATTAAGTAAATTTATTACATCTTAATTAAGGTAATTGAAAGCCAAGGTTGTTATAGGAGAATTACTTTTTTGAGGACTTGTTTTTTGCATAACTGTTATCGGGTTGAAAATGTCAATAATCCTTTTAGCAATGTGTTATTCACTCGTCAGTCCTTTTCTTAAATATGAATATTCTGCCTGAAATCCCAATTACAATGTTTGTCAGGATAGTGTAGAATCTGCCGTCGGTATCTTAACTGGATTAATTGATATTAGCTTACCTACTTATCATATATATACTTCCTTTTCTCTCTCTCTCTCGTAGAACCATGCTCGAAGAATTAATTAGCCAAGTTAGTTTTGCAGATCCTAAGAAATTTTTAATCTCTTACTCTTCAAACTTGTAATAAAAATTATGCTATGTATTTTGGATCCTATGCTCAACTAGTACTGAAAATTTTTACTGTTTCTAAGTAAAAATAACAAGGAAAGTTTAAATACTGGGAATATGCAATCCAGACCAAACGCACCAAGATTATTCCCATTATTTACGATGGGTGTCCAAATATACATTATCAGATAATCAAAGGCGATTATATTTTTGGAATTATCTTCATTGGTACTGTATTGTGACTAATTTGATTGTAAGTTTAATCGAACTGTTGGATTGCTGTGGGAATGCTTTGCGCAAGCGAAACCATAATTGATACATTGATAACAATCATTATGTGTGTTATATAAGACAGGTTATCGATCCATGTACTTTTCAAATTAGAAAGAAATTATCAAATTGCCAAATCATGAACTGTTATCAAACAGGGTGGAATAGAAATGCTGGTGGCACCTGCCTACGTCTATATACACATATACGATATGGCATATATAATAATTTTAATTGATAATCAGATGCTTAACAATTACACACAATGAAAGAATAGTTGTTACCTAAAAAATCCATTCTTCAATTGAAAATGGAGACTTTCATACACATGAAAATCGAACTGAATACAGGAAAGTTGTTTTTAGAAATAATTTCTAAATGAAGACTAAAAATGTATACAAATTTGAAAGGATTTGCCTAAATCGACAATCGCAAAAATATAGTTTCTTTTAAAAATAATTTCTATTATTAAAAAACGAATTTCTAAGAAATTGAAATACAAACCCTTATTTTTAGAAACTATTCTTTCTTAAACTAAGAAACAAGTAATGAAATTTAAGGGTTCGTGTTTTATATTACAGTTTAAAGGTCATTATTGGTTAGAGAAGTCACTCAACTCAGTAGTTCGGAGTTGAATGATATGAATTTTATAACCTATCTAAAATGTTTGAGTGTGTGAAATCTTAAAATACCAATATTTGTGATATAGGCAACCAAAAAAATCTAATGTTAGACCTGCTTGTACACCCATATGAAAACTAGAAATTTTTGGTTAATTTTGGAAAAATGGACGCTGAAATTAAGAAAAGACAAGGCTCAGAATAATAAAGTGAGTTTTTTTCTGATTATCATTATTAAGCTAAATACCAACTATGGAAGAAACGAATTCAGATATATATAATCATATGCCGTAGAACTGTTTTTAGGGTAGACTGTCGCCACGTTGAGTTGTTGCAAGCAGGGGTATCAAACGTAGCGACTTGAAACATCAATTTCATTTTTTAATTATAATTTATATACTGTTAAGTTACAAACACTCTTGGTTTTTATAGACCATTTTAATTTTAACAACAATTTAAGGAGCTGCAAGGTAGAACCAAAAAATTTGCATAACATCAGTTTTCTTTTTTTGTAAATAAGAATGCAACTCAAGTTTTTCAAGCCCACATTCAGAGTCGCAGTCAGGTCGACGTCATCGTCATTCCCAATTCCAGGTTCCCGGTCCCCGACCTGTTATTATCGTAATGACAGCTGCCTATTTGCTTTTATGTTTTCTTTTCTTTTTTTTTTCTTGAATCGTCTGAGACCAAGACAATTATCTCTGCTTGAGAATGCCAGCAGACTGACCGATCCTTCTTTGATCTCTTATGTGTGTGTGTGTGTGTATCCGTAAATGGGCGCCACGAGTCCGCCAGGGACGAACGCAGTAATTGCAAATAATATGTCCTTGATCGCTTGTGATTATGTGGGATATTTCTGAGTGGTCTCAATCTATTTCACCCTTCGCACTTATTTATTATATTCCTGCAGATGGTAATTAAAAAATGTAACTCGATTTAAACAAATAGCTTTTCATTAACAGCAGAGTCAATATTGCGGAGTCCCCCTATATTTTCAGCACCTGCATAGCACAAGACAAAAAGAAACATTTCCGGCCCCTTGAAGTACATATTTTCTTAGCAAGTGCCAATCACCGATTGGATTTTGCCAAGGTCGTTCGGACGAATCCGCGAATCTCATGTGTGTGTTTGCATACACATATATACACACACATATATATATATATATATATATATATATATAATGTATTTCACTTCGGGCTACAGTCAGAAAAAATATCGCCCTGAATTTTTTTTAAATTTTCATCCTTTATTCTTTTCATTTCTTAATTTCAGGGTCTATTTTTCTAACATCTAGAAAAAGATTTCATAATTTGTAGGATTTCATAATTTGTAGGATATTAGCCTTTTCGTTGCTTATATTAGATTATTAATAAACATTAGTATTTTATAGTTTCACATACAGTGGGACAAAGCTCAAAGTAATCAGGGTCAGAGAAAAAAAGGAATTGCCTGCCATAAAGTAACCATTCATTATTTTTCAGAAATTCCAAAGACCGATGGTAGGTATATATATTAGCCACCAAAATTTATATATGACCCCAATACACTGGGGTTTCCCCACCTGCCAGGTAGAATTATAAAAATGTAGCATACTTCACGGCATAATTTTCATTTGGATCAGGTACATTGTGGACACCTGGGTGCCATAAAACCCGGATTTTTAACCTAAAGTTGAGTATTTTCGGTATAAATAGACCAATCCTTCGAAGTCAGTTTAGTTTTATCCTGCATCTCGGGTGCAATAAGCCAACAAGGACTATGGGCATACAGACTACCATTGCACAACGGAAACTCCTCCTGGAACACCACAAAAACGGATATTCACATCGCCAAATAGCTGAAATGGTCAGTCTGAGCAACTCAACTGTGTATAACATCATTCGGCGCTTCGTCGACGCAAATCGGATTGGGGGCAAGGGCAGAATGGCACCAAACAAGATCTTCACCGAAGAGGAGGAGCGAAGGATCACCAGGAAAATAAGGGGAAATCCCAAGCTATCGGCTCCAAAAGTGGCTCAACAGGTGGAGGATGAAATGGGGAAAAAGTGCTCTGTGGAAACTGTGTGCAAGTTTCTGCGGAAAAATGACTTTAATGCCCGAGTACCACGAAGAAAGCCCTTTATAAGCGTGGAAAATATAGGGACTTGGATGACGTTCGTCAAAACCCACTTGGACAAGGATTTGGAGATCTGGAACACAGTCATATTTGCATGTGAGTCCAAATTCACCATTTTTAATTTGGACGGGCGGAATTATGTGTGGCGACAGTCCAATACTGACCTGAATCCCAAACACGTAAAGGCCACAGTCAAGCATGGTGGAGGAAGTGATATGGCATGGTATGTATCTCGTCAGCCGGATTCGGGAATTTGGTGATTTTTGAAACAACAATGGACAAGAATATGTACTTCAACATACTAAAGGAAAATTTAGTCCAAAGTGCCGAGAAGCTTGGAATCCGACGTACTTTCCGGTTCAACCAGGACAACGATCCCAAGCATATGGCCAAGATAGTACAGTCCTGGCTCATCAGGAACTGCCCCCACATGATAATTCCACCGGTCCAGTCTCAAGATTTAAATGTTATTGAGAATTTGTGGGGTCTGCTGGAAAATAACATCCGGAAACACAGAATATCCAGCAAAGAAGACCTCAAAAATGCTCTGTGGGATTAGTGGAGCAGAACCAGCCCAGAAGCTACCAGGAAGGTCGTATCTTTCACGAATAATAGGTTAAAGGAAGTGGTTAAGGCTAAAGGATATCATACTAAGTAATAATATCCTTATTTAAGTTTTTATAATGCAAATATATTATTTTATTTATACTGATACAAATAAAATTTCCCCTCAAAATAGGGTACTTTTTTAAATAACTCTACCTGGCAGGTGGGGAAACCCCAGTGTATTGGGGTCATATATAAATTTTGGTGGCTAATATATATACCTACCATCGGTCTTTGGAATTTCTGAAAAATAATGAATGGTTACTTTATGGCAGGCAATTCCTTTTTTTCTCTGACCCTGATTACTTTGAGCTTTGTCCCACTGTATACAAACATTTTATATAGTTTAGAAATTCAGATAATTTATTGACTTCTTACTGGGCTAATATAATGCTTAGTTTTCAAGTTATCTGTGGACCTGCGCCAGCCATAAGCGAGCACTTCCCCTAATGCTTTTTAAAGGTAAATTTGGCAACACACAAAGTATGTAATTAACAGTTTGGATCGGAGTAAAGTATTCTTACTGGCCGAAAGCATATCCAATTCCATATCCAGTATATTATTCTTATTGGGCCTAAAATTTAATTCTTATATGAACCACTTTTGTTTTCCAAAATGTTTTATCTATTAAATATTAATATGTATACATCAATTTTATCAATTTATATCATAAGTCTGTGGAATCGAAACTCAAATAATTGTTTTTTTTTTCAAAAAAGGCATAATTGATTTATATGAACGAAGTGGCTATTAATTTAGTAATTAATATATATATACATATTATTATATAGACTTTAGAAAACAAGTTTAAACGTGTTTGGATGAGAAATAAACATATATTTATAAATTATATGTTCAGAATATATTCTTATGTACTTGTACACATTCTTGCAAAATTTGAATTAACGAGCCAACCACATGGATTTCAAAATTGCGCGCAGCTAACTTAGCGTGAGTTAGAAATTGCGTGCATCTAACATCAAGTGAATTGCTATGTAGTGCGCAGCGTGTTGAGTACAAGTGTTGGTATGATGTTTTTGTATTAGTGTGACGGATGTAGCTGTGTGCGAGAGAGAGAGAGTGAGAGAGCAAGAGAACTCAAACTCACCACACATGGAAAAAATAGAAGACAAAAAAATCATACTCACATGCTCCCATAACGCAAGAAACTCTCAATGTGGACGGACGTGAATTTCAGTTGCTATACGAACATATTTTTGTTGCAAACGCGGGCGTATCCAACAAATAAATGTAATAAGCGACAAAAGCAAGCGCCGCGTTTCTATGCTGATTTTAACATTTTATTTTCGACTCACTGAGCATTTCTTATGGTTCTTCTTATACTCTTAAGTATTTGTATTTGTGCAAAAGTAAAAAGTGAAGTAAAAATGTAAGCCAAATTGTGAATTCATTTAAAAGTGGAATAACGCCACCATTAATGTGAAATCTACAAAAAATAAATAAAAACAGAAGTGCTTGCAATGTGAATTATAATCAAACGCGTCGACTGCTAACCTCATACATACATGCCTACACACATGCATACATAACCACAGTCATACATGTATATGTATGTGTGGGCTGATCAATCAATACACACAGAAGCAATAATAAGTGATTATAAATGTACTTATTTTACACATCATAAAGAGCGTTAATTCAAACATACTTATTTACATATACAAAAATAATAATAGCGTTTGATGTGTTCAGCGTATACTTGCAGTTGAGCATTTATTTAATGTATATTTCAGTATTTATTTGTTTAATGTTTGCAAGTAGTATTCTTATGGATTAGTTTTCCCACTGGGTATTTCGCATTTCTTAAATTGTTTGTAAGTGTGAATTTTGTAGCCGATTCTTTTATTTTTTAATCGGCACTTTTATTTTGTATGATTATGTCATTCTATTTGTGTTTGTTTTGTATTACCAAAAAGTGAATGGGCTAAACTTCTTTTATGCAAACAAAAATAATTGTTAATTGAAAACTTGTGCAAAGATTTAATTTTAAAAATCCACACTTATGGATGCATGTGTATATATGTATGTGTGTGTGTAAAATGAGTAGTAGTCCCAAAAAACTGCTGACTAGTCTAAAAAAGAAGAAGCAGAAAAAAATGTCGATCGCGGAAAGCTCAGCGCTCGAAAATCAATCTTAATCTGATGTGATAAATAATATAATAATAATATCAACGTGTTTTTTTTTATCATATTTAGGAATATGTAAAAAAAAGTGTACTGAAAAAAAACCAATACATATCAGAATACAAATATATCAGAAATTGCAAAATACTGCAAGAAATAACCCATAAGATTGATGTATTTAATACAAACGCGGTATATTACGGATATATTTGGATAAACCCAATTTAACAAAGTAAGTAATTAATTCTTTCCTCTATTGTATTATTCATTAACATTGTCAATCGATTATCATCGAAGTTAAAACTTACCTGCAATTACTATACAAAACTGATAAGACTGTTCCCTATTCTGTACACTTCTGTGTATTCATAATTAGTGTTTTTGAAAAGTCGAACATGTTCATAAGACATATATATATATATAAATATGTAAACGTATAAAAATAGGTATTCCCTTTTTATACTTTGATACCCTTAGAGACAGAGACTTGAAACTTAGAACATATACCGCGTCAAAGTGTAAAAATTGGATTGCTACGTCCACTACGGGGCTCGATAGGGGAAAAATCGATAAGATCGATAATTGCAAATCGATAAAGCCACATATCTCCCACAATTTTAATTTTATTTACAGTCACAAAATTTGGTAGGCAGCTTGTTGGCGATGTCCTTCAGAAATCGGCATATACAACGCCAACCACTTAGTTTTATTAACAAATAAACGCAGAGTTATTCTTGATGTCCTAAGCCATCTTTATTGTATTCGATGCCCTGAAGCTACACACTTTACACAATCTTGTTAAGATTGGTGTGCGTAGGTTGACATCAACCTAAGCCCTAATTCTTCCCCTTAACTAGAAGATACAAGTTACAGGGAATGAAGCAAATTTAGCTTTCACATTATTAGAAACAAATAAAGAGGTAAAATACCCCGGATTCACATGTGAAAGTAGATTAAACATGACACCCATGTACAAAATATGGTATCAAAGTGCTCCGAGCGCTTTATACATTTGGGCTCATCACCAAAGATAATATAAGATGGCGATACCTTATGGTAGTAAGACAGACCCATGCTGACTTATGGAGTGATAGCAAGGGGCGATAGACCGCGCTGGGTTAACGTCCAAAGACAGCTGCAAAAGTTGCAGAGAATGGCCAGTGTATGCAGGACAGGATCAATGCGCACCTGCCGACAATGGCCTTGGAAACCTTAATAGACCCAGCATGTTTCAAGCTGAGGTGTAAGCCATAGGGAGATGTGCGGATTTCAAACTGACACGTAACTAACGTAATGCGGACATAACTATCCTATCCGATAGTCAAGCTTAAATAAACTTTCTTAAGAAGACGAAGATAACGTCAATAGTAGTTTGTGAAGTACGACCTAAGCTAGACCAACACACACAATTGGCTTACCCTAAGATGGGTCCCGTGTCACAAGAATATTGCGGAAAATGAAACGGCTGATGATAAAGCGAAAAATAGGGGATAGAGACCTCAAACAGGTTCAGAATCGTGTTGTGGTATAGGAAGACACAATATGAATGTAACATAGGAACTAAGACAGGCGACATTGGAGCTGGGCAGAGGCACCAGGGCTCCTTTAAGTCAAATGTGTTTTGGATTGATACAATCATAAGCGATTTGAACAGGTAGTAGCCATAGGAAAGAATTGACGGGACATTGTAGACTAAGAAGTCATCTATTTAAACTATGTATTTTTTAGTAGCGAACTATGCCGGTTTTGTGAAAACGAGAAAGAATCCTCAAAACACATCGCCTTAGCTATGAAAAGATGCGGTATTCTGGGGATGCATGTGTTTTCAGCTCAGAAAACAGAAACCCTCAACCCGACAAACATTCTTGCATTGGTGCAGGAGATGGGCTTGATAGAAGAGCTATAGGCTCAGAAGGGGCACAATGAATAATAATAATAATAATGAATAAATATCAACCTAACCTTAAAATCGGAAAACCATAGGCACAAGTTCTAAGCAATAGAACGAAACTACATTACTCCATCGATAACAACTGCTCACTCCGTTAAATTTATCAAAAAGATAATATAACACCTGGGTAATGATATATGTATACATATATGTGTGAATATGATTAGTAAATTTGATTATTTTAAATCGTTTTTATTAGCGGGATAATTTCAACGAAAATCGATAAACGATATCTTCGATCGCTGCCATAAAATCGATAAAAATTCATTAACTGTGAAAGGCATAATTCAGAAGAGCAGCATCTAACGAGAAAGGCATCCGATTTGTTTTATATGCCAAGAAGACGAAAAATAGATATGCGGATCAAAAGTGTTGCCAGTGTTGCATTTCGAAGATTTTCAAGAAAACCCAATGAAGACATTTAATTACAGTTTCTTCAAAGAAAAAAGACGAATTGCTTAAAATTCAATAAAAGATAATATGAAAATAAAATGCAATATCTATGTACAAATTTTACATATATTCTCATGCAAATATATATGTATGCGTATATATATGTATGGAAGCACATTTATTTTCTTTGTATTACAGTATTCTTGCATATATGTGCATTTGTGTGTGTGTGTGAACTTAAACCGGCGCCATTACATTGTTTTAGTGTGGGTGTGAGTGGCGCCAACAAATGTCAAATACACACATATGCATACACACATGCATGTATACACTTGCTTATATGTATAGATTGAGTTGTGCAAGACAGCCGACAAGTGCGCGAATGAACACACACATATGCAAAAATACATGGATATATGTATGAATGTGTGCAAATTGCAATTTTGTTGTTTCTGGCAATAATAATATGCTCTCGGTGTGCATAATTTGTGTGTTTTCTTTGTTCCACATTGCGCAGCATTCCCCTCCTCCCGCTCGGGTGCTATCACAGACTCACGTTTTTATACTTGTTGAATTTTCAGAAGAATTCGGAAATGTGTTTTCGTTCTCACACATACACACAAACACGTATACTCGTTAAATCAGACACACATACATGCATACACATACGTTTTCGTATACACACATACTAACAACACGCTCCGCTCATCTGTGCACTTGCCTTCACTCTCTCTGGTGTCTCTCTATCCTCTCTCGGTCTCTCTCTCGGTTCAATTCACCTCACAAATAGTTGATTCTTCAACTTGTCAAACCGGCTGACAAAAAGACCGAACGAATGAACGACGAACCAAACGACCGTCAGTCCGTCCGCCCGTGCGTCTGTCTGTCGGTCGCTGTAGCATTAACTGTAGCTCTCTGGCGCTGTCGTCGTTGTCGTTGTCGCTGTTCGTGTCTGTCTGATATAAGTTTATATTGCTGGCGCCATTGCGACGACGACGACGACGCCGCCGCCGCCGACATCGTTACTATTATTTCTTTTATTACGTTTACGTCAGTGGCGCCCACTGTGGCGCCTGTGCCTCGTTGCCGTCTCGCCTCTCGCGTCGACTCGCTGCCTTTTGCTTTGCCTTCGCTGCTGGCACGCAAGCAAATTGAGTAAGTGTATGTGTGTGAATATGTTTCTCTGTGCATGTATGTGTGTATATATACGCACATACATTCATGCATATAGATATGTTTATACATTGTACATAAATAGGCATGCATATATATATAAATGTATGTATGTATGTGTGCCGTCATGTTGGCGTCGGCGCCACTGTCGTCGCGATAAGGAACGCAAGAAATGCCTGCTTTTCTGCCTGCCTGCTGACGATGATGATGATCGTAGGGGGCCAGCCACAGTTTTCTGTTTTTTATATTTGGGCTCTGTTAACTCTGGCAGCCGCGTCTCTGTTTGTGGCTGTGTGAGTGATGCTGCTACTTTGTTGTCTGATCCTCTCCATTCCTTTCCTTTCCATTACTGATTACTCATGCGCCTTGTTTCTCCTCTCCTCTCTTCTCCTTGAACGGCACTTTTGAGGTATTCAATAGACAGAAAGAATGGAGGTTGAAAGGTTCTCAATCAGTTAATTCCTATGCCGAAATTTTTCAAAATTTCAACGAATTTTTAAATGTGTAAAAAAAAAGTTTTCCGTGTATATTTTTGTTTTTCATCGTATTCGATCGGGTTTTCATATATCGTTGTTTTCTATAATTGCCACTTTTCATAGTTTTTCTTATTTTGCAGTTTAATGAAGTTCTTATAACTAATGAAAATTAATTGAAGAATTAAGATTCATTAATTTAACTTAACTAGACAATGTCAAAAAGGTTTTGACAAATCCAAAAATTAATATTTTTTTTCTCTTTTATTTCCATATATTTTCGTTGTTTTTTCTACTATTAAACGTATCTCTTACTAGTTCAAAAAAAAATTTAACAAAATTAATTAACATAAACTAATAATTATTAAAAAAAACATGAAAAAATAATGAAATTTAGTAATTTAAAAAAAATCTACTTTCGTCCAATTAGCTTGAAACATTTTGTCAAAGTTCCATGTAAAAAAGTACTGCAAAACATAAGTTTAATTAATTAACAAAACTTTACTTGACAATTTTGTCGCCGAGATCTGAAACATTACCGGAAATCTACAATCTATGTATAATTTTATGTATGCATATTATTCTATAATCTGAATGGGCTGAATTTATTTATTTTTAGAGATAGGAAGCTGTAAATTGCATAATAGAGTCATTTTAGCTAAATACCCGTTAATGCATATTTCTTAATGTTCTTTTTATTTAAATTTAAATATTAAATTTAATTAAATTGTATTTTCTACGTTTTGAATTTTTATGTCGACTGATATTAGTCGATTTTAAGTAATTAAATAAATCTTTGGGTCGTGACAGCCATAAATCAATATTGGAAAATGAGATGTTGAGAATGGAATGGGTTTATTGTCTTCGAACAGGAAAATGACCTTAAGATAGCTTGAAAGTGATTATCCTTAGTTTCTCGTCATAGAACGTAATGCATCATTGATTAAAATTAATCAATTAAAGATGTTTTCTCAGAACCTAGGCTGCTATCTCTACTTTTTATATTTGCTCGGAGCAACAAAAAATACTTTTCAATTAAACAAATTTTTGTTTTCTTATATTTAGATAATATTTCTAGAACAACTTTTTAAGGAATTTTTTTATTTTAAATGTATGTAAACTTGTTTTTTGAGTGTAGGACGTCGTGTAAGATTATTCAGGGTGTGCCCAAGTCGAGCTCTCTCGACTATAGCACTCTTACTTGCCTATAATTGTGATTACGTGTCGAGTAAAAAATTAATCAACTGATTTTCTCATTTTTTATTGCAGAGAACAAAACAATAAATTACCAACACGAGCATATCAGGGCTGAAAGCCTAATGAACGAGATAATAAAGGAAATTAAAAACGGCGAATCGGCGCTCTAGTCAAAATCAATAATTAACATACATATATATATGTAATATATTTATGTGTTAGCTTGTTTGCTTAATAGTTAACGAAACTAGGAATCAAGACCCACCGCACAAATCATCAGCCAAGCAGCAGCAGCAGCAAAGCAAACATCAAAGCAAAGCTTCGACTTTCAATCAATTTGATCAATTCAAATAATGCGCATACGATAAGGATCGATGTTACCAAAAAACTTGATGTCCCTCCATGAGATTCCCAAGCGACAAGAAAAGAAGAGAACTATGGCGTTATGCGTCAGAGAACACTGGGGCAACGTGCGATGCGTATGGGAAACAGATGATGCCCAAACAGCAACCACAGCCGCCTCACCCTCAACATCAACGCCACCTTCAGCTGCACACGAGACCACCACCACCACCACCACCCCCCAGCTACACCATATACCCCTGCAATTTACCACAAATCCAGGATCAGCAGCAGCACCAGCACCATCAGCATCAATTGGCAACCGAAGCAGTAGCGATGGACGAATATTCGAGCTATTCCCATACAGAGAATGGTTGCAACTACGCAAATGCTGGCGCCGGCATATTAAGCGACGAAAACGGGCCTGTTTGTGCCACAGCAGCGAGTGCGGCAAGTGCGGCATCCTTTGCGATGACAGCAGCAAATATAATTCTGCGCAACTGTTGCGGCGGCGGCAAGACAACAACAGACTCTTCCTCGAGCAGTGGATCAGCGGACAGCAGACGCCAAATACTGCTGAGTCGTCAGCATCCCAACTCAACATGCAACTTGCAGACCAATCTGCTGTACTACCAAAGCTTCGAGGCGCTGTGGAAGAAGCTGAAGAGCAAACAAATCGCCGATCTGATCCAAGCGGTGAGAAGTCGTGTCGAACCACTCCTCACATCATCATCAGCCTCAACGACGAGCTATCTTCAGTGCATCCTGATCAAGTCCAACTCGGCCAGCGACGAGCTGCAGCACGTCTTCACATGCAGGCTCTTCTTCTGGCCCGAACTCAGGAATGCCGACGAGCTGAGGCGACATCCCACTTGCCCCAGTGCACTCGATTACGTCTACGTCTGTTGCAACCCACTGCACTGGTATCGCATGACTTACCCCATCGATTCAGGTAAGTTCATGCAGCATAATATTAAAAATGAAAATAAATTAAATTCAATAAACAATTTCATACTTTTGCGTTTTAAATTTAAATAAAACAACAGAATATTGGCAAATACTATGATACCAATAAGTAATACCAGCTGATAACAGGTGCCACAAACAGGGTGGGTGTTACCAAGAACTACTAATCTCTGAAAGAGTTACTAAAAAAGATATACCCGAGAAAAGAAGCTTAAAATAGGAATAAAGAACTTTTAATTGATTACATGATAAAGTCTAGTGCAATCATAGAGATAGTAATAGTTAGTAGTAGAGAATAGCTCTGGATTTTAGGGGCTAAAATGTTAATAATTGACCCATATATACTCGGAAAAATAACTACAGTGAATTTTAGAAAACCACCATACTTTTGGTGCCAAGAGTAACTCACCTTGTTATTCAGAAAGTGTATTTCTAAAAACCATATGTGTACAACTCCAATATTAGATGTCTTGTTATTTATATAGGATTTCATTACTGTTTTCAGGATTACAGAAAGGGATTTATTTTTTAAATCTAGGCTTGCGCTTCAACGTTTTGCCATATTTTCAATCATTAGGAAATTCATTTCTAAAAATAGAAAGAAAATAAAACTCAATTTTTTTTGATTTGTTTTTTTATAATTAGAATTTATTTCTAAAAACTAGAAAAACTTTCAACTTTTCGGGACTTGGTAAAATTCAAGAAGATTTTTTTCTGTGTGCGCATCGGAATGCAATACACAAGTTTTGTATCCACTGGAAAAAATGTAATAAAGTTTAATCCAACATATATTTTTCTCAAAATGTAAATGGATGTAACCCACTTTTTCTTAATGATTTTGGACTCGTTTTAAAGTCATAAACTTACTGATGACCTTTTTTAAAAAAGTGTGTGGTCGAGTCAAAATATTTCCGATACGAATTCTTCTGCCAAGAACAAGCCACACAAATGGATATCTCTTACAGTTTTAGAGTCACGAAGCCTGATAAAATTGTTTAACTTCTTATCGATTTTTTCATTCCGTCAAAAATTATCTGGATTAATTCTACGAAATTCAATTCAATGGGCATTATTTAGTATATTGCGTAATTGAAACTTTTATCTTGACCAATTTCACGCGAAGCAATTATAAATCGATTTTAGGAAACGTAGTTATCGATACCATTTTCGCATATTCAATAAATGTGGGATAGAAAGACGGATCGACCATCAACCAAACTTTGCTGTTGAATGAATTCTTTTTATCGAAAGCATTGATTTGGCATTGAATCCAGTTTTGGATTTCAGAAGGTGAGATGGTGCGACGTTGTATGGCCCAACTGCCAGAAATGTTTGCCACCAGCGCAATCTTGACGAAGAGCGTGTACCATATATATATACAATTTACGTTGGAGAAACCGAACCATCGAAAACTGACTCGTGACATATGTCTCGCAGCATTACTGAACTGGAGCCCTCTATTCGACGCCCTTGAAACTAGAGAAGCTTTCACTATAAACGCTAAACTATAAAGCTCTTATACGCCTGCGTCGTATCCCTCGTTAAAACCTATTTATTTGCACACAATTTTAAAGATAAAGTCAACGAATTGGAATGGTAGATTGCTAATAATCTTTTGTTACTATTTTTTGTATAATGTGAATATAACGGGGGGGTATTACAATATTGTCGTGAAGCAGTTTTGGTTCAGATTGGTATTGGTATTCTTGACAGCTTTTTAACGATTACGATTTTTACTCGATTATATAGTTCTTGATTTATTTACTATACAAAAGTTTGAAAACATAAGTAAAAACATAAAAAAAAAAAAAAATTCAATTAAATTCAGATAAGCTCACATTTCCATTCCAGTTTGGCCCCACTGTAATATAAATAATATATAGGGTATTGTCATGGTCGATATGGATATAATAATATCGCTATCGAATGCAGCGCTTATTTTTCTCTTTCATTTTGTGCAAACACGATCCCATCAATCAAACAATGTCGTTGAATACAGGTGAATACAGCCGAGGTGAGCAAAAATCACTTGATTTTTAGCGGTCTGCTCGAAGATCGATCGGATGCCAGCCACTGCGTTTGGCTTGGCTTTTTCGTGTTGGCTCTTCAAGAATTGTTCAAGCTGTGGAGAGAGGGAGGAGTGAGGCGGGGCAGCAAACGTAATCAGGTTTAACTGGTAATGGAGCTAACCAGCCAGGCACACCAACACTCTGCCTCTGCCTCTGCATCTGCCGTGCTCTGCTGACGTGTGTAGCGCCAGCTTCCTCCGCTCCCAGAGCGGCAAGTGCCGCACATCAAACGACTTGTTGTGCGCCAATAAAATGTCCACAGTGGTGCGGTGGTGCTGTGGTGCTTCGACTGATATGCAAACATTATTTATTTATATTTATTTCTATTTCGCCGCGGCTGATGTTTGGCCTGGCTCCGCTCAAGTTGCTTGCTGCTTTTTTCATAATACCCCTCAGCCATCAAATGAAGCAATGGGGTATACTAACTAAAGGCGATTACTTTTCAAATTTACAAACAAATCGTTTTTGGGGTCTCATCAATACCAATTCTAGAGAATAACTTCTATTTTGTAATTATTTTAATATGATTCGAAGAGGAAGCTAAAGTAAGAATCAATTTAAATGTATTCTCGAATCGAATTAATCACATTATTATATATTTTTGCTTAAGTGTTATGTACTCAAGTCCTTTTGTCTGCATCTGGCAGTTTTGAAGCCAAATCTTTGTTTGGCTACGAACAGGGTATCTTCTAGTAGAACACTCTTCTTTTTTGTGTATTATAATGTTTAATTACATTAGCACTCACAACAGGAGTTGTTGCTTAATTTTATATTTTGACAAGTATTTTTTTTTCTTGTTTTTAATGTGTGTATTTAATTCAAAATACTTGTTTGTGTCGGACGTAGTTAAAGTTAAATTAATTGTGCTTTATGTGATCTACTTTGATTATTATAAACGACCAAAAAAAATAATGTCAAAATGAAATATCTGTTTGCGATTTTATGCAGCAAAAATTTATGTGTATACCTTAAAATTAATTCCAAGAAAAAAGACATTGTTAATACAATTATTCAAATAGCTGAAAAAAGCTCTTAAGTTATGAGTTCTTTAGAAATTATCGATATTTTTTTTATACCAGCTCACTTTAAAGTTGTTGGAAACATATGGATTGTTCCTATATAATGTGCAAGGCGTATCTAGGTTTCCTCGCTTATCGATTGTCGATTAAATGATAAAAACTTGCACAGTCATATTACAAACGTGAAACTAAATTTAAGGGTGGAAGTTTCCAACGGTCTCTTAAAATATCCGTTGAATCTAATATACATTATATTAGCATAGATTTAATGGGTTCAGAGATGCTTTCTCCTATCTTTTAGAGGTACTTGCGAATCTTAATTAAACCGGTTTTACCAATTAAAATGTCCGTGTATAAGGAATTTGGAGTTGTATACGAATGTCTATTATAGCCTGATTCCGCACAATTTCAATGCAGTAATTGCAAAATACTCGGGGCGAATTTCATACATTCGCCACATACTTAACGAATGTCGTATGTACAGAATGTTGATAGAGTACTGTGAACATACTCTACATATTGTTTACATTCCAGAATGGAAGTAAGCTTTTATTTAATTACAGGGTATATTTTAGGAATGCACTATCGAACAAACTTTTCATCTTGGTTTGTTCTTACTTTATGTTTTGTTTTTGTTATGCTTTGCTTCGGTTTCTGTTGTATTTATATATGTTGTTTTCTCGAATACTAATATTGTACTATTTCTGTGAAGCATGATCTCATCGCTCACAGCTTGTCTTAAACACGCGCAGCTTAACCCGGTATCTGTCTTGGCTAACTCTTCACACCGCTTACAATTAATATACAAAATTATTAATTTATTGATCGCCTATTGTTAAATCCGTATTCTGAGTTTGCCCTACAATTGCTGTTTATCTCAACACCCGAATCCTTTTCATTCTTCGGATTTCTGACGAAACAATAATATTACCTAATATTATTATCTGTATTATGTACACACATGAATCTGTGGGTAAATCTAGACGACATTGCGGCTGAATTTGGACATAAATATATACGCTAACATAACGATAGATATAGATAAATATTGTTGATTTGTTATAGCAACTTTATAAGGAAATTTATAATTTATAAATACACTTTAAAAAATAACTTGCCAATTATAATGGATCCTGGTTGCAATGCAAACTCTATTTTCCATTGAGTTATCCATTTTTTAATCTAAAAGACAACTTAACTTTTTGTTGTCCAATAAAATATATCTTAAAATCTGGCTTCTTCTGTTAATTTATTTTTTCAATGTTTAATTATTCCCTTCAACAAGGGTTTCAGGGGTTTTTCAGAGCTTACCTAAAATTTAATATTTCTCTTCCGGTCTAAAATTTTGAATTGTGAGGAAAGATTGTTATGGTTGGGTACAGAGTATCTTTCAGTTAGGCATTCGTGACTTAAGATCTCTTATGCATTTAAATACACTCATGTATAAGTATTCAATGCCCGTGCATACACACTGTAGCTATTACAAAGGCTAATATGGTAATAGAGATATATGTAAATGGTAAATAGGCAGAATGAAGCGTACATTTTTTGATCGGTATCATTGTCTGAGTGTCCTTTCTGTTTGGTCTGCTTTTACATTTGAGCACTTGGATGCCAGACACCAAACAAAACTGTTGACGTAATGTAAATTCTCGTATCAATATCAAATTACTTTAATTTTATCGATAACCTACCCTTTGCACGAATTTTGAATTTTTAAATGCATAGGGTATGTACTGGTCCAGCTCTATTAACTTAAGAACTCTTGTTCGTACCTGAAAGTTACCTAAAATGATCTGATCACAGATATTGTTGAAAGTTATTTAAAATCATCTATATATATTTTATAACAATTGCATAACTTAAACACAGATAATGATCGGAAATTATATGTTTGATTACATTTGCAGAACTCGCACCCCCGCCTTATCAGCGCTCAAAAATGCTGAGACTCCGAGATACAGGTAGGTTTTCTTAATGAATTTTGTAATTCGCTGACTATGAAACTGAAGAGAGGTCCACCCTAATCCCAGATTCCGAGGGAAACACTCAAAACAACAACGAACAGTCGTCGTCAGCGTCGTGGAGCGTGCAGGGCAACAACCACAACAACAGCAGCAGCAGCTCTCAACACAGCCGAAGTATTTCGACGAGCATCATCAAAAAGGAGGCGGCGTCGGAGTGCCTCCAGTCTTTCACCACTAGTGGAAAAGGTGAGTTCAGTTTGTGTTTCTGTTTGAACGGACGAAACGTGGCCTCTTCTTGATCTCTTTTGTTCTTATCTTCGGAGCGTCTTTTTCTTTCTTTTTTTTTTGAGCACTGAGAAAGAGCAAGCGAAAAAACCTCCTCGCTTTTGTGCTCATTTTTAACATACAAACGTCTGAACACACACATGCATATATGTATGGTGAGTATAATAAATAAGCATACACTGCGCTGCTTATGTACCGTGTATGTGTGTATGTGTGCATGTGTATGCGGTCGCGTGCGTGTGTTTGAGCACGCCGGCACGGGCCGAGTCAGGCAGGCAGTTGTTCGTTCGTTGGCGCCAGCTTGCCGCGTCAGGTCGTCACTTTCTATATTGATATTAACTTTTAAACGAAAACAGCAAAAACGACACGAAAATAAATAATGAGCGAAAAACAAATACAAACAGTGCGAGGCGAATGCGAATAAGAGTGAGGCGAAGGCGAAGACGACGGCGACGGATACGAGGACGGCGAAGTAGAAGGCAAAAATCTGCACTTACGAACCGTTTTCTAGAGTCTTGCGGGCGGTCGGGCGGGTGGCCGGAGGAGTGGCTGTGAATTGGCTGCGGCCGGTTATCGGCACCACACGCTGTGTGGAATGGTCGGGGAGGGGAAGTGAACGGAGGTAGTGGCATTATGACTATGATATCATTCATGGCGCTAACCGCCAACGCCGCCGCCACCAAATTGAACAATATGTTTTTTCTCGCTTTTTTATGGAATATTCGAAGCGAAAAATGACAGAGTATCTTTTGCATTACTCGAATGAGAAGCGCATGCATCGCATTTGTTTCGGAATTTCCTCTTTATGTCAACAGCTCATTGAAACAAATTTACGAAACTCATTAGATTTCGAGTTTTATTATATTTGATTATATTTGGGAACAAATTATCGAAATAAAAGACAACTATGATACAGTAATTCCCAAATAAGTCATTTCCTAAATTAATGATAATGGATATGTGGGTAGGCGGTCTTTAATGAAGAGCTTTTATTTGTTGTATTGTGTTATAGTGCGAGATATAACGATTACCGGTAGAATAGCCAAAGGATTTTAAGCTGTAAGAGTTTTTCTTTAGATGCTCGAAATCTTTAAAGATTTTCTGTGTTTTTGTTATATTTTATTCATAATATAACAACAGTTTTCCAACATTTCGAAAAATTAGCTAAAAAAAAATATACGATAGAAAATTGAGTTCTGCCGTATGCATTCTTCCTCTAATTTCCATCTAAAGAGGTAAAATTAAATATAAATTAAATGAAAATCAAATTGAGTTCAATTCATCAGTTCATCAAAGAGAGAAATAAATAATTTTGAAAAATAATTGGTTTCAAACAGTTAAGTTAATATTTAAATCGTAAATATGAAATGTTAAAAATAAAATATTTAAGGTTATTCGAAAGTCAATTGGTCCAACAAGTATTGCAAGGAATTGGGATACCCAGAAAAATACCGAATCAGACCAAAAAGTGTTAATGATTAACATGCTGAAGGTATGGGGAAAGAGTGTTAGAGAGGGAAAGGAAAAAAATGGCAATGCTTGTAGTCATTTCTTTAGAAACTTTTTCGCGAATTTTACTTCTGTTACATTTTTGGCAATGCCTTTAATTTTCATGATTTTTTTTTTGTTTTAGTTTTTCTATATAAAATAAAATGGATTACACATTTTAAATTCCAAGTAAAATGATAAAACCTTTTTAAAAATTCAATTAATAATAACACATCTGAACATCTGAACTATAGAAAAACAATGCCTAATTGAAAATGATTAATATGTATAGAGCCGTGGTCTTTGCTTATAATGATTAGTATGTCCGTATGTACATATTTGCCCACATTTAAACAATTCAAAAACAAAACAAATCTATGCTTAAAAATGCGATAAAGGAAATAATAAATAATTCGATGGATACTAAAATGTAAGATGGTAATTACTAAAATCCATAAATTACCCAATCAGACCAACAAATTTTAGATGTTAGACTTTAGTAATAATTAAAGTAATAAAAGTTATAAAGAGAGAAAAAGTGAGATTGTAAATGGAAAAAGATAGGCCAGTATTTTCAGCTGTGGAGTAAGAAAAGTTCACCACAGCTAAGCATGCTCACAGATGGAGATGAGAATGCGTGAAAAAAGGCATTGCAAAAGTTGCAAACGACACGCACTTCAAATAATCAATTGATAAAATGCACCAAAATGAGAGAATCGAAGTTTAGAGCCATTTCCTTTAACTAATGACGTCATCCGCTGCTCTTTTTTATTCAATAAAAAAAAGTAAGATTGTTTTAAATTAGATAATATCAACAAAAATAAGCTAAAACTGCAGGTGATAAATTTTTCACACCTGAAAAGCAAAATTGATATGCACTGATTAAATATTACTTATTTTATTTAAGGAATACGTTCTTTGCCTCAATTCTGAACCGTATTTCTTTCGGTATTTTAGGAATACAAAAATTTGAGTATTTGAAAAATTGAAAACAAAACTTGGGAAGAAAAAAGGTCAACTTAAATAGAAGATTGGTTAGAAAAGGGCTTAATTTACCGCCAGGAGAATGATAGTTGGAGTTGAGCAAAGACATTAGCGGGAGCGATGTATGTGTGATGTATTTACATACATGTTTACATACATATACATACTTACAACGGCGACATGTGTGGCCACCAACAAAACTACCAACTTACACTGGGGCCACACACACGCACAGGTAGAATATAAAATGTTCTAAATTTAAAGATGATGTTGTGTGTTGTGTTATAGCCCCCGTGGATGCGCACTTCTTTATGTACTTACACACATGTATGTATGTGTATATATATATACATATATATATATATATATATATATATAGCTAACGAAGAATACAAAACAAGAGCCGAGCGAGCAAGCGGCGCTAAGCATCACATCGTCTCAAATACGAGCAAATGCCGCCGTTCGTCTCTGGCGGGTGCCAAAACTGTGGCGGCATTGGCGCCAGAAACCTGCTGCGCACCTCCTCCCGCCCCTCTCGCCCATGCTACGGAACTGCAAGCAATGGGATTTTCACACAGGCAGTGGGTTATCTGAGCAATATTTTTTTTAATGTTCAGCATATATTGATGATAATACTTAAGTAATTAAAATTTCCAGCACATTTAATATGCGTGCATTTGTATTTGAGCATGCGTGCAATTCAATGATGTATGTACATAAATTAAATGAATATATACAGGTAAACATCTGCGGGTGAACTCAACTGATGATATGAATACAACTAACTAGGCTTTACAATCACAGACAGTTACGTCAGCTTACCATTCCGACCCATTGCTTATGCACCCCTTTTCCAGGTCGTGTCGAACACGCCTTTCATTTAATTCCCTTGCAGAAGGTAGCTGTAAAGCTATACCTTTCAAAAATAAGTAAACAAGTGCAATTAGATTCAATCTTTTCTGAATTCTGTTGTTTTTAATTATTATTTTGTTATATGTGTAATTATTTATTTGTTTAATGGACTTTTAACAGGCGAAAGCAGTCTTGGAAGATTTCAAATAGTGCATTTTAAAAGCTAAAGTGTAACATTAAAATAATATTTAAGAAAATAGAAACAACTTAGTAAAATAATTATAAATATTAACATTAAATAATAATAATTAACAATTTGCCTACACATGTAAGGAAAACTAACTTATCGAGGCGGGCTCCCATTTGCAGAACTGGCGATTATATATTATATATTGACAATCAGTACTAAATATAGCCATGCCCGCAACTGCTGTATGTCAGCATCAGAAAAATATAGAAACTATGAATTTAGTTAGTTAGTTAATTTAGTGAACGTGCAGATTCACTAGTTGAGAGTGTGTTATTATGTTCTTAATATTGTGGCATTTAGTTGGCGACTGCTATTTAATTTAAAGAGCAATCAGCTAACTTCTTAAGCTAATAAACAATTTTGAGTATGCTACTTCGTGCCAAGTTTTAACTTGATGGCGCCAAAAACTCATTGTGACTTGCATACGTATATCTGCTTATTATTATACTTGTTTGAATCGTCTTATGCTATCGCTTTGGGCAATTGCACATATCATTAAAACCAACCGTCGCCTCAAGGCCTGGAACAAATAGACAAAGCATATGCAAAATGAACAGCGATAAGAGTGTGAGAATCCATAATAAAGGTCGCTTATCCATTCTGATAGCTATAAGCAAAGCATTGCCTAAACCATGCCATGTCAATATCTAGTATACGATATCCTCTGTCATTTAAGAAGAGGAATCTGCTGAACACTTCTTTTACTCCTGCCCGGCACTTGCCAGGAAGTAATTTAGTCCCTTTCTATTCGATCTATCGCAGCTAGCAGAATTATATTGCGACTGGCTAGATTCTTCTTTGATTCAGTCACCCAATAGTGTCAAGGAATTGAGAAGAATTCAAATCACTCGCTAAATCTGACCGATATGTGTCGATGCCCTTCTTACGTATTCTGACCGTCAGGTGGTTTATGACTATGACTAAGCTGCTCTCTTTCAATTTTAGATCGAAGCGCCTGCTCTCAAGCGTGGTGCCAGATTGCCTATTGGGAGCTGGCTCAGCGCATCGGAGAGCTCTTCCACGCCACTAATCCGGTGCTCAACATTCACGCAGGCGGTCCCATCGACTGTGCCGGAGAGAGCCTCTGTTTGCGGGAATTGCATGGCAGGGGGAGTCAACGCGATTCTGTGCAAAGCACGCGACAAAAAGTCGGTCTGGGTAAGTAAAATCGGTGGAATACGGATACAGATGTGGGAATGTAATTGACTTTTGTTGCAGGTGTAACTCTAAGTGTGGAAGATGGCGACGTGTGGATCTACAATCGCAGTAACGTGCCAGTATTCGTGGATTCCCCAACACTGGCCGAACGCATGGATCGGGTATGCAGAGTGATGCCTGGCCACTGCCTTAAAGCCTTCGAGACACACAGGTAAATATATTAAATGAAATTAAATATAATAAATATTATTAACTAACTATGCTACCATTCATTAACAGGGCTCTAGTTCTGGCTAGCCAGCAGTCGCAACCAACGCATCTGGGACCAATTGATCGGTTTAGTATGAAGATTAGCTTTGAGAAGGGTTGGGGCAACAAATACAAGCGGCCGGACATTATGGGCTGTCCCTGCTGGCTGGAGGTGCACTTCTGTCAACTGCGGTGACAGTGCCAGCAGCAGCCGACGGGCGCCGCAACTGCGCCACGTTTGCTTGATGATACCACCACCACCACCACCAGCACCACTAGCTCCACCAACCACATGTGTTGTAGGCCACCACATATGCTACAACGGTCGCGGCAGCTGCAGCAAATACTTCAGAACCTGTTGACGCGGCTGGGCAGTAAGGCGTGCATCTTGAGACTACCGGCAATTATTAATACAAGGAGTTTTAAATTGCGGCAACCGGATTAGCAAGCAACCAAGTAGGAGAGCCACTCAACAATGGACTGCAAATGATATATGTATATATATATATATCTATATATGTATATGATACTTTAAAAGTTTAAACCTATTACGAGAATTGTTTCAATTAATTGCTAAATGCCACATCGAAATTAACTTATGTATAAAGCATGATGCGCAACGACGAAGCTAGAAGTGTTAAATGTGTTAAATTCAAATAGTAATTCATTGTTAAACATAGCTAAAGTTAGCTACAATTAAAATCCTGTGATTCACTCTATATATGTACACACTTGCATATGTATGTATGTACACACACACACCAGACACACACACACACACACACATCAAGTATGTATGTGCAGGCACAAAGAAAGAACTCTCAACCTCGGTAATTTTAAATTGTGTGTAAATTTCATCTTCATATTTAATTTTAACTAAACAAAACGTTTCACGAATTACTTCTGATATTTCTACAGGCATTCTACTTAATATTACCGTTACGCATATAAACGTTCGAAATTCACCGTTGTAATGATGGCTTACGTTAGATTTTGAATTCACATATTTCTTTCTTCTAGTGGCAGCTCAAAAACTCAGTACAAATAATGTTAGCCCGATTTTCATTTAATGGTTTTATAAGCTGTAACACTCGTTAACACTGCAAAATCAGTCTCTAACCCATCCAAATTTTCTTATTTCATTTTAAAATCCATTATTATTTGTGGTACGTTGAGTTTTTTTTAGCTGTTTTTTTTTAATCTTGATTTATGTGTTTGACCAAAATTTGGTGTTATATTAAACCGATCAAACAAGCTTTTGCTTGAAAGTCATTTAAATAAGCCAAATATAAATTGATTTTTTATTAAATACAATTTTTAATCACACTAGTTTTAATTTGCATTAATGAGTCCATCTGGTCACATATAAATTTAATTATATATTCAGAACACCATAAATCGACTGTAAACCAAGTTTCATTGCGATTATCTCAGTTTTGAAGCTATCTGAATGAAACTTGGCTCGCAATCATTTTGTTGCTTAATTTAATAAATTATTAAAGCCTTGCTTGATCGGATATTTATAGCCCGAGATGTTAGATTTGAAAAAAATGTACAAAACTTAATATTATTTGAAAAAACGTAGTCTTTTGGAATGTATTTACAATATTTTGTTCCGCGATTAATGTCCTAGCATAATTTGTCATATCAATCGATCATGCCCAAACATTCATTTATTTTATGTTGTTGTGATGGTCGATTTTTTACTGCTTTTTATTGTTTTCATCAAGCCTAAGTATTATACTCATTTGCCTTTCAATTTGACGGAAATGCAAATTTGAGCAAGCTGAAGGCATCTCCAGTAACGATCTGGAAATTAAAATTTGTCCATGCCGGATTATTCCGGGCTGACGGAACATTGTAAGGAGAGATACGTATTTCAGTAAAACTTAAGCTCAGACTTAAGATCAGATCAGGTTGCCATTTGCCAGCTGCCTGCCCCCTCGAAACGATGAAAGTTCAGAAAGTGCCTACTCATATGTACGTACATGCATTCATATGTACACAAGTACATCTTAATTCCAAAAATTTATTATTATAATAACCATACGCCCTTTTATAAAAGCATAAGTACATACGCGACGAGTACATACATACATATGTTGTAGTAAGGAAGCTGATTTTAAAAACTGCTTGGACTTGAGTCATTTTGAATTTATGCAACGCATATGTATATGTACATACCTAAATAGGTATATACTTACAGTATAGATATATTCAAAATGATCAAATATTTAATCAGCGTTAATAGTTGTAGACTTAATGTTAAGTTTTAAGAAATATTTTGTAATAAAATTTCAATATATTTACAAACTTGGACTTTTCACTGTCATTTTCCTAATTTAATCTTAGTAATATTACATGAGTTTTGCACTCTATTTTTTTATTATTGGATTGAATTATATATATAATTTATTATTTCATTAATTAATTGATTCAGTATGACTCCTCAAGGCCCAGTTCCGCTTATTAAAACATTCAAAAATGAAGTTGCCTATTCCATTTTCTAACTTTAGGATTATCCACATTCAATTTTTGCATATTTTCATTTTATGATATGATCACTTAAATATATTCCAATCCGATCTCTGACAGTACGTTTTTAGGTAAGTACTGGAATATAATGCAACTTTAGACCCTATATTTCGATCGTTCATTTTCGTGCTCCATACACATTTCAAAACTGTTTCGCTTTTCTGAAAACTGTTTCACAGAAAATTCGAAAACTTATTTTAATATTCCGCCTATAATATATATCCATTAGAATTCACCGACCATTGATGTACGCATATACACTAACACTCTGATCAAATTTTTTTTTTTTGTGTTCAAAGATTGGCTTAACCAACCTAATGTTTCCAGGTAATTTGTTGACGAAATTTGGAAGCCTTAAAATCCATCAAAGATTTCTCTATCCAGTCCTGAAAATTTCAAAAATAAATATATTCAATAGCAAAAACCGACAAATTTAAACTTAATATTCCTATTCATATTCCTCGATTCCCTTCCTCCATAACCGATACAAATCTGAAACATTACATGTGGAACGGCGTGGCGTGAATTTTTGTTTACAGATCTGCGGAGGATTATTAAAATTGGTATCTTTAAAATTGTCGGCGATATAGACGGATCTTTAAAATATGGGCTAGATCTTTGAATACTCAAGTCGCGGTACAAATATTAAAGCGGAACAGTCATGTTTCACTTGAATTGTTAAGTGGATCTATAATTATGAGCAGAAAGTTGACAGTTAAAAAAAGAAGTTTCCAATAATAGCTATATGCCAATTTTTCCACATTGAATGTAATTTTGGTTACTGCGCTAAGATCATTATGTTAGGTTTGTCTCCTGAAAGACTGTTAGCCCAATTGAAAGACACCTATGAATCACTAATCTGAATATTAATAGATATTCCATACATAAAAAATTACGTGTAGATAAAGTTAATTACAATTTTTAGTACACTAACATCATCATTCGCAGTTTCAAGTCAATGTTACAATGGACAAAAAGTTGGACAGTTTTGTTGAGAAATGTAAAAAGGGTTTATATACGTCAATGAATATGACTCCCACTTGGGTATAGAGAGAGGTGTACATTTAAATATATACATTTTATTAACATAGATCGAACTATTTAACTGCAATTATTCAATCACATAATCCTGGTCGAAATCATATTTATCAGCACTCGTCGACGATGAACCCAAATTGAAATTGTCCAAAACGTCGGTTATTTTTGTAATTTTCTTCTCCGTGCGAACATTTTGTTTTTTCTTCTTTTTTTGCAGCTCTTTGATGTTTTTGTTAAGCGATTGATTCTCTAAATAAATAATAATAATTACTATTTAGATCACGACATGGATGCGCTCAAATATTTACCCTCTAGCAGTAGGACGGGATCTATTTTCTCTTTCTTATCATCGTCTAATTTCCTCTTTCGACCCTTTGCAGGGGGTTGATGTTCAACTATCTCTGCAGCAGCCGCCTGTGAATCTTCGCGGGGCACTCGGATCTCGAGTGGACCCGTAGATGTTATCTCCATAACATCATCCGATTTACTAGGGCATTGGTTCAGAACATCGGTCTCCATCGATTCGAAGTTTTCTACATCAAACTCTCGCACCTCAGAGTGGACAATCGAGGCACTTATGTGCACATTTTTATTCTCGACTACTTCAGGCGCTTGCGTACAGTATTTAATCTTGCCAGTGTTCCAGTCATTTAACACACTACGTGCAGCGGCCACCACATCTGGTATACCTTTCTTCAGAAATTTACCTAAAAATTGGATTCACGGGTTATTGTAGAGCGGCAGTATATAAATAAGGTTCACTTACCCATTCTGGCAGCCTTCTTGGCAAAGAATTCTTCGAAAGTGTCGTAGTTGGTAATATCATACATTTTACAGAAGTACTCTTTGCTGGCTCTTTTCAAAACGCTCTCGGCAATGCTGAAGGGATCCTTGATGTCGCCCACACGCTGAGCATTCTTTAAAACGGCATGTGAGTTTGCGCTGCTTTCATTGGCAATACTCGTAAAAACAATGCCAGGACAATCAATCAGCTTGATCTTTGAGTCGAGCTCAACCTCTTGCATAGCCCTGTAAAAAACATACATTAGTAAGCTATATTATCATAGTTGCCAAGTAAAAGTATTAGTTAAAGGCGAGAGTGCTTTAGTCACGAGCTCGAATTGAAGATTACATATACATATCCAATTTACTTTAAGTTTAGTTATTTTCTTTTTATAGTAGTAGTAGCTACCACTTAATTGAGTGGATACTTATATGAATAGTTATATAGTTTAATTAAAAAACTCATCACCAAATAAACTATTATCTTTCATATATTATTCATATACTTATGCACACAGTCATTTTTATATATTACTTACTTAGTCACCCCCGGAGTGCTGCCCACCATGCAGGAGCGTCCACGTGTTAATGAGTTGATAATGGAACTCTTGCCCACATTGGGTATTCCAACAATTCCGACGCGAATCGAGGTTTTGATGCCCTTGTTGCGACAGTAGTTGGCCAGCATGGACATTAGCAACTCGGCTCCGACGCACACCGAACCTTGCATGGCTTTTTCGGTTTTCGTTTCGCGCATTTTGCGACGTCCCAGTTTGGAGGCCTGGTCCTGAGTGGAGGCCTTAAAAGCTGTGACGGGCAAGCTGCGTCGAAAGTATTTTATCCAATTGTTCAGATTCTCTCTGGGGACAAGATCGGCCTTATTCAGAATGAGCACCAGCCGCTTGTTCCCGGGTGCAGCGCGCACAGCTCGCTCAACCTCACTGCAACGGGTGCCAAGAGGATCTCGAGCATCGACTACTTCCAGGACAACGTCTGCATTCTCGATAACCTTGCGAAACTCCTTGAAGTACTGCTTCAGCGACTGCTCTTTGCTAATGGCATTCTTGTATTTCTTCTCATTTTCATCGGCAGCATCGTTTTCATGCATTATTCCATGAACTGTGCTCCTCATATCGGCATCCTCGACCATCGACTCCAGAGACTTGGCTTTTTTTTGTTGGCGCTCCGCTTTGGACTTCTCGTGGCTAGCTTGACGTTCCATCTGTTTGCGTTGCTTGGCCTCCTCCGCCTCCTTGAGGATATCTATCTTGAAGGGGCAACTGTTTGGTATCTGTATAAGTTTTTGTTTTTTACTGCCCTTCTTCGAAGTCTTTTTGGCTTCGCGACGTTCCTTTCGATTGTGTTCTCGCACTTTTTTGTCAATTTTGTGCTTGAGTTTACCAGTCAAACGCTTCGATTTTTTTGCTAAAAGACATCATGAATATTAATAAACATATTTGATTGAATATTTATTGCTAGCACTAACTCTTTAATCGCTTTAGGGCCATTTTAACTTTGCAATATTTCGCTGCTGCACCCAAGAAGTAAAACACGTGCACACTGAATAGTTGCTCCTACTATCGATAGTACTTTATTATTATTTTACAGCCGATAGTAGTTAGTACTATCGGTCGTCAAAATCGATTTATATTTTCATACGCGCGCAGATTTCGTGACAAAATATTGCCACTCAATTCAGATCAAAATAGAATATTCATTTTAAGAAGATAAATTAATCTTGTTTTTTTTATCAGTATACGGCAGATAGTAGTTTTTTGCTTTTTGTTTCATTAATTAATTTTTATTTTAAAAACTTATGACTTAACAATAATTACTAAACCTAATGTCTTATTAGCGAGTAATAATCTAGGTCTTCAAATCTAGGCAAATAAATGATTATTTTATATTTTCTTTCCACGTTTTCTGGATGAACTAATAGTGTAATGATACTAATACCTGTGCTAACTAAATGTATATAAAATTAGCGCACATTATAATTTATAAGGTAAACTTTCAGCTAACATTAATTTTAGATGTTTGTTTGTGTGCTACATAGTGACCCAAAGAAAATTGCATTATACAACACTATAAGCCGTATTCCAGCGTTGCCAGACAATTCCGAGTCTAGTGATGTAATTATACAAAATAACATTGGTGATTATTTATTTGTACAAAAATGTCAATGAAAACAACAGTTTTGTCTGGAATCCATTATATGAGGCAATGTGTGCATTATGCGGTGGCCCCAAGAAACTCGTATTTACACACAAGTGCATTCTTAAAGAAGGCAGAGGATCGCAAAGAAATGCTGGCCTCTCTGCCGGCTAAGGACGAAGGCACGATTGGTGAGAAGTCCGTCGATATTGATACGCTGATTACACGGTATGCATAAACATAACTTATTAATTGAACATAAATAAAATAAAATACAATTTTGGCAACAGAAAGGAAAAGTTCTTTCCCGATGCTAGCACGGCCACGCAACTTTTCAATGGCATACCCTTCAGCGAATTGCCAATTTGCAACATTCGTGTGTCGCCCAACAACACAATTATTTCTGTGACGGATTATAAAGGTAAGTCTTATACTTATTAAATATCTCTTATTATTTTAGTGTTTATTTATAGGTGTGCCAAGACTTATACGATCATGCGGCATTGAAGGTTTCAAAAATACCAGAAAAGGCACAAATATTGCTGCACAAGCAACGGCTGTCAGCATCAGCGCAGTAAGATTTCAGAAATTGTGTTGTTTCGTCATATTTATATAGATTGCTAATAATTGTGTGTTCATTTAGAAAGCAGTTGAACTAGGCTGGAAAACAGTTCGAGTTAAAGTGCGTGGTCTTGGGCCTGGACGAATGGTGACTGTTCTTAAACTTGTCTAACTTTAATAGAGTCAAATATGTCTTATTTTATTGCAGTCGGCTATCAAAGGTTTGCAAGTTGGTGGTTTGAATATTGTTTCCATTACGGATAACACGCCTGTGTCCTGGAATCCGCCGAGACCTCGCAAACAAAGGAGTCTGTAATTAATAAAAGCCAACCATTTACAAAATGTGAATAGCTATACATTTAAATTAAATTTAATAATTTGAAAATTTTAATTACTTTCATTTAATCATCAAATACTAAAGTGTTATCGCCCAAATATATATATATTATTGATCAAAGCAGCAAAGCCTAAGCCATTTGTCTGTTTTAAGGCACTTCACTTGATTTTCACTACTTAAATTAATTTTGGGTTATGTATATAAATTTCCACTGCACACAGAACTTCAATATGCAAGGATAAAATAAAATCCTATAGGTATATTTACTGTACAACAGCCAAATTAATTTATATAAATGTTGGTGTTGCTTTTTTTTATTAGAGCAGACAAGTTGAGTTCATAAAAAAGTAAAATAAAAATACACTTTAGTATACTGCAATATATTTTATGGCAATCAAAATAATCAGGTTTTAGATGTATTTAGTATCTTGTATGTTTTTGTACACGATTAGATTATAGCAATTGCAATTGCGAGATCATCGTGTTTGTTTTGAAACACTTTGATAGATAGACTTTGCACAACAGCCAGATGACATTTAAGCATAAATTGTTTATACTTTATGGTATAGTATAAATTGTTTATAAAACACTCAGACATTGACTTTATTGCTGTCGCTTGTATACTTTACTGTACTTGTGCTTCATTATATCCTAAACTTGTTGAGAGTAGAACAGGACAAAAGACGAGGATAGTGAACCAAACCTTAGCAGACAGAAAAGAAAGTCTGAAGAAGAATCTGAAATCCATATTCCATATTGTTGACTTTACAGTAATATGTAGCAATAAAAAATAGCTTTTATCGATTTGTCTTTGAAGAAAGTCTTAACATTATGAGTCTCTCTCATAAGTCTCTAACAACAAAGAGTTTCCAAATGCCATTTTTCAGTTTGATCGTCTAATTGCCAATCCGTATTTTTCCTCTTGGGAAATATGTACAGTGTCTCGGAGCTTAATTCGAACAGTGTCTAGCAACAATTTGAAACTAATTGTAGATTATTGTATATATTTATGGAAGTACGGTCAAAGCACACTCAAATTTTGGTTTTTTAAATACTGCTAAAATGATAGGCTATTTGAATTTTTTCACGCACTTTTGTTTTATGTTTATTATTTTGTTTTCTTTTAATAATATTTAAATTGTAGGTAAAGTCTAGAAATCATATATACAATCTATTAAAGTACAATATCCAGATCAATCGTACGATATACATATATAATGTAAGCATTCCCTTTTTACTTAGCCTATTTAATGTAACACTATCGTTGTATAATGATGTATGTGTAAAATATTGCATATATCTATTGCACATTCTTCTTGAAATACATAAACACATTCTCCGAAAATAAACGTAATTTACCATGTGCTAATGTGGCACCTTTCGTGATGCTACGTCACCAGTGAAACACTTTTGAAATGAGGGATACATTTGTAAAATATGAATTTGTACATATATAATCGATTAGTTGTAGAAATGTTTGATTGGAATGCTTAACAAATATGGAATAGAAAATCTGAGTAGATGACTGTATGTTATTGGTAGTAAGACTGCGCTTGGTGCTGGTTCAAACAATTGTCATGAAGATGCTGAATACTTTTTAAGTGGACACTCGAAGTTCTTCCGAAATATATTATGCACGGCTTTACAAACTGGAGTCAATATGCATTGTTTGCGCGCATTGATTTGATTGTCAAGCGGAACTGGGCAGGAGCTTGGTACGTCCTCTTCATTAGCTTGAGTTAACAACGACTTGGACAATTGGAAAATGGTTTCCGCCGAGTCGTCGTCAAACTTCTGTTTTTTTCGCAATTGAGTAGACGGATTCATCATTATTTGAGAGTCACATACACAATGTCTATTTTTGGCATATATGTCCATTTCGCAGTTGTGGCAACCGCCCTCACCATATGAAGCATGAAACTGCATTCTCGATGTAATATCGGAAAGGTTCGGACTCTGGCCTCCGCCACAGGGATTCTGAGGCGATTCAGTCTGTCTCTCACTATTGCTGTCGTCGCGCCTGGGCGTCTCGCCCTCCTCGTAGTCCATGGAGGTGCTGGCACACGAGGGCTGGTATATAACGGCCGAAGCGTGACCAGAGCGACCCGAGTTCAACGGCGTGCCCTGCTCCCAAGTGTTTGTCCGCGGATCATAAACCTCAACGATAGACAGAAAGTTGTTGCCGTCAAAGCCACCGATGGCATACAGCTTGCCATCGAGTGGCGTCAGTGAAAGTGCACTTCGAGCGATTTGAATCGGTGCAACCAAATCCCATGTTTCGTTCTCTGTATTATAGCGTTCCACGGTGGCTAGTTGACGTGTTCCATCAAATCCGCCCACAACGTATATGTATTGGTTAATGGCGGCAACACCTATAATGAAAATATTATTATTTATCAACTGTGACAAGCAAGAGTGCTCTAGTCGAGAGTCATCGACTAGGAGGACATCCCGTATCCATCCCTAACAAAAATTCGAAGTAATTATTATTAAAAATTAAGTCAAAGCGGACATTTTAAATATAAGCAAGTGAGAACGTTAAAATACTCTGATAGCAATAAGTAATAGCAGCTGATAGCAGGTGCTACAGAATAGGCTGGGCGTACCCAAGAATTTTTATTTACCAATCTTTAAATGATGTTTCTAGTAATCTACCTTAAAAGTTTAGCTTCAAAATTGAGGAAGATATGGGCTTCTCAAACTTTTGACATTGACAATATTTGAAGGGCATCTCCAATATCCTACCAACCAAATTTGGGGACAGTCGCTTTAAAATTGTGAGAGATTTGTGGCTTTTTCGATTTGCGATTATCGATTATCGGACGGACAGACTGACATTTTAGAATACCTATCAGCTCTAATTTCTGCTGTGTCAGGGCATAAAAGTCTTACCTGCTCCGCTGCGGCCCGTATTTAAGGAAGGCAAATAGCTCCATTCATTGTTTTCAGGATGATAGCACTCCACGCTGGCCAAACGCTCGTTGCCATCGAAGCCACCGATGGCGTAAAGGAGACGATTCACAACCACAACGCCAACGCCCAATCGCTTGGAATGCATCGACTGAACGAGCGTCCAGCGATCTTGGTCCGGATCGTAACTAAAATGAAAAAGTCGATTAAGTTTTGAGCGCATCGCGGGGGATGGGGAATACGCACTACTCCACTGTATTGTGGTACTCCATGCCTGCCGATCCGCCCACGGCATACATTAGCTCGTCCATGACAGCGACGCCGACACGATGCCGTGGCACGGACATCGGCGAGCATGGACGCCAAGTCTCGCTGATGGCACTGTAACGATCCACCCAGTCGGAATCGTAGGAGGACCCAATGTTATTGTTGCGTCCGCCCACTGCATAGAATTTGCCCTTGAGAAATGCAGCGCCCAGGCCGGAACGTGGAATGCGCAGATTCGGCAAGGTTGTCCAAGTTTTATCGTCGACATTGTAGGCCTCCAGTATATCCAAGGAGTGACGAAAAAAACCGCCCGCGACGAATATCATGCGTGTTGTATTTGGTGTGCGCTCCTTGACGCCGGGACACTTGTGCAACGTTAAGTCCTTAAAGATTTTGGCCAAGTATTCTCGGCAGGCAGGAATCTTGCGCAGTACGTCACAGTTTTTCATCTGCTCCTTGAGAAAATTGGGTGTAAGGAACTGGCAACGAACGTTGCCCAGAATGGGTTCCATCTTGCTATGACGATTTTCCTCATCGTATTTAACCCACTTGATTACCGCATTGTAAACATCGCGCTCCTCCTGCACATTAAGTTCATCCCTTCGAATGAGGGCGATCAGCTGATAAGCGGATAGCTGTAAAAACTCCTCCTCCTTGCACACCTGCAATCACAAAAAAATAGATGTAACAATAAGGGTAACAATTATGTAGCAAATAACACTTAACACTTGCATACTTGCATAAAGTGGCGTTCTATAAAGTAATTGGCTTTCTTCTGCAGCTCAATGCAGCTGTGCTGCTCGGCAAAATTGGCTATGCCGATGGCATTCGTTGGATCCAGTTGACGCTCGAGGAATGCACAGCAGGCGTCGATAACATTCTGCACCTGGAACATTGTCGCTGCGGGCAAAAGCTGGCAGACAGTCACCTCTGTGACGCGAATTTGTCCCGTGTACATAAAGTAAAGGATTCGGGCCATTGCCGTGGGGCATACCTATGAAAACGGAATACGCTGTTCAACTGTTATAGCAACAACAGATTGGAGACGCTATCGGGCTAGTCTTCGCTTACCCCCTGCAGTTGAACGCGCGACATTTCGGACTCCTTGAGCCCACCCGTGAACATGGCCTTGAAGTATGGCGAGGCAGCGGATAGCACAACCTTGTGGGCGGGAAACAGCTCCTTCTTCACCTCGAGCACAACGTCTGTGAGCATGCCATGTGAGCGCATCATGAACATCATCTTCAGCGCCTCCTTTGCGTAGTTCGACATGCAGAATGTCATATCGTCTTCAGTCGCATCGTGGTCATCGATTGCACGTGAAGCGTCGAAGCGCCCACATGTCGTTGATATGGATATGGAGCTACTGTCCGAGGAATGTTCGTTCATCTCAATGTCTATATTCAAACATATATATAAGAAAAATATATTAATTTTCCATTGGTTTTTGTATTAGCCAATTTGCCCAGTAATTGAGTTGTAAATTTGGGACTATATTTGAATATTTATTTTCAATAAAATTTAAAAATTTATTTATTATAGGATTTATATCGTGTTTTCAACCAATAATTTTATAATAATTGTTTGTTGTTTGATGACCTTTTATAATTTAAAATGTCATTCGCTCCATTACTGAGTGGACTGAACACTATGAATATCACCTAAAGATAACCTGGGGACAGTGAAACCCGCATATACATTATAATTATTTTAAAAGGTAAAAACCCCTGACTCCACATGGGTTATACTGTATTCAGTGAACATTGCAAGCCCGATAAACCATTCAGTTTGAAAACTGCGAACTCAGCAGATATTTATGTAACCAGATCTAAACAAGAATATGTTTATTTTATAAGTATAAGAGTAGCTTGTAAATATAATTTAAGTTAATAAAAAAAATGAATCAAATCGTAGATCAATGCTGATAGAACTAGGAAATATGTTTTAACTATAACAATATTGCCAAATTCATCTACCTTACGAATTATATCGAGTTGCGAACCAAGCTAAAATGTGGTAAGGAATTTAATTAAGTTGAAAAAAAAGTCATTCTTTATGTTTGTTATGCGGATGTAACGAATAGATTCCCATGAATTATAAGCCTGCAGCAAGCTAGCCCACTTTCGACACTGAATTAATACTCAGACTTTGATCTCAGGTACGCGTACGCACGAGTTATTTTAAGGCAAATTCAACAATGTCATATCCTCACCAGATACACTCCACAAAACAGGTATCGACAGAGTCCAAACGTCAACTGTTGGTTAAAAGCGACAAAAGAACATTGAACCATGTGGGATAGGGGAATAAAGTGCAATGTCATGCTTAGCTGACAAAACAACACGAAACAGCGCTCAACTGTAATTGAATTAAATGTCACGGTTACGCACCGAAGGTGTAAGATTGTTAATGACTATCTAAATTTTAAATTTTTCCTTTCAGAAATAATTCTATAATGCGTATTGACAATCTACACCCTCAAAACTGAATGGTTTGCTAAAGAAACTTTATTGATGTTGAGTTATCTACGTTTTTAAAGATTAGGCCATACATATAATAATAACTTTACTTTATCTAATTTGAACTGAGAATGAATTGAATGAAATCAAAAGAGCTCAACCATTAGGTACCCTGAACCAGAGTCTTAACGTATCATGAATCGTAGAAGTCATATATACAGACACTCCGCGACAATCGATTAAAGGCACTCGTGTTTAAGGTGCTAAGAACTGTACCACATGATCTGCGCTGCAATCTGTCATCACAGCAGAACCCCGATTTGTACATTTTCAGGCCGTAGGAGATCGGACGAAGTTTTTTGGTGAACTTCATGGAGGTTTCGGTGGTAGTTTCGGGATAAGGATTTTAAGCTTTAAGAGTGGCAAGCAAAATCATCCGACCTGAATCCCACAGAGAACATGAGCTGAGCTTAAGCGAGTAATCAACAGTTTGAGACAGTTAGTTCTCAAAAGTTTTTTAGTTGATGGCAAATTGAATTGTTTGCTAATTATAAACAAATCTGGGGGCTGAACACATTAATTATTATTATTATTTTCATGTCATTTCTACATATTATGTTAATTTTATTAGCACTGCCTGAATCAAATAAGAAAAAAAATGTTATGTTATTAATGTTACAAATGTAATTGAAATTTAGATTTGATTTAATTTTATTTGAAAAATCAAGTGACTTTACTCGAATTTCACAGAGTGTATATAAGCCCGTACGTTATCTTGACGTGTTATCGCCCCCGGAGAACGTGGTCCAAAAACCGTAATACTCGGTCGGCATAAATATGAATGAGCAAACATGTCAAGTTTAAGTATAAAATCAAATTTCGATTAAAAAAAAAATTGATAATGTTAAGGTCGACAAACATTTTGTTTTTGTTTTCGTCTGATTTGTTCTAAATCATTTTTGATAATATTAAAGGAAATAGTATTGAAAATTCATAATCCTATTTGGAAACTAAGAGGAAACTTTGCATGAAATTTGAAAGCCGGCGATGCCGACATATATAGCTGCATACAATTGTGGCATCAAAAAATAAATCGTGGTTTGAGGGTTTAGTTTCAATAACCAAATTCACACGGCTTTTCAGTATGTGAATTACAGAATTGAAAGAAAGTTAATATGTTATTCGCGATAAAGGAATAAGGACGCCAAATACATATTGAAATGTCTTTGTAGGAATGAAAACATAGTGTGCAGAGATTTATACTGAGTTGTCGGACATTTGACATATGACAGCAAAACTTTATTTCGATATTAATAAACTATACGATTGAATTTGGTCTTGAGCATTCTGGCACAGAATTCTAAGATACATCCACAATTTGTGCGTTATTCATGAAATTATGACCCAGATTCTGCTTTCTTGCATCAGTTCAAAGATTCATGACAATTTAGCTCTGTGCAGGAATGGTACTTCAACAAATTCCGAGGGTTCTTGTTAGTATGTTCAGCAGCGTTGGCATTTCGCAAGACCTTCAAACTACACACCATTGTATTCAAAATGAAGCATTTATGAGACGTTAATTCATAAGCTTACTTTTTATAACAGTTTTAGAATGTTTGAATGGTGGTACTTGAAATTCCAGCAAAGTTCTCCAGCAAAAATATTTTGCTTTCGTGTTTGGTTGCCGCCATCAGACGCGCTACATTTTCTTATCGTAATGAGTTCAAATTCCACTTCATTTTTTTTTTTGCGAGCGACGCAGCACAACAAAATCTATTTTAATTGTTGTGCGAATTTGAAACAGATAAAATTATTTATATAAAGACACTGCCTAAGCTGCGGCATAAAAGTATTTTAGGTTCAGCATAAGTGTGCCTATGAGCTCCGCATTTATTCAAATAAATCATACAACCAATCTAATAATAATCTGGTTGCATTAATTAGTACAGCAAAAAGAACACTACAGATTACAAAGCAAAAAAAATGCAAATTCATGTACTTTGATTTGTCACATTGAAACTGTTAATTACGTTTAAAATGGAAGCGACAAAAAGTACGCTTTAAAAATAAAAACGAAAAGGTTTTTGCGCCTTTACAAACGGGAATATTTTGTTCAACATGCAAAATAAAAAAATAAATTAATAATTTTAATTGTTATAATCATAATTTATAACAATAACTTATTGCTTCACATTTATTTAACCCTTATAAAAAAATTTACACTCTTATCGAAAAAGGTTCTTTTTTTAAAGTGTCTCCAAGTGACAGTCATGCTTCTAAAGCAAATATACTTAATGAGTACCCCTAACGCAGTAAATTCAGCCATGCCATAAAGTCTAATATACCAGATCAGAATTCTGATAAGAATTCTTTTGGCTCAATATCGATTTACCTAAATTATTTTGAACCAAATTATCAAAATCTTTTCAAATAATTTCAAATGTTAAATAATTTTCTTAATGGCAAAATAAATACAAATGCAATTAATATTTACATTTATTTTCAATACATACAAATAATTATATATGTGTGCGCGTGTAAACGTGCTGCTGCGATGACTTTGCATTAAAATTGTGCTTATCGCAAGGAGTTCCCTTATAATTATTTGTTATCAACAATGCGATAAACACAAATGCAGAGAAAAGAGAGAGCGATACTGCCAAATCATGATGAGCAAGCATAAATGCACACATGTTCATACGCAAGCACACATACATCCATACTTGCAGGCGTGTGTATGTGTGTATTTGTGTGCGTGGATGTATAATTTATAAAAAGTAATCGACGCTTTTCGAGAGAGGGTAAGCGATGAAGAAGAAGACATCTACATACGTGCTCACACATGCATATACTCAAACACACATAAACATATATATGCATATCCCATTGTTTGCATGCCCAATAAACAACTTGTTGATTTCGTCAAGAGTTTGATGAATAACTTAAGAGAATTGTAAAATAATCTAACCACACTTTTAAAAGGAACTATGCAAATATCAATCTGCATTTGATTGTTTTGCACATGGTAGCAGTATTGGGAGGACTATATTGAAAAAATGTATCACGTGTATACACAAGCGAAGGCAAATATACATTATTGTGTGTGTGCGAGTGTGCCAAAAACAGCTGATAAATTTGTCACCGCGATTCGTGTTCTTTTCTATGGTTGTTGTTCACATTTTAAATGGACTTAGATCTCAGCCATACACAGTGATAAGTTTACACCAATTTTAACACGAACATAAATTTCATTTAAATTTAAAAATAAGATAATAAAAGTTGGGAAAACTACCGTTTGTTTTTATTTTTCTCGTAGCACACTCAACCGCAACCGCGAGCAACTCTCAACTAAAACGTTGCAGTGTTGCCACTCAGCTGAAACACCAATATTGGTATTCCTTGAACAGATAAGACACATTAATAAGTCGGCAATTAAATTTTAATAAATCCAAATTTTACTTCTAAAATAATTTTATTTTGTATGTTCTTAATTTTATTTAATTTATGCTTTAAGGTATGTGCTCAAACAGCGAGCGAAAATCTTACGATCGGTACGCAGTCGGCAAAAGTTCCAGCGTTGCCACACTGACAGTTTATGTGGATCATATGAATAACTGTTTAATTTTTGTTTGTGTGCGCGAATTAAAAAGCAGTTTATTTTCATGGTCGCCAGTTTAAAAAATGTGTGTTGATCAAAGAAGTAGTTTGAAATGCTTATGAGGAAAGGATAACTCTGGTAAAAACCGTAGTCAACGTAAGTTTTGCTCGATTCATTTTTCAAATCTTTAACTACGCATATTTTTTAAACAAAAAGATGACAGAAGACCTTAAAACTACACAATGCAATATGTTGGGAGCTGTTTTTCGATCTGAGTACTGGTCTTCAAAATTTATTTGTACAAGCATAACGTGCCTTTATCTGTATTAGTTGCCTTAGTTTGCATAGGGTACCGTTCGAAAAAATATGGCGCAGCGTAGTGTTGCCGATTGGCGCAAAAAATGAAACGCTGAATATGACAAATGCTGTCAGTGCTGCCACCCTGCGCACAAGTACGTATCAATGTGAATGCTTGTTCAACATGTGTATTTGTTTTGCCACAGACTGCAGCAACAATGTCCGGCAACGCAGCTTCCAGCATTGATGACATTAATTTGGATGCGTTGGTACTGAAGGAGGGCATAAGAGATGCACCCGTTTGTATTATTGTGCTCGGCATGGCCGGCTCCGGGAAGACAACATTCACACGGAGCCTCATCGAACACGCTCAGGCGAAGTTCAATCCGTACGTGGTGAATCTGGATCCGGCGTGCCGGGAAGTTCCGTATGCGGCGCACATCGACATACGCGACACGGTCAACTACAAAGAGGTGATGAAACAGTACCAGCTGGGCCCCAATGGCGGCATCGTAACTGCTTTGAATATGTTCACCACCAAGATGCCAAAATTTGTGGAGCTGGTGCGTCGTGCTGGCGAACGTGGCCACAAATGGTGCATTATCGATACGCCGGGGCAAATTGAGGTGTTCAATTGGTCAGCATCTGGGAGCATTATCACCGAGGGACTGGCCACCATGTTTCCCACAATTGTGGTCTACGTCATGGATGTGGTGCGCTCTGCTTGCCCCACCACATTCATGTCCAACATGCTCTACGCCTGCTCCATCCTGTACAAGACGCGTTTGCCCTTCCTGGTGGCGCTCAACAAGGTGAGTGGGTCCAAATGACTCTAAATGATATTGACTATAAGCTGCTGCTTTTCCCCACATGCCCAGATTGACTTGAAGGATTGCAGCTTTGTGCAGGAGTGGATGACGGACTTTGAGGTGTTCCAGGATGCGCTCGAGGAGGAGCACAGCTATGTCAATAATCTGACGCGCACCATGTCCCTAACGCTGGACACCTTCTACGAGCATCTCATCACTTGCGGCGTCTCTGCCAAAACGGGCGTCGGCTATGCCCCACTGATGAGCCGCATCCTCGACTGTGTCGCCGAATATGAGCAGGACTACAAGCCCGTCTATGAAAAGATGCGGCTGCAGCGTCTCGCTGAGCAGCAGGCGAATCCACAGCCAGCGGCAAACATCGACGCAGCAGGCACAGCGGTGCCCATGGGCCTGGATCTGACTGTAAGTATTCTTAATTACACTCGGAGCAACAATCACCCTAAATTTTAGTAAATCGTCAAAAGTAAACTAAATTTATGAATATAGCTTTCTAAAATCTAGGATTAATAGTTATGACATTACGGCGATTCGATTCAATCAATTTCTATTTAAAAATATTTATTCTTTTTTGTTTTACCTCATGTTTAAAGTATCTTTTCATTTGCAGGATCCGCCAAGCAATATGGACAACAGTATATTCCTTATGGCGCCGACTATTGTGCCACAGCAAATGGATGCAGATGTGGAGATCGAAAGCGATGCCAAATCCAACATGGAGGAACAGAATTTTCAGAGTTTCGTACAAGATCATTTGAATGCCCAGCAAAGTAAACGCGATAGACTGGAAAGGAACCAGCAGCAGCAGGAATCGAAGTGATGAAAGCAAATTCTTATCAATTGTATTTTTAAGCTGAAAAATGAGAGAACACTTTACAAATATATGTTTACACTAGAAAGTATTCCATGGAGTTGCACTGTCATGTTAATTCTGAGTTTGTCAACGATCGAATGATGTTTTATTCTTATAATTTAGGGGCTTTATGGTTTGCCTCTGTTTGATATTTTGAGCCCCTTCTAAAACTGCAGTTTTATATCATATCAATCCTAATTCCCACTCGGATGTGAGAATTCTTTATATTTCTTTACGTATTTTCTTCGAGATTAAAACAAAAAATATTTCATAGAATCGAGACATTCTTTGCACATGTTTTTTGGTTCCCAGACATATATTTTGAAGCCAATAATGGTTAATATTGGGATATGAATCACCAGACTCGCATATTTTAATAATTAATTTGTTGAAACACTTTGCTTTAGAAATTAATAATTTTATTTAGATGGCTTGCGATCTGCAAGAGAAAAGTTTTCTTTGCTGTTTTTTTTTTGCTGGCTCAAATGCTTTAGATATCTAGATTTCATCTTTCTTTTTTTAATAGTTTAACTATTTTAATTTAATTTATTTTCAATTAGACGACGTTAAATTAATAAAAAAAATTGGCATTTTTAGGCGGGAAAAATATGTTCTAAATAATTGACATTATTTCATCGGAGTGGCAACGCCGAGCTAATTTTTTTTACAGAACAGTCTGTGTATTAATATGATTTTTATTATTTTAGAGAAGTTTTTTATTTGGACCATCTTTTGCAAAAGTTCAAATGAGGCCATTTAAGTGAAGTAAGTTTTCAGTTAAAATGCGCTTAAGCACATTTAAAGTAGAACTTTGAAAAGTAGCCGAAACTGTATTTTCAGTATTTGGATTTTGGTATTTTATGCTCGCCGACTCGCTGGTAATACAATATTATAAATGTTATTTATTTTGTTGCTTATCACTCCAAGAACTTTGATAGCTGAGACGAACTCTGACACAATGAGCGCATCAACGATACGCAAATACAGTGCATCTGTGATATTCTTCCACGGTTCCGGAGATACCGGTCCAAATTTACTGGAATGGGTTCGCTTTCTGCTCGGCCGAGACTTTGACCTGGCGCACATAAGAATCGTGTATCCAACTGCTCCTCTCCAGAAATATACCCCACTAAATGGGCAGCTGTCGAATGTGTGGTTCGATCGGAGATCCGTGAATATTGCAGCCATGGAGAGCAGAAAGAGCATGTCTCAGTGCTACAATATTGTCCAGCAACTCATTCAGAATGAGGTGGATCAGGGAATACCCTTGAATCGCATAATCGTCGGTGGTTTCTCGATGGGTGGTGCTCTGGCCCTGCACACAGCTTACCATCTGAAACCAGATCTGGCCGGGGTTTTTGCCCTCTCCTCGTTCCTCAATCGCCAATCTGTTGTCTACGAATCCCTGGCTAATCGGGAGTTGCCCAATGGAACTCTACCCGAACTCCGCATGTTTCACGGGGAGCGGGATACTTTGGTTCCTCTCGATTGGGGACGTGAGACATTTGAATCCTTGCAGAAACTGGGAATCACTGGCACATTTACACCCGTGGGAAATACACTGCACGAAATAAAGAGGAGCTCGTTGCTCGAGTTGCAGAAATGGATATCAATGAAGTTGCCCCCGTTACAAAATGATATTCAAAATAAACTTTAATAAATCAAAGAATACTCTTCCCGAATCGAAGGCCTAGGTTAATAACGCACATTTAACTTAGTACTCATTGATACGTTATAATTTTGTGAAATGAATAAATGAAAATAATTCTGTTACTTTTTGCAAGTTATATCCATCTATATACACTCAGAAAAAATGGCACTTCATTTTGGTAAAACGACCTAAAATGTCCCGAAGAATAGAAAGTTTTTATATATTTTACAAATAATTTTTAAACATTAAAAAAAACCTTATGTATTGTCTGCTTAGTAATGCTAACAAATCGAATTCGAAATGGGATTTTTCGCTGCTGGGAAATTTTGAAGCAGCAGCCGGCGGATCAGTGTATGTTCTTTGCAGAGAGAGAAATAGAGAGAGAGCGCTGCAGAAGAGTAAATCTATTCAAGGTGTCGACCTGTTAAACAGCTGTTGTGCAGTTTGGTCGAGACGAAAGATGTTTTCTTGACAGTTAGTGCACAAATATTTTATTAGCTTAGTGGAAATTAAGGATTTTAGAATGTTTTTTGTGTTTATTGTTACGTATTTAACAAATATGCAATTAATTGCAACTCTCGCGAAGTGTTGAGGCAGCCAAAACTTAACAGCTGTTAAGTTTGGAAACCCAAAATAGCTCGAGTTACCACCTTGTATAGTTACACCATGAGCGAGGATCCTTTTCCGAGAACGCTCTGTTCTCAACATAGTTTTTTACTGCTGCTGTCAACAATATTAATTTACTCAATTTTTGTATTTGGCATGAATCCGCAACAATTTGATGCAGCACACAGGCAGAGTTTTCCACTGGTTTTCCTTTCGTCATAGTTTTCCCCGGCGTAATGAAAACATAATTCCTCATTGGCAGTTATATTTCGTTTGGCAAATATTGCTAGAAGAAACATGATTATAAATACATATTTAACATATATATTATATATTTCGGAATCGCTTACCAATTTTTGGTATTGGGCAATTTGTTCGCACGGCCAAAATCTCACAATTTGGCTCACAGCTGTGGTTCAAGTAGCGACCAATATTTCCACGTCGAGATGGATCTACTATAGTTATCCCGAGTAAATCGGATTTCGTTTTGTGACTTTTGGTTTTAGCGTATTCGCGAAGATATAATATATAATTCATTAATCTGTCATTCTTATCGATCAATTCGAGTCGTCGCTGGGCCTCTGGCCGTGTTAGAAGCTCACCTGCATATTCACAGATGAAGCCTCCGCGGGGTATTTCAACAATGGTGCGCAATCCCTTCGATTTATACATTGGGGAATTAAATATTTCCAAATTTTTTCTTGGGCCAAATTGCACAAGTCGATTTCTGCATTGGCTTTGATCACATTCACACAGCTCATTGCACTCAACGATAGTGGGAAATCCTCTGTTTGCAGTTGGGATTAACACCAATTCCCCATATTTAGGATTGTATTCAAGGCCACCGGCATGACAGCAATCAGCGGTGTCCTTGCAATTAGAATTACTCGTGCATTTACAACACAGTGTCAGCTGACTATTGTATTCATCTTGCAGGTGTCTAAACTCTGGGCTGCCATCGTCAGGCATAAGCACATTTTCCAAAATGTATTCCACATTTCCTTCGTGCCCGTACTCATCGTCGATTCCAATGTTTGTTTCCATTTCAACACGATAAGGAGGGAAATTTACAGGGATTAGTGGTGGCACAATATGCCTAAAAACTAGTAATAATTAAAACTATCGATTGTGGCAGGGTTGCATTCGCAAGGAACCGTTCATCGAAAACACTAGGTATCGATACGGAAGCCGATGGCGTTACGATTTTTTTAATCAATTTGTGCGCCAATTAACTTATTACTTTTATAATTTGAAATATTTAACAAAATAAGCTGTTTTGTTAACGATATTACAAATTAGAGTTTATCACTTCAGTAATTGTATTAAATCGAAATAAAAAAACGTTAAGCATGAGGAGTTTTTTATATAATTAGCAGAGGACTGAGTCTTTCTCAAAAGCGCTTAGTTGCCGTAAGAGAAATTAATATTTTGAAATTAATTGTTGATAAAGAATGGATTTGCAGACATTGCGTTTTTGCTTATTTTTGCAGCTAACTCAAATTAAAGTAGGACAGATCTGCGTGATAAAAGGACAAAACGACAATACTGCATATGCTATGCAATCCGGGTCACCCATTCCACCCATTCCAATTATAGGCACTCTTCCTGTCTCTCTCTCTATCAAGTTTTTATTTACTCCAACTAATTTGATGAGTTGATAAAAGTATGGGTTATATCACTAAGCAGACAATACATAGAGGCGTCAAATCGAGAAAAAGCAGAGCCCGAGCTTCGACGCGTCGAAAATTTTGCTGGGTTCGAGTGTCGAGCAGCGAACACAGGTCATTATTTCACTCGACTTCGCTGCGACAACATCATGCAGGCATGCGTGCGTGGGCCGAATGTGTTATGAATGTGTGCGAAAAAAACAGTTATATTGCTACCGGATCGCGCAGACCCTTGAATGTGTGCGAACATAACAGAAACACTCTATCTTCGTCTTTTTGTGTGCGAGCTGGCTCTCGATTTTAAATTTGGTAATTTTCGTGCCTTCGTAAAATGGGGTAGTTTAACTGTTCACCAATTTTGTAAACAATGGGTGGTGAAAATCTAAAACAGGGTATCATTGTCTCGACATACAAACTTAAGCCTCAAGGCTGCGAAATTCAGCTTCGTTCAGAATCAATTATCACTTTAAATGAGCTTAACAGACAGAATGGGTGGGATGAACGATCAATTTTCAAAGCCAGATGAGTTGTAGAAAATGCGATCTAGCATTGGGCTATTTCTCAATTATAACAGATCACATTTTAAGAAAATAAATGACAATTGGCTTGAAGATTATAGATATATAGGCAGCAAATACGGCAACCTAATTTAAAAACATTCCGCACTAGTTCATTCCGGAGTCCGAAAAGTTTTCGAAATGTTTTCAAACTTTTTTACGATATCCGGTTATCAATTGGTAACTTGATTTTTACGCTATGCTACGATATCGAAAGTCATTACCAATAATATTTAATTCCTCCTCAAAATCCATTTTGATTTTATTTTTTGAGTAGATGCTGATGTTGCCTGTGTGAATAGGTATTTAAATAAAGAAATTATATTTTTGTTAAATAAACAACATTAAGAACTCTTTTAAATTTAATAACTATGTTCTTAATATCACACAGTATGTTGCTAAATCGCTTTGAACAGCGATGGTCCCCAAATTCTATTAGCAACTAGATTTTTTTCCCCTTCTTTTCATTTCATTTGCTATTTCGTTATCAACAACTAAATTGAATTGTGTAAAACAACATATAAATATTGTGAAAATTACAGCTTCCGCTGGTATTTTAATTTCCTGTTCCAGTTCTAGTATTTTAGGACACAATATCATATGGAATATGGAACGATCGGTCGCACGATGACTTTTTGTATACAAAATCTGTATAATCTCTTCTCGATAAGAGTCGCCTCCACTGTCTTATCATTCTAAGATTAATCATTTGTTTACCAAAGTATCTGGATGAGATTAACTCGATATGCGTATATATATATAGTATATAGCGTCGTTCAGAACCGAAACTGTACCGTTATGATATTTTGGCTGTTCCGGTTACCGATTTTAAAAATATTGTTTGAGTTCTCTTTCTGCCCTGATTTGATTTTCTTTTTTACAACGTTGCAGTTACTACGAACAAATTTAATAATAATAATGAATTTAATTATTAATTTAAGAATGAATAAATTTTGCACTACAAACAATAAAGCACTTATTTCGAATCTCTGACACATTTAGCCAATTGAAGAAAATACTTTGAACCACAAAATAAATTAAATTTACTAAAACCAATATATATTTGCAGAAGTTAAATGAAAATACCTAATTTTGATTTTAAACTTAATTGTTTTTAAAATAATTCTTTGACAATATGTTTGGGTGCCCAAGTCAAATTTATTTCACAATTTAGTTTTAATTAATTGTTTAATAAATACGATAATTACAAATACTTTATAATTTTGGTGAACAATGATTCAATGTATCAACGCATCAGAAATGTACAATTCTTGGTAAGATATTGTTTTAAGAATCTGACAAGTTGAAGGCAATTCAACGACTGAGTTTGCTTTCTGTCTCTCTCGCAGCAGCACCAGCTGCAGCGGCTGCTTCGGCTCGTGTCTGTGTGAGTAGCCGATTGTGTTCGGATACTGCGAACTATGAGTAGTTGCCTTAGATCAGTAAACCGTGCTTATACCGGTGCATGTATGTGTGTATGTTCGTATGTATGAATGTACTCACTCATACATAAGCACGCGCATTTCGCTCGTCTCACAGAACGCAAATTGCCGCAGCCGTCGCAGCGCTGCCAGACAATATTTGTTTTCAGTTTCTCTCCAACTTCAGACGTGGTAAGTTGTGTTCGGCTGCGTTAGTTCGCAGTAAGAAATAAAGTGAAAATAATACAAGTTGTTTATTAATTTAATATTTATTTCAGCAAACCTAAAATCCAAAGCAAAATGTGTAAATGTCTGGCCGGTAACGTAGCGTGCTGGTAAGTTTAATTTATCTAATAAAGGAAACACTTGTTTGCCTTTTGCGCGTGTTTGTGCGTGTATCCATGTGCATATAAATACAAATATATATGTAAATGCGGGTAAATACTTTCATAAGTACATACATATATGTGTGCATGCATGTATAAAAATGTTCAACCCAACCTATCGAGCATTTTTTTAGAGCTTTTGTGTCTAGGGGATGACTGCACATACAAATTTGAACTTTTGAGAAGCTAATTTAATTACCAACACTAATATCATATAAAATGTGCACAAGTGAAAGTGCTACAAGCATTATAGTTGAATTAGTAGCTAAACAAGTGCACACACACATACTTACATACGTGCATACGTAAATTCATACACACATGCATATGTACACTTTGAGTTTAGTGCACCAACAGTTTGTTTTGTATATTTGTATTATATATGTATTATCATAGTCTTAAATTACAGTAAACATTTGCATGCATATGCGTGTATAGATATCATCATCACACTACACACACACACAATCACTACACACAGGCAGGAGCTTATTAAGGCATTGGAGTTGTAAATAGAATCAGACGCTTCTGCATACCTGCTTATGCCTAATTCCGATTTGCCGCTCAAATGAGTAAATATGTATGCATGACCGCGCGTGTGTGTGTTTGTATGCATATATTGTCGTTATTATGCTTAAGGTGTGCAAGCAAAAACAAAAACACAAGCAACCCTATGGAATGATAAAACGTGTTGCAGGTGTCCTGATCTGTGTCTCTTATACTTATATTTATAGTTGTGTGTTAAATACCACCAGAAATCTTTTAAATATTTCCTAATTTGTCTGATTTAAAACTAATATTAAATATTATTATATCAACTTAAGCCCAAATTGAATAACTAAATGAACAAATGATCCATTGATGGCTTCTATAAGCAACAATACACTTGATAACTAGAATTAAAAGTGGTATCAGAGTCTAAGTATTTACTTTAATATCTTTTAAATATTCGTTTGTTATTTTTTTTATTAAATATAATATTTACTTTTATTTTTAACTTAATTTAATCTTATTTTTGCGTGTTGTATTTGTTTTGCGTCGACTGACTTAAGTTGATAAATAAATGTAGATTATAATTAGCTAGAAATTTAAATAAAAAAAATTATTCTTGGTTGTTTTCATACATACAGAATAATATATTTATACATTTACAGTAAATGTAAGAAATGTTTAACATATATATAAAATAATCTCATGTCATATTAGCATAATTAACATAAGATCCACATCTTCTCACTATATTCTTCTCTCTCTCTCTCTCAACACTAAATATCTTCATTTTCACTGCAGTTAAATTTACAGTCTTAGTTAAGAGCAGTCGCAATTTACAAGTTACGCAAATTCACTATGCAAAAGTCAATGAATATATTCTACAACTATAATTAAAGCGTCCCCGATGAAAAAATATGTGACTAACACATAAACAAGTATGTCCTTATGACAATAGGGCAATACTACATGTATGTGTGTGTATGTGTATATCTTCTCCTGATACATATAAGCAACGTTACGCATTGTTAAACCTTAACTATCATCCCTAACTTCTATAAGAATATACTCATGTATTCATTTCATTCAGACACACATACATTCATCTGTCTGTATTCGAATATAAATGCGTATTTGCCTGGCTCCAGCTTGTTCCGGCTCCACTCGGGCGAGACAATTTGACTAAGTATGTTTTGCTACTTGTCGCTCCTCATCCCTTGCAAATGAGCTCACCACGTATATGTCTCAGTTAGTCGACAGCTGGACGCCAAACATAACATTTTAATGTGGAAGCACAGAAGTGACCAGAAGTCGCTTTTAGATAAGGGCTGGAAACATTTTTTTTATTATGAGTAACCACCATATATATTTTCATTAGTTTTTGTGTATATTTACGATTATGCGATTATTAAGCGTCGAGTTAAGTAGCGGAAATACATATAGATGTATATAAAATTGCAAAAATAATTTTTTTTTGAAGATCCAACGATTAAGATGGGAAAGTAGTCGGAATTGCAATTTCGAAGCAAATCAGTTAAAATCGGGGGCTTACAGCTTACACTGGAAAAAGTAATTGCCATGCTCCACAGAAAAAGTACGATATACTTAAATCCAATATGCTTATATTCATCGCATTATATAGGATGAGTTTTGTAATTTACTCAGTTAATATTAAAGATAAGAACTGACTGTCAGTTAAAGTTAAAGTTCAATTTTATCACAAATTTCTGTCTCATTGGTTTTCCGGCTGACTGCGAATATGAAAGTATTTGAATAATCTGAAAAAAAAGTTTTCCTTATTGCCTTTTTTTTAAATTTGGAATATTTGTTTTCGAAAAGCGAAAACTGCTTAAAATGGTATTTAAAGTCGAAATAATATAGTAAAAAATGTAATAGGTGTATGAAACACTGAAAAAAGTACGTCCCATTTTTCACACATGTTGATTAAATATTTTTAAAAAGAATTGCACAATTCATCCATTGTGTAAAAATATAAAGCTGTGCATGATAATCTCATTTTCAGTAGTAATGTTTGCTTGCTCCATTTTACTATTTACCTATTTTCAATATGTTCAAAAAACTGTCGAAAGTTTAGTTTAAACCTGATTATCTTATAGTAATATTGTCCTTCGCTCATTTCAGCTGCTTCAATTGCGCACTCAGCATTCTTGTTTCGATAATCAGTGCGTTCTTGGTGGTCTTCATAATTGTTGGGTTGATAGTCTACTTTGTTTACTACTACGAGAAGGAGGACGATGTTACTAAGGGCTATAAGGCTATACAAGAGGGAGTTAAAAATACAGTCGACACCTTAAAAAATACATTAAGCCCATAATCTATAAGGTATGTTGCACACAAATGATTTACTCCATTTAATCAAATGTATAATTCAATGCTTTATTTTTTCCAGTAACATCCTTCAATACCAGTCTGATTTAAGCTTGCTTATGCCTGGTATTTCATCTTTTAAATTAACCATATTTTTCACGTACAAATGCTATATATACGTATAGCTCTTTAAAACAACAGCTGTACAAAAGTATTCGAGTAATGGAAAGTTTTTGCATTTTTTGTATTAGTGTTTGATAAATATTTATGTATGTTTGTTGATGTACACGAAATGTTCTTTTGAATCTCAAAAATTTATTTATTTGAATCCATATACAATAAAAAATAAAGTTTTAAAGCCAAAGATGAACTTTCTTAATATATTTGTATATATGTGGTGAATTGATATATAAATAAATATGATGCATGTAGTATGTATTCGATCAGAATGTGCTGAATACCATATATATATATATTTTTAGAAAACTGCCAAGCAACGGAATATGTTTATGTCTGGCCGGGTAATATGGAATTTTTGTAATTCGATTTTATTTAACAAAAACTTCAAGTATGTGCGTCTGGTTTCTAACTGTTGTCATTATTTATCTGTTCACTTAAGAACGATGATGAAGACAACCTAATTCAAATCTATTCAAATCTTTTAGCACTCTCTGTTAGACGATTGTAGTGCTCCAAAAAGTTACTCACATAAACTTGTTTAGCTTAGTTTCCAAATATATTTAATTAAAAATATAATTCCTGAAATTAATTTTGAAATGTAAAATAATTAGACAAACTTTAAGCCCAATTCGATCACTCCTATATCTTGCCAATATTTGAGAGAACAATCCTTGACATCAAACCATTATACCACATAGATGACAAAACAAACAATCGTTCAACAAACGTCCACTTTGACCCAGTGTGCATTGTCACCCCTATTTTCTACTTACATACTCCAAGATATGTATGAAGTTTGTTTGTTGGCGGATTAAAATGCGTATTTGTCTGGCTCCAGCAAGTCCCGGCTCCAGTCGGGCGAGGCGATATATAATATACATAACTATGCTTTGCTATTTCCCCCCACCCTCGTCAAACAATTCACCAAGAATATTCTTCAGCTTGCCGACAGCTGGGCGCCAATTCAATGTTTGTATGCATAAGCACCCAGTGAGTACACTGACAAAAAAAATCTCCCTGAATTTTAGAAAATCACCATAGTCACATTATTTAGAAAGTATGCTTCTGAATTCAAGGATAGGTTGTTCTAAAATTTAGAAAAAAATTATATAATCTCAATGTTTTTTTTTTTAATTTTATATGTGTATTTATATGTATAATTGTTCCATAAATAATGGATTTTTCATTACTTTTATATACTTTTCAACATTACTTTGCCATTATAAAACAATTGTAAATAGTCTTATGAATTCATTTAATTTGATTTAAGAAACCTGAACCGGAACGGTTATATTTAGAAATTATTTCTAAGAACAAGAAATTTTTACTAAAATGCGATTTTTTCCTAAGTGTAAAAGTCGCGTGCCCAAGGGTTGAACATTTTTTCTGACTACCATAATTTTGTCGCATCAACGGTGACGTCTCTGGTAAAATATGTATTTATATACATGTACATACATATATATTAACAGATAAACATACATATATACATTTTTTTCAAGCTTTAATAATATAGAATCGATGACATAACTTCTGCTTCCATTCTATCGCTTGTAAAGATTGTTTTATAACATTTTTCATACTTTCCAAGAAATTCGAACTTAACTCACTATTGAAAGTTGCTTATGATTTGCTGAAATTTATTAGCTCTTTGTTTATTTTTGGAATATTTCCGGGGCTGCTTAATTTCTCGTTTGTTTTGTTTACAAAACCACTATAGTTAAATTTCATTTAAAAACTGATTAACCCCATATAATGTGGTTATACCCATATAATCAGGCTAGGAAATGTGAAACGTATTTGAAGCAATAAATATATTTGTTTGTATGTGGGCATTTCCGTGGATACTAATTAAGCTAATTAAGCCGCAAAAAATCTAAGAAAATTATAAAAAACAAGTATGAATGCAGTGGATCATATGGATATGTATATTATGTATTAATTTGAAGATTCTGCCTTCTAATTTGTGGCATTTATTGCTGTCGAAAATCGAAATGAATCGACAATTCGAGAAACGGAGGCACTTATTGATAGAATAAAGATAACTTGATATTCGAATGGTATACTAAAACCTATATTGCAAATATAAAGTCTCTAGCTCTTACAGTCCCTGAGATCCGCAACGGACGGACGGACATGGCAATATCGACTCAGCTGTTGATCCAGATCTGCCTGTTACATTTATTTGCTCAAAGCAAATTTATCCCTTTTCCCATTTTTAATTGATTCAGGGTATAAAAAATTGTAGTAACACTATGTATAGTGCAGACTCATTCCAAAAACTCATTTGATTTGGTGGTAAAAAATGCCAACATTTGCGAATTACAATAAGATATAGATAAGCTAATACGATTCATTTTAACTTTTGACATATTACATTTTGTAAAATTTGCATTGTTTTTTCCATTTTTACATCCATTTTTTCTTTGGATTAGGTCATAGCATTAACTACCAAGAATGTCATTGTTAATGCTTACGAGTTTTAAATTAGTAATATTGAAATTAAAATAAAGAATAAAGAAAAAAAAATTTGGAAATTTTTGAAAATCATTAAGCCAATAAAATAAGAAAGAAACATTTTTTACAGTACATCATTATGCAGACATCAACATCCAACAGGGAGGTGGAGGATCCTTCCCAGTATTAAAACTAAGCCCCTCTAAGTTAGTCAGCTTAGTATAACTTTTAACCATCCAAAACATTCATTTTTAAGTATCTGTTCATTTTTATTATAAATATTATATATTTTATTATGTATTTAAGTATTTAATTTATAAATTAACAATATTTCTCTTTTCGACAAGCTCAGACTTTCTATTAGATCACACGAACATTTTGATAGATACTACTAAAAAATAGAATATTAGGTAAATGCAAACTGTTTATCAAGGTCGGTCACGCAAAGCGTGTAGAGAGACCCGATACTTTGGCTAATTGAGCCATTCAAGTGAAATTTAGAAGCTAACAGTATAATTAATTTGTTTAACCAAGAGCAGCAGAGAAGAAATTGTTCCTCGTCTCTCTCTGCTCGGCACTATGTCAGACAAGACTTCGGCATTTGGGTCAAGGCCTTCTTAGAAACTATTTAGGTCTACAGAGTTAGGAAATCAATAACCTTTCCTTACTTATCTTACCTTACTTACCTTACATTGCCTTATCTTAATTTGTTGACCTGCTTAATAACATAACCTTGGGTTGCAGAAACATTTGGCATAAAAAGATTAACCACTCTATTTGACATTCAAAATATGTATGCTGATCTTGTTTAAAGATAACTAATTAAAATGAAAATCTACAGTAGCGGCTCAGACCAACAAATCTAGATGGCTATTAAATTATTTGCTGACCCGGCCAACTTCTTAATCTTAATTCTGCACAGAAGGAATTTCCAAATTTCAACGATAGACTGCAACCTTTTACAAAAGTTCGAAGCACGCCTACTCCACAAATTGGGGCAATGAAAAATCTATATTAAATTGTAGCATTTATTTTTTTAAATTACTTAAGATTTTTGTAAAAAACTTGTATTTATTAATAACTCAATTTGCAAGCGATCCTTTTAATCGAGTATAGTTGGGCTTGAATATGCCAAATTACCTTCTAGTTTTTCGTACTGCTATTGCTTACAGCTTTAACCTTAACAGCTTTAAAGGAGCAATAGCAGAGCCAATAGCGGAGAACAGAAATGAATTCTCTTTCGCTCTGTTATGCTCTATCATCAATTTACATTGCGCTCTGTAGTTGCAGCAAGAACAAGAGCAGAGCGAGGGCATAGCAGCCGACCTTTACATCTTCTGTTACTGCTATAGCAATCGCATTTCTGATATTCTCTTTTATACAAGTAACTGCTACGAGAACTACCGTTATGTTATTGCTCGTTAAGTCGACAGAGCGGAGTGGAGTGGAAGAGCATCCTTTTCAGCCTCTTACTATTATTCGTAGCAGTAGCAATAACAGAGCAATAATTATATTGCTTTTGCTGCTACGAAGTAGTAAATTCAAACACTGGAAAGTTGCCTACATAATAATGAAACTCTTGTTTGTATATTTTTTTCAAGATATTTGTGTATTAACAACTTAATATTTGAGCAATGCGTATGCTCATATGTAGACGGGCAGACATGGCTGATAAAGAATATATATAATATATACATATAATTATACTTAATAGGGAATTGGAAATCTGTTCCAAGTCTCGAGGCATGATTACAATAATCTCTGCAATAGGTGTAAACATAGTTTGTATCTTTTGAGTGGGAGCGGAGATGCTCCTACTTAAGTGCATGGCAGTGTGTTAAGTTGTTTAAATAAACTATACAATAACTTTATGTTGGGAGTGTACAAATAGGAACAAAAGATTTAAATCAAATTTCACAGTTAAGTAATGAAAAATATGTCTAATAAGTGAATAAGTAAATAATACTATGTGTATTTAAATTGAATGCAAATTAAGGAAATCAATTTACAAGATGAGAAACGTATCTATAAATATTTGTTATGTTTTATAACTTTGAATGAGTACAAAATGATTGTGGATGGTTTTAAAGCATAATACAACTAATAATAATAATACACTTATTGTAACTGAATAATACACCTATTTAATGTATTCTGTGCACTAAAACTAGTTGCAATTTCCTTATACACATACTTATGCCTTATACCTTATGGATAGGAAAGACTTCATAGACTTAATTTAGTGTTGTGTTTTAGGGGCGTTGTATACAAGTTGCTTCAAATATAACGAACCTTAGAGGCTATCACATATATATTGGTTATTCGAATTAAACGTTCTGATAATCTCGTTGCCGGCATTTATGAATATTGCGGAGACTCTCCGCCCGATGGTATTTTCTTGACCCGGCTAACATCGTCGTAAGCAATTGAAAAAACGCTCTTCTTCTCAGCTAGGGGATTCCGACGGCCCATGCTGTTCATCAGGGAGTTCATGGCAATACCTGAATCGTGGTCATCCTCTAAAGTTGAGGCATTCAACTGCTTTTGGGCTTGCGACGGAGGATGCGGATGCGGATGGGGTGGGGGGATGGCAGCATTTGGATCTTCGATATAAAGATTTATTTTCGATTTTGTTAACTTGACTTCGTTCTCTTTGATGGGCGACGGCTTTGGTTTGTGCCGCTGCGATAGATGGTCCCTATCCTTATCCTTATCCGTTGGTGTCGCATATGGCGGTGTCTCCGGATACATGTAGTGTGGCAATTTGGTGGGAGCTAGTGGCACTTCCGGTGCATTCTCACGCTCGAAACGGTGCTCAGAATGCTGCACGAGCGGATGATTGATGTCAGTCTCGACTTTCGGCTTGTGCTGCTTATTCAGTGCTCGATCCTCCTTCAGCAGTCGACTGCCTTTGGGCGGAGATTTTCGCGGAGCCGGTTCCGGCTTGAATTTTCCCGCATCATCGTGCGATGCCAAATCTTCGGGTCTTGACTTTGTACGGCTTTTCGACACACGCTTCTCAGCTGCACTCTTTTTCTTCAGTGACAAGTGCGACTTGGTTGACTCCGTCGAGGAGGGGGTCTTCTTCTTACTGTAATACCATTCCATGTACTTGGGCACAGTTTTTTGTTCGTTTGTTGGCTCATCGAGAGCACCCAATTCCGTTTCGCTTTGATAATACCGATTTAGGGATCTTTTCGAACCCCTCATTTCACTTGGAATATTATCGTGATTTGGGCCATTTTCACTTGGGTTCAATTCGTATTTGGAAATTGAATAACGACTGTTTGGCGGTTCCGAAGACGTTTGCATTCGTGCCGAGTTTTGGCTACGTCTCGAACTGTCTCGACGAGATAATCTTGGTCTAGCCTCGGGTTGTATATCTGGTTGCGTCTCCGTTGGTGAAACTGTGCTCATGCCTCTAGTTTGGTGGGATACATTTTTTATCTGCACTTCATGGGCTTGTTGGGTTTCGCTTGACTTCTTAGGATAACTATTTCTTCCAGATGGATTCACATTTGTCCTAATTACAATTTCACCCTCGTCCGAGTCAATTGAGTACTCGGTGCTGTTCTCATCGACTTCAACGTCAAAGTTCTCGTAGTATTGCTGCGATCGATGTTGTCTTCCCGGACTACTGAACTCATCCAGAGAATCGGATATTTCGATTAATACCTCCCGGCTAATGGCTTCGGATTTATTATGTTTTCTATTGGGTTCCTTGTGCAGAGCAGCGCCATCGACTCTGCGGCTTTCGTCGCTTAGCTGCTTCCGTAGAATACTCGTTTTGGTTTCCCGTAGTGGTTTTCTGGGCGGCACACGTTTCCTAATCTCATTGACCTCCTCCTCCTCCCGTATGGGTGTTCTTATCTTCCGCTTCACCTGCTCGACCATAACTATTCTCTTACTCGGCTGTAAGCTGCCCCGGATTTTTGGTTGCCTCTTGGGACGACGACGCTTTATCCAGTACATGCCATTGGGACTATTTGGTGGACTGAAGCGTACATATTTATACTCTTCCTCGGACATAGAATCATCATTTTCGCTCCGGGCTCTCCGGAACTTCGAACTGCCCAGGTAGCCGTCAATAGGTTCGGTTTGGGTGCCAGCATCGCAATCGGTTTGTGTTCCAATCGCCATCGATTGGCCCGGCAGACTTTGGGTCTCAAGGGCAATTTCGTGCTGGGTGTATCTCGTCTCGAGTTTCTCCTTTTCGAGCAGGATCTGGCGCAGGAGCGCATTCTGTTGCTTCAGCGAATGCTCCAGTTCGTGGCTAATCGTTTGATCTCCCGCAACTGGCTGCAGTTGAGTTAGTTCCTCCTCGCCCTGAACGGACTGGGTGTGTATGACTTTCACCTCCGGCTCCGTTTGGGAGTAGACAATGCTATTTGGTCCCGATTTACCCAACGGAAACGTATCGCCCTTCAGCGTTGATTCCTGATGGATTTCGTTGGGCATTGACTGAATATAAGTGGCACCTGGTACAATGTGATAGTGCTCCCGAATGATCTGCTTTCCATCGGGCTGCTCTTCAATAAATCGACGCATCAGTATCTCCTTGCCCGTATTGTCCACCATCAGCAACTGTGGCTGCGAAAGATTTGTCGATGACTTTATTGGCACATTCACATAGATATTATCATCGTCCAAAGCGGCACCGTCGCGAGTCTTGTCCCTGGTCATCAGCTGTAGAATCTCGACATTGCCGTCCTTTATGAAGAGTTCTCGTTTGGCTTTGAGACTGTTATGGGCAGTGCCAAAGTCAACATCGCTGCCCCGATCTATCTCGTGCCTCCTCATCGAGTCGTCGTCAATTTGCCGAGCATCCTTGTCGTAGTTTTTGAAACGTGCATTCTCCAATTGTCTATTCTCCGTGTTACGCGTCAGCTTTTCTTTAATCTCCACCATTCGCTGATCGTCCATTACGTCCTCAATGTAAACGTCACGGTCGTTAATTAAATTAGTTCTAGAATTATGAAAACTATGATGTGGGTCTTCTTTGGCTGTGTGGCTGTTTCTATAAGAAAAATTAATCATATTATTAAGTCCACAATCATTCGATACACTCAGAAAAAAATTGACCTGAATTTGAAGAATTTTTATCAAACTTTTGGAGTCAAGGTTCTTTTCACCTCATTATGCAAAAAGCAAATTTTTTAAATTTATTGTCTTAGCATTCGAAAAACCAGGTTTTACACTTCTTAATTTCATAGTGGATTTTTTTTTTAAATTCAGAAAAAATATGGACAGCAAGAAAACTTGGATGTGTGAAGACGTTGACTTGTAAATATTCAATATATAACTTAAATATCATGTCCAAAAGATAATATATTCATTTTTAAATTTGAAAATATTGTTTCTTAATGAAAACTGGAAATCTCTGCTTTAAGATTATATATTTTTTGACATGTCCGTGGATTTTTTCTTAAATTAAGGGTGTGTATTTCAACTTTTTAGAAATATTTTCTATTATTAAGAAATATATTCATAAAAAATAGAAAAATCTCCATTAAGAGAAAGCCTTTCTAATTTTAAGAAAAACTTTGCCTGATATTGAGACATTATTTCTAAAAAACAAGAAAAACTTTTTAACTTTTGGTGTGCTTTCAAAAATGCAGGGCGATTTTTTTTCTGAGTGTATATATAGATTTGAGATGCGTACTTAATGCGGACGCGTCTTTGCTGATATTCAGCGGATTCTGGACGGCATGCAACATTGCCATCGGTGTTAATAGCAGAGTGCTCCATTTCTAAGTTTTCGTTTGGCTGATTATGTCCATTCCGGAATTCCCAGCGGGTTGGCTTTGTTCGCGTATTTGATGGCTTCTCCGCTGACCAGGCCTCTCGTCTTCCCATCCATTCGGCGACCTGTAAGTTGCGGTATTTCATATATATAAATTACGCATATTCATTCAAAAGTCAACTTTTGTCATCTAAGGTGGATAATACTCAAAAGAAACTCGGAAATGGGATGTGCGCTCAGAACCAATGTGAATTGAGGATAAGTGTTATGTTTGAAAGTAACTTATGTGACAAATAAAAAAGAACAAATTTAAAACAAAAAGTGCGATTTTGCATTTTTCTAAGTGTGTTTTTGCAGCTATCTACTATGCATAATGCTAAGTACTGTGTGTTAATTGAAATTGATCAAAATCTACCTGAACAGATTTTGTTTGTTTTCCATTTGCCATTTCTCTATGCACTAGATGTACATCGTCTTCAGTTCTACTGATATTAACTATTCTTTTGCTACAAGAGAAGAATAAAGGATTAGAGATCAAATGAATGGTGATTCAATGATAAATGATATGAGCTTTAAACAGAGATTTCGATTCCTCACTACATTGAACTCTTTACTTAGTCTTTGGTATACGATACTCTAGAGCAATCATATCTTGCGAAGTATAATCATATCGTCCCTTTTGTGATGGACTCGAGTTAGTTTAGTTTAATTTGAAATTACCACCCATGCTGAATAAAATATAAGAATGAAATCATTAAGTGAAGTAGTTGTTGTGTCTCCCATCCATTATATCAATATATTCTATATCTGTTTTTTGTATTTTTGTTCTCTAAACACGTGTAAATATTATTTTTATCAGACAAGTTTTAATGTGGCTTGAGTTGGGTTACATACCGAGACTAAGTTACCGAGTCAAGAAGCAAGGGTTGGATATATGGGATACAATAATTGTTATTATTGTATTATTATTACTCATGTTACTTACGTAGCTGCACTATACAGAGGACACCATGAGCATATGCAGCACATCAGCAGGATCAGGATCGTCAGAGCAACCAGAGTGGCCAGCAGGATGAGCAGCCAAAACAAAACCTTATTTTCAGCTTTGTACTGCGTCTGCGAGGGAGTAAGATTCTATTAAGGTAATCTCCTCATTAGTCGCTTGGTAAACAATTCATTAATAGCCTGATTCCACTATACAACACTGGATAACATTCTGTACATTCAACATTCGTAAAGTATACTGTGAATTCTAGAAATTCCACTCGATTATTTCGTATTATATGCAATGACTTATCGATTTTCGTATCGATTTATTAAAATTGAAATTTTTTTCGCAGTAAAGTCTATTTGCCTGTTGTTCCGGATCAAGAATATATATATATCTTAAGGGGTCCGAGATACTTCCTTCTGCCTGTTACATAAATTTGCACATAACCATTTACCTATTTTAAACAGTTCTTATAAAAAATTATTCAACTTTCCCAATTCATTGAGAATTTTGAATTATGCGGATTATTATATGAATGCTGTGGTCGAGTGAGCTCGACTATGAAATAAGTCTTATATATTCTGGTTTCATTGCTACATTTAAAATATAAGCAGTTGAGGAAGTGCTCTCAATCCTTATTGTCTGCATAGGAACTGGAGAGTAAAAATTAAAGTATATATATAAATATATACATAGACGCTTCCTTCTTACTCACACTCTTTGCCTTACACCTGACGATCAATTGCATTAACTATCAGCTCAATTCTTATCGATTCATAGCCGATCATAACAAAGACTATAATTTCTCGGCTTTTGACATACTTTATGCGATCTAAGATGCTTTCTTCTGCCTGTTACATACGCTTGCACAAACTATTATACCCGTCTTAACCAAATTTCTAATTCAGGGTATACTATATGCAAAAACCTGTTTTATGTAAATCAAACAGTAATGGTAGAGAATATTGGTCATGGTGGAATCAGGCTGTTATATAAGATAGCTTACGTCTGAGGCCGCCGTGTTTTGTGGCATGATTGCGTAGGAGTTATTATGCTGCGAGAGTCGCTGTTGTATCTGCGCGATGTCCACGACTGATGAGCTGTCATAGAGAACCGTTGCCGTGACCACACTGCGCTCCTTAATATTGGGATTCCCATCGAATAGATCCTTGGCACCCGGCTCTTCCGGTCTGAGCGGCCGTATTTCGTGAATGAAGACCTTGCCGCCAGTTATGGCTGAAAGAGTCTCCTCCGTCTTTCGCTTATCCAAGCTGCTGCCGGGCACCACAAATGTGACGATGCGCTTGCGACTCTCCGGCGGATAGATGCGTATAGTCGTCGTCGAAAATCGGACTGGCACTCCCAAGTCATAGGCCCGAGCGGTCAGTATGAACAGATCGCTTTCAGCATCCGAAATGGTCGTGTCCTGTGCGTCGCGGCGCCTTCGCATGTCGGCGCTCTTCTTGGAGCGAAGATGGATCTTTTGGCGCACCGTCAACTCGCCTGTTACCTTGTCGAGCACAAAATTATTCTCGTAATTGCCGTGAATGAGCTCGTAGCGCACAACATTATTTGGCGCGGTGGCATCCTTGTCTGTGGCATGTATAAGTGCACTGGTTGTGAAGCTGGTCAAATCGGCTGCCAGGATAAATTCGTATAAATCCTTCTCAAAGATGGGCGTCTCATCGTTCACATCGATTAGCCTGATTATCAGGGGCACCTGTGCACGATTGCCATTGCCGTCCATGTCCCGTGCCTCCACATATAAATGGAACTCAGGCATTATTTCCCGATCGAAGCCGTGGCTATCGGTTGACACCGTTATCGAACCGTTCTCCGCATTCAGATTGAGGGACGTATTCAGGTAGCCCAAAATGGCAGTGTATCGCACCTTGCCACCCAGACCCGAATCCAAGTCACTTGCATGCACCTGGACAACCTTCGTGCCGACTGTCATGTTCTCTGGCAGCTCCACGATATATTCCGGCTGATCGAATACCGGTGAATTGTCATTGACGTCGTTGATATAAACGGTCACATTGACCATTGCCGAGAGATTTGTGGCAGGACCCAGCTCCTGGGCAAGTATATTGAACTGCACCGAGTGCCGTTGCTCGTAGTCCAGCCAGGAGTTGTCACGCACTCTGATTAGGAAGGATGCACTGCGTTCAGCCACATTCGGGCTAATCTCAAAGGTGCCATTGTTGTTGAGCAATGTCAGCGAAAAGACGCCATTCTTTCCGGTATCGTCGTCGTACACCCGTGGCACATACGGGTCGATGAACGTCAGTGCTGAACCTTGTGAGGCATTCTCGTCCACTCGTGAGACATAGCTACTCGGGGAGAAACAAATTATCAAATTATTATTAGCATTATGTAGTAAACTATCTTTATAAATAATTCTCGACTTGTTAACTGAAGTGGTATTTAGGGTGTGATTATCAATAAATAAGAGTGATCCAAATCGACACAGATTCAAAATCGCCCTGAATTTTAAGAATTCTCCATACCTATTATTATTATTTTAAAAGTAAATTTCTAAAATTGAGGGTTCTGCCTTTCTAAAAGCCGGGGCTTGCATGACTTCATTTCAGGGTGAATTTTTTTTAATAAATTTCCAGAGTGTTGTATTCAATATAGTGAGAGCAGATTTCATTAGTATTTTCTCAATTTTAGAAATGATTTTTTGTAAGAATCATGATTTGCATTTCTACTTTTTAGAAATACATTTGTTAATAATAGAAAGCATTACTAAAATATAAAAAAAACACCATCGTTTTTGGGATCGTCGCCTTAGGGCTTGGCTGTCTAATTCTAGGAACATGATGTTCTTAGATTTGGAAATTATTTCTGAAAACAAGAAATACTTTCAATGTTTAGGAGGATTTTCCAAATTTTAGAGCGATTTTTTCTAAGACCACAGGTCTGCATGAATGCATTTAAGACCTTAAGTGAGTCATTCCTACTGAAAACCTAAGCATGTCATGAGGTACAACTTTGGAGAGTGTGAAAGCAATGCATGGGCAAGAAATAAAGAAAAATTATTATTAATGTCGTATGCAATATCTAAGACAGGTCAAATTTAAGTTAATTCATCTGTCAAAGTCAGAGCGACAGACTTGTTTTCTTTATTTTGACAGCAGCTCTCTCCTCGTATTGGACACTACTGTATCCATTCTGTCATTCCGTTTTTACTCTACTCGTAACTGTAAACTAGAGAGAACGTTGCAGTCGGGCGCAACCGATGGCGAAATACTTTGATACCATACTTAATGACAGCTAATAACAGCCGAGAAATACTGGCCAACAACTGTCCAGTCGATAAATACTGGCCAAGTTTGCCTTCCAAACTGCGCTAGATATAAGCTAGTTACCTTCCTTCGAAGTATGGTAACTGTAGCTCTTAAATTATGGGAGATATGGGATCTTGAAAATTTTGGGGGCTGGAGAGTATTTTTCCCGGATTTTTTCAGAGTGTCACTGGCAATTTACCCATCAAATTTGGTGGCTCTAACTTTCATATATATATGTATATATATACGAGATATATGGACTTATCGGCTTAAAATAACAGGTGTATCGGTCTAGGAAGTCGGAGTGGGAGTGGCCATCCAATTACGTATCCATCTCTTTGGGGGAATTGCCAGTAACATACTTTACAAATTTTACGACATTTCAAATATCTAGTGCCGAGGTTTCTGGGGGCGGCGAGTGTGGGCGTGATTCAAAAATGCATATACCGATCCTTGGAGAAGGTTACCACCACTTCTTGGTTTGGTGACTCAGACGGACAGACAGCATGACGGAACATGCACAAAACCAATATACTATGATACCTTCCGTATCAAAACATGTAACAACTTCATAGTTTTGGGAAGGATTTTTATTTCATATGATTCTCTAAATGTCTCGCCGATTAATTCTCTGAGTGCAGTTGAAGAATTTAAATCAGTTGTCAGAAAGCAAGCAAAAGCCACTGATTGAAATTTTCGTATATATATGACACCGCTTTTAAAGTAGATTCTAGGAAATCACAGTTCTCGGAACATTGAGAAAATTGTCTTATAAATGGCCATTAATTGCCTTCTGGTAGTTAAGCATTCATTACCAGTCGCTTTTGTGTAAATGGAACACAAAGTAACACTTGAAAAGGATCCAACAGAAGAATAGTGCAAAATGTATTTGAAAAGATTAAGGATACTTCGGAGATAGGGTATTTTTGGCTTATTCGTTCATCCTTTCTTAAGCTTTGCTAGTATATACTTACTGATCATTCTCGAAATAGGGCGGTGAATTGGTACGGTCCGGCAGAAAGAACGCCAATTGCACCGTGGAAGCCATGGCTGGAGGTTCATCACGACCAACCTTAACCTCTTCCGCAATTACGGTGAGTAAGACCGGATCGCCCACGTGCGTGATGGCCGCAATGTCTTCGATCGGACGCTTTAAGAAGATTTCACCTGTAATGCGAGGCAATCATTATTAAAATTAAAATCGAATTTACAAAATTATGGCCTACTTGTGATTATCTTCGCTGTAAACCTGATGCCATTATCAGATACATATTTCTTTTTTTTGTTTGTGTGGCATGAGATAATTTCTTTTAAAATGTTTTTAAATATATAGCCGTGCGAAAAGTTCTTCTTGACTGCAGGAAGAGGTAAAAAAAAGCAACAAAAAAATACTTTATGGGGTGGCTGATGTCTCCTGCATGGGAATAGTGACAGACGCCTCACATGCTAATAGAGAATGCCGTTAATGTTCTCATTAAAGTTTTTGCTCAGGGCTGATTGCCTCGTCAAGAGGCATGGGGAGCAGCGTGTAATCATGAGGTGGTTCGATAAACTTCTTGTATTTACATTATTCACTACCTGTTTGGATCTTATGAACACCTTAAACTAACAAATGCATATTAAGCTAGAAATAAATCGGTGCTCGGCAAGCCGAAGTTTACATACTCTTGCAAGACATATCGTCACACTTGCGAGAACTTCTTAATATGTATGTATGTCCATTTATGTATATTATTAGCGATGAATGTTGTATGTATTTATTTGTTTTGGGGCCTAACTCCATTGCAATGCATCAAGAATGCAGCCGATTTTTGTGAAAGAAGACGGACTCAAAACTTAGCCTACCACAATGCCCCTTAACACATGCCGAAGATCCAGTTGGGCAAAGTCACGAAGTTTTTGCGAGCTCTCGTCTACAGCTAGTACAATTTCTGCCTGGGACAGAGTCATTGCCATCAAAAACTGGCAATGAACCAGAGAAACACGAAACAAGGAAGCTCAAACGCAATTATTGTGACTTGATTGTGACGACGACGAAGAGCGAGGAGGAGCAAAAACCTTGCGGAGCCCAGAGCTACATTGCACTTCCAGAACTTAGTCGCAACAGACTTACATACTCGTAAATACATACATACTCGCACATACATACATACTCGCACATACATATAAGATGAGCTCGGCCATCTAACGAGTCTAACGATGGACCGGATTGTGGCTGGCCTCTCTGATTGCGAGCAGTAACTATGTTAAAATCTTTTTGATGTTGCATTGTTGTTTTTTATACTCTGTGCTGCAGTCAGACTACACATAAAATCGATAAAAAAAAGTGCATCAAAAAAGTGTTTACAATACATTTGTATGTAAAATGCAGAATATGGCATATCCATATATAGAATATAACATATTATACATACATGTACGTATGGTATGTAAATGTGTATTGTACTTCTACTGAGGGACACTCTGCCTTAATTCCTGTTTTTCTCTGTTTATTCCCAGCATAGGGACGCAACAAGTATTCTATTTTTTTGTTCTTCTTCTTATTGTGAGGCTCGTTATGCTTTTTAGTTATAGTCTTACAATTTATCTAGTTACTATATAAATAAAAAATTTTTCTAGATTTATTCACTTTGGCGTATTTTACAGTGTTGCAATTGCCGAATTCACATTTCCTACATTGCCCATCTTTGAAGTTAACGGCTCGAATAAAAAATTACCCAAAAATGTTAATTTTTAAAGTACAAAATTATACATTTTCGGAAAAATGTATTACTATTAAATATTTAGATATATTACTGATTGTCTTCGATGTGATTAAAATAGCTTTTCTTTATTGGTTTTTATTTCTATTTTTGTTATAATGTGTAGCATAGTGTAATTAGTAGATTGCACTTACCGCTGGTATCGTTGATGTCAAAAAATGAGGTAAATGGGTTGTTCTCGGAAACCAAGCCATATCGTACTTCCCGCGGGTTTCCCTTGTCCCCGTCTTCTGCATGCACTTGCAATATCTTTGAATGTCAATGATAGTTATAAGATTTGGTTTCATAATTGACTTAAAGAAATTAAGCACCTTGTCGCCTGAAAGTATACCGGGTGGTAATTTCGTAACCGGTGGTGCCACAGTAAACACGGGCGGTTGATCCTGCACATCCTGCACTATGACAACAATCTCCATTCCAGCGATATTGCGTCCATCTTGCCCAGGCTCAGCATATGCATCCTAAAGTCGGATATGAATTAGGGAGTACATATATAAATCATTCAAATTACTCATCCAGACGTACATTGGCCAGAATCGTCAAGTGGTACATTGCCTGCTTCTCGAAATCCAATGGCCCCAAAAGGAAAACGGTGCCTTCCGTTGTCTCGGCAGATATTATCTTTTGTCTTATAGCAAATAATGGCGAACCCTAAAGTTGAAATCCAAATAGTAGTTGGCTTAAATCTGTTTCCATATTCAACTCACCCATAACTCGAGGTAGACTGGTTTTTGAAACAGTGGGTTTTTCCGAGCAATAACATAATCGAGTTCTGAGCCTCGCTTTGCGTCCTTTAAGAAGAGTAAAAAACAACGTATTTAAGAAAAGGAAGTTATGGTATACACTGACCTGAAAACTAGACAAATTTTCCGATTTTTAAAAATAGTTTGTTAATACGAAAAAACATTAAAAATGTATATTTTTTTTCTATTTAATTTAAATATTTTTTGTTGTTAAAAAAAAAACAAAAAAAAAACTCATCTCTTTGTAAAGAATACTTTTTGGCTAGTGCAGACATTGGCTAATTTGGCAAATACTGCAAAATACTTAGCAATATTTTTAAGTTTTAAAGTAAACATCAATATTTGTTAGCCAAAAGCTTCAGCTATTTATAAGTCAACTGCTTTTGGTTTGAATATTCCACACAAAACAAAAACAATGTTAAAACATTGCCAAATAAACAAAGTTAATTACTTTTCTACAAATTGTTGTTGATGTATCTAAGCTACCTCCATTGTTGAAGGAGTTGTATAATACTAAGTTTTAAACAACATTTTTTTACTGCTTTTATTATTGTTGTTTTCATACTATTATTTGAATACCTTTGCAGAGAGTAATCAATGTTGCCAGAGTCAGAGTCCGAGTCAATCTGGCCTCTCCGTCTGTGTAAACACTATCACAGAGAATAGAGACAATGTAAGTTTTCGTATACCCTAACACATAAATCAAGTTTATTGCTTCCGTTTTCGGATGACATCCCTATTTCGAGAATATCGATAAAAATCGATTTCCGACTGAATAAATGCTCACATTTATTGATGAACTCTCATTAAAATCGGATATAAATATAAATAAATAAAATACAAAATATTTTCGTAATGACCAAAATCATCAGAGTTTGATCTCAATTTCTGAAAATCATTCGATTTAGAATACTATATAACTAATTATTTAAAATTTATGCAAAAGTAGTAAACTTATTTTAATCGAATTAATTTTTTAATTTTTAATAGTGTCTGTTTTTAAATTGAATATCATTTGACATAAAATATAATATTAGAAATGATATTGCTTGAATATGCTGTCGTCCCTACACTCAGAAAAAACACCCTTAATTTTAGAAACTCTCCTTACTTTTTCTTCATCTTATTACTCAGAAAGTAAATTTAAAAATTTGTATATAAATTGAATTTTATATGTCTTAATTCCAGAGTAAAAAAACAATATAAATAAAAGAAATTTGATTTTAAAAAAATTATTGTTTGATCGGGACTGTTGATACGAGGCAATCCTTTCTTATCTTAAGAAAAATGTTTTCCCATATTCAGAAATTATTTCTAAAAATAAAAGGTTGTTTTTCATTTAAGGTAGATTTTTTTTCTGAGTGTACAGTTTTAGTGTCAGTGACTTCATCATACAGGTTTTTAAATTTGAAATAAGTAACAATTTGCGAAAGTTAGAATTCTTTTGAATTGGGAACTCACTTCTGGTATCATGATGATGCCCGGCTTATGTGGGAATATAAGGTCATGAGGTGTGCTGAAATTGGTGGCTGTAATTGAACACAATTGCGTGGTCATGCCACCATTTGTGTCCTTCACAGAGACTTGGAAGTCGTAGTAGCGGCCCGGCTCAAGACGTCGCTGCAAGACAATATTTGCCTGACAGACCGAATTGTACTTGGTGCATGGAAGCGATTCCACCTTGACGGTGGACGACGATGCATCGCCCATAAACTCAAAGGTCAATGGATAGTCGAACTCCTCGTCAGTGGCACGCAATCTGTAGATTACAGAGCCGACCTGTGCGTCTGCCGGCACCAGCACCAGCCTCATGCGCGTGGAGGGGTCGAATTTGGGATCTGCTCCGTGAACGTGATGTAGACACAGAATTCCAATTAGGAGGCTGATTGTCAGCAATCGATATGAGGTCATTGCGCTCAGCCATGGGACAAACTGCAAGAGTTGCCGCCGGCATTGCTGTTGTTGTTGATGCTGCAGCTGGGAGGTAGGTGGTTGATAATAGTAGCATTCTTCGTCTTCTTCTTCTTGTGCTTCTTGCCTGCTTGCCACATCCGTGTTGCTTGCGGCAGTTCTGAGACCGCATTGCGGCACATGTGTTAAGCGGTGACTTTTTCTGTGAAAACTGTTGCTACTGCTGGAAGCCATTGCTGCAATCAAAGATACAAAAACGATTTTGTTAGAAACTGTATGTATTCTGTGTGGTTTAATTAACCGCATTGCTTATGTCATATTATATGTATATATATCTTTAAATATATATTATGGAAACTATACCAAAAGTTCCAAGTTTCTTTGTTAACTATTTGGCAACTAATTTGAGTCACAAAAATCGCACTGAATTTTAGAAATTCGCGATTCTTTTGGTGTCAAGGCAAAATCAGCTTATTATTCAGAAAGAAAAAAAACATTTTTAATTTTCCGATATTTTTATATTTGGAAATTATTTCAAGGCAATTTTACTTAAATTTAACTTTTTTCGACGTTTGAGATTTCATGGCAAACAACCATAAACGTATGTGTCGCAGATTTCCAATGTCTGAGAATCGGTTTTTATTAAGAAAACTTATTTTCATCTGTATTTTGCACTAGAAGCAGATTATCCTGAAGTTGTCCATCTGACTGAATATGTTACTTTTTTAAAAAATATTAATATATTGTCCAAAATTATAATTAATGCAGTTTTTCCCAATATTTTATAAGGATTGGAGCAATTATCAAGAATCCTTAGAAAAAAATCCTGAAATTCCTTAGGCATCTTGCGCAGCTTATAATTAAGATATTCTGTTTCTCAGAATCAGTGTCTTTCTTATCTTAATTCATTGTCCGATTTTTCGAAAGTTTATAAAATTTTTTCTAATCATTATTATCATTCTATCATTATTATTAAACATTAATATTTTATAATTTAACTCATACAAATATTTTGGAAATATTATCATAAATATTTGTAAGACTTATACCTACATTAGCCGAGACACCGGATTTCATTACTTGATTCTGATTTTCTACTTTTTATATGCTAGTTAGAAATATGATATTTTATAAAATTTTGAAAAGTAGCAAAAAGATTCTCTCAAATTTTAATAATTTGTAAGAAATTATTTTTATTTTATTTTGTTCCCATTTCCAACTTAGGTTATTATATGTACTATTCATATTTTGAATGATATGTAAATGAATGCTGTTAAAAATAATGCCAACATAAAATTGGGAAACTAAAAAATGCCAGTATACGGAAATGCTATAAAGTTGTTCTATAAAGCATTTTGATGCACTCAAAGTCATGAACAATGGAAAATGTGCCACATGGAAGTTAATTTTTGGGCTGCGGATATTTGGTGTATTGGCCCTCAACCCGAACGCGTCACGCTGCCTTCATCCATCCATCCATCCATCCAGTCGGCAAATGGATGAAAATAGCAACTGTATATGCAGCCGATGCTGCAGTGGCTGCGGTGGCTGCATCTGCATTTGTGGCTCGTTTGATGCTGCTCAAACTTCAAACTCGAACTTATTGCGAATCCGGTTTTGTCTGCCGCACCGCCGCACTGCCGCACTGTCGGAGTGTCAGGCAGGCAGTCAGGCCATGCCAGCTAGTTGCATTCGCGAATTTCCAGTTTATGCAGCTGCAGCGTCGTGTCCTTAACTGCAGCATGCAACAAGCAACAAGCAACAAGCGAATGACCAGTTATGTCAGTCGATTTGGATAGAGTCGACTTGAGGCGGGGCGAGCCAGCTTTGGCCACCCTCGCACCCTCGTATTTGGCGCTACGTCGTTTAAATTTACGGCCAAGTATGTTGCAATATTATGTTTGGCCCGCATTTGGCTTAGACTGGCTCCAGTATTACATACTAACGAGTGAGCATTCGCAAGTAAGACGCGAGTCTCATTCCGATTCGCAGTCTCAGTCTCAGTCCCAGTCTCCGACTCAGTCCCAGTCCCAGTCTCAGACTCAGACTCAGACTCAGACTCAGTCTTGTTCCCAGTACCAAGTCCCCAGTCCCTGTCAGCAACTTTTCCGCGTTCACTGGTTTTTAGACTGCGGCACTGTTGCGCAACAATTGTATCACACAATATTTGTGCCATTTGGTTAAATTTCTCTTAACACACATACGAAAATAAAAAAATTGCCAGCCGGACTACAAGCTGCTGTTGTGATTGTAGTTGCAGTTGCAGTTTGCAGTTGCAGCTGTAGTTGTGCTGACGCCAGGCAGCCTAGCCTCTCCAAGATCTCAGTCCAAATTGTATTTTCGCTAACTTTGATTGTCAACATGAACCCATTAGCAGTAGAAGCATCGAAGCTTCGACGGTAATAAATAGCCTGGTTGAACGGTATTAATGTTTGGGAAAATATACTATATTTTTTCTATTTTTATTGATATATTTTTTTAATTTATATTCCTTTCTATGAATTATTTTTGAGCATAGTTCTGAAATCATTAAATACGCTTATGGTAATCAGGAAAATATAAATCAATAATTTTTCATATTTAAATGGGTAGAAACGGTTATCGGAAGTTAAATGCTTTATATAGTTACTTAAAAAACGTGTTAAGCAATAAATTAAACTAATTTTGTATGTATAGCAACCCATAAGAGTCGGTAGGATATGTATAACGCATAAATTACATCTTATGTGTCTTAGGTCCAATATTTCGATCGAATAGAATCCCAAGAAAAAAAACCTATTCTACTTGAAACTCAATGAAAACTGTTAAAAATGTATCCCAAAAGTGTACCAAAAAGAAAAAATTATATCTTTGGTCTCATAATTTCAGGCTCTATATCGTAAAATAGTAGCAAAAAAAGTAGTAGAAAAAGTAGTAGAAAAAATATTTGAAAAGGTGTGCCAACGTACGCAATATGCCGAAGCAGAAATCTTCAAAGTTCATGATCAGAACATCGAGCTAAGTCATAATAATACTCTGCATGAATCTAAGCAGCAATACAAGCTATAGAAACTAGAAATTCGATGCACAGTCTCCATGTACAGTCTCGATAGTAATAAGCTATATTTAAAATCGTCGATTCTCTTTTTGCGCACTTTTGCACACCTTTTGGCGTGGTCAATTATAAATGCGCTCTCAGCCGCGCCTCTTCAAATGCCTTATGCACTTTTGCATAATTGCTTACTTTCAGAACCAGTCAGCAGTCCAGAATCAATGCAATGCTTAAATACCTGGTTCCGCAATCGGTTTGTACTCGATTAACTCAAGTGTTCAATGAATCAGTGTAATTATTAGGAAACTAGTGTGATGCAGATGTATGTATACATCCCCACAAACATACATACATACGTGCTTCTTTTCTATTTGCTCTTTCTATTTCTTGCAAACTATTGAAAATTAATGGCTTAACGGAGGCTAGATCGATGTAATGTCTGTACCATTTGTACAAATTAAAATAATCTACTTTTTATTTTTGATTCTATTATGCTTACTTTTTTTTTTAGAAGGCATGAGTTAATGGAATAAATAAAGAATAAATGTTACATTCACTTATACAACTTAAAGATAAACCTTTTTCCTGGATATAGGATATAGAAAGAATTCATGTGAATTCAAATTAAAAAATACATCGACCAAGATTTTCCTAGTTGGAAAAGAATTATATTGAAAATTGTACTTATTCTAAAATAATAGTCTAATCTGTCTAGGACTCCATCTAACCTCTATAGTTGCTTGAAATATGTTTAGAAATTTGCTTGATTGTTAAGTTTTCGCATGCAGCATTAGCCTTGTGCGGCAACAGATTATGGAGGTAATTTCCTCTGAGCCTAAGGCTACGTCCATGCTCTGTGCCCAGCACATGGTGTTCTGAGTAATCTCTCAAGATTCATTTTGCGTATGCACAAGCTGCAATAAATTTAAAAATTTATTTATGCCAACGTGATATTTATGACATTTAAATCATTTATTTATTTTTTTAAATATTATAATATAACAAATAGTCAAATGAGATGCGGCTGAATACTGGTGGGATATTAAAATCGACTTTTCTTTGAGCCTGTGGCGACAAAGTCCGATAGTTGAAGGATCGAAAAGTATCGAAACAGTAAACAAATTCAACAAAAAACAATTTCTGTTCACATTATTACATACATATTTAAATAAATTGTATTATGTAATATTTAGTTTTATCTTTTATATAGTTGTATCGCCATTTTGATTATCGTTATGTATATATCCAGAACAGGTATATAATAATGGGTTTTAAATTAGCAATTTCGGGTCCATAAAAAAATTAAAAGTTCCTAGTGAAAGGCAAAGAACTAAGCGGGTTTTTAATGCAGTAAATAGAAAAAGTTGGCATCCAAAAAAAGAGGTATAAAAAAACCTATTGATTCGTTTTCTTAAAACCGATATAATCGCCTAAGCTCTTGCTTAGGTACTTTAACCCGGGTCTGCATCTTTTGATATTTTTGATACGGTCAGATGGGCCTTCAGATAGTTTTTAAATTACAACATTATCCCTATGGGAGATCAGCAGATCAACCGAATTATATAAACGACTCGTAAGGGTGTCGTCCTCTTTTGTACTACAAGACTACAAGTACTACTTTCATTTTGTTATAACAAGACATTGGTCCCACTTTATCGCTAGGATCATTTCAGTAACTCCGTTTGTTTTGGGTGTCAAAATGATTTTAATTGGCATTTAAGTGGTTTACTTTTCTCGATCGCATGAACAATGTTATACTTAACACCAGGAAAATAAGTGCATCTGCATCACTGTAAGGTAAATCGATATTTTTGTTATTCCAATATGATAAAATATTCCTCAAGTAGAAACACAAAAATATTGATTAGTTTATGATGCAACTTGAATAATTTCAAAATCGATTCTTAAAACAAAATGTTGAAAAATGTTTTGAAATTTATTATTTATATTTCCTTACACTGGAGATGGGAATTACAGAATTTTATTACATACCAATTTCTGTAAATATAATTTAACTTAATTTCTTTCAAGTTTCAAAGGCTAAGTGCAACATAACATCTGCAACACAATGAAGCAAATCATTTTCTTAGTTGCTGCAACTTGATAATATGTTCCTTAAGTAGAATAATTATGGAATATGCCCAATAATGATTAGATTCCAATGTAACTGGAATAATTGAAAGAACGTTTTCCAAAACAGCAATTGTTGGAAAATGTTGAAAAATTCTATGAAATGGACTACACTGCTCAAATTGCTTATTCGTGCTTCATTATGCTTGCCTCATATGCGTGAAAATACTCTTTCATCTCTCGTTCGTAATTGAGGGAAGCTTGCCTTGGCCTTTGCCTTTGACAGCTGTAGATATGAGAAGTTTAGGCAATTGTTGATTTGAGGCAATTATTGTTGCACAGCTTGGGTGTCTCGTTGAGGGGATTAACTTGTTTGCCACATGCAACTTAATAACATTAAATAACACGAAATTAAGTTGCTGGCAGCAATCATGCATTTAGTGAAGGGTATATAAACTTCGACCCAATCGCTGGTAGTTGTTGCCCCTTTACGATGAATGTCCTTCCTTGTGGTACGGTACGTAGTTTATGTCTGGCCTGGTCAGGCTTGGTCTGGTCTGGTCTGGTCTGGTCTGAGTAGTGATCGCCCCAAAAATCGTGAGTTCGCTCTGCTGTAAAACAAGATTTTGGGCGTTGTTCAATTTTTAGGCTGACTTCGCATGCGAAAAATGCAGCAGCCGCTTTCTGAGTTGAGCTGAGCCGAGCCGAGCTGAGCTGAGCAACAACTTTTGTTTGCTGCTTTGCACGGCTGTGGCTGCAACTAGCTCCGGTTGCATTCAACTAGAATGAAAAAATGTGTTGCAAATAAAGTTGAACCCGATGGCAAACTAATCTGCTTCACGACAATGGACCAGCAGCAGCAGCAACTCATATACCCAGCCAGCTATGCCTGACGGCCAGGTAACCAGGTAAGCCAGCCAGTCAGCTAGCCAGTCAGCCAGCCAGTCAGCCAGCCAGCCAGCTAGCTAAGCCAGCCAACGATGCAGACTGCTTATACACTTTTATTAAACCGCACTCCCCTCAACCCGCACCCGCCCGTGATATGACCGTCCTTCAGCGTGGCTGTCCATGTTTTCCTGCCTTCACTATTACAGGGGATTGTTGGATTTTGTCTATCCGACTTTCAGTGCGTCTGGACCCCTTCCTCGTCAGCCAGCAGTCGACTTTATGCCCGTCTACTTTTCAGAGTGTGTGTGTGAGTGTGTGTGTGTATATTTATGTGCATATTTGTGTGTACATATGTGTTCGACGAACTTTTTACTGCTGCAGCTGCGGGTGTGCTTTGGGTGTGCCACAGAGCCTTACTTGGGAGTGCCAGACTACGGAATATCCTCTTCTCCGATCTTGAAAGTGAATTCGCATACAGTTTATATAATTATTATGTCTAAGCAAAAGGTATTTTTAAATGAAATATGCAAAGCACACAGGACACACCTTAGACTCCATATAGTGAGCATCGTTCAGCTCAACTTGCTAGCTATCTAAATTAAGCTTAGGCTATTGAGTCTTTGTCAGGATCTATCAAGCGAAAGTAGAGTTATTGTATTTGTTTTCTAAGATATCCCAAACTTGCACTCATGATCGAGTTGTGTTGTAATTAGAAAACGTAGAAAAGTCTCAGCTCAACTCAATTCAGCTGGTTCATGAAAAATGGATGTGTAAATGGGTGCGGCTACATTTAAATGGAAGTGAGTCTCCTAAAGCACAACAAAATGTTGCTTAACTTTGATATATGTATTGTATTGTATTGTATTTATTTCCCCGATTATACTGAATGCTAATGTTGATCATGTTTAAGATGATGTATATGACTTATGGGATCGTAGATGCTTCCATATGCCTACTATATATTTTAGCACAAAATGTCTGCTAAGATCAGTCGACAAAAAAAAACAAGGATTTACAATAAAAATTAAGAAATATTTTTGAGATTTACGGCCCGAAACTAGAATTATACGAATAAAGCCAAAGTTTTAAGGCTGAAAGATTGATGGAAATGACTTTAACGACTTGTCCATAAATATGCCTAGCACGGATCACCAAACCTGGCCTCCCACAGATTTCTAATCATAATCGAACTGGTCGAGATAGAATATCGTTCTCCTTACAAGAACTGTGCGCGGTTCCACACGGCTTTTATAATTAACAGCGTACGCCTGAGACAAGCAGCAAGCTGCTAGCTGCTAGCTGCTAGCCGGGCCTGCAATTTACAGTCAATTGTAAATGAAAAGCACAAACAATGCACAAGATATGCACGCTGAGCTTGAGGCCAAACCACGGGGGTTGGACCTGGACCCGGGTCCAGAAAGTCACTCGATTAGTTTCGCTGCCAACGATGACGTTGGCTTCGTCATCATCGTCATGATAAGCATTAACAGACTTCAAGATCTACGCCGTCATCGCCTGACTCCTCCGGGCCTGCCCCCTTCGTGGTAACCAAGTACCCCCAAATCGGCCCCTCCTCTCCTCCGCCCCTGTCAGCTTAAGGTTGTGTGTGTTATCCGCTCGTCGTGCTGTCATTTTGGTCTGTCATGATGTTGCTGCTTTGTTTCGGTTCTACGATTCGTTCCTTTGCATCGGAGGTGGCATGCGGAATGGGCTCCACACCGTCGACTTGCATTAAAATTAAGCAAAAAAAAAAACAGAAAAAAACAGAAAAAAATGTAAATAAAAAGACTCACAAATGAATGCAATAACAGCGACGGGCCAACCATCAACGAGCGTTTTAAAAACGTGCGTGGGACTGCCAGCGGCAATGACGACGACGCGTCCCCGATGCAAAGAGCCAACTGTGGACAACCTCTGTAAAATTCACAGGCAGTTTGTTATTGACCATACTGTGAACTGTGCTGCTTGATGATGGTTAGGAGGGGTCTACGGCTAACGATCTCGACGCGCAAAAAACACTCAAATTGAATCTTGACTTTATTGGTATCAAGCCCCTTATAAAAGTTATTGCAAACATGAAAATAATTGGCTTAATATATGAGTGCTTTTATCTAGCAAACGTACCTAGTGTTAGAGAATCTTTCGAGTACCTCGTTCTAATTTATGAGTTCTATTAAAAAGTTTCCAAAATCTAAAAAGCCTAGGCTTATAAATTTAGAAATTGAGGAAAAATGGCATATCAAACCCAACTAATCGATCCATAAACTAATGACAAGGAACAAAAAATAAAGAATCAGCTCTGAACTTTAATTACTTATCCGTTCACATTTCCATATAAGTAACTGGATTTTTTGACTGGTGAGCGATGACCTGAGCCAGGCCAAGCTGAAGACTGTCGAATGTGAAACCAGTCCTCACATCAAAGAGAATAAATAAATATAAATAATAAATAAATAAATATTACATTAAATATATACAAAGAATACATAATTTAACAAAATGATATAAATTTATTACGAATACGTAAAACACCAGAACTTATAATTATACCTATTAAAAAAGGGGCTTACAAAAAACTAAACACGCTTCACAAAAAACCAACAGCTATGCACAACAATCAGCAAAAAAGGGAATAAAAATTAAATAATTAAATTAAAATTGTTCGAAATTAAATAAATTAAATATTTAAAATTGTTAAAGTAGAATTATTACATAAATACACCTATTAAGAAAGGGACTAACAAAAAGTAGGCATACAAAAGACTTGAGCTAAGCAGGCGACTTGTAGAACTGAGTGTGAATGATGAGTGTAAGCAAGATTATAGGCGGCAGGCGGGGCGACCTGGTGGTGCATGGAACAGGGAACATGGGCTTGGTTGTGGAACCAATGAGACGACACTTATGCGTTGTCTGTCGCAATTACTCTCCTCAATAACGTAATAATTTACCTCCTTTTTAAAGCCACAGCTGCGTCAGAGTATTAACCATGCTGAGCTAGCCACCAATATCTTTCTGTAGTGCCAAAGTGGCGACAATGATGATGACCGTGATGATGATGATGATGATGACGTTGCCGACGACAACATTGTGGGCGTCGGACGTAAATGATTGTGTTTTGTTGTCTGAGCTTTCGCACACTTATTGTTCTTCATTTGGCGACTCGAGTTTGTAATGATCAACTTCAGTTAAGCGAGTCTGCTACAAGCCGAAACAGTGTTGGGCAATGCTGCGGTACACATGAAAGAACACATTCTCATTACATGCATTCATCGGTATCTAAACATCGTCGAAGCGTCGCGAAAAAAAACAGAAGATTCAAGCAACGAACGTGGATGCAACGTTTTTTAATTAAGTTACGTAGCCTATCAGCATTACATGAATCAAAATACTTTCTCCGCACCAAAATAAAGTGTTATTAATCCTTTAAAACCTTAGCCGTAATAGCATTAGGCTTGGACCATAAGTCGTTATGGCCGGGATTCATTAATTAATAAATGAGCTATCGGCTCTGTGGCTGTTCAGTTTGTGCTTATCATCAGTTTGACAACAAATTTGTTTCAAAGATTTAATTTGATTAGAGGCATGCATCAATCATTATTCAATGCCAGGCTGCGCTCCTCTGGGGCGTTTCCAATTTTATAAATGAGGAGCTCTCAAAATAAAGTCAGCTGCAATATCTTTTTTTTAGTAATTTGCTGCGGCGTCCGGTGAGTAGTTTAGGGGAAAACAGCCATTTTCTAATAAGTAAAAGATATCAATAAAAAACAGAAACTGTTTTTTATTTTGAATCGTTTTTATTTGGGTTATACACAGAAAACATTATGAAACTGACCCTGGACTTGATATCAATGTTGCGTAATAAATGCGTCTAGAAGGAAGGTTCTTAACTTGATAAACAGTTGGACCATAAAAACTGCACGATTTTGGGATTAAATTATCAGTCGACATTTGCTTTTATTTAAATATTTTATCAACAATTGTTTCGTTTCTTAACAAGATGCACAGCTGAAAAAACTTGAAAATGGTTAAGCAACCACAAATTAAGTCGATTTAAAATCAATGTGGCAAGTAGTGATATATATGCAGCAGTGATATATATACCAGAAACGATGTCTGTCAATGCGTGAGAAACGGTGGCAACTGTTGGCAGTAGGCAATCAATTAGAATGTCAATTAATGCTCAGCGCATTATCAATCTGCAGTCAATGCAAGAATTTCAAATTAATGTAGCAACTTCTGTTATATATACAGTGGGACAAAGCTCAAAGTAATCAGGGTCAGAGAAAAAAAGGAATTGCCTGCCATAAAGTAACCATTCATTATTTTTCAGAAATTCCAAAGACCGATGGTAGGTATATATATTAGCCACCAATATGAATGGATGACCCTAATAAACTGGGGTTTCCCCACCTGCCAGGTAGAATTATAAAAATGTAGCATACTTCACGGCATAATTTTCATTTGGATCAGGTACATTGTGGACACCTGGGTGCCATAAAACCCGGATTTTTAACCTAAAGTTGAGTATTTTCGGTATAAATAGACCAATCCTTCGAAGTCAGTTTAGTTTTATCCTGCATCTCGGGTGCAATAAGCCAACAAAGACTATGGACAAACAGACTACCATTGTACAACGGAAACTCATCCTGGACCACTTCCAAAACGGATATTCACATCGCCAAATAGCTGAAATGGTCAATCTGAGCAACTCAACCGTATATAACATCATTCGGCGCTTCGTCGACGCTAATCGGATTGAGGGCAAGGACAGAAAGGCACCAAATAAGATTTTCACCGAAGAGGAGGAGCGAAGGATCACCAGGAAAATAAGGGGAAATCCCAAGCTATCGGCTCCAAAAGTGGCTCAACAGGTGCAGGATGAAATGGGGGAAAAGTGCTGTGTGGAAACTGTGTGCAGGTTTCAGCGCAAACATGACTTTAATGCCCCAGTACCACGAACAAAGCCCTTTATAAGCGTGGAAAATATAGGGACTTGGATGACGTTCGTCAAAACCCACTTGGACAAGGATTTGGAGATCTGGAACACAGTCATATTTGCATGTGAGTCCAAATTCACCATTTTTAATTTGGACGGGCGGAATTATGTGTGGCGACAGTCCAATACTGACCTGAATCCCAAACACGTAAAGGCCACAGTCAAGCATGGTAGAGGAAGTGATATGGCATGGTATGTATCTCGTCAGCCGGATTCGGGAATTTGGTGATTTTTGAAACAACAATGGACAAGAATATGTACTTCAACATACTGAAGGAAAATTTACTTCAAAGTGCCGGGAAGGTAGGAATCCGACGTACTTTCCGGTTCAACCAGGACAACGATCCCAAGTATAAGCCCAAGATAGTCACAGTCCTGGCTCATCAGGAACTGCCCCCACATGATAATTCCAGCGGTTCAGTCTCAAGATTTAAATGTTATTGAGAATTTGTGGGGTCTGCTGGAAAATAACATCCGGAAACACAGAATATCCAGCAAAGAAGACCTCAAAAATGCTCTGTGGGATTAGTGGAGCAGAATCAGCCCAGAAGCTACCAGGAAGCTGGTATCTTCGATGAATAATAGGTTAAGGGAAGTAGTTAAGGCCAAAGGATATCATACTAAGTATTAACATCCTTATTTAATTTATTATACGCCAAATATATTATTTTGTTTATACTGTTCCAAATGAAAACTATACCTTGAAGTATGCTACATTTTTATAATTCTACCTAGCAGGTGGGGAAACCCCAGTTTATTAGGGTCATCCATTCATATTGGTGGCTAATATATATACCTACCATCGGTCTTTGGAATTTCTGAAAAATAATGAATGGTTACTTTATGGCAGGCAATTCCTTTTTTTCTCTGACCCTGATTACTTTGAGCTTTGTCCCACTGTATGTATATATATATATATATATCTGTAGAAAGTTCGTCAGCATTAAACAAATAACGCAATGCTTGCAATTTCAGAATGTCAACTAAAGTGAGTCAACGCAAAAGTTGACCACAGTTCAACTAATTTCCCACTAAGTTTGACTAAGTTGCCGTCGAAGTTAAGTTGACGTCAAAGTTAACTTGACTGTTAACTAGTTTAATACATCGTAAAGCAGCGAGTGTCTATCTATACATATACTATATATAAATTTATGCAGGGCATCCCGTAGTCGGTCATTCTCACTGGTTGGCATGCAAGCATGGAGTAAGAAGTTAAACAGCGTCGAGTTTTGGACTGTCAGCGCTGAATGCGTTATCACCGTGAAATATTTTTAAACTTTTAAACACGAATGCTTGCAATATAAATAAGTTTGTTGGCCTCTCCGAAAATGTTGTAAAATGCCGGAAGATTGTCAGTTTTGCCACTGCGGCAACCGAAAGTGGGTCAGACAAGGCCGATTTCGACTGGTTTTTTGTTTACCTTAACTTGATGCACGCAAATACAACATACATCAAATGCACGAATTCACGTATTACGTCTTACGTACACTGACTTACGTGTTACGTATGTAAATACGTATGCAAAACTAATTGTGGTAGTTATATTTGGAGTTTGATGCCCGATAACTTCTCCATCCGCCCATTTAGTAATGGTGTCTACGCTTCGAGTTTCAAATCCGATCCAGCTTTTAAATATATACACGTCTCATTCAATATAAATTTATAATTCTCTTGTACGTATGTGGGTCACTGAACTTTGAGCCGATTACTAACAAATATCTGTGGGTGTCTGTCAGTCAGACGAATATGTCTATATCGAGTTGGCTGATAATGAGACGTCTCCTTTAATGCGTTGCACACTTTACGATAAAAGTATAATTTCCAACGTAATTATACACATGTATTGTAATTAATCTTTGGTGTAGTCGGGTTCCAAACGATTACTTTGTGTCCCCGTAGGCGCAACAACCAATTATATTGTTTTTCTAATTTTTATTAGGTATTCATTATTGTCTGATTCCGAAGGTAGACAAAGTGAAAAAATAACGGAGCTGGAAAATCTATAACATCGATAAGTGCAAATAGATTGCATATAAAGTTCAAGGCCACAAAAGTAAAAATCTGCAGCCTAAACTGTTGCTATAGTCACTAAATTTGGCAGTTGTCTACATTCATATTTAATATTTTTAATTTATTTTACACATTTGTATTTTTTTTTTAATCAAATTTAAGCATACAAAATAAATGAAAGTCACATTAGCTTACATGGAAGATGATTAAAATCCATTGCATGTTACACCCAGTTCTGCCCCCACAAACCGCTAAAACCTATTTGGCAGATTAATAATTACTTCTTCCAGTGGACTACCGTTGCAGTGCTAAAGCCACGCCCACTCATTGCAGCTTTAACTCCAAACTTCACACGGCTTTGACAGGGCCTGTGCCTTAAACTTTAAAAGCCGCAACTAAACATTTTGGAAATGCATTAAATTTTTATAGTCGGTTGCATAATGACAGCGAGCAGACATTATTTTAACTTGTTTTTCAAAAAGCATTAACAAGTAAACTTGTGAGTCAGTAGTCTAAGTCTAAGAAAACGGTTTTTTAGAAAGCTCGACAGTATCCATTAAGTTTATTTAATTAATTTCCGAAATTTATTGTGATTTCAGAAATGCTATTCACAAGCAAAACAGATGATTAATTCTTATTGAATATCTGGAAAATTAAGAACTGAGGCAATTGTTCAAAATGAACTCAGCAGGAGCAGTGCGTGATGTTCTTCTTGGGTCTGCATGATGTTGCATTTTGCACAACAGCTCCAATTGCAAGTAATCGAAACCAGGGTTGGAGAAACTGAGAAATCGAGAAGCGCCTGATCATCATTTTTTTCTTTCTTTTGTAACTTAAGCCAAGAATCAAAAGCAACCAGACCAAAATAAATAAATCACGAAAAATCATTAATTTTGGTGAGTCTTATTAGAGTGAAAATTGTATGATAAGCAGAATCTTATCGAATAAACACGAGAAATCAACTTTCTGTAAAACCATTCAACTTATTTTAGTGATAAAATGTAGACAAAATCTTTACCAATAATAATGTGTCTCTTGCAAGCCGGTGAGATGGCAGTATCGCATTTACCGGAACAAATCGAAGAAATCGGTTTAGGTTCGGTCACATCACTTTAGACCACTCCATGTGGGGGTTCTAAGGTCGAAGGAGATATGTTGCCACTCTCTTGGCTCAAATGGCCTTTGCACTTTTTCATTTATTTGTATATTTTATTATGTTGTGTCACACGTGGTATATTATATAACAAAAGAGAAAGAGATAAAGAGAGACAGAGAGAGAGGGCTTCACTTTCATACACTGCACGCCACTGTGATATACATATATATTTATGAATTTAAATATCAAGTTTAATGATAAATTGAATACTGGCAACGATTAAATGCAACCGCTGCTGGCCCCGAGCCTGTTTTGTTATGGTTTAGATGCCAGACCGCGATCTGATTGTTGTTTTGCCCGTCGTTGTTCAAATGGTACTAGAAGCCAATCGGGCATAAAGACCAAACGGCCGATGCAGCTGAGCTGAGCGCCATCGTCAAGAAAACGCTCATTGATCGCTCACCGAAAGCCGGTTTTAAATGTGTCCATATATATGTATGTGTATGTGTGTATATATGGATAAGTAGATAGCAGTGATGGAGTTGCGCTCTTTGCAACGCTTGCGTCGTTGACCGTCGCTCTCTTTGCCGTTGGCACATTTGCGAACCAGTTCTATTCTGTTCTCTTCGTTTGACCGATCCGCCTTAAGCTGTAATTTCGTAAGCTGGCAAATAAAGCGGAAAATTTCACATGCAGGAATATAGGCGTCACTACACTTTATATACGTCTATAGCCATCTACATAAATACATGTATAACACTATTTCCTGTGCATCTGCATCATTTTTTGTCAATACTATGAGCATATTGACACTCATAACTGTTGAGCTTGATTGGGAAACATTTGTAAGCAAAACTAACCGTTTGTTAGTACTGAAGCTATTGGGGATAGCAAAACGTTCTCTTTAGCCTAAATTTTCTTAAAGAAACAAGTTTTTCATCCACTAACTTATATTTCGACAGATTTTTCCTATGTGCAAGTGGTATATAATAATAATAATAATAGTCCGATCCGGCTGTCTCCGACATATGTACTGGCTGAACCAGAAATACTATATATGCCAAGTTTCATCAATATAGGAACTGTATTGCTAAGTAAGCTGATCAAGAATATATATACGGTCGGAGACGTTTCTTTCAATTACTTATACACTTCCCAAAATTATTATTATTCCTTCGAAAAGGTATATCAAGAAAGAAGATTTTTACACACTCAAAAAATGGGTTTTAATGTAGGAAATTGCACTACTTTTGGCCGTAATGGATGGTCACCTTATTATTCAGAAGGTAAACTTCCAAAATTTATGCTTGTGGATTTTTAAATGGAAGCCCTACATTCGAAATTTTAGTGTGGATTTTCCTAAGATTTAGAAAAAATATGTCTAATTTCCAAATTGTTGTTTTCGAAGAAGATCAAAGAATTCTTTTATTTATTTTTCCTAATATTTTGAAATTATTTCTAAAAACAAAAAAAAAACTTTATAATTTTTCATACAGATTTTCATTTTTGGCCAATTTTACAAACCCTTCCCTATGGGAGTTAACAGGTAGCTAAGATAAGACATTCATTGGTTTTTACTAGTTTTCCTATTTGATAAATATATTAGGTATATTTGTCCGACGCGGAAAATTCGGACACACAAACAGAATTTCAGAATTTAAACTGGCTTTTTATTGTAAAAAAAAAATTCCTTTTGTGGACTCACTAATATTGGAACTCATCATATGACCTATTCTGAGATAGAAAACACAGCCATTGAACTTAAAAAGATGTTTATGTATTCGTAACTGTCAAATCTTAGATCCCGAAACTAAATACAAATCGAATGTCCCAAATACAAAAAAATAACTTGTACGCGAATGTCATACTCAGCTCAGCGAACGGTAAATTTTTTTTTTTCTCAAAATCCATACATTTGGACAGCGACTTGTTGGCCAAAGTCGGATCATCCTCTATTAAAATGTCCAATTAACTGGTGATGCGACTTATAGTTGATTTGTTGCAGACAGCTATTTTGTACGAGGAGTGGCAAAAGTTTTTTTTAAAACTGGCCAATCGTTTTTGGTGGGTAGAAATTTGAAAAACTGGAAAACCGTTTCCATCAAATATATTTTGGTTATATATTTGAGATACCAAGGTTAGAGTCAACAAAGCCTACTCACTTGGGTCAGAATTGGCGCGATGTGGAACCGTATTTAAATACTCTTTTCTTTTATTCGAACGCTGTCTGGAAACAACGAGATCAGAAGGGATTTAAACCCGATACGTTAACAAATCTCGGAGTTTTGGTTGGTCCTAGATTTGCTTACTAAGATACGTCGGCTAGAAGGGTACTTCCTAGGGTGATTAATATCTTAGTGGTAATTGTTGCGAACAAGCAGAAGAATTGTTTCAGATAGCAAAACAACTTATATTTTTTAAGTCTGATGATCGTACATATATACTTTTACATTCAGGTTCCAAGTCTTAACGAATTATCTCATACCATAAAAAATACTGGAAAAACATGATTTCTAGAAGTAAAAGATTTGAGTTCAGTAGGAATTGTACTTTGACATGCTTGCTTTCGTTTTATAAAATATCAGAATATCAATTTTATTCCATATGTTGTATATATAATATTGATCGGCGGCAATGTCTTAGTCAATATAGCCACGATAGTCGGTCAGTTACAATGAAAATGTTTCTCTTAGAATGGAAGCTATCTTTATTATTGTCCTATTTACTATTATAACTAGATCGAATAAGAACAATCAATAAAACTGTGGCGACATTAAATATATAAAACGTTGAGCTTACTGAGACTGTAAAATAAGTGAAATATAGCTGAATAGGTTTTAATGGGACCAGAAATGTTTCCAATTGCACAAAAAATTATGTGTTGCAACATTTACTGGATGGGATTTGAACAAGATCACTAATTAAAAACGTGAAATGACGGTCAGCACTTAAAATTTGAAAAGAAAAAACCTAAAGGAAATTTTGTAATTTTTGTTGCACAGTGTTATTAAATTTGTCGCGGGCGGCAACATAAACCGGTCTGCAGAGGCCCGAGCCCAAGCCCAAGCCAGTACAATGCACAGATGTTGAACTCATTTCTCATATTAGCCTTCGTACAACAGCTTTTTTCAAGTGATGTTGAATATATATATTGGCCAAAGCCATTGCAGCTAGCAACTTCGCTTAAGGCAATACCAAAAATACAAAAATACGAAAATACAAAAATACAAAAGGCAACAATTGGTAACCACAAGTAGCAGACGATAGCCTGTTGACATTTCTCTCTCTCCACCCGTTTCATCAATCATTGTCTTTCAAAAGCAAAATGTTAAGTAAACATCTAATGATTTCATTGCTTCATTATTGATTATTACAGTTACACTATAAAATGCACAGTTCATTGATTATCTATCATGTGTTTCCCATTAGCTCATATAATATCTAAATTTTTATTATTTAAGTATTATTTCGGAAGTGAAAAAAATTAAATTAACATAATGATTCTCTGATTTATAGTTTATTTTTCAAACTGCAATTCTGACTTATAATAAACTTATGATAGCACTCGGATTAATCTAGATTTCTTCACTACTTGAGCATTTTTGCCTGATGAACTTCTTTTCCTTTTATTAAGGTCAAGAAGAAATGTTTATTAGTTATGAAGCCTGTTAAATTTTATTACATTATTACTATTAACTATTTTTGCATGTCTTTGAATAATAAGTAAATAACCCTGAACTATTCATTCCATCTAGTTTTTTATTTTTATTGTTTTCCTTAATTACGTCATTCTATTAAGCTGTAAAAATTTCAACTTTCTAACTCATTCAAGTCTATCTTTCGAGCCTAACCACTTTTATTTGATAACACCTCCAAGGAACATGCCTCAAGTCCCATAAAATAGGTCATCATCAAACAAATACAAGTAAGACTGGGAAATGTCCTTGTACCTACCCCAAAACTGTATTCGTACTTCATATAAAAACCAACACACAATCTTCCAATTAAGGCCATTATGGCAACGGCTGAGCTTCTTCTGCTATGCCATAACCTAAATTAACCTAAGTTAAATGTCACAATATATATATTCTCATTTCCAACTTAAAACACATGAATAGATCCTCTGGCTCTATAACCTTGAAAATATGATGAGCGAAATCGTTAGAAATCGAGTTTAATCGATTTTAAGAAAACCGCAAGACTAAATTAATTTTGCATAATTTATATTCAAAATATTATGTTTCCTGTTTTTATAGTCGGACTTTGGCTCAGAGCAGATGGCTTCAGCTAATTATATATTTTTACACGTGTTCAGTATAATTTTCACAAATATATAAAAATATTGCTTCAGGAGAGAAATGAACATGCGAATGAAGTGCAAAAACTTATGTTCTATGTCGCCATTAAGGACAGATAAACATGTCTAGACCGACTCAATGCTGATTAGGAAATACCTGTTGGGTTCGAAGATTAAACCTTCTGGTAGTTACATATTTTTGCACATCTTCAGAATACTCTCTTTACCATTCCTCAGAGGTACAGGATATAAAAGTCTCGTCGCAACTGGTTGGGCCACGCGTTAATCGGCGATAAACCCAACTCTTTAATGACACAATTATTGATTATGCTAAGTATTTGGCTCAGAAGAGTCTCATTTGTTGATTACATCTTATTGGATTTTATTTTGCAGTCTCTGTTTCACATTATAGAATTAAGTTAGTATCTGCATTGACGTAAAGTAAGTTAGTTTAGTGGCTATGTGGTGTGTAGGACAAAATAAACTGCTTCCAGTCAGCCAAAATTTGACTCAGATTTCACATTGTTAACTACCCGAATTACACGCAAGCAAACGGTCTATTTTGATTTAGGTTAATTGCATTGCTTGTTGTCCGAATACATACATATATATACATATATATATATATATATAGTTGGACATAGTTGTGTACACACGTGTACTTTCGACCGAAACCAGTTTATGCATTTCAATATATTACTTATCCGTGTTGACGGGAAGAGATTAAAGGTCAGAACACTAAGATACATTTTGGGTACAACAACCTCGGTCAGTACATGTATGTGTATGTGTACATAGTCGTACAATTTTAACTTAAATCGATAAAACTCTAAAGTGTCTTCAGTTAAACAACAAACGGAAGACTGCGAACATAGAAACTAAGACAATTGTGCGGATAGGAAGCCAACAAGTTAAACCAATCAAATTGATCTGGCTAAAACTGTTTCTTATAAGTGCCCATAAATACGCTCCCAAATTATAAATAAATGTAGTTAAGCTATTGTTAGTACTGGCCTTCCAAGTTGTTGCTTTGTCTCCTCATCAATTTGCTATCTTATGATTTATATATTGCGCGCAGGTCAAGACTGGTTCAAAATTTGGATGTTCACGCCAAAGATTCACGTATATGTATGTGTATGTGTATGTAGATCTGCTGGGCTTAGCCGACAATTCAAATTGCAAAATAAGTGTAAAGCAAGAACAGTTATCTTAGACAAGTCGAACATAAAATACTCTTGTAAACCTGAGTTAATCTGCTGACTTTTCCATGTTTGTTCGGAATTTGAAATTTATTTTTTATGTTTATTTTCATGGATTTTCACTGTTGAATGCCTCGCTGTATCAATTATGTAATTTCCAAGTTTTACAAAAATTAAATATGTTTATATATAAGTTTTTAAGTCTTAACTGGCGTGAATTAATTGAACTGTGGGAATTACGAAGACGAATGTAATCAAAATTCGCTCTGTAATCTTTTTTGGTTTTCCTTTTTCGTTCGTTTTGAGTGCCACAAGGCCGTACAAAAACATAATATTTCAAACACTGAACAAAAAAATGAAATTTCAACAGATTAGCTCCGGTCAACAATTGTATGTTATCTTCGGTGTTCCCAAAATAATCTCCCATTTTTAAATCGAGATATGCTCTTAACTACATGTCACACAAAACCCATCTGCGACATGCAACATTTATAAAAAAATTCAAAATTAAACAAGTTTTTAAGCGTTGCATTTAAGCGACGGATGTAACCGACTGCGTAATACTCTTCAAGCAGTTGAAAAGATTGGTCATTAAGCAAACAGTTATCTGCCTTTCAAATTTTATGACTGTTATCGATTTGGGCGTGGCAACTCCTACATTAATGACAAACATGCAGACAATTTTTCAAAGAACACAAATATAATGGTGTTAAGAAAGTCTTGACCCGAATAACTGTAACTAGTGGGTTAAGTTTTGGTTGAAACCATTTGACTTGATTCGGGTAATAATGCATCCATAATTTATTGCTTCCCCAAAAATAACTGCTTTTCGTATTGCTACTTACAAAATAGTACAACTCAAAACTGAATTTAGAGCATTTTTTTGTTGTTTGTTTTTTGTGTTGATTTACTGTTGCACTTCTGCTGCAATTAAAAAAGTCCCACGAATGTTAGTTGAGTAAAAGCATCGCAGTTTTTTTATCGGATTTTGATTGGATTTTTTTTAATTTTTATTTTTATTTAGCACAAAAAGTGACGCACTTTGCAGTAGTTTAAGTTTAAGTTTAAACATTGCCACAATTAAATTTTTATTATTAAACTTGAATATTTATGCAAACATTACTTAATTTTTATAATTATTATTTATTAGCGCCAGCGTAATTTACAATAGAAAACACAAATAACGGTTAAGACGGAGTCTTGACCACGTCGTAAGGAGTGCGGTTTTGATTTGCGTTTGGGCAGCTTGAACGCGAGAGCTAGTCCGGAATGTGTTATATTTCTAGTCCTGGAATAGAAGCACGTAGCGTGTCCTAGTCAGCGAATATACTGGAACTTGGAATGGCCATGGCTTTCAAAGTTGGTGGCAATTCAAATGAATTCCTAAGCCAAGAATAGTTTGGGAGCTGACTAATGGTTTCCTAAAACCAGAAGCTATCGGAAATTTGCATAATAATATTTTGGTGTGAATATTAACTGGAAATGAATTACCGATTCGCAAAAGAGGTTTTCCAATTGAACTGCACAAATATCTAATGTGTGTAAATAATATTTATTTAATATTTACATTTAGGTTTTTGGGAAATACTATTGAAGCACCCTAACTCGATTTGCATGTAAGTTCTTGTAATGACCCCTCTGGCTACCGCCGTCAAGTCTATAGCCATGGTTACCAGTGGTGGTCAAAACATACGACTGGACTTTCCATTAATTCGGAGGATTGCATGAACTTTAGCCTGGAGGCCGAGCACCAACCAAAGGTCCGAGCATATAGATTGTGGTGACGAATAGAAATTATGGCCCGGTACTCCACACATTCAGCTTAGTCCAGCGGAAAGTTTAATGAGAGAGAGAACTTCTGTGGCAGTTGTTGTATGTGAAGTGTTTGGGCTTCCGGGGTTTGTTGCCGGAGTTTGACTGGTGAAGGTTTCATTTGCATGCTACGGCTATTCTCGGAGAGGGCAGTAATGTTTATTAATTGCATGTTTGCCACAACTTTATTCGTCAGTCAACACAAGCCATGTGTTGGCCGCTTGTTGCAAATTGATATACATAAGTAGTTTTGCCTTGGTTTGCATTACTGGGCTACACAAATATACAAGTATGCCGTATTTTAATTTGCAATTGCCGGATTAATTGGGAACACATAAACCACGTCTATATTTGCGTCTAACATTTCCATACTTAGTGTAAATATGAATAATAGCGATTTCGTCACGCCGAATCTTAGATGCCCTTGCAGCTTGAAATATAAATATTATTATTCCAATATTGTAATTACACACTGTCAAAATATATATATCGTATATATATATATATATATATATATAAAAATTGACAGCTGAACTTAAGTCTGCAAGAGTATTTAATCTTTGCCATGTCGAATATTTCTTTCCTTTCTTCTTTTTGATTTGGGCGATAATAATTTTTATATATTATGAATTTAATTACACATCCAAAATTTTACTACTCTCTCAGCTTGTGTGAGATTTGGCCATGATTCTTAGCACTTGAGCACCACTGAAACATTTTATGAGTAACCATGACTCCGATTTATCTAGATGGTTCAGTTTACAACTGCAATAACTGTAATTAATAATAATAATAATATTTAAGAATTACAAGCACAGTTCGGATACTTAAATACTAATTAGTTTAGGGCAGGTACAGAGTATCCCCCCGTCGAGCACTCTTGTCTGGGACACTTTTACTTTTTTATGCCCTGTAGGTCACAGGTATGATGCATTTATCAGATCAAACTCCTCGCGTGCTGCATGCCATCACAATAAATAACAAAGTGGTTTAGTCGGGAGTGATAGTCCAGTAGATACCCTACACCCAGCACTAGCATACACTCGTAATAATAAAGCAAGTAAGAGTGTTCACTTGAGAGTGTCTGACTAGAAAATACCCTAGTAAAATTATATGCAAATAGTTGTTCTTCTTTCGAGATTTCCCTTGGGAATGAAAAATATGCGCAGTAAAATTTTGAAGGAATCGCAAGAAGTTATCCAAGATTTAGAAAAAAGATATAAAAAGATATTGCGTGCGACATATCTGTATATTATAGTGCTCGGGATAGAGGCATTAATATAGACAGATTGACGGATAGTCGGTCTGATGGACATGGATTAGCTTTTAGTCAGGTATACTTGTTTGGGGTGGAAATGTCTCCTTCCGCCGTGATTAGAAGATACCAAGTGCCGAGTTTTGCATGCCACATATATATATATATATATATATATATATATATATATACATTTTTCAGTTATTTAACAAACCAAAAATATCAACAGTTGAACAAATATTGTCACTTCCATTTGTTGTTTCCCTTTCTCTGTTGGCTTTAAGTTCTATCTTACAAAACTAAATTATTTGTATGTTTCTAGCAACTCCCCTTAAAGACAAATGAAACAATTTTAAATTGAATATTGAAAAAAAAAAACGAGCAACATTTTACAAAAACTCTGTTGAATGTGAGATGTGGCAAGGAAGCAAAATATTTTTAAAATATTAGCATTCACTCAAAATAAATTTAGAAATTGAGCAAGAAATTGTAGCTAGTTTGAAATCTTTATAATTAAATTTGTAGATATTTATATACATAAGAAGTTCACATTTTTTCAAGAATATTGAAAGGAAAGTTAAATATTTTTAAGGAGTTCTAAGTAGCACTTCCCCAAAAGCTGAAGTTTAAAAATGCAGTCAAAATAAATCTGAAGACGCAACTAAAAATACATCAAAACATCAATGAATATATATATGTATATATATATATATATATATATATATTGAAATTTCCTCTATAATTAAATATATTATTTATATTTAGAGAACTTATAAAATTAATATCTTTTTGATTTTCTTTTGAATATTCTCATTTGTTTAATGAATGTTTTATTAAAGTGCCTGAATAGCATTGGAAGTGCGCCCCAAAATGCTCGAATACTATTAGGTTGCCACACGCACCCAACTTAGCCCAGGGAAGTGGGTCACCAACCCGAATGTGAGCCAGGTGACTGAGATTGTGGTCACAATACTTACTTATTCATAAGTATTTACATATTGTAATTGAGCTGTGCCATGATTTGAGTTAGGTATGGATGAGTTCATGATTAACGAAATGTTTGCAGTTGATACGTACTTATAATATGTATGCAGATTTAAGTAAATATGTCGATTAAGGAGCTGCAAGCCCGTCAATGAGAATGGATAATAGTCAGCGGGAGGACACGATAAATCAGACTCCTCGCACTCGAACGCCTGCGTCCCGGGGAAAAGTTGTAGTTGAAGTTCGTGAATGGTTTCATTGCGATCGAAATTGTGATTGAAGACGATTACTTGGGTATACCCATTTGGGAACTTATCACTTTAGTTCTCGAATAACATGCGTCGCTAACCGACCCAAGCCAACTGACGAATGCAACAAAATTTAATTGCGAATTGTGCATCTGCGATGCACTGCAATTTGTCGAAGTCCACACACAGAGCCGGTCGACTTGAGGTCCGCAACGTTTGCTTTGAGTTTCACGTGCTGACTGTCAAAGTAAATAAAAATAACAAAATCGCTTCACCTGGCACCTGTATCCTGGCAACATTCATTAAAACACCTTAGACGGGGCGCCGTTGGCGCAGTTGCCTGCTCAGCTCTGCCGAATTTTTGTTGCTGCTCTGCCCTGCTCTGCTCCGGTCTGGTCTGGCCAGACCTTTTTCTTCTTCTTCTTCTTGAAGCTTATTAATATCCATTTGCATTTCGGAATCCACATTCCACAGTCCACATTTGAGAACTGGGCGCCCAAATGCATGCAGCGGGCCAAATATTTAATGATCCCGTTTGTTTATTGAATTGCAGTCAAAACTTTTGGCACGGACGGAAACCATGCCCAGCTCATTCATGCCCCAGCTACTTCTCTCCCACACCCCCCTCGCTCATTGGCCGCAAGCTGGTACGCATGTGAGAAAGTGGGCGGAACCGTGGGGAGGTCGTTGTAGTCGTTGACTGTCACGTCTGTCAAAGGGCGAGGGCGACGCCCGAAAAGTGAAATAGCTTCTGTCAATATTCTGTCAATGGGCACATTTCTCCTAGGCCAACTGCCACAACTGGGTAGTTGGTAAGGACGCATTGTTTTCCTTGTAAGAAGTGGTTGCATACACACTTCCATTGGACTCTGTTGCTGGGCTTTCCCTTTTATATTTAATCGATTTAAGCGCTGCCCAAATCAATATATTTCGGCATTTTACCATTATTTCTGAATAATTAATCACACGGGACACCAGACAAACAAAGCATATTTGTTCAGCACTCTACACTCGGAAAAAAATGTTTTTTAAATATACAAAAAAAAAAGTCTTTAAATTAGAAAGTTTTTTTTTCTTAAATATTGTCTATTATATATATTTTTGTCAATTTAATGTGTTTTAACCTATTTTACTATTTTACTCCGACATATTTAATTTAATCTTCAGGGAGAGATTCGCAGCGTCGGCCCAGTCAAAGTTAGCTGTGTAGTTTCAAATAATATATTTAAATATAAAATTATAAAGTAAGCAATAAATATTTTTCACAAGTATAAATAAAAAACTTTTATTATTGCAAAACCATTGTTTTTTTTAATTCAGCTATAGCTCATAGGTAAAATTTATGTTTATTTTTATTTAATTATATGAATTTTACAAAATATCTAAAATTATTCCAAATGTGAAATTTCAAAATATTAGTTTTTATGAAAAAAATCTACGTTTGATTAATTAATGCTTGATTAATTATAAGGTGATTTGGAATTGCCGCCAAAAGTATGGCAATTTTCTAAACTTCCGTGCAATTTTTTCTGAGTGTGCTACTAATACTAATACTATATACAAATGAACGGTGTAATATTCTGAACATTGTTTTAAAAAGTTCCTAAAAAAAATGGTGGTAGCAAAATTATTAAACAAAACAAAATTTCTGAACAATTCTTGAAATGGAATCGGCTTAACTAAGTATATATCGACACTGATCCTTCTTCTGATCTTACAGTTACAGTTACAAATGTATTCAAGACTGTGTTCAGTGTATCTCCAAGTCAAGGCCTCTCAACTAGAGCAAACAAGTCTCTCCAATTGCATTTCCATTCATAATTCGAACTGGCTAAAATAAATATGGGTCAAATATCAATATTTTTATCTAAGGTTTGCCACACAAACCCCATTTGATCCCATTTTTACCCCACTTGATGATCGAATTTCCCAATAGCCTCATCGGAGTTTCCCAGTATCTCCATTGAGGTCATATTTTGGACTGTGGGTTGGTCGGTCAGGACAAATGGGGTTACCTAGGCAATAAAAACAAAAATAGTTTTCGTTTCTGGCTCAAAAGTGAATATTTTAGGTATGTAAATGATTGAGAACTCATTATATACAAAGGAACCAATACAACCAATCTAGCCATCCAATCTGGTAAAACAATCTAGAATGTGTAATGGAAATAATAAATGTTTGTCCGTCCGAGTAGGCGGAATGTTCATCGACACCCACTGGAGGCCTAGAACTTTCAAAAATTGGTTGGTATATTGTTTTCGATGTCCTTCAAAAATCGGCAATTGAATTTTACCATTGATTTCACAATTTTATTAATTTAAATTAATTCTTGTGTAGACCGTTAATAGTCGACGTTTAATAAGTAAATAAAACCATTTTCATATATTTAATTTGAACGCATATTTCAAAAAATAATATGCATAACATTTTTATGATTCTTTCTTTGATTTTCAACAGGTGCCAGAAAATATTTAACGCCAAATATTTCGACACTATAGCCATTCAATCAGGAACATGGGAAATCTACCTATAGATATGAAGGGAAAAAAAATTATTTTAATTAATTACTTAATTTAATTAATTACTTAATTTAATTAATTACTTAATTTAATTAATTACTTATTTTAATTAATTACTTAATTTAATTAATTACTTAATTTAATTAATTACTTAATTAACTTTAAAAAAACAAACGAAATTTTTGGCAGCTATTTTATCATGCATATCAAATTGTTTGTATTTCCTCTGTTCCATAATCAAATCTATTTTTTGTAAATCTTGGAGACCGAAGTTCGCATTTTTCGTAGATTCATTTATTCAATAATTATACTCCGATTTGTATATTTAATTTAGTCATTTTTATATTTATTTTAAAGCTCAATTTTCAAATCATATTACAATTTGTGTTCACATTTTATTGCCCACATTAAGTAAATGAATAACAAATAAATGTGGTGTGGAGTAGAACTTTAAGACTATGGGAAATATATTGGAAATCAGGCTAAACACGTGAAAATAAGTGAATATTTCAAAGAATTCGAAAAAGGTTGCGTTCATCCGATCAGACGAACAAGAATAAATAATAAAACCCAAAAAACCCACGTATTGAATATGAAACTTTTGGTTTAACTTACGTTAAATTATAAACATTTGCTAAAAGACAGGCTATGGCTGAATAGATGGTATATTCTAGTCAGGCACACTCATATGGTTTTTATTGGTGGTTTCGTTGAAGATAGAACTCCCAGATATATAAGGCTAATTCTGTCAATGTCTTCGCTTTTCGGGCATTCAAAATAAGTTTAAATATTATATTACCATTGGTAAACAAATATTTCAGTTGAATTGTGATCCGCCGTAAAAAGCGTCGTCACGTGCACCAGTTCCGGTCAAATTCACATTTATTGTAGAACCAACGAGATAACCAAGCGTTTCTTTTCGTCATATTTCTGGTTTCAACATCAATGTCAAATGTCCCAAAATTATGCTAAAAATACAGACTGATTAATAGAGAGACTCTAGCAATGTGAAATAATATTTACTATTGGCTTGGGGAAGATGCGCTTCATATCGAAGCGATGCAGGTGCTCATCGTGTGCACTGCGAAGCATCTCGTATTCCGTGCCACTCAAGCAAGGCACACACAAGCTGCACTCTGGCCTGTTGCATGACTTGTGGCAATCGTTGCTTGCACACTTATTGAGCCCCGTTGCCAAATTCTTGTCAGCAGATACAATTTCAGAGATCCTGTTATGAAAATGAAATAAATTAATAATAATAAATATTTGTAAATTATATAATTGTTTTAATTTTGATTACATACTTGCTGCTACTAATTCCAGGGTCTGTCACAGGTCGAATGCCGACCAAGTTGAGGGCACTGTAAAGCACTTGTTCGTACAAAAGTGCGTTTGGCTTGAAATGGGCGGATGAAAGATTCGGGGACATGTTGGCCTCCATGAGGTGCACCTTGAGGTCCTCATCAATAAACAGATCGAACCGCAACAGATCGAAAAATTTGTGCGTTTTATACGCACGTAGAGTATTAATTATATCCTGTTCTTTCGATAGAATAGTTGTGCGTAAAATGTGTTCGACTTGTGTCCATATTTTGGATGGATCCTTGTGCTGATCTCGGACATAGGCCTCAAAAGAGGTACGCATGCCTCCCCCGTAGCTATTATAATATTTTCGTAGCGAGGGAACTTCCCAGCTGGGCAAATAATCGTCTCCAACAATATATTTATCCAGGTTCTCGGCATCGAAGGGATAGTACTTGACAGGACAATAGCGAAACAGAACATCTCCATTATAGATGTAGACGCGCAGTGGATTCACAGATGTGATTACAACATAAACGCCAATGTCAAACTTAAATCCATCCACCAGAAATGGTCGCTGAATGAATTCCTGAACAAACGACTCATTCGACTGGAGATCAATGTCATTGGGAGCCTTCACTTTGATGTGCCTGTGTTCGTTGTGCTTCTGCACAAAGAGTGCATCCGGATGCGCTCCTGCATACTCTAAAAATTCATCCCGCTGACCCGGGAGCCGGAAAGCGCGAGGCAAAAAGGGCAAACGCGTCGTGCACAAATCGACTTTATTGGTTAAATAACCACAACCGGGCAAATGGTTAACCAACTGATGATCGCCGAGCTGTTTTAGGCTTGGATTGCGCATGAATGGATAATCATGGGCCCACAACAGATCCCAGTTACCATCCGCCATGTCAACTCTTTCGTAGCCAAATCTTTGAAGCAGATCCAAAACATGCACCAAGTGCTCCTCAGTTGGACTGTTGCTATAAACTGAATAAGTTCGTCTGCGAATTGGCATCACTTCTGTGTCTGTTGCGTTTTTCTTATTTACGATTTTACTGTAATATGGCAGTAGTTCAACAAGCACGGCTGTCAGCACAGTTGCCGTCAAGAACAGCATAACTGCTTTTAATGGTATCGTGCCCAAAGTAAGTGAAGACATTTTTGTTGACTTCTCTGACAACTGTGAAATGTGAAAGTTCTATTATGCCACAATAATTTTAGTTTCACTCTTCACTTACCTTATACTCAGCGTTTAATTTGTCGCGTTCTTCCTCATTTGAATTTGACTCCATTTTTCTGTTGTTTTTCGCAAAAATTAAACCATTTATTTAAATTACAATTGCCACTAACTTTTTACTACACTAACAAGGCCAAGAGAAACTATTTACATATTAACCATTCCCTATTAATCAGCTGTTTTCTTCTTCTTTAAGTTTGTGCATTCTGTCTTTTGGCGCTTATTTAAATTGAACTTTCTCACCACATTTGCTAGCAATCGGACTGCGCAGTTGCAGCACTTTGCTGCGAAATTGTCCGTTATTAAGCTTAGCATTAAGTATTTGAATACTTTTCTGTAATAAATTTAAAATTGTTTTCCAGAAACGTTTAATCAAACAATGTTTTGTTTCATTTTTTTACTTAAATAACTAAATTCTATCATATGTGTATATATATACATGTTTTAAAATATACAATTCATATGTATATACTCACAATGACCAGGAACTTAAACTACATTAAACTTCATTAGCGCTTATAAGCTTTTACGCTTGAATGTGTTTCTTAGATTTGTAGTACAACACGGACACTTGGACATTTGTACAGAAATTGTTAGTATGAATTTATCTATTTTATCGCAGCTGTTATTTGCTGTCGCCTTTTTTTTACAGTGCTGTAAATACTCTGTTATTAACCAATAGTCGATAACATTGTATTTGACCCAGCAGAAAAATCGATTTGATTTAACATTTTGGTATATTTGTGGTATTTTCGATATTTTTATTTGGTTTTCAGTTTGTTTAAATCACTAAGCTGACAATATATAGAGGCACCAAATCAACAATTAAGTGCATCAGGTTTTTCTGAGCGTGTTGAACAGCGAACGCTGCTCATTATTCCACTCGACTTCGCTGCGACAACATCGCGGGTGAATTAAAACCCAGCCTCGTATGAGCATGCGTGCATGGGTGCGAATATACACGCACCTTTTCTAGTAGTACCTAATCGGTTATGAATGTATGCGGAAAAAGCAGCTATATTTCAACCGGATCGCACACATTCAACGAGAATAGCAGCAACCCTCTCAATTTTCGATTTTTTGGCCCTGATGTGCAACCTTTCGTAAAGTGGGCTGGTTTAATTGTTAACCAATTTTGTAACCACAGTCCGCACAATGTTTGTTGTAAATCCAAAACAGGGTATCATTGTCTCGACACACAAAATTCTGTCTTTCTCGACGGGCACACATATACGCACACATACAAAAACGGGATCATGTCACAGTGCGCAGACGGCTGTTCGAACAAAGAACTTCGAGACAAAGATACCCCTTTTAAGATTTCCACTACACAATGTCGTTAGAAAAGGAATGTAGTAGATTTGAAATAGATTGGATTTGTGACTCGTCTATTTTATTAACTCATATTTTCTACTTTCTTATTTGTTAAGCTAAAATTACCATTTATAGGTCAGATTTCTATTGACATTGTCTAGCGTTTCAACCCGATTAAAATCATCTTTCTTGTGTAACCAACTTTTTCCTTTTCCAGATATATTGGAAGTGAAGTATTTTTGTACACTCAGAAGTGAAGGGAAGTATTTAAACTATTGTATTATTATTATATTAAAAAAAATTCAAAACATTTATTCAAAATTATTTATTTGTTAATCGATTTGTATAATTCTAGGACAAATTATAATAAGAAATTGAGAAACTCTGTAAATGGTTAAGTGGTTTGTTTTTTGGATTCGGTCAGTATTCAAATCTAATTTTAGTTCATATGGTGCCAGTTATTAAAATGTATTATTATGGGACAGAATGATTTGCCGATTACGATGTTTTTTTTTTTTATTGTAACGGGAGAAATTGATATGATCACAACTGGAAGGTTAATTTAAAATTAATCTATAGTTCTCTATATAAATGCGATGACGGGAGGCACTAACATGGTTACACTCATAACTTTGACGAAAATCGCTTTAACTTTCCTTAAATGTAATTTTTTTTGATATATTTTCGAGGTTTAATGCAGAATAAATAAAAATAAAAAACACAAAATTAAATTGTATTTAAATCATAAATCGGATCATTGTTGGCGAAGATAACAAAGTGAAAATTTTAACTTTCATTTGAACTTTCATATATATATATATATATATATATATATATATATATATATATATATATATATATATAAAGGTTGTTATAATTGTTGTTTGCATTCCTGAAGAGGGTCGGGACGTCTGTGTACAACATTTGACACTCCAAAAAACAATTATTATTTTTGGCTCAGATTGCTTTCAGGATTTAAAAAGAATTGGTTTAGTAAATTGCTGTTTGTATGCACCTGTAATGTATGTATGTGTTTATGTTTGTATTTGTATATGTATGTAGTTTTAGCCAAATTCAATACATAGGCTCAACACGCGATATATATTAAATCGGAGCATTTCTCATGCTTCGTGACCAAAAGCAGAGGCCTGCACCAGCCAATTTAATCAGAAATAAACAAAGTTAAGTCCTAATTCGATTCAATCAAAATGAATAGCAAAACATGCCCCCCCCCCATCCCCCCCACCACCGCACACTTCTCGCTCAGAGGGGCGTCTGCTTCGCACTGCAAATATAGGTTGGCACAAGCAGAGCAGACCCTTTAGACCCCCAAGCCATCTGAATTTTGCTTTCACTTCGCAACGATTGTGCTTATTTTTGTTTTCCGTTTTTTTGGCTGGGAATCTTTAAACGGATTGATGTACTCCATTCCCATTTATTTTGCATTTGGTGTTGCTACCAATTCAACGTATATTTTGTGTGACTGCTGAGCTTCCGACCATGTTTCCGCTGTAAAGCCATACATGCAGAAGATTTTGAATGATAAGAAAAAAGCCCTAAAGGCTTTGGACTACTTCGAGTTTCTGAACGAAGATCAGGTAAGAAAAGCTAATAAAAAAAGTTAACATTATTAGGCCTCTAAGCCAAAAAAAAAACTTATTATAGCTTTCGCATGCATGTAAATTATGCTCCCTGAAGCAATTTCAACCTTTGGACACAATTTACAGCCAGGACAAAGGAACACTCACAAATGTGCATTTTGTTCTAAGCGGTGAATGTGTAATACTTCAGCGTCTACATATTAGGGTAATTGTTATAACTAAGCTTAATCTAATATGATTTTTATTATTATTATATAATATAATTTAATTATAGGAGACTCGCAAAAATGGAAAAACGGTGCACGAACTCGTAGACACATTGGAAGATGAGTTTCATAATACTAAAACTGATTTGAGTGCGAACAAGAAAATAGTCAAAGCTTCCGTATCAGATAATGTGATCTGCAAAATCGAAAGTGAAAAGGTGAGTTCTTCATTATCATTATTATTTTTCCTAGCCAAAAATGTAAAATAATTCCAATGTCGAAATCATCTAAAAATAATTTAAATCAATTCAATTCAGTATTGTGGCTTCCACACTGGGCGGTTCAAATATCTTCAAATTGGTCAGCAGAGATAAGTCTGTGCAGACTGTACAAATGTACAAAAAAGTTCCAGATTTTTAGTTCTTCTCTTTCACAAAGTTATGGATGGTGACCATGCTTAAGGAAACAATCCATTTAACATTTGCCATGCAAAATAGTAAAGCCATTGGTGATATCCTGAACCAAATGTGAGCTAATTGGCAATTCTAACATCAATGCAGCTGTGTGAATCCTTATTTTAGTGAATAACAGTACAATTCTTCACAGTCCCCCGAAAGTATCAGGTGAAAGCCACATTAATAAAAGTAGCTAAATTTTCTTTTAGCGGTTACATAGTGGCCCAAATCAAACGGCTGTCAAATTTACATGCATGATAAAAATCGAGTTCTTTAATCTTTTTAGTCTTAAACATGGAGGTTTTGTTGCGGTTGCCAAACACTATTTAATTGCCACTCTAATCACCTGAAATAGAATCTCTTGCAGCGACTTTAAAACTTTAGGGGATACGTGGATCTATTGGTTTAAAATTATTGATTTCCTAAAACCCTTGTCGACTTAGCATCCCAAATCTTAACACTTTGAATCGGGCTGAAAAGTATATGTTTCAAGTTTCAAGTCCCTAGCTTTGAGGGTGTGGCTTTATAAGGACTAAGCATGTCGGACAGCATGTCGGACCTTGCACAACACCAATATAACTTTCAAGTGAATACTTCCTTAGCTCCTGCACAGCAATGCCAGGAAAACACTTAATACTGTCTGTCCACCTAACCTGACCGATTTTTCTTGGTTAACGAATCTAGGTCCTAGAAAGGCCGTAAAAAATTAAAGCGCATGTGGATAGACCCAGTTTAGATATTAAGTCTGTACACTGGATGAGGGAATGGAGATACTCATTAAAAACGCATAAAATATGAACAATTTAATATATTTTTCCAGAAAAGGGATTTCTATAGGTGGGCGTGACGTTTCTTCAAATGGCTTAAAAAGCATTTAATTGAAGGGCGATCTGAAAAGATAAGTGAAATAAAACCAGTGAGTTTTAAAATGTTATTATTTAAAGGAACGGTGAACTGGCTCTTCATAAATCAGATTATAAATCAATTAATTCCCTTTTTACTTTTTGCTGTTTTTCACTGGAGGACTCCTCCCTGTTGACCTTCCCTCCCCAACTAATTATTATGCTGGTTATTATGTCTGTAGTTAAATAACTAAATTGAGAGATTAACTTCGATGTGTTGCTTAGTCAGATTAATTTTTCTGTTTATGTTCGTTCTCAGTTAATCTTTTCGTGTACTCTGTGATTACTATAATAGATTTAATCATCTAATCAATTCAGAGTCGTCTATTTCTAGCATTTATAACTCAATTTTAAAAGTCTTGTCTTGTGAATACCATTTGTGGCTCAGCATCTTAACTAATTCATTAATAAATATTTTTTTCTTTACCTCGACACATGAAGAAAAGTTGAACCAATTTTACATTTAAACACAACAGGAAATCTAAAAGATTATTGGTATTTCGTATTTTTAACCAAAAAAATTAAATTTTATTTTTAATTTATTTTATTTTTTACTTTTTGTATTTTTCTTTGCCGCCGCATATTAGTCAGCATTAAATAAATTAATAGAATCGGAATAATACTTAGGCCTAAAGAACGCCTCTTTGCTCTTCAGCACTCTGCCCCCAAAATGACTGAGCTTTTTTTATGATAGACATTTGCGTCATTGAGTTCCCATAGAGCTCACTTGCGAACATATATATTCTATATGGGGATGGTGATGATGTATTATACAAGTGACAAGTTAAGCGCTCTAGTCGAGAGAGCTCGATTAACAGAAGATTATCACAAATCGTACACACTTTGAAAATAATACGAAGTAATACATCCTAGATCGGTGTAATCCTAAATTTAAATTCAAACTTAAATTATTATTACTTGACATAGCATGTCTAAATAGATGAATCCGATCCAGCTCAGATCAATTTACTTATAATCCCATATTGGAAACTAAGTAAATCTAAATATTTCAGTTTTTCAAGGTAGATCACGTTCATCCACAAATCGTTTAACTGTTAGATCTGGGACATTTCTAACCAAACCTATAAAATAATTATTTAAATTTCTTTTATTATAGTCGGACAACTACGAAAGCCATTTTATAGATGTTGGATCCATCACATTCGGCGGCATTTTTGGATTAGGCGAACACATTCAACATCGTGTAATAATGGCACGAAATACGGTGCAGTGTTTACTGCTTCCCAGATTCTTCTTAATGGACAAGGATCAAAATCCTGGAAATATATGGCAACGGCGATCAGTCTATTTAGACGTCATTATTCCGACGAGAGAAGCTTTGTTCGATGATTTTCTGAGGAATGTCAAGTGGAAAAAATTTAAGAACGATTTTTTAAAGAATAATTTGATATCTAATTCGACGGGTACTGCTAGACCTGACGATATACCTATCTTATGTCGCATTGAAGAAAATATATAAAATGTTTATATGTATTTAAAATTAAATACTATACACATACACATGTATATATCTCGTGTTTTTATTCAGATCATAAAGGTTTGTCGATTTTTTTTTATCAAATCCATTAATTGGCGCCTTTTTCCTTAAACCGCTTTTCGGCACAGTTGAGAAATACGTCTTTGAAGAGTGTTATCGGTAATATGCCTATTTGAAGAAACATACATATGCCGATCTCTGAAGGTGTCAGTAGCAATCTACCTTCTAACTTAAAAATACTTGGAGATATATGGATCGATCGATATTCCATCCCTAGTTGGCAGATAACCCCCAATTATCACTTTATCTAATGTGGAAAAATAAATCTCAAGTTTCTTGTTCCCAGCTTCAATTGTATGAAGGGTATTAGATCTTCCATCTAAGTATTCTTTTTTTTTTGTTTATAATGTTTTGGTTCCTTAGTCACCTTACCTGCAATTTTTTTCAGATATTTGTTTGGAAAACTTAATTTAAATGATATCACCAGCCCTGTATTCTCAATTGCTCATTTTACCCAATTAAACGTATTCGATCCATACACTTTTAAGTAATAAAAATTAAGATTCGATTGTACAAATTTGGGTTCAAGGCGTGTCTACAAAATATTTACATAGGATTGATAGATTAATCCACATTAAGGGCAGTCGAGAAGGCGTCACACAAAAATATCAGTTTGGGTTTTGCAAAGAAACACATGTCATGGTCAAGGGATCGCCAAATGTAATATATTTTCGTAATAACTATATACAATAAAATTAAAAGTAATAATAATTAATATTTGTTTACAAAAAAAAGGACTTTTTCCAACATGAAAATTTGCAGATCTGGAATAATTAGATTGCACTTTTGCACAAAGATTTTTCCTATAAGGACTCAGCAAGACACAAGTGCAATTAAAAATATAAAATAAAATACAAATAATGAAATAATTAATTAAAAATAATACATTTAACTATAGTCTTATTCTAGAGTTTTTATTTTTTTAAGTGAATACAGTTTTGTTAAATTAATCTTTTATTGCAAAAACTATTTTCATATTCATTTTTATTTTAAGATTTCGCATATACAAACAATTTAGGCTGATTTTAAATTTATATAATTTAATTTGAAAAAACTTATAACCCTTCATAAAATATTTCTTCTTAAAAGAAGGGTTTTCATTTCTTTATTCACAAAATAATTTCCTTATAATTGACAATATTTTAAATTATTTTATTTTAATTTTTTCGTGTATTTAATAATCAAATCTAAATATTAAATTTTTTTCAGCGCGATATTCGTTTTTATGTTATTTTTTAAATATCAAATTAATTTTTTTAGTGTGTAGCATTGGCATTAATAATTCAACATGATATATAATTCAATAAAAAATTATTTATTTTATTATTTTTGAGATATTTACATTTAAGTGAAATTGCGTCACTTATACAGTTTCAGCATCAAATAGAATTGACTCTGAAATTATATGAAGAGACTAAAATGACACAAATTGAGTAGAGTATCAATAATATTATTAAGGCAGGCAAAATGTTTAATTCCCGAAGTCCCAAAGGTGCATCCTGCTGCCTGCCAAATATGTAAATGCTAACAACGGAATATTTCTTTTTAGTGAAATAATTTGCATTTGGTGCGCATAAAAAAAGATTTCTATGAAATTAATTAAATAATTCTTTTGTATTCTCTCTTCAAAGTGAGTCAGCAGCGAGCAGAGTGATTACAGTTATTCAATTGTTGTGGCTGCCGTCAGGTTAGCATGGAAACGACGAATGGAAGCAGTCTTAAGGTATCCATGCACAAAATGAGATTTTCCTGGTCAGTATTGATTCAACATTTGCAGTGAATGTTTGTGGAAATTGTAAAGAACAAAAATGACGGCAATCAGTTTACCGAGAGTACCAGAAGGTCTTCGCGACCTGATGAAAGCCTATACAAAGGAAGTTTTACGCGAAAAACCGAAGGACCTTCTTGGATTCTCATCACATTATTTTGAAAATATTGGGGAGATGAGAACACGTCATAAAACGGTTCAATACGAGCCTCCGCAAACGTATGAAATCATTATGAAAAACCGCATTCGACAACAAGTGCCATTGTCAATGGTTCATTACATTATACCTGAAAATCTCACCGATGTCGTTAAGAACTTCATCAAAGCCGTTCTTAAGGAAAATCCCGAAAATCTCCTCGTCTTTGCCAGACAATATTTTCAAAAACTTCGCCTTAGCCAAGCTAAGATGGACTATACGAAGTATGTCGCCTATGAAAAATACACAAAGGAAAATGGAAAATGGTCTCAAGAGTCCAAGGTGAAGTGTACATGTGGACGAGTTCTAGAAGGAAAAAAAGGTCAACAATCTGTCAAATCCTTGGAGATCGATAAACACACTTACAATTTGAGGGCAGTATGCATTATACAAAAACATTACCGCAACTATCTAAAACGTAAGGCGGAAAGAACTGCGAAGGTCAATTCACAAACGACGGATATTTATAGAAGTGCAAATTACTTAAATGCAATTTCCCTGATTCAGAGACAGTTTCGACGATATTTATCGAAAAAACAAGCTAAAAATAGTATGGAATCTACGAAGATATCTGCAGGAAGGTACGATTCTGTTCAATATATAAGAGCCATATATATTATACAGCGACAATGTCGACTATATCTGGCCAAGAAAAGCTTGCAACGACCCCCAATTAAGAGTGGGTCTCTGACTTTGGAGACCAGCGTTACGATTACGACAGCAGCATTAATTATTCAAAGAGCATTTCGACGAATGGTTAAGGCCAAAGACAAAAGACATACAAATGCCGAACTTGAGCAAAGCGATGACATAAATGACAACGCCTCCGAGGCTGGTTCCTATACGTCGGCCTCCACTGCTCTACTTTCGACGGAGTCGGCAGGTGAGCACAATGAGTTGGGAGGCATCAATTACGAGGAAGGAGTCCATCAGCAGACCATAAACGAAGATGAGGAAGTGGAGAACGACTATAAAAACAATCAAAAGCCGCACGTAACTGAAGCTATCAAGTCCAGTGAAAAATCAATAAAATCTAATGGAAATGGTAATTACTAACAATATGTATTCCGAACATCCGACACCCACTCTGAATCCCCATTTTTTTAGAAATGTATTTCTTAAAAGTATAAATGCAAACTCCTATTTTTAGAGAACTTTTAATAAACTTTCTTAAATACTTCTGTTTAATTATAATTTAACGTATGAAAATACTGATTTTTCTATACGCATTTAAAAAACTTTCTGTATTTTTTAAATTTAGAATATTTTTACCCTGGAATTAAGTATAGAAAAAACCTGACTGAACCATTAGAAATAATTTGAGCTATTTTAGGTGTCAAAAGTATGAAAATATTCTACATTTAAGGTGGATTATTTTCTGTGTGCACTTTTCCCAATGTATCAAAGCTAGAGATGATAGTAAATTTAAAAAATACTAATCCTTTTCAAGTACTCTTCCATGAGATTTTAAAACTTTTTATTCTGAATGGGATTTGCCCAAATTCAACACTCCTTAGTACAAATAATATATCCACTCATTACACCAATTCTGCTTAAATGAAATAAGAAATTAAAATTTGAATCCTATTTGATATTTTCCTGATATCCTAATGCGAATCAGCAAATGCTACAAAATAAAAATTTATTTTAAAATTTTGAGTTAACGAAATTTTAGAGACTTAGTTACTGTCATATATTTAGTAAAGATATATATTTGGACTTTTGCAAATGTTGCTGACAAATGGATTCAACTGTAATCTAATTTCCCAATTTGGAGTCTCCAAAGCTACAAAACTTAATAATACAAAACATTTAAAACACATTTTTAGTCATACAAAAATATTTAGCTTTATTTATTTCTAAAAACCAGAAACATTTTCTAGTTTTCAGGCCGAATTTTATAATACGTAAATTTGTTTTCCCTTCATGTAGGTATTTAGTTTCCTTCCGATATACGATACTGACTTAAGAAAAACATATTTTGTACAAGTATATTGCTAATTTAAAGCTTTTGCGTTTATTATGAGATATAACCAAATATTTGTTCACTTCAAGATATAATGGACCAAAATTCGATGGAAATCAAAAGTCTTCAGACGGTTTTAAAAACTGTGAACAACCAAGCAAAGCAGCATCAATTCAAATCAAAGTCGGATGATTCAAGTAAGCAATGAAAGTCATTTAAATTTGATAGTTATAATGATTTCTTCCCCTTAGTAGTACCACCTCTATTAATGTTATCAAAACTTTAGTCTTAATTCTCAATTTCGTTTAAAATTAATCTTTTACCTATGATCATAACATAATTTATATTTTTACAGAATCCTCAATAATATCGACAAACCTGGAAAACACAGAATTAGATAGTATTGGAACAGCAACAAAAATGCATAGTGAACTTCCAACCGATGGCGATTATGAGATACGTCTTTTGCCGGAAAATAATATTGAACCCGTAAATACCAACAGTGTAATGGACAATACACAAGAGTGTGAAGAACAGATATTGAAAGAAAATATAATAGAGACCCAGAAAGCTTTGAAAGATGCTGAAGATAAAGTTACGCAAAAGTATGATTCATTAATTATGCCAGAGGAACAAACTATAACCATCCAACAAGATTTAACTGGAGTTGCAATCGAGAAAATCTTTAAGCCTGATGATGATGTTATTAATTTGAAACACGATTCAAGAGAGGTGCCAAATGAAGATCAGGAGACCATTGCCTCATCTACAAACCAACCTAAAATGATTCCAAGTTCAACTCAAGATACATTGCAAGAAAAACAAAGTAATAGTACAGAGTCAGAAATAAAAACTCAAGGTGTTCTTCCAACCGAAGACGAACCTGAGATAAGCCTTGCTGCACAAAATGATTCCAGTTCAGATTCAGTAATTACGAAAAGATCAATCAAAAATGAACTGGATTTATCTGATAATGCTGAAGATCTATTAATTGATATTTCAAACGAAGAAAATAGGGCTGGAGAAAAGACCCAGAAAGCCGCAAAATCGGAGGACGAAGAAGTTATTATAGCGCCTGATTCTATTCATTTGTCAAAGGGTCAAACAAACGAACAAGATTTAATTGAAGTAGTCACCGAAAAAATCCTTAAATCCGATTCTTTAGAAGATCAGCAGAAGTTGTCATCAAATCCATCTGAAATAATTCCAATTTTAACTCGAGATACAAGTAATCAAACTATTGGTTCTGGAACAGAAGTAGAAATGCAAAGTTTACTTCCAGCTGAAGACGAACTTGACATAAGCCTTCCATCGCCAGATGATTCAATTATTACCATAAGGGAAAATAAAATTGAAAATGATACAACTGAGAATTCTGAAGATGTGTTGAGCGAAAATATAAATATCGATCAAAATATGACCAACAACGAAGATATTGCTGAAGTCGAGACTCAGAAATACTCAAAAACTGATAGCGATGAAGTTGTATTAGTTCCTGATTCTACAGATATACCAGAGGAAGGCATTTTAACTAAAGTACAAGATTCAGTTGAATTAGTCACCAGCAAAATATTAAGCCACGATTCTATAGAGATATCAAAAGAAGATCAGCAAACCATTGCCCCATCTTCGAGTCCTTCTGAAATAATTCCCATTTTAACTGAGGATGCACTGCACATAAAAACTCAAGCTGAAGACAAACTTGAGAGAAGTTTTTCATCGAAAAATAATGCAAGCAAAAATGCGCAAGATACACCTGAGGATGCTGAAGATACACTGAGCGAAAATAAGAATATCGATAAAAATATTACCAACGAAGAAGATAAAGTTGGAAACGAGATCCAGAAATTCTCAAAACCGAAAGACGGTGAAGCTACTTTAGTGAGTGATATGCCAGAGGAGCAGACTTTAAATAACGATCAAGATTTAATTGAAATAATGACAGATAAAATCTTAAAAACTGATAATAATGTAATTAATGTAAAAAACGATACTATAGATACATCAAAAGAAGACGATGAGCAGATTATTGCTTCATCTCCAAGTTCAACTGAAATAATTCCAACCTTAACTCAAGATACACTTCAAGATAAACAGAAAGAAATAAAAAATCAAGGTATAATCCCAAATGGAAACGAACTTGAGATTGGCCTTCCATCGCAAGATGATTCCGATAAAGTTATTACCAAAAGATCAATCAAAAATGTGGATGCCTCATTTGAGAATGTTAAAGATATATTGAGCAAAAGCATTATTGTCGATAATAATATAACAAGCGAAAGAGATTTATCTGATTTAGAAACCCAAAAGGGAACTAAGCCTGATGACGATGGAATTACATTGATGCAAGATCCCCAAAATATTGAAGGGGAAAAAACTCTAACTAACGAACAAGATTTAATTGAAATAGTGACAGAAAAAATCTTAAAAAATGATGATAATGTAATTAATGTGAAAAACGATTCCATAGTTACTGCAAAGGAAGACGGTAAGCTGATTAGTGATTCATCTCTAAGTAAAATTGAAACAATTTCAACCTTAACTCAAGATACACTTCAAGATAAACAGAAAGAAATAAAAAATCAAGGTATAATCCCAGATGAAAGCCAACTTGAGATTGACCTTCCGACGCAAGATGATTTCGATAAAAGTATTAGCAAAAGATCAATCAAAAATGTGGATGCCTCATTTGAAAATGTTAAAGATATATTGAGCAAAAGCATTATTATCGATAAAAATATAACAATCGAAAGAGACTTATCTGATTTAGAAACCCAAAAGGGAACTTTACCTGATAATGGCGGCGTTACATTGATGCAAGATCCCCAAAATATTGAAGGGGAAAAAACTGTAACTAACGAACAAGATTTAATTGGATTAGTTATAGAGAAAATCGTGGAAACTGCTGATGATATTATTAATCCAAAACAGGACTTGGTACAAAAAGAAGAGCAGATAAACATCGCGGCAACTTCAAATTTATCTGAAATAGAAGATAATAATGCTAAAAACAAGGAAATGGAAGATAAATCAAAACTGAGCGTAGAAGATGTTGACAACAACAATTTAAGCGGTCAAATGGTGAACAACTCGGAAGATGTTGACACAGATTTGACAACCACAAATCCAACTACTATTCCAAGTAGTAATCTGAGGGAGTTGGAGAATCCGTTCGCAACTTCTGGCACTGAAATACTCACAGCTTCAGAACCATCCGAAGAATCAAAGGAAATTAAAATTGAATTAAATACTGAACATAAAAATATTTTAGTATCACCTTTAGGAGTTGCGGATGGTTCTGAAGAGCATCCTAAAGAAATAAAAATTGACGACAATACATCAAATGAAATTGATAAAAATAAGAGCATAGAAAAGGACAAATATAAGAGCATTGAAAAGGAAAATAAAGAAGTGAAAGAGAAGGATAGCATTGTTACAGGAAGTTCAAGTTTAAATTCCGAGGTCAACCCTGATAATACGAAATTAATGGATATTAAAGAACCAAATGAAGATGAGCCATCGAAACTTGAGAAGATTGAACAAAACTTAAGCAGTAGCTCAAAAGAGCAACCAAGTGAACCAACAGATGAAGATGATAATGAAGAACCACAAAAGGCTATATCAACATCAACTGAAGGAGCTGTAAGAGAAAAACCTTCGATTGGGAGTGGTTCGGAAACTACAGAGAGCGTTAATTTCGAAGGTCCTATAAACAAATTAACCAATAACGGAAGCACAAATGAACAAATATCTGGATCAGATGTCGATAAACAGCCAGGGGATAATGACAAGGATGAAACCCAAAAACAAAATCTTGAATCTGTGGACTTGAAAGGTAATTTATATATATATATAGTTCGGTTTAATTAAATTCGTTAATATAGTTAATTAGTTAATGTAATTATATATATAAACCGACATAAACCGTACACATATAATGTGGCAAATATATAACTGATAAATATTTTAATGTTTTAATAGATGGCCCATCGAAAATCCCCATTAAGACAGAAACCACAGAAGTTGAAATTACGGATAAAATAAGTAAGTACATCATCAAAATGATTAAATATATATATTTAAGCACAATCATTTATAAATAGCAACAAATAAATCAAGCGAGGAGGTCAAGTCGGATTCATTAAGTCCCGAAGTAAATGCTGGTAAGATTTCAGAGTAATATCGTATTCTAAAATATGTCCTTCACATTAGCAGAACAGATCGTCAACAGTTTTGAGTAAACCCCCAATTGGCAAACAAATCATTACAAGTTCCACAAATAAATCAAAAAAAGTGCCGGTCGCCAAGGACAAACAAATACCAAATAATTCATCGGGCAGATTAATTAACGTGCCAATTGCTGAACTGCAGCTTAAATCGTTTAGTGACCCTTCCGATAAGGGCTTGTGGTATGAAGTCCACATGGAGTCAGAGACCAATGATGCAGATACAAAATCTAATATCAAGTCTAAACAAGATAACGAGGGCCTAATAGAACCCATGATAACTGCTGAAAGTGCAGCTGGCGACATAGTTGATAAGAAAGTAGAATCAAATGATCAAGTGATGCAAAAACCATCAGTATCATTTTTCATTCCACTTGATGAAACGAACGATGGCAAAAAAGCTGCTAAGCAGTCAACAAAAAAGAAGAAAACAATTGCCCAAAATGATGGCCAAGAAGAAGCTCTAGAAGATTCAATAGCACGACAAGACGAATTAGGAGAAGCTCCAACAGATTTAAACTATCAGGAGTTTGGAACACAAAAATTACAAACTATACATGAGCTAAATGAAAACGAAATCGCAAATGAACTCAGAATTATTGTGCAAAAATCTGAACATTTTGTTCCCGAAATTCAAATAGAAGTAGAAAATGAAAATACTAAAAACGATAATCTGAAAATTGAAATTGCTGATGCTGAAATTGAATCTGCCGTTCAGAATTTAAATGAAAGCTATGAACTCAATCCGATGACAAGCAGCGTTGAAGATGGGATTGAAAACTGCAATATAAACTTTGATGATGATCACTTAAAACATCTGAGAAGCGCAACAATTATACAGAGGGCCTATAAAAACTACTTAGCTCGTAGAATCCGAGACGAGCCAGAAGTCAAGGAGAGCCACAATGTGGCACCCAATTCGAAGACTCCTTTAAGTGAAAACCTTGCAGCCTCCAAAATTCAGAAAGCTTTTCGACTCTTCTTGGCAAAAACTGCACCAAAGGCATCGGAATGGTTTGTTGGCACACAACCCATAATCCTAGAATCGAGCGAGGAGAAAGCAGTTAAGGCACCAATAGAATCGTCCACGGCAAGTGCTCAGAAAACTGGCACATTTGAAACAAATTTCGGAACTAATATTGGCAATCTTGAAAATGACATATATCCAAGCAAAGTATTTGAAAACGATAATGGCGCTTCTAATAATTCAGCAGGTTCCACAAGCGATGTAGAAATCGATTTAGATAAGGCCTTGTCGCATTCAGAATCGGATTCGTTCCCAAAAGGTAAAATCTACATATATAAATAGAATTATTTTAAAATTGCATTATTATTATTATGTTTTCTGAAAGAAATTCTAATGGAATTCCTGAGCAGAGAGATCGATTTCTCTTCTGGACTAGAGCCCCGTAGGGTTGAAGAAGTACCATGTGTAAACAAATCCGACGGTAAAATTAATATATAAATAAATAAAATTGATTTAAAATTGCAATATTTTGTCTGTTAGCAGATGCATCAACTCGAGAAATAATGGACGAATTTCTGAACAGAGAGATCGATTTCTCTTCTGGAATTGATGAGGTTCCATGTATAAAGAAATCCATTTCACACACTACACTCGATCAGGAGGATAATGCAGACGATGACACTGAAAAAAGAAAAGAAAATAACCAGGAACAATCTGAAATTGATACTGATTTAAATTTACTGGAGAATGGAGCATTGAAATTATCTGGAGCAGATGAGATCGTGTCAGCACAACTGGAGAAAGAAGACAAAGATTATAAAGAAGACTCTCTTATTAGCAAGCAAATGTCAGATGAAACCGTAGTTCGACCCATGAGCTCCTTGCATGAACAAACCTCTTTGGATATTCCGGATGGTGATGTAATCGTATACAATCGCTTACAACATGAGGAAAGCCGTGAGAGTTCCGCCCAAAGTGAGTCCGTAATATTTGGAAACTCCGATGAAGACCGAATTGTATCCAATGAGGCAGAAATTGCTCGGACACAATTATCACGGCATTACACAATCGCCGGCGATGATCCGAAAAGTATTTTCCGATCAGTGACAATCGTTGATGCGGTTCAATTTATCGAAAACGAAGATGTTGATATTGCCACAGGGATAAATAGCGGCAACAGTTTCTGCTTGGACGATGAGACGTCGGAGAATATTCGGAAGAAGATAATGGCGTACTCGCTGTCGGAGGCTGACTCCGATTATTATGATCCCAGCAAAATCGCCGCTGACGATTTTCACATAGACACCGCAATGACAGATGCCATGGACACATCGACAGAAACTGAATCCACCATTGTCTCAGCAGCTGCCAAGATCCAGGCAGGAGCACGAGGATTCCTAACTAGGCGAAGATTGCGCCGTGCCAGTGCTGGCACAAAGTCATCGACCCAAGACACCAAGGCCTCATTTGGAAACGATGCCATCAGCGAATCACTGGAGCGATTTATCGAGGAGGAAGCCGCCAAGAAGATCCAAGGTGCTTACCGTCTCCATAGTAAGAAGCAGAAGAAGCAGAAACAGGCGAATGTCATCAAAAGCGCCAGCTTGGAGAGCAGCTTGGCTGCCAAGCGACAAACGCTGCAACGTGGAGATGCCCTGCAAAAGGATTCAAATTCCACACCAGAGGATGAAAATATCGAAAGCAAAATTGTGAATACAATTGCAGTACAGCAAAATGGTATGCTGCATACGAAACATTAAAATTATTATTAAAATTAATATAATTATTATTATTTTTGTTATTAATTTAATTATTATTAATTATTATTATTACTTATTTAATTTTTGTCTGATGGATTTTATTTCTTTGTGTTCCCCTATCCATGCAAGAAATGTTTGACCATTTTTTCATTAAAATACCTAAGAAATGTTATAAATATTTGATATTTTTTAATTAAAATTAAATATTAAAGTTTCTTTTTGATTAATATTTAATTTATTGTTAATTTTTTGCATTTTTCTGACGGAATTTAGTCGTTTAAATTAAATAAATCACTTATTGCTTTTAATTTAATTATTTTTATTATTTTTAATATTCTTATATTATTATTGTTATTATATTTATTTATTTATTTTCCTTTCAACAATGGTTAGATAATTTTACATTAAATTACCCTCAGAATTCTTTAAATATTTGTGTTTTTTTAATTTATATCTAAATATTAAATTATTTTTTTAATTCAATTTAATTTATTTTTTACTTTTTGCATTTTTAAGTGTCGACTAACATTAGCCGCCATTAAATATTAAATAATAAATAAAGTAATGTTTTTATTGCCATTAATGTATTTATTATTATTATTTATAATTTATTATATATTTCTGTAGATAACCTCAATTAAAACATTTATCCTTACCATTATAGAGAGACGTTTGCAAAAGAAATCGAATATGAGCTTGAAGTGGCCTCCCATGAGACAAAACTCTATGCCGGTCCAAATTGAGTGTGAGGTTCTTAGAGTTATTCCCAAACACAGAAGGAGACGCATCAAAAGCGCCGAAATGGGAAAGAACAAACTACCGAAATAAGTTCTTAAAAAATATAATTATGACTGACACGATTAAAAATCAGTCTGCTTCTTAAAAAAATAGTCCATAATTTGCAAGTATATGCAAAGGTCTGGACCCGAATAAAGAAACGGTTCGGTTAATAATAATAACCAATACTTATTACATTTTTAAAAATTATAATAAAATTTATATAAATACACCTTGTTACTGCTTTTTAAATGAAATACGTTGTGGCTTCTCACACATTTAGACGAGAAGCACTAAGCAGACAATACATCAAATCGACAAAAAAGACTGAAAGCAACGCGTCGAAAATTTTGCAGAGGTCGCTCATTTCGAGTTGCGAACACAGGTCATTATTTCACTTGACTTCGCTGCGACAACATGACGAACAATTAACAAAAAACCCAGCCTTATATGAACATGCAAGCATGGGTGCGAACAGGTACACATATTTTCTAGTAGGCACTATTCAGATATGAACATGTGCGAAAAAAGCAGCTATATTGCCACCATATTGCGCAGACCCTTGAATTTGTGCGAAGATAGCAGCAAGACTCTATCCTTGTCTTTTTGTGTGCGAGCTGGCACTCGATTTTCAATTTTTGAGTTTTTGGGCCTCATGTATAACCTTTCGCAAAGTGGGGTTGTTTAACTGTTTACCAATTTTGTAACCACCGCACACAAAATGTATGGTGAATATCCAAAACAGGGTATCAATGTCTCGACAGACAAAATGCTGTCTTTCTCGACGGACACTAATACACGCACACATACAAAGATAGTTTTCAACGGGATCACAGAAGAAAGAATTTCGCATGTCGAGACAATGATACCCCTTTTAAGATTTCCACTAGACAATGTCGTTAGAAATCAGATATGTAATGGAAATTTTAGCTTATTTAATTTGAAAGTTGATTCTTCCGCGTGAATTCTTAAAGTATGCGTTAATAAAAAGATAAACACTCAACCGTCACAAAGCTGACCGAAAGTTATACTCTTAGAAAGCAAATCTAATCCAATCTACGTAAAATCGACTACAATTCCTTTTTCATGAAGTCATTCCGCTTCTAAAAGAGCTTTAATCTCATGTATGTAGGTGCTCGATGTGGCAGATCGTTAACAAAACGTCGCTCACCTAACACGCATTGGGAGACTGTTATATTTTCTTCCGATTGGTCTTCAAAATTGTTATGGAAGCATAGCATTGAATTTTATATCCGAACAGATTTCACAAGGCTTCGAAAATTCACGTATGTAGCCCTTAAAGCCTTGATGTTTGCATATTATTGTTATTGTTATTTCAATCAAATTTGATTGATTGCAGGAACTCGTATGTCCCTAAAGCATATTGTGGCCATAAGTATTCTAAGCAATTTCAAGTTCTTGACATTTTATTTTCTCACAAATCAAAAATCATTTATTTTCAACCTTACTTTATTTGACAAAAATACGGACAAAATTGAAAGAGTACTTGAGATACATTTGTGGAACATATGTTGGTTCACGAAAAATATATACCGGAAAAAGTAGTTTTTTATCGTTCTGAATTTTAGAAACAATTATTTCTATAAATGCGGGTTGTCATTTTACTTATTAGAAATGTTTTTAATTATAGAAAATGAATAATAGAAAATATTTAAAAGTTTTTTTTTTTGTCGATTAAATTTCAACTTTTACAAATTTTTTATCTAATTGGAAATAATTAAAAAAAAAATGTAGCTCGATTTTTTTAGAGTGTACACATTATTTATACATATGTTTGGAATATGTCTCCTATCCAAAATTTCAAACTGTACTTTTATGACCCTGAACATTTTTGTTTTATGCACATGAAAATGTCATCTTTTCGCACTGGATATGTTCAACGATCGAACAAAATATTTTACCAGCTGGGCACGAATACACAAACATTACACATTAATGCAAAAGATAAATATAAATACCACACTCGACTTGAACATGAACATATGTATGCACTTTAAAATGTAAATATAAATACAATTTCTTGGTTTTTGATTTTTCCTGCTTTAATGGTAATAAGTTATATAATTATATAATATATGCATTTATATATGAAATATATATGATGTACGCAAACAGTTGCGAAAAGAAATAAAAGCACCACTTAAATGAAATGCTTTCAAAGGTGTCTTTTTAAAATTTTAGAAATGAAAGAAGACTCTCAAAACAAAGCAGTGAAAAAGGAAAAATACCATTAGAAATCAATAAACGATTTCTATAAAGAATGCGTAAGTGGTGCTATTATTTGTTCGCTACTTTTTAAATACATACATATTTATAAAGAATAAATAATAATGTAAATATTTGAAAACAATTCTGCTAGAATTGTTATAAAATCAACAAAACCATTGGTTTGCTTTGCTCACTCGCTATAATTCTGAACGCAACTGTATGTCAAGTATTAAATGTTTCTACATACATTCAATACAATTTTCTGAATTTAGTGAAGATACAAGTTTTAAGTACTAAGAATTACTTAACACATAGCATGTTAATATTTATTTTGTTTGTCTGGCGACTACTATTTTTACTTTAATCTATTTACAGGATGTACACACAACTAGGCTATTACATTAGTAGTAGTTGTCTAAGAGTATTTTTTTAATATGACGGCTGTTTCAATTTCTCCACATCCTTGCGTGCCTTGAAGCCGCGAAAACTTGATTGTATTTTGACTGCAGCATTTGTCGCAATTTTTTGCTGCTTGCGCACGAGAAACCCGCGAAAGCCTGCTTGAATTTTTGTTGCCGAGCGATCTTCGACTGACGTAGCTGCGTCTTCTGCTGCTGCGCTGATGACGCTCGTTTTCGTCTGTTTGCCGTCAGCTATTTTAGCTGCTGCCTGTTTCGTTTTGCCCTCCATGAAATCGCTGCGCTGTTGCTGCTGCTGCTGACGTCGTACGGTACTCTTGTGTGAGTTGTTCTGAGCACCGTTCGCTTTCGTCAAACGGTAAATCTGCTTGCGCACACGGTAGCCACGAAAACCAGCTTGTATTTTAGTGGCTGCTGCACTTTCTTCGGCTTGCAAAAACGACTGTGATTCGGGTGAACTCGGGTAAATGTACATGATCGTAAGCAGCACTCAAATGTTTTTTTTTTTACTTCTCAAATATAACGGGAGTTACATCTACAATCACGAATGATTCCCTTGCAAGCAATGTGAACTGGCTCCTTCGAGAGCTATAATTGTACTGACGTATATATAACGGAATTGGCTGCTGTGCACCAAGAATTTTCATTTTATTTTCCATTCACAAAACAAAAGGCCCCTCCACCCCCCTCCCACACATTTTCTATGCTCCCGCACACGTAGACTGAATCACCCCCTCTCTACACGTGTTTCACTGTGTGAGTGTGTGTACTAAATGTATACAAATGTGTATACGCACATGTTGTATGTGTGTGTATGTGTCGAAAATGGTTTTGTGTGTGTGTATTAATTGTATTTGTGAATTTACGTATCCAATGTATGTTTGTATGTACGGATGTATGTATGTGTAACTAGATTTGTGTGGCTCTTCCTCTTTTGAAAATTTAAAAAAAACCGCGGATGCTGATGACGTTAATAAATATACTCTGTAAATCTGTATATCAAAATATAATATATATTTTGTTGGTGCAATGCTCGTTCTTTTGAATATTTTCTCTTAATGTAATTTTTGAACTTTTGAAAAACATTTTTCTAACTTTCGCATAGACACTATTTTTAAAATTAAGCCAAATAACTAGTGGATGTAAATATTTCTTATATTTTTCAAATTTAAATATTAAATTTTATTCTTAATCTAATTTGACTTATTTTCTTTTGATTTTGGTCGACATTAAATAAATATTTGATGTGAATACTTTTTTTTTTATTTAAATTTAAAGAATATTTTTTTTTACTTTTGATTTCATTTAATTTATTATCTACTGTATCAACTGATTTTGGTTGACATTTAAAGTTAAGGAAGATTTTATTATCATCAAATCTTTCCTAAAAGCAAAACATTAAATGATCTGATGGAACAGTCTTTACTTTTGGTATAAGCAGACATTTGTTTGTCATTTTCATGATCTAAATTTAAATGTACATAAAGACACAGACGGTATTAGGAATCAATTCTCCACGTGTATGTAATTATGAATGATTTTGTGCAAATATAGTCGAACTGTCCACTGAGTATCTGCAAGTCTCAAGTTTTATTCCCTCTTTTACTGTAGCGTGTGGGAATTTATATTTAGAGTAATAAACATTGAGTGGTACTCTCGATTATTTATTCAAGTACTTACACAATATAAATGAATATAAATTTATTGAAATGCACATCTTGAATGAATTGCAACATACATTTATACATGCGTACATAGGTTGATAGAATTTTGAAAATTGGCTTAATGCCCATCTTAAACCCTGCATTTGATTACAAGAGAAAACTATGAAAAAAGTCTCCAATGACTTTTCACACAAATGTTTGACAATAACTACGCAAATAAATTCAAAGCTGAATGAAAAAAGTTTCATACAACAGAAGATTTTGTATTTATTTAATACGCACTAACAGTCTATAAGTTTTTAATATTGAACTTTAAATTATAGCTGCAATTAAAATTAAATATATATTAAACCTTCGGGTATTTAAATTTACAGATTGATTGTAATCTTCAAACTCAAAAAGGGTATATTATTTTCGGTATGATGAAAACATATATTTCTTGTTATTCTGTAAATATATATATATGCACATACACAAATACATTTGTTTATTTTCTTTTTTGTATCTGTCAAAATGCCTCCACCTATACAAATAAGTATGTGTTTTTCCTCTGCCAATGATTCCGGGTGATGACAAAGCAATGGTTACGTTTATAAACTGCTATGTGCGGTCAACAGGAAAGTAATCGAGTTAATTGACTTTTGGTAAGAGTTAACGAGAATAAATCCCATTAATAGATACAACTGCACACATATAAGTATACATATAAGTACATATAAGTATGTGTGTAAATGCATCAAATCGTGTGTTTATATGGTGTATATATTTTACTTCTATCTAAAAATATGTCCCAAGTCATAGAAAGGGTAATGCTTTTTAGCCAGTTCAATAAATGCATCATAAACATTATTTAAGTAACATTTTAATGGTACCACTTTATGCTTACAGTTTAAAATTCCTGGATTTAGGCGAACCAATTTGAGGATACACTCAAGAGAAAGTTGGTTTGAATTTTAGACAGAGCAGACATCAGCTCAACTCCTATAACACCCTACCAATAATTTTTCATTACTTTTTCTGAATTTTAGAAAAGATTATTTCTAAAAGCTGGAGTTTGCGTTTATACTTTTCCAAGCCTTTCAAAATTCTTATAATTAGAAAATATTTCTGGGGAAATTTTTTCCGGGTGATTTTCATTTTAGTGCGTTATTTTTTTTAAATTGTGCGCTATCTATTTTCTGAGTGTACTTAAATTCTCAAAAAGCAAAAAAGTCATTTCAGATTTTGTTTGGATTTTTATAACCTGCCCCATTAAAACAGATTAAAATGTTATTAAAGTGTAAGCACCAGAGCATCTAGCCATGTTCCCCTTATGTCTTTCTGTCTGTCCGCAAGGGTGAACAGGGCGATATAAGAGACTATAAGCTTCAACTTAAAAATCGATAGTAATCGACTTCAAACAACAATAAAAGCGGCAAGGTTAGCTAGGGATTAGAGCTATAGCCTGCTAATTGGTACATAATATATATGTCAAGAAAAATCTTTTGATAAAGGAAAAATTAATCTTTTTCTATTTCTTTTTTGGGCAATGGATCTGATCGAATGTTTTGTGTACGATTTTCCACAGTAATTAAATGTTTTCAGTCTGCTTTTTTCAAGGACGCCATTTGCACGGATGTAGCTCTTTTATAGCTGTGTATTTAACTGAAATCTGGTGGTTATAATAAATCACAGCGGATATCAAATGCTATTATTTATCGCGTTATTACCTTTTTATTACCTTCTTGCATTGCCAAATTTGAATATAAAATGTTTGCCAAGGTCATGGACGAAAGGCATGACTAAAAACAATAAAAACGCTTGCAAAATCATAAACAATCCAATCCAATCATCCGAGAATGGACCATATTCGATTTTTGAATTTCAAAAAAAGTTTAAGATAATGATTCTTATTTATTTATTTAACTTCGTGTAAAAAATTAAGAAAAAATATACAAGAAGATAATAAAGTACTTTTTGCAAAAGAAAAAGGTTTTTTCAAAATAATGTCTTACAAACTAGAAAACTAAAATAATAACTATATAATATTTAGCAACTGGGTTCAGGGTATCTGGAAGTCGAGCCCACACAACTTGAACAACGCAACCCATTTCCCTTATATGGATTTCAGCATGAATTAATTAACAATGACATAATATGGATCAAATGCAAACATTCTCTCAAGATCGGCTGAATAAGATGTTCAGATTGAAACGACCACATGACTGTAGGCAAGCATTATCTGAATTCACTTAGACATACATATATATGTATATGTATATACATACACCAATTGCTTGCTCAATTTGCAAAATAAATGCAGAACAATTGAAATTTAATTGTTTTGTATTCAAGGGGCTTCAATTTAAATCATTTGTTTATTGTTCGAATCATGAGACAAAAACACCAAACTTATTGCAATGCGCAATTTCCAACGTAGGGGCTTCAAAACATGTTTTCTTTTTGTGCCAAAATAATATATATATATATGTGATCTAAAGTTTAGCTCATTGTTTTCTTGAATTATTGGACACCAAAGATCGGGATATATCAAAAATTGTTACATAGTATTAAGCGTACCCAAGACAGCATTTTTTCTTGTGATATTTCTTTCAAATATTATTATCCTATCACGAATTGAATTTAGAGGAACTCATTTCAGATCTCTTAAGGTATAAAACTAAGGCCAAATCTAGCAACTTAATTTTTCCCAAACTATAACTTAAATTTGTACAACTCACAAATCACTTGCCCAACTAATAATCATGGAGTTTCAACCATAATTTATAATATACTAATATAGCTCAGGAAACTAGGCTGTAGATTGGACTGAAACAGTTGTGGATCATCGCACTCTATGTTGTGAATTTGGAAAATGTTATGTTGCCAAAAACGTGTGATAACATATATATACATATATAATACATATTCATTCATTATAACATATTCCAATGGAATGTTCAAATTTTTTTCTTATTATTTATTATTGTTACCGCCTAATTCACCTGGTGAATGACACTTTTTTGACGTTTTTTTTAAAAGGCAACAAATCAAAATACATTTTTTTTTATCAGATGCAGATCTATTTGGTAATTTTCATACTCAAAAACTGATTAAATTGTTTTATAAGAGAAAGAAAATTTCCACCAAAAACAGATTTTTTATGTGATATTTTTTTATTCGCAGCTAAATATTCCAGAACAGCATAGTCGATATAGCTTTACGGCTTGAAGTTGTCTGAATCAAACCTAGGATTGACTATTGACTACTATATAAGATATATACATTTAGTCAAAGCTATTGGCACCAAAGGCCAAACTATGAGTTCTAGAATTAACAATTTTTGTGGTTTACTAATTCTTCTTTCGAATTGTGACTCTTATTGCTATCTGAAACAGTTTGGGATGGACGAGCACAGTTGTAATCATATCATATAAAAAAACTTTCAGTAAGAGTACTCTTTCATAATTAGTTACTAAAAGTGATTTATTGAAAAACAGTATTTGGAAATGTAATATGAGTTATGATGTATGTGATTGATTCGTAAGTCATTGAATTCAGGAAATTCGATAAAGCATCTTGCGCTGCATTCTGTGCTGAAGCTCGCCACGTCGAATCATCGTATTAACGACTTTCATTACAGCTCTCTCCTCATATTTTTGGCGCAGGAAATCCTAGATTTTGTGAATATGGTATATATAATTAATAATACGTAAATATATATATATAAACATAAAATAGTTACCTGCAATATATTTTGCTCCGATACTTGAGAGCCGATGGCAAAACGTCGCTTTAGTTGTTTCTCGATACGATTTAAGGTTTCCTGATCCTCCTCGGTGGTGAAACCCTCGGCACCAGCCAAACTACCTGTTGTGGCCGCGTCCAACGTAGATACTTGGAAGAGGCGCAGAGCTTCATTCACATGTTCATCGGTGACAAACGGCAGTAAATGGATTTTTGCCAATGATTCTGATATGCGAATTACGGCCTCCAATTGACGCACCGTAATTGGAATGCAATGGCGCTTATCCGCCGACTTCTCCTGTTGCCCGGCACCCGAACGCATCAGAACATAGCGACTCTTTAGTTTTTCACCAGCAGCCTCACTGAGCCTCGGGCCGCAATGGGTGCGACAGTAATGGATGTACTTCTTGAACGTGGCCAACGAGATTTCACCTTCGGCCGGCTCCCAAGGCGCCGACTTGTTCGAGCTGAGATGCACGTTTATAATATGCTTGGCCATGGTGATGTCTCGGGCCTCATCGTGCACATCCTTCACAATGAAGATCATGTCGAATCGCGACAGAATCGTTGGCATAAAATCAATGTTCTCCTCGCCCTTCGTATCATCCCATCGACCAAAGATCGAGTTGGCAGCTGCCAGCACCGAGCAGCGTGAGTTCAAAGTGGTTGTAATGCCAGCCTTGGCAATTGATATGGTCTGCTGCTCCATTGCCTCGTGAATGGCAACGCGATCATCTTCGCGCATCTTGTCGAACTCATCAATGCAAACAACGCCACCATCAGCCAGAACCATGGCGCCACCTTCCATAACAAAATTACGCTGGGGAAAAATACGGGCATCATTAGTAAATATAAATATATATAATAGATAAGTATAGTTAGAGATATAGTTATAGATATAGATATATAGGGGAAAAATACGGGCATCATTAGTAAATATAAATATATATAATAGATAAGTATAGTTAGAGATATAGTTATAGATATAGTACTCTAATAATTAAAAAATTAATTGGAAAATTAGCTCAACATTGCATCGATTGGGGAAACACATACGATCCCCAATCATACCAACCAATAGTAAGTATGAATTAGTTAAGATACCCATTAACAAATGCTTGCGAAAATGTTATTCACGGGAAAAGACGTTTCAAATGGAATTCATAATGATTTAAATAAAATATAGTAAATTAAATTGTCAATTTTATATAGTATATTTACAGTATATATAGTAACAATAATTTGTATAGTCCCAAATTTGCTACTGTTTTACTGGAAATCATCTTCAGCTTAGTCAAGAAATTTAAAACTTATTTGTAAGTTTCATCAAGAAAAATCTACGATTTTATTTACTTTTTAATGGAGATTAAAAACAATCTAAGAATTTGATAAATAGTTAAATTAAATTTGAAATTAAAGTTAAAAGATAAATTATATAAAATAAACAACGAATTATTATATTAAAATGAAAAAAAATAAATAAATAATGTTAAAATTTGTAAAATAATTCTGGGGCTATTAAAATGTAAGAAAAGTATAGGGGAAACCCAAAAACAAATTAGAAAACCTAGTATGAATTCTTTAAGATTACCAACCAAAAATAAATGCTAAATGTTATTCACGAAACAAGAGTTTAAATTAAGTTATTAATGATAAAAATGGAGCACTCGGAATTGACAGCATACAAGTTGGATAAAGTAAGGTGGAGGTATATAAGGTAAAGAAAAAATAATTTGACTGATCATGGCAGCGATATCAATTTTACTATATAGTTATTTGACAACATTAGATTAATTGGGCAGTTGAGGTATTTAAGTTTGTTTTGGTGATTTTGAGGATATTGAGGAGACCACACACAAGATCCATATTCTAGAATTGGATGTACAAGAGAATTGAAGAGTATCATATAACTTAAAGGGCTTTCTTGATTGTGAATTTAATATGACTAACGAGTTTTAATGTATAGTCAAGAAGTAAAACTAAATCAATATTTCATTGAATCTATCAATACATTCAACCGAACGTCGACTGTTTTCCCAATTTGGATGTTGTAAAAGAAATTTTTTATTTTATTCATGCAGAAATGATCTTGCTATTTTTGACAAGGTCATAGATGAAAGGCAAGCTAATAAAAACGCTCATTTCTAAGGGAATCGGCTCAAAAGGGAATAGCTAAATCATAAAACGGTTGTCAAAATTATTCCTTAACTGTCCAAAGACTGGATAATTTTAGTTTTGACTTATTTAATAAGTTAATGAATCTTGACAATTTACTTTTTAAATAGTTTTGGGTCCATAAAGAACAGTTAATTTTGGTTTTCAAAATTTCAAATAATGATAATTTTCTCTTTAAATAGTTCGAAAAATATTCAATTTTGAAAATAATAACTAAAAAAATATTAATTTGCATACAATTTAATTGTGTTTAGATATTAGTTGACAAAAGGGAACTCACCGTGTGTGGATCCTTCATAACACAGGCCGTGAGACCCGCTGCACTCGAGCCCTTGCCGGAGGTGTAGACGCCAATTGGAGCAACCTTCTCCACAAATTTGAGCAGCTGCGACTTGGCCGTACCTGGATCTCCCAGCAGGAGGACATTAATGTCGCCACGTCGATTGAGACCATCTGGGAGACGCTTGCGTGAGCCACCAAAGAGCATGCAGGTGATGGCCTTCTTGATGTCGTTCGAGCCAAAGATGCTGGGCGCCAGTGACTTGGAGAGACGATCATAGATATCCGCCGAGGCGGCATAGCGCCTAAATTGCTCATCCTCCTCAATGGAGATGTTATTGTAGCGCGACACAGCGCCCGCTCCCTCCGCATCCACAACAATGCCCACAACACGCATATACGGAGCCCGTACTCCGAGCACTGCCTTTTCGCGACCGTCTTGCCTCGTCGGCCTGCCCACTTTCCGGATGGAATAGATGCCGTGGATGAGGACACGATTACCAGGCACAACACGTTCGCAGAGCGAACGATCGCAGAACAACTGCAGATGCCTCGGAATCTCGCCTTGGGGCACAAAGTCCGGCAGCTCTTGCAGCTTGAGCGTTTGGAAATCGACGCATTTGCATTTGTCCGGCATAATGAAGAACGGATCCAGCGGACACTTGGGTCTACCAGCCTGCTCAGTGTTGCATTTACGGGGCAGGGCATAACCCTCCAATCCCGGATTCACCTTCAGATTGGGTATAACAGTGCTGCAGGAGCGGCACATGATCGACATGCGTGTCGCCTTCGCCTGAATGCCCGAGGCAGACACAATAATCCCGGCAATTTTCACCAGCCGCGAAACGCTGTCCGATTTCAGTTGACGGATATTCGTCGGATTTGCGCCGGACATCAGCAGTATTTGAATGTCGTGCATGTGTTCCTCGTGATCTGGCCGCGGTGCCGTTATCTCATCGGCCACTTCGCGGGCAGCCTCCTCGAAGATCTGCAAATGCTCCGTCGGCTGTTTATTTAAATTATCCGCAAGCGTTTCATCAAATCCAACCACGTCTTCCATTTCGATCTCCAGAAAGTAGCGTCCATTGAGATAGTTTCGCTTGAGATTATCACTGCAATGACAAACCGCATAAATATCCTATATCACATCCATATCAATATCGCAGTACTCACCGATATTTATAGTAAAAATTGTCTTCGTTGAAAGTGCGAATAAATTCCTTGTACTTTTTCTTCACGGCCTGCAAATTAATTTGAGCTCCGTTCGCCTGTTGATCGTTGCCAAAGTTGTCGGAGAAAAATACACCAGCATCATCGAAGCCGTCCATTTTTATTGATATACAATTGTCAATGTGGCTTCTCTAAAATCACACTGTTTTAATCTCGTATTTATAACAATGCCGCAATACCGATGCGCAAAAAAATGTTGCCGCCAAAATTGTAAGAGGCATTGCTGCAATCGATACGGGTATGCCGATGAATCGGAAATAAAATAATACACAAATATCTCGATAGTATCGCACAACATGGATTTCGATAACAATGACCACGAGTACCAGCGACATTCTTCATATCGATCCATATTGTCTATTTGTTTAACTCTAAGTCGCTTTCAATTTTAAAGTGTAATTTGCTTTTCTAAATTGAACGATTTTCAGAAAAATTTCTAAAAATTTAAAAAAACTACTTTAAATATATTGCTTTGGTTTATTACCACTCCATACAAAAATATAAACTAGTTTTAGCCAATTTTTAAATAATTTTATTATTAGTTTAATGTGCTGCATACTCAATTTGATGGACATTTGAAAGACCTTATAAGCAGTCCCCGTCAAAATTTGAAAATAAAAAAATAATCCGAATGCGATCAACTATTAGTATATACACAGTTTTCATGCAAATAAAGTCCTTACACTATGATTAATATTACTAAACATTTTAAAGTTGTTAAAATAGTTTATCAGCACTACTAAATTGAAAATATTTCCAACTTTTTAGACAAAGTTTGCTACAAATCAGTAAAGATGGTGAGCATTTCCATACATATAACTTGTTTTTCTATTAAAATTATTTTTAAAAAATCCTAACATATTAATTGCTTATTTTCTGAAAAAATTATATTTCTATCGATATATATGTATCACAATATATATCGTGATTATTTATCGTAATTTTTGCAGCATCCCTGGCAACTGCTTGGTAGCACCTATTCGCGCGTGTTTGGAGGGAAGCAGTTCGGTTTCTTATCGCATTGCCAAATCTATTTGATTCCCCACAACTAAAGCCAAATATAATCGTGCAAAATGGTAAGCAAAAATATTCTTTAAAGTGCGAATGGCTAACTAAAGCGTAAATGTGCAGTCTTCAACAGATATAGCCATGGAAGCGAGTGTCGAGCCTACAACCGGCCTCATCCCAATTGGAAAAGCGGCGAACTTTAATAATGTTTTAAAGAAACTTGCCAGCGCATCTGCTTCAGCTGCTCCTCCTCCGGCTGCTGTTGCTCCTCGTGATGGAAGCGGCAATGCGGATGAGATGACCTCAAGGGATTATTACTTTGACTCGTATGCCCATTTTGGCGTCCACGAGGAGATGCTCAAGGATGAGGTGCGGACGGTGACCTATCGCAATGCGATGTACCACAACAAGCATCTCTTCCAGGGCAAGGTAGGCTTCGACAGTGGTCATATTATAGGTTGATATGAGCCAAGATTTCCATGTGTTTATTCAGCTTGTTTTATTGCGGCATCATTTCTTAAAGATCGATTTTGAATCCTTTGCAGACCGTTTTGGATGTAGGCTGCGGCACGGGTATCTTGTCTATGTTCGCCGCCAAGGCTGGTGCGGCCCAAGTGATTGCCGTTGACTGCTCAAATATTATTGAGTTCGCTCGCCAAGTGATAATCGACAATAATTTGCAGGAAATTATTACCGTAGTCAAGGGGAAAATTGAGGAAATTGAGCTGCCTGGTGGAATTGAGAAAGTCGACATTATAATCTCCGAGTGGATGGGGTATATAATCTATAGATTTAATATATTGTCATAAAAACAACACTTATAATCCTCTCTAGCTACTGTCTGTTTTACGAGTCCATGCTGGATACGGTATTGTATGCGCGCGACAAATGGCTAAAGCCCAATGGAATGATGTTCCCGGATCGGGGCACACTCTATATCACAGCGATCGAGGATCGCCAGTATAAGGACGAGAAGATCAACTGGTGGGACGATGTCTATGGCTTCGACATGAGCTGTATTAGGAAGGTGGCCGTCACGGAGCCCCTCATCGATGTTGTCGATCCCAAACAAGTCGTGTCCACGGCTTGCATGGTGAAGGAAGTCGATTTGTACACAGTGCAAAAGGCGGATTTGGATTTCTCCTCGAAATTCAATCTGACAATTAAGCGCAATGATTTTGTGCAAGCTTTGGTCACCTATTTCAATATTGAGTTCACTAAGTGCCACAAGCGTCTGGGATTCAGCACATCGCCGGACTCGACGTACACGCATTGGAAGCAGACAGTGTTCTACCTGGACGACCACATGACGGCGAAGAAGAACGAGGAGATTAGCGGCACCTTTCAAATGAAGCCAAATGACCGCAACAATCGCGACTTGGACATTGTCATAGACATCCATTTTAAGGGGGATCTGTCCGAGATTCAGGAATCAAATACATACCGCATGCGCTAGCAATTTAACCTAATCCGTTAGCCTTCTTAAATGATGACCAAATTTAAATGATTCAGATTAAATTGAAATCCAGTGTGTAACAGTGAGAGCAAAAAACAAAAACAAAAAAAAAAACATTCAAAGAAAATGATGTGTGTTGCGTCTTCTGCTAGTTTAAAGTGTGTACCTTTTTAAGTAAGCACCATATTTTTACACATTGCACATTAAGTCGAACAATGAACACATATTACAGTGACTTGACTGTGCCGCAAAGCACATCATTTTACTGGAATTTAGAGAACACTGCCTGGGAACCCGTTCTTCATATAAATGCATTTCACATATACATATTTGTACAGTAATAAAATTCTGACAATTGTTTTTAAATTAATTTTAGAAAACTCCGTTTATTGATGTTGAAATACGTTTGAATTTCGATTAATATTATTGCTATGGTCACAAATGTATCGTGTTTAGCTTTATGTATTCTATAAGTCAGTTGCTGTAAATCCTTTACAATATAAAGAAGCAGTTGGTGCGAAATAAATCCACAAAGCAAACTTCAACAGATGTCAAACAAATTATTTATAATTTACAGAACTTTGCATCATTGTGTAGATTTGCATTTATATATATATATATATATTTTATTTTTATTAAAATCATAGAAGACTGGATAATTTTAGTTTTGACTTATTTAATAAGTTAATGAATCTTGACAATTTACTTTTTAAATAGTTTTGGGTCCATAGAATTATGGAATTATATAAGAAAATAATAAATAAAAAAATATATAAATTATATAAAGAACAGTTAATTTTGGTTTTCAAAATTTCAAATATTGATAATTTTCTTTTTAAATAGTTCAAAAAATATGCAATTGAAAAATAATAAATAAAAAATATTAATTTGCATACAATTTAATTGTGTTTAGATATTAGTTGATAAAAGGGAACTCACCGTGTGTGGATCCTTCATAACACAGGCCGTGAGACCCGCTGCACTCGAGCCCTTGCCGGAGGTGTAGACGCCAATTGGAGCAACCTTCTCGACAAATTTGAGCAGCTGCGACTTGGCCGTACCTGGATCTCCCAGCAGGAGGACATTAATGTCGACACGTCGATTGAGACCATCTGGGAGATGCCTCGAAACTCACCTTGGGGCACAAAGTCCGGCAGCACTTGCAGCTTGAGCATTTGGAAATCGACTCATTTGCATTTGTTCGGCATAATGAAGAACGGATACAGTGGACACTTGAGCCTACCAGCCTGCTCAGTTGACGGATATTTGTCGGATTTGCGCCGGACATCAGCAGTATTTGGATGTCGTGCATGTGTTCCTCGTGATCTGGCCGCGGTGCCGTTATCTCATCGGCCACTTCGCGGGCAGCCTCCTCGAAGATCTGCAAATGCTCCGTCGGCTGTTTATTTAAATTATCCGCAAGCGTTTCATCAAATCCAACCACGTCTTCCATTTCGATCTCCAGAAAGTAGCGTCCATTGAGATAGTTTCGCTTGAGATTATCACTGCAATGACAAACCGCATAAATATCCTATATCACATCCATATCAATATCGCAGTACTCACCGATATTTATAGAAAAAATTGTCTTCGTTGAAAGTGCGAATAAATTCCTTGTACTTTTTCTTCACGGCCTGCAAATTAATTTGAGCTCCGTTCGCCTGTTGATCGTTGCCAAAGTTGTCGGAGAAAAATACACCAGCATCATCGAAGCGGTCCATTTTTATTGATATACAATCTCTAAAATCACACTGTTTTAATCTCGTATTTATAACAATGCCGCAATACCGATGCGCAAAAAAATGTTGCCGCCAAAATTGTAAGAGGCATTGCTGCAATCGATAAGGGTATGCCGATGAATCGGAAATAAAATAATACACAAATATCTCGATAGTATCGCACAACATGGATTTCGATAACAATGACCACGAGTACCAGCGACATTCTTCATATCGATCCACATTGTCTATTTGTTTAACTCTAAGTCGCTTCCAATTTTAACGTGTAATTTGCTTTTCTAAATTGGACGATTTTCAGGAAAATTTCTAAAAATTTAAAAAAAACTACTTTAAATATATTGCTTTGGTTTATTACCACTCCATACAAAAATATAAACTAGTTTTAGCCAATTTTTAAATAATTTTATTATTAGTTTAATATGCTGCATACTTAATTTGATGGATATTTGAAAGACCTTATAAGCAGTCGCCCTCAAAATTTGAAAATAAAAAAAAATATTGGGAACGCGATCAACTATTAGTACATACACAGTTTTCATGCAAATAAAGTCCTTACATTATAATATAAATTTTCAGATTTTGAGCATAAAAATCACAATTTTTGCATATTATTTTCGCATTTTATCTATTTGATAAGGATTAATATTACTGAACATTTTAAAGTTGTTAAAATAGTTTATCAGCACTACTAAATTGAAAATATTTCCAAGTTTTTTGACAAAGTTTGCTACAAATCAGTAAAGATGGTGAGCATTTCCATACATACAACTTGTTTTTCTATTAAAATTATTTTTAAAAAATCCTAACATATTAATTGTTTATTTTCTGAAAAAATTATATTTCTATCGATATATATGTATCACAATTTATATCGTGAATATTATTTATCGAAATTTTTGCAGCATCCCTGGCAACTGCTTGGTAGCACTTTTTCGCGTGTGTTTGGAGGGAAGCAGTTCGGTCTCTTTTCGCATTGCCAAATCTATTTGATTCCCCACAACTAAAGCCAAATATAATCGTGCAAAATGGTAAGCAAAAATATTCTTTAAATTGCGAATGGCTAACTAAAGCGTAAATGTGCAGTCTTCAACAGATATAGCCATGGAAGCGATTGTCGAGCCTACAATCGGCCTCATCCCAATCGGAAATGCGGCGAACTCGAATAATGTTTTAAAGAAACTTGCCAGCGCATCTGCTTCAGCTGCTTCTCCTCCGGCTGCTGTTGCTCCTCGTGATGGAAGCGGCAATGCGGATGAGATGACCTCAAGGGATTATTACTTTGATTCGTATGCCCATTTTGGCATCCACGAGGAGATGCTCAAGGATGAGGTGCGGACGGTGACCTATCGCAATGCGATGTACCACAACAAGCATCTCTTCCAGGGCAAGGTAGGCTTCGACTGTGGTCATATTATAGGTTGATATGAGCCAAGATTTCCATGTGTTTATTCAGTTTGTTTTATTGCGGCATCATTTCTTAAAGATCGATTTCGAATCCTTTGCAGACCGTTTTGGATGTAGGCTGCGGCACGGGTATCTTGTCTATGTTCGCCGCCAAGGCTGGTGCGGCCCAAGTGATTGCCGTTGACTGCTCAAATATTATTGAGTTCGCTCGCCAAGTGATAATCGACAATAATTTGCAGGAAATTATTACCGTAGTCAAGGGGAAAATTGAGGAAATTGAGCTGCCTGGTGGAATTGAGAAAGTCGACATTATAATCTCCGAGTGGATGGGGTATATAATCTATAGATTTAATATATTGTTATAAAAACAACACATATAACCCTCTCCAGCTACTGTCTGTTTTACGAGTCCATGCTGGATACGGTATTGTATGCGCGCGACAAATGGCTAAAGCCCAATGGAATGATGTTCCCGGATCGGGGCACACTCTATATCACAGCGATCGAGGATCGCCAGTATAAGGACGAGAAGATCAACTGGTGGGACGATGTCTACGGCTTCGACATGAGCTGTATTAGGAAGGTGGCCGTCACGGAGCCACTCGTCGATGTTGTCGATCCCAAACAAGTCGTGTCCACGGCTTGCATGGTGAAGGAAGTCGATTTGTACACGGTGCAAAAGGCGGATTTGAATTTCTCCTCGAAATTCAATCTGACAATTAAGCGCAATGATTTTGTGCAAGCTTTGGTCACCTATTTCAATATTGAGTTCACCAAGTGCCACAAGCGTCTGGGATTCAGTACATCGCCGGACTCGACGTACACGCATTGGAAGCAGACAGTATTCTACCTGGACGACCACATGACGGCGAAGAAGAACGAGGTGATCAACGGCACCTTTCAAATGAAGCCAAATGAGCGCAACAATCGCGACTTGGACTTTGTCATAGACATCCATTTTAAGGGGGATCTGTCCGAGATTCAGGAATCAAATACATACCGCATGCGCTAGCAATTTAAGCTAATCCTTTAGCCTTCTTAAATGAACAAAAAACAAAAACAGAAAAAAAACATTCAAAGAAAATGATGATGTGTGTTGCGTCTTCTGCTAGTTTAAAGTGTGTACCTTTTTAAGTAAGCACCATATTTTTACAAGTGTGCGCCTGTTTAACAAATTATAATTCACGACTAATTCTAAGTAAATTGTACAGTTGCACATTAAGTCGAACAATGATCACATATTAAAGTGACTTGACTGTGCCACAAAGCACATCATTTTACTGGAATTTACAAAGATTTCTTTATTTAAATGTTCAAAAATTCATTTTCAATTTACAGAACACTGCCTGGGAACCCATTCCTCATATAAATGCATTTCACATATACGTATTTATATAGTAATAAAATTCTGACAATTGTTTTGAAATTCATTTTAGAAAACTCCGTTTATTGATGTCAACCAAATTTTTTATAATTTACTGAACGTTGCTTCAGTGTGTAGATTTGCATTTAAATGTCCTTTACATTATATATAATTAAAATGCAGAACATTTTTTATTTAATAATTTTGGAAAACTCCGATGAGTATTTAATATTTCGGTTCAGGTGGAATTGTATATATGCTACACTTAAATGCATATTTCGATCAATTTATTTATTCCACTCAAATATGAAAAACAAAAAACACCAACTCCCAAATTCGTTCGCAATAACCATTTAAATAAAGAAAAATAAAAGTTAAAAAACACTGCTTTTAGCAGGAATCATAAATTTACCAATTGCAGTGCAGAACCGAAGTCGGAACCGAAATTAAGCCCTTCTTGTAAGAACCAGTAACAGGAACCGGTGATTTTAATTCCGAATTAAAAGTATCAGAACCAGAAATTCGTAGATCATACCACAGAAGGACATCAATGAACCGAAACTCTCCTCACATTGGCAGTAGTCGTTTTGCGATATCTTAAATTAATTTTGAAATTCAGCAACACTAGTAGACTTATTTAAATTAACGCGTCTGAGGAAAACTTAGACTCCTTTAATCATGTCCGAAATGGGATTTATTTAACAAATTAAATGATGGCTTAAATTATTAGGTCGTGTACAGTTGCAATAAATTCTACTAGATATTATTATTGCTGAATATTGCTTCTCCACATTTTAATTGTCCAAACGTAGTTTGGAGAAAATATGTGTGAGATAATATTTATGATTTATTACAATTCCATATACGAAAATTTGCGCGTGCTGATGCTCGACATCGCTCAGTTTAAATACAGCCCTATACGACTGATTGTATTCGATTTTACAATGCGTACAGGTTGTGTCGATAGTTCCGATAATGATCAATCGACCAAATCAGCTGGTCGCATTTCATAACCTGAGATTCGTGTAACCCGAATTTGTTGAATTAAATTGATAAAAATGCGGCTAACTAACAAATTGTATGCACAGCACATTGGGTGGCATTTCAAGAAGCATTGGCAGGTGCAAGGCAGGCGTGTCCCCAAGGAGACCGGCGCAGCTGCTGAGCTCATAAGACTTGGCATTCAAGTAAAATCCCCAGAGGATGTGCTGAGTCCCCAAAAAGAGCTCAAGTTGTAAGTGGAATCGAGATAAATGGTAAATGAAAATAAACTTAAATATGTTTGCACACGCAGGGTGGATATTATGGGACCAGTCGTAAAGCCGATTGCTGAAGACCAAACTCATCCAAATTGGCATACGAATGCCCGTCATGTTTTTACGGATAACAATGTTCTCATCGGAGGATTGCCTCAAGCTCAGGTTTTGACCAATACAATCGAGATTAACAGCTTTCCACCACAGATCGAGGACGCTATTTCAAATGGTCAGTTGCCGAAATTCATCGATCGATCTGTTCAGAATGCCATCTTTTCGTCCCACCTGCTGGATGCCCAACAAGTAAAACTGCCAAAGATCAAACTGATCGATCGACCAGCTTTTAATTTACCCCGTCTTTACGGCATCTCCTACGAAAGACGCAGGTAAGTTTTTTTTAATAAGTGACTAGTATTTTAATATTATTTATATTTATGATATGTTGGACAGTTCCGACGTAAAGTATATATGTTCTTAATCTGTATTCTTCCTTTAAGTAAACATTTTCGTTGCTCATAATTTGCTGATCAAAGATGATCAAAGATTCCAAAAGACATCTATATCCCTATATTATTTTATAGTCCCTTTTTACATTTTTTCTTCCTACAACCTATTATTGAAATTGTTGTATTTAAGTGAAATACTTATTTTCCAGAGAAGCTCAATAACATTTTAAAAAATGTAGAAAACTTACACAGTTTTCAAGTAATATTTTACCTATTTTAGAATACAGGCCATGCTTTCCCACCACAACTTTATTGAAGAAAGCTTTGATTATATATATATAAATATATATCTATATAACTACCTTCGTCTGAAGTTTTAGATTTTAATATATTTTATGCTTTTTCTTCCTTAAGCTTAAATTTATTTCATTTACTGCATGAGTCACAAAATCTTTTCAGATGAATCGAAATCCTAGAATTGTAAATGTTATTTATAAATAGTTCCACAATGTTTCCTAATAATAATAATACCAAACATTTTTCGTTAGTTTAATTTGAATTATATTATTATATTGTATATATATTAATATTACTAATTTAATACTTTGAAAGTTACAATTGTTCCGAAAGATTTTTCACCTCAAGATTTAATAATTTTGCAAAAATGTATTTAGTAAAGTAAAAAAATGAATTCGGCGCTCCTCCAATCTTATATTATAAACTTAGATTTTACCATTCCCGTGTCTTGCTTCGAACTCAATAAGGAGACTATCTTTATGAAGTTATATTTGACCTGCAAATGTCCTATCTGTATCCCTCATATATATTTATTAAACACCATTTAAGTTTATATTTTTGACCCTTTTCGACACGTTGATTAATGATCAATCAGTGTTTTTATAGATAAAACCTAGATATTTGGTATATATGCACAAATTCGAGCAATAAACACAGGAATAATTTAAGAACTAGAACTAGAAAAATAGTGTTAAGCTCGGGAAATTTAATATTGTGATTTTTGTATTAGCTCTGATTATATTAGCTCTGTCTGATTAACTGTTTAATATTGGTATTGATATTTTTCAGTCGCCTTTTGATAAACAAGCTATTGTTTGAGATCGAGAAATTGGCTGGTCGTCCTCTGACCGAGCGTCGTAGGATCATCGACAATGTTACATTTAAAACAACTGTAACTAAGGACAATGACTTGCTCGCCCTTACAGTCAGTGGCGAGACCTTTATAAGCTCTTCCCGTGCCCTCGATGCCATCAAGGGTAAATACAGTGGGGAATTGCCAGATCTTTATCCGATGAAATGCACAGTTTCAATGCCAAGGCGGAACATATACACGGAAGACAACTTTTATCGTAAGTAATCAATACAGTCACCCAGTCGTAGATAATATGTTAACATATTTCGTATACAATTTTAGCGATTGGACGCGAAATAAGTTGTTCCCATCCGCACACAATTTTAACGTTCTTCAACAAAAGTGTTGTTAATAATGTGCACGGCTCCGAAGTGACGCCAACTCAATTCCACGGACGTACTTTACTCAAGGCTTTTGTTGCGGCTGTTACCCGTGCGAAGCAGCTGTACGGCGTTTCATTCAACGGAGATATTCAGAAACCGATTGTGGTGCAATGCGCTCAGACGGACGGACGAGTCTTTCACTTTGGCGTCTTCCAACTGAACACACTTAATCCAAACTCCAACAGCAACACTAAAAACTATTGGTTCCATCGAGACAGCGTGGAATTGTTCTCGGAATGCTGCTATAGAACTGGCAGACCACACCTAGACGGCTTCAACACTGAACCTTTCCGTATCTTAAGCGCATTTTATCAAAACTCATAATTTTGTTTAATAATCTTACAAATAAAATTCGATTTATTGTAATGTTTGTTGGACAGTTATTTATTAGTTGAAAAGAGCGCAATATAAACTGAAAACTATATGCTAATAATTGTTCACCAATCAATGCAAATATAATTGGGTTATGTTAAGATTAACAAGTAAGATAGCTTTCCTATAAAGAGGTTTAATATTCGATATCCGTGCCCCAATTTTTAAATACGAAAAACGGGAAAAAGTGTACGTAAATTGGAGCATCTAAAATGTTTTTGGTTTTGCTAATATCGGGCAGTTTGGTATCAGTTGGATCATGCTTGATTTTCGCAAATATTTAAAATTATGTTTGTATAATTAAAATTAAATGTACAAATTGAATCTAATTGGAGACCTGCGAACTAACTGAAACAAATTTATATCCGTTGCTTAAAAACCTTCTTTGTCTAAGAGCAAAGCCAAGTGCATAATTTTTGGCGCTTAAGCAGTTTAAAATTTGTTTATAAATAAATATTTCAAATAGTATTTTATCATTTATTTGTCAAGCTGGCAACTCACACGCAAAATCAGCTGAAGTCTCACGCTGGTTGGCAACTCTGGCTGCACGCAGTCGTATGTAATTAACCAAAAGATGAATCGAGCCCGTATTTATTTGCGAGTTGCGGAAAAAGTTGTATACAGAAATCGTCACAGAGGTGTCATTGCAATTAGGAGTTATCTAAACAATGCGACTATTGCGAGCAACACTAGTCCGGGATTGAGAAAACCAACAAGCAGATTCTTTAGCAGCATAACAGAGCCGGAATCCCCGCTAGATACCGTCACCTATGACCGTGTCTGCTCCCAAACTTTGGATGCACTCTACGATTACATTGAAGAGCTGACCGAAAGTGCCTCAGATCTTCCTGGCAGCGATGTGGCCTACGGTGATGGTGTGCTAACTGTAAATCTTGGCCCAGCGAACGGCATCTATGTGATCAATCGACAGACGCCGAACAAACAGATTTGGCTCAGCTCACCCACAAGCGGCCCAAAACGGTTCGATTATGTTGCCGGCGAATGGATTTATAAGCACAGTGGCGAATCCTTGCATCAGCTGCTCCAACTGGAATTGGGAAAAATCTTTAAGGGGCAATCAGTTGATTTTCTGCAACTGCCCTACAGCCACAATTGACTCTGGTCAATACCAGATGGAATGGCACAGCATGCAAGAGTCTGATTGTTAGTATGTTTAATTGTTAAAATCATAAATTAAAAATATTCAAATTATAATTTGATGTTCATTAAATAAATATAAACAATAGATATCTAGCAATGTTTATAATGAAACTTTCTTCATTACACAACAATTTTTATCAGAATCTGAACTGCTTAACAATTGATTCCATGTTAGAGAAAGCAACGAATGTAACAATTTTAATTTGATGAATACTCTACTTGTATTCATCCGATGCATTCATCATCTTATTAAGTACAAATATATGTATATTGCCATATCTTTCGATTTATTGCGGTTTAAAAATCATGTGCAAATTTAAAGTAAAGATTTATTTTGGTTCTAAGGTCATGTACAAATTTAAATTAACTCTTTTGACAATTTGTTTGTCTCAGGCCATCAATTTCTTTTTTATTTGCATATACGGAAATTATTTTGAAATGCGTTGCCAACAGCAACGCGATTGGCGCAAATTGTTTGGCATCGATATATTGGGTTGCGAAAACGCAGTTACCAATTCACTGACGGAAGTTAAATTGCCTTGTACAAGGAAGGCATACAATCAAAATTTAAACAGTGAGCATGCAATAAGAATCAGTAGAATGAGCAGCAAGGCACAGACACAAGCACAAAACAATTCCAACTCCAACAACGGCGCCACCTCGTCGGAAAATAGCGAGTCCCCCCCAAGCGTGGAAGACCATCAAACTATTTTGACAGCCAACAGTCGAAGTGCTGCCTCAATCAGGTGAGTTGGTCTAAATAACAGATTTAAATACACATAAAATCCCAGCACAAAAATAAACTTCACAGTACTATGGAGACAATCGGTCAGTTTATTAAAATATCAATTGCAGTTATATAAAGGCAGCTGGAAGAATCTGTCTTGTATCTAGAATAGCTTTTCATAGCTGTTACACTAATTTTATGATTTGTATTTATTTTTGTTTTGTAACTTCATTTAAGAAATGTATTTACTCATTATACCCTAAGCCCATTCGAAATGGGTAAAATGAATATAATGGTTTTGTGCAAATGTACGTAAGAGACAGAAGGATGCTTCTTTAACCCCATAAAGTATATATATATACTTGAGAAGGATCAACAGCCGAGTCGATATAGCCATGTCCGTCCGCCAATCCATCTGTATGGGCACGCATATCTCAGGGACTATAACAGTTAAAGAATTCAAATTTGGAATATACGTCCTCGTGTACCCGGCGCAAATCAAGTTTGCTTTATTTTATTGATGACTGCCACCGTTTCAGGAATACATTTCGATTTCCGATAGCGAGTAACGCTACAATTTTAAAGACAGAATCTTATTATTGATCAGCTGTCTAAATTTCATCGCATTACTTATGCGAAAATATATTCTCATATTGATCTCATTTCTAACTGCAGCCGCAAACATTTTCTGTATGTATGAATATGCCAGCGAATGTGTAAGAAAGAGATGACATGATAATCGATGCGAGCGTCAATATGTTTTTGTGGGTTTCTGCAGAGCCCCGTTATTTCGGGTCGGAGATGCTTCCTTCTGCCTGTTACATACATTTGCAGAAAACCATTATTATCTTTTTATCCATTTTTAATGGATTCATGGTGTACAATGGGTGCACAACAAAGCCCAGGAAATAATGATTAATGCCGGAAGATGGCCAATTAATGAATAAACATTTGAATTGAATATATTTAGAGCAAAAAGCAGTTGGAAACGCATGAAAGAACTGGCGTCTGAAAAGGAAAAGGAAAATGAATCGAAGCGGCCTCCTTGGCGAGCTGTCAGCGTTTCAACTCTCTCCAAGCCGGACAAGAATGCATTGCTCCGAGCCAAGTTGCTTGATGCTTCCAGGTATGTGTATAAATTCCAATTGATTTACTACAACATAATCAGATATATTCGATTTGTAGACGCTTGAGAGCTGGCAAGACCAATGTGGCATTGCAAACAGACTTGGAGCCCACGAAACTATTGAAAGAAGCCTCTGTCGATGTGCAGTGCGATTTAATTTTACTGAAGGATGTTGGAATTTTAACGGATGGCCAGTACTCCATTAAAAAGGATGGCTACGAGCAATGTACAATCGAAACTCTCGTACTCTACTTATTACTTTTGGACTAACTGGTCTTTCTTGCAGACGTCTTAAACTATTCCATATCACAAATGACGGATGCCATCGACACGGCAGATGTCTCAACCCAAACACTCTTACCAATTGCTGTCAATGAAGCCACAATCCCGTGGCCAGTTGACTCAGCCGAGGGTGAGACTCAATTGGAAGCTAAGTTTAGGAAGTTTAATTCAACTTTGGCATCGTGGCAATTTGACGATGACGTAATCGATATGGAAGCCACAAAACACTTCATTCCATACATCATCGAGCCTCTTAAGCCCTGGCGCAGCTTTATCCCTATTCCATTTCAGCTCAGAGGGAATACCCTAGTCGGGAAACAGACAATTGATTGGTATGCCCTGCTGCAGTCCATTGATGACTTGGTGCGAGAATCAAATAATTTAGTCGATAGACTAGAAGCGATAATACAAGATAAGAGTTCGCATCGCAAAAGTGTGCTTAAAAAATTGGATGAAATCGGAAAGATGGATTCACCCGATTTCGTATTTCCTTCTGAGCACTGGCTGCCGATAATCGAACGACAGGAAAAGCAACTCCAATTATTGCTTGACTCCAATTAAACTTAATGCACATCATAAAAGTAGAGGCATTACCATCTTCAGATCTAATTAACCAAATGATAAAGTAGCTATTTATTTATACATTATTGTTTTGCTATTTTCACAGCGAGTAGTGGTCAATGGGAAATTATTTATATTATTTGCTAATTTAATAATATTTTTAAGGGAATTCGAGAATCTGGTAATCAAAGATCGATTCAGTTTTTGAAAAAGAACAAATAGCAAGTAGACTGCGTTGTCTTAAATTAAAAAATCTCGCTGTTTGTCTTTGATAATCATTATTTTTTTTATAATTGTTGGCTTATTAACAAAAAGCATAAAAATGTTAAATAAAATATAAAATCAAAATAAATGTTACAAATCATGAATCATAAAAAACTGAAATGCGCATATCTTCCATAATTTGAAAGCAAGAGGCTTTAGATTTGTATGGCAGATTGTCAGTAACAGTCTTAAAAATATCTGGATAAAAATCTCAGGCCTACAAAAACAATAAAAGTCCTTATCTCCCGCAATTTAAGAGCTACACTTACCAAAATTCAAAGGATGATTGCTTGAAACCTTCTTTAATAATTTAAGAGCTACGTTTCCAAACTTTTAAGTAACGTTGTTAGGAAACTCTTCCCTCAAAGACCCTGTATCTATGATATATCTATCCGCAATCTCAAAGCCAAACTTGAGCGGTAGATTACTAAAAATCTCTTTCTTGGCTACGCCCAACCTGTTATGAGGCACCTGTAATCAGATGGTATAATATATGGTATCAGGCTATTTCGCAGTCGGTTACTGACTGCAACAGCAGTTTGAAGCTGCACTTGATTTTTAGTCAGCCTGTAAGATACTGCTTATAAGCGTGTTGTAATTAAGGAAAACCCAAATTTTTCTTTGTATTGAATTGTGATTTATTAACATTTGATATTTTTGCTTTACATGTCAAAATGATAATTTGTGACAACTTTTTCATAACATGAATCTAAACTTACATTCTTGTAAACCTTTTTAATCATGTATAGACTTATGATTCTGTATTAGACCCTGTCGGTTTTAACTTTGTTTGCTTGTGCTTCTTGGGCAATAATTTCATTAGAACGTTCGTGGCCGATTTACTATCCAATGGACAGGAAGCGTACAGCTCTTCGCAAGGCTTGTCATTTATCTCCTTTCCATGCTCCAAGGCTTCTTTAATTGCAGTACCGTCCAAGAGATAGTCCACTAGCGAATTTCTACAAACATAAAACATTTTTTATTTGATTTATTTTTAAGCGATTAATATTAAAAAAAAATCAAATTTGAAAATTAAAAATCAAATCAAATAAATTAAAAGTAATTGATTAAAAATTAAAAGCAACAGTTGAATTTCAAATCAAAATAGAAAAATGTTAACGATTACAGATAAATAATATACAAAAAAGAGAGAGAGATAGAGGGAGAGAGAGCGAATGAGAGGGTAAGAAATAAAGAAGAAATAGGAAAATATCTCAGATTGTGGAATTATAATAAAGATAAATTTCCCACAGTTAAACATAGTCAAAGATATGTTTAAATGAAAATAATTATAGAAAAGATACAATATTCCAGAAATGTCTAAAAGGAACATAAAAGCTTGGACAATCAAATAGAGAAGGATAATTTCTCTATTAGCCATCTCATACACTATAAAGTATGCTATGGAATATGGTGGATCGATTATACTTGAACTTTTTAAGGCATATTTTGGATAGTAACAGAAAATCATATCGAATCACACAATGGTCTCAATTTAGCCACAAGAAAAAAGATATGAACTTATAAGCTTTATGGGTAGGGGAAAATATGTTTGCTTTAGTTGTTCCGATTGAATTCGTCTGGTATTATAAACAATTTATTTTTAGTATGCAAATATGTAAACAAATATTGCATTTTTGAACTCACCCAGATAGCATGTGAATGAATTCATCCATCTGATCCGATACTCCGGTCTTTATATTGCTCTCGGTGGAACGAATATAGCCGCAAACGGCGCGTTGCATGCAACTTGTTGAATCGATGTTGTTCTGGCCGAGCACATTGTCAATTCTGTTTATCATGCTGCCCAAGGACGCTAAATCACTCTCGTCCTCGCCTTAATACACATTCAGAATTGTTTTATTAATATAATAATAATAATAATAATAATTTTCCTTCTACTCACTGCGCCCATAGCCTCCGTAACCACCATGAAAGGCAGACAGGATTTTGGGTATGAGGATGATGGCCCCAATGCCAACGAGGGTGCCCAACACGACCCCACCCAGATCCAGTTTTATGGGATTATACGCCGAAAGACCTGTGCTACTCGGGTAACCCTAGTAAACCATAATCTATAATTATTATTATTTATTTGAATATTTTGTTAAACACACGTTTAATGAACCATATCCAGTTGTGTAGCCCAGACGCTCTAGTCTATCTTTGGTTGATGCCGTTTCCAGCTCCTTCAACTGAGTTTTGTTCTCGTTTTGATATGCTCGACTCCATTGCGAATTCTCTAAGTATGCCCTAAAAGAAATAGTATTATAATTTGAAATATACAATAAAATATGGATTGATTAACTAATTAATTAACTGATTAATTAACATTCATTTATATGAAATATATTTGAAATATATCTAGACCTACCCGTAACTTCTCACTTTCGCCTGAACCTTCTTAACATCTTAACTAATTCAACCTAACGTTTTTATATACATATATGTATATATCTAATTTTTTACATTTATATATTAAAAATTCATTTTAATGTAATTTAATTAATTTATTATTTTTCTGTGTCAACTGTTATTAAAAACTTTATTTTAAAAAGAACATATTTTTTTTGTTGTACCAAAATAGCATCATTTTTGAGTTAAAATTGTGGGGAAGGCAAAAATAATTTTTCGAATCATTGAGAAATGGACTGGTCCATGAAATGTTAATATATAATTTAATTAAATTTTTAATATTTTTAAATATTTGTTTTTTTTTTGTTTTCATTTGCATTTTCAATGTATAAATTAAAATGAATTATTTCAATAAGATAAGTTTTTCGTAAATTTAATAAATAATGGGAAAAAGGTTGTGTGAGCGGAAGCTAATTTTGCACCTAATTGTTTACAGCGGCTTTTTTAAGTGTTTTGAAAATTTACCAACCGGATAGAAAATTAGTGCGGTCCATGACGGGAAAACCTTCATGGTATTTATGAACATTTGCATAAATACCTAGAATGTTTTATAAATATATGTATAAATACCTAGAACGTTTTCCCGCCATTTAGCTTTAGCTTCAGCTTACATACACTGATCGTGTTTAATGTTTTTAAACACTGTTATTAACACACTTAAGTACAAACTTTCAAAACTTGGAACATTTTGAATAGGTTGTATATTGTTTTACAACATATTTTTTATGGTAGAGTGTTTTTTAATTTAGGATAGAAGTATATATATAAATAAAAAAAAAGACAAAAACACTTGACGGCCAAAAAAATAGCTTCTTTAAATTTTTAATACCATTTACTGATATGTTTTTCTTAAAAAATATATATTTTTTTAATATACATTAATAAATATAATCCGAGTTGTTATTGTCATTAAAAACTCACTTTGGTTTGTTTTCAAATTTTGGAATCGCTTCACAGAAACTTAGCAGATGCAATATGCCAATTAGATGAAAGAGGATCAGGTATTTAATATCCATTTTACTGTCACGAATCCTTAATCCTTGTTGTGTGTGTGCGTATCAGCTTTGTCACTGCGCTGTGACACTAAATATCAAACTAATATTTGTGGCAGTTGCACACTCATATTTATATGCGCCGCACGAAACCGATTTTGTCCCATGCGTTACTCTAATATTCCAGCAATTTGTTCAAATTATAAATCGTAAGGCAAGTAGCAGCTATTATTCGCTTCATGCAGATGTGTACAAAACTCAGCCTTTTACTTTGAACTCGTACAAAGTTGGAAAATCGCTGTAGCACAACGGGAAACTATTACATATGACACTTGCGTACTTATAAACATAAATGAATATGGGAAAAATATGTTTTTTATCAAATTTACTTGTTAACTTCGTGCGCAATTCATTCAATTATTTCGCAAAATCATTGCAGAAAGCGACATTAAATTACAAGATACTTAAGTGTCGGCTTGTGTGACTATAACCAAAACCAAAACCCAAGTCTGTGACTGTGACTACGACTGCAATACGTGGAAGTTTTTGCACCTGTAACTTGGACAATCTTCGCATGCACTCGACCAAGAAATTTCTGGTATTAAGTCACTGTCTGTTACGCTAGAGGATTTCATATTACCATTTGCCTGTTTGCCTCTGTTTTCATTTGAAATATTTACAAATCAGGCCCTCACAAAATCCCCAACAGTTTTCAATTCAAAAACCCAAATTGACGTTTACAATGGGCATCAAAGCAATCAAAAGTAAAACGCAATATATCAACTCACATTAAGAGAAGCGGATGTCATAGAAAACTATTTCCTAAATTATTGAAAAAAAATTCAAATCAAATTTTACGTTTCGCGGCCCACTGTGCGCATTTTGTTTTTCACCACTAATTTAAAACAACTCCCAAAATAAACTTTTGCATTATTTTACATCACTTGTGATTTAAATATATAAATCTTGTATGCATTTCCTTCATTCATTGGCACTTTTACATTTTTTATATGAAATAAATAATAAATTCTTGTTTGAAGCTGATCTATAAGTTATCAGCAATGAAATTGTGTAAACTATGAATTGGCTTAAGCTAGTTTTGAAATTATTTTCTTAAAATTCGAATAGTTTGGTAATAAATTTTATATCAGCATTTTGGTTGCTTCTGCCACTTGTTTGTTATTGTTCTGCACCCTGAATAATGAAGAAGGAAGCATCTCCGATCCCAGGATCAACTGCGGATCTATTTGAGCGACTTTTGTAATATCGAACTTAAAAATTTTAATATAGGTTCTCGTACAACATGCTCAGATTAAGTTTTTTTCATCTTATCGATATTTGCCTCCGTTGCGCAAATATTGATGCCTATGATTTTACGATAGCAATAAAGAAAAAATCTTAAAGCAGAGCCTTCTCATTGACATATGCTATACGTTGACATATTATTGATCAAGTGCCCAAGATTCATCAAGACCGGATATGAAATACCCAAGTTGTAGTCGAAAATATATTCTCATATTTATATCATTCCTATCAGCATCCGCAAGCATTTTCTGTATGCATAAATATGCGCATGTGTGAGAAAGGGATAGCATGATAGACGACGCGAGCGTTATTAAGCTTGTGTGTATTCAGCAGAGCACCGTCCACAATGCGTGTACATATACATGCATGCTCACTCAAAGGGATGTATTCGCAAAAATGGTGGCAGCGTTACGAAGAATTTCATAGCAGGCAGCTGTAGAGCGTTAGCAGGGATCAATTAGCGTTGCCAGACGAGTGAAGTATGGCAGACTTAGTCAGCAGGCGCAGTTAAGCAGATCAGCAGTTAATAAAGATGGAATGGATATTTAATTATAATAAAATGATATAATAATATATAATCGAATAGAACAATAAGAACAGCTGCATCTACTGATCAGTATTTAGCAGTCTTTACCACAGGTCTCGCCAAAAATCGATTGTATATGCTAGTGTTGAAAGTAAAAAAGCGCACAGTGGTATGTGCAGCACAAATTGTAAGCAAACAAAATACTCATTTTTGTGACCCACTAACACATAAGATAAAATTAAATTTTAAAGAATCAATTTGGGATTAAATGTGTAAGTATTCAGTGGATTCTTGAATGACTTCTGATCTGATATCGTCTTAAAATTTGAATATATCTAATTTCAAGGTCAAAGCAAATTACCTTTACTTCCATTTTAATATCACATAATGAGATTTTTGTGTGTCTACGCATATAATGTCAGACTTCACTTGTAAATCGGGAAATCAAAATTCTTCAATTTGAATAATAAACAAAATTTGAAATTAAAATGAATACTTTCAAAAATGGGTTTTGACTTAGAGCAGATTCCGTGTAATCCACCATCTAGGTATGTATGTATATGTTTGCAATGTTTTTTCAGTTCTAAAATTGTATATTCTATGCAGTTCATCTAGTAGTGACACAATTTTTTGCAACAAAAACTACAATAAAGGTGGTCTATGTACTAATCATTTCTTGACTGATTTTACTTATTCAATACTTAAGAGGGTTTGTCATAAGATAATCAAAAGCTGCAACCGAAAGCAATGCTTTGAGAAGTATACGATATTTGGCGGTGGTAATAGCATTTACCCTCGATGGTCTGTTAAGCAAATTGGTAAGGTCCTGATAACATATTTGAAGCGTCTATTATAATTTGCTAACATTTTAAGATGGTAGTGTCTATAAAAATTGTTATTACGATGGTGATACCGAGTTCAATAAAAATACCTCTAAGCGGGATGAATACTTTTACTTGAAAGAACATAACAGGCATCCAGATAATAACTCAGCTGTCCTTGCGAGCGAAAAATACACTAAAGGTAATCAAAGTGGAAAGTCGAAAACCGAAATATCAAATGAGAGGGATGTAGATAAAGGGACTGCGAAAAGGAAGAAAGGAATGGATGGTGACGGGGATGTTGCCGAAAATGTGAAAAAATCCAAAGAGCAAGGCAGCAAAACGAAGGAAGAAGATAAGCTAAAAGAATCGTCACCAACATCAGAAAAAGGACTAGGAAAAGGACGCGATGAGAAAAATCAAGTAGGGAAAAAGATTGGCGATGATACGCAAACCGAGAAGAAATCGAAAGGGAGAGGCAGCAAAACGAAGGGAGAAGAGAAAGTAAAAGAATCTTCACCAAAATCCGAAAAAGGAAAGGGAAAAGGACGCGATGAGAAAAATCCAGTAGGCAAAAAGAATGGTGATGATGCGGAAACCGATACCAAATCTGGTAAACGAGGCGGCAAAACGAAAAGAGAAGATGAAGTAAAAGAATCTTTACCAAAATCCAAAAAAGGAAAGGGAAAAGGACGCGATGTGAAAAATCCGGATGGAAAAAATTATAGCGATGATGCGGAAACCGAGAAGAAATCGAAAGGGAGAAGCAGCAAAACAAAAGGAGAAGATAAAGTAAAAGAATCTTTACCAAAATCCAAAAAAGGAAAGAGAAATGGACGCGATGTGCCAAATCCGGAAGGAAAAAAGGATGGCGATGACGCGGAAACCGAGAAGAAATCGAAAGGGAGAAGCAGCAAAACGAAGGGAGAAGAGAAAATAAAAGGACGCGATGAGAAAAATCAAGTAGTCAAAATGGATCGGAATGATATGGAAACCGGTAAACAATCGAGTAAGCGAGGCGGCAAAACGAAGGGAGAAGAGAAAGTAAAAGGACGCGATGAGAAAAATCCAGTAGGCAAAAAGGATAGCGATGATGCGGAATCCGATACAAAATCTGGTAAACGAGGCGGCAAAACGAAAAGAGGAGATGAAGTAAAAGAATCTTTACCAAAATCAGAAAAAGGAAATGGAGGCAATGATAAAAATAAAGTAGGAAAAAAGAATCGGGATGACACGGAAACCGATACAAAATCGAGTAAGCGAGGCGAAGAAACGAAAGGAGAAAATAAAGTAAAAGAATCTTCACCAAAATCCGAAAAAAGAAAGGGAAAAGGACGCGATGAGAAAAATCCAGTAGGCAAAAAGGATGGCGATGATGCGGAAACCGATACAAAATCGGGTAAACGAGGCGGCAAAACGAAGGGAGAAGATGAAGTAAAAGAATCTTCACAAAAATCCGAAAAAGGAAAGGGGAAAAGACGTGATGAGAAAAATCCAGTTGGCAGAAAAGAGGGCGATGATGCGGAAACCGTTAAAAAAACGAAGGGAGAAGATAAGGTCAAGGAATCTGCAGCAACAAAAGAAAAGGGAAAAGGGCGGAAAAAGGATGGCGCACAAGAAGATAAAAAAGTTACTGATCTGAAAAATCAAAGGTCATCCGAAAACGTTGCTGTAAAAGATGAAAAACACGGCAAAGAGAAAGGGGGAAGTACCAAAGCCAAAAAAGGAAGGCCGTTTGCGGTTGAGGAAACTAATGGAAGAAAGACTCATGAAAAGAATATCAGTGGTGAAAAAGCACATATGACCAAAGATAAACAGGAAGGTGGAAAGCAAAGGGGATCAAAAGTTAGGAAAAGCAAGAAAGGAAAAGGCGGCAGAAGGTCGTCGAAAAGTAATCGTTCAATAAACGGCAAATCAAACAGACCCAAGGAACCGAATGGTATTGGGGGATCAGTATCCCATGGAAGGCAATCGAACATAAATAACTGGAGTACACGGAGGAGACCGGATCGTGGTGTTGAAGTTCGCATCTGTGAAATCCTTCGTATGCAGATGGAGCATCGCGACCTTTCACGACAGTAAGTAGCAAAAAATATTGAAATCGGTTTGAACTTTAAATTGATTCATTCATTTTAGAATGGCTTGCTGCAATGCTTACAGGCCCTGTGAGCCGCCTCCTTGTGTGCCGTGTGCTCCTCGGGTTTGTTGAGCCACTTGCAAGTCCTGATTGTTGGTTTTGTAATTCTCTTTAATGTTCTACTTGGCCAATTTGGAAGGTAGTATCCTTTTTAAATTCCTGTCTATTCTCGGTGCCTTTTAGTTTATTTTTAAAATAAATTAACAAATTTATTATATTTATTTTGTATGTATACATAGTATTCATGCAAAAGACCTACAATAAAATTGACAATTGTTGATCTGTTTTCTAACTACATTGTCGAATGGGAATCTTAATGGGGGTATCATTGTCTCTACATGCGAAATAGTTTGTTCGAACAGCCGTCTGCGCATTGTGACATGATCCCGTTGAAACCTATCTTTGTATGTGTACGTATATGTGTGCCCATCGAGAAAGACAGAATTTTGAATGTCGAGACAATGATACCCTGTTTTAGATGTTCACCATATATTTTGTGTGCGGTGGTTACAAAATTGTTTAACAGTTAAGCAACCCCACTTAACGAAAGGACCAAAAAATTGCAAATTGAAAAGACAAGGATAGAGTGTTGCTGCTTCGCACACTTTCAATATAGCTGCCTTTTTCGCACACATTCATAACCTATCGCACGCATGCTCATATAAGGCTGAATTTTAATTTACTTCGCAGCGAAGTCAAGTGAAATAATGTCCTGCGTACGCTGCTCGACGTGCAAACCCTGCAGAGCCTGGACTCAGGCACTGATGCACTTTTTGTCGATTTGACGCCTCTATGTATTGTCTGCTTAATGGTGATGTTTAGCACAATATTTATACATTTTATTGTTAAGGATTTTGTTAATTCGATTATTGAAAAGAAATCATCTTACGAAGACAGAAGTATATCATCGCATATATAAATTTTTTTGCTGCTCAGAACTTTGATTTGTTGCTCATGCATTTGTTGAAAAACATGACACCCGATTTCGCGCAGTGATCGATCGTACCAATATATGCGCAATATCTTTTGCTGCTCTCTTTGTGATTGACTCTGCATTAGAGAGAATTCTTAATACTATTAGCCGATTTGTCAGCGGACTTGAGCGAAATAAACCAGCCGATCTCTGAACTGATTTATACCTAATTCTTAGCGATTATAATCGATATAGTTCTCTGAGCATATCTGCTTCAAAATCTTATGACTCTTGTCTCTTGACTGACAGTGGGATCGGATTCAGTTATGTTTATGTTGCTATAGCATTGAGAAATTAAAAAATAAAATACGAATAGCATTGAATTTTTTTTAAACTTATGCAAATGAATAATTAGTTGTACATTAACTTAATCCATAAGAATATAAACACCAGTCACAGAAAAGTTTTTCCAACGCGGTCTCAAATTTTCCGTACAGATACCAATTGGAGCTGACACAAAAACAAAAAACAGCTAATTGAGCATAATTATTCAAATTTTTAACTGGCGATTTGCCCAAACGAGCATTAACAGAACCAAAACGTTTTCTGAACACTTATCTTAAAGGTGCTGATTCTGGTTGTTTGTCTTATGTGTAAGTATGTTTGTATATATATGTATGTATGTACGTACATATGTATGTATGTACGTATTTATGTATGTAAAGAGTCGATCATTTGAATAGGTTCAATACTTCTGAGAAATAAATGGCATATATATTTTAAAGAATTTTTTCTAGTATAATAAGTTAGTCTTTTTTGGATCAACTGAATTCGCTCAACAATTTAAAAAATAAAAAAATTATAAATTAATTATGCACAGCTGTGCAAGAAAAAATAAAAAAAGGTCCTCTAGGGAGCACTTGACTTAACTTGATTTATAAATTAAGAAAAGCTAAATTTCTTTCAGGCACAAACGATATTATATTATATTATATTATCTTATATTGTATTCAGAAACGATATAATCAAGTTATTTTTATGGCAAAGATCAGACTTAGAATACTCTCCAGTCTCTGTAGATCGTAGACTAAGAGCTCACTCTGCTAAATTTATATATCTTACATTTTACAGATTTAGGGAAAATGAGGAGGAATCCTCATTAGGCAGATAAAGATTTTTTTGTCCTTTCTGCTAATGAATAAAATTTTTCAAAATATATTATTTTTCTGAAAAATTTGTTTACTGTATATTGTTATCGGGGCTAATTATTTACTTTAATCGAATATGTCATGTGTATTTTTTTTCTTCGCTGCTTTAAATTTGTTTGTTTATTTTTTAAGCGATTTCAGATATATATCTATTTCGACGATTAAAACTAACAAATGCACAAGATTTATTCTCATTAAAAAAAAATTGCTTATTGGGCTCGTCGAAGATTAAATACCCTTGCAGACCCAGTCAACCTGCCGACATCTAATTTGTAGTGTGCTGAGTTCGAATTGTGATTGCTTATCAGGCTAACACAAGTTGTATTTCGTATCTACAGTGGTATTCTTTTGTTATAATGTATAATTATATAAGCCTCGTACATACATATACATGCATACATATGTATGCTTATGGAGACGCCAGCTATACAATTTTTAAGGTCAACATATTGGTTTATTTTCATTGACACTCTTTAAGGTTAATGTCATAAAAATACAAGATTTCTGTCTTGTTTTTATTTATATGCACACATACATGTATATTTGTCGCATATAAGCATGAGTATACAAAATCTACACATATGTATACACATTATGGGTATGAATTTTAATATGTATCATCCTTGTCTAAATATACGTATATATTCGTCTCAATAGGAATGTACAAGTATGTATACGTGTGATACATCAACAAGTATGTATCAATGTTAATGTAGTCGACATGGAAATACCCTACAAAAACACAAGTATTTATATGTTTATGATGCCCGGTCGTCCTTCTGTCTGTTTCCACAAATAGGTTTCACCATTTACAGATATCTTCAGATCATTTTTAGTTTAAATATAAGATATTGTTTGAAAACCTTTTTTCACCAAGATGGCTAAGTAAACTTAACAGTTAAGTTTAAAATAGTGCTCTGCCTCTTTAGATAAGCCTTATCAATATCGACTGATAGGCAAAACCGATCTAAAATTTAGTTACTTTTAGTTTTCAAAATGATCTTGACGAATCTATTTCGTTTAGTTTACTTTTACATGATAAATGTAAGCTGGATTCGTGAGTTCTGTTGTAGTACCAAAGGGTTGCGAAAGGGGTACAATTTTTAAAGGGTATAATTTTATGATTCCTAACTGAATGGCAAATGCTTCGTTTCGTTGTGCTTGTCCGACAGTATTTGACTGATATTTAATACAAAAAGCAATGAACTGTTTTTATATTTTCCAACATAGCAAACCGTCCAAAATGACACTTTTAATGGTCAATCTAAAAATAAAAGCAACTGCCACAAGAAAAATTGTCCGTATCGAGAAAAATTCCAAAACACTTGCTTTATGACTGCCAAAATTGATACCACACCCAATGCATTATTCTATATAATAAATTATCATATAGAATCAAAATCTGTTGGTTTTCTTAAGAGGAACGGAATAAAGACGAAGAATGTGACGTGGTGAACTTGGGGCTGTAACAGAAATCTATGATTTCTTGATTTCGTCAGTATAAATTTATATACATATAGTATATTTTCGATTATAATTAGTCTCAGGGAGAAAAAAATCAAATGAAAATAAAAATTAATCGTCTTGCTAAGAGTATAATGAAAGTAAAAGTAAATCTTTTGCTAAGAATGAGAAGAAAAACATGATGATCAGGAGGTGACAGTAAAATGCATATTATAAAATTGATATATGAATTTCTTAAGGTCTGCTTGGGTATCTAGAATATGACTTATGGTTTTGTGAATTTTGCTACTAGCAAAGGTCTGCTGTGCTATACTCTATTTGGGTCCGATTTGATCTCGATGTAAGTGCCGTCATTGTAATATGCAACGGGAACTATACTGTGTATACAGGGTATTCTCCCAGTGCAGCCCACACTAAATCTATCAATAATTGTATTTGTTGAATGTTATCGAGCGTGAATCTTTACTAAATGAGTAATTGCATATTTATATACCTTAAGTTGTTTTTTTTTTGTATTTTGTTTTTATCTGGATTTACAATAATATGTTTATAAATAAATGTTTGTAGGCGGACAGCGTATCAATCCCCCGCATCCTGCTCACGCCCTTAAATATACATAGAAATGAGGTGGCCAGAAAATCGTTGTATATATATACCGTTATACATTTATATACACCATTAATAAACCATATACACATTTAATAAATTTAAAATTAATTCTAAATACAGGTGAAATGAAAAATATAAAAGCGTATATTAATTATTAAAATTATAGGTGTGCAAATTAAAAAATATATCTATATATATATATAGAGATATATTCAATTATTTGTGTGCAAATCTGCGTACACTTTATGTATTAGTGTGCGTGTGCAAAAAGAACAAAAAAAAATTATAGACATGTTTGTTCAGCGCGCTCTTTGTGACATGAGAGATTTAAATTTTTGTTATTCCAAAAATAAATTTATTTCAAGTCATAGAAAAAGAGAATAAGGCAGAGCGAAGGCTATTCAAAAAATAATATTATTTTTTTTTCGCATCTAAAAATTATAAGCAACTGTTCCATGCAGTGAGGTGCCAGAACAATTCGAACGGGCGTCTAGTGAAGAACACGAAAATTCGAGAAAATCAAATCGATAACAACGAAAAAGTGATTTAATTTTGATCGAATTTAAAATAAAAAAAAATTAACACTCAAAATGGTTTACGAAAGTGGATTTACAACCCGTAGAACTTACAGCTCCAGACCGGTGGTTACATCGTACGCCGTGACGGTAAGTTTTGCAATTTCTGATCAACGCCACGAATAAGTTACAAACTATATAGAAATGTGTGTGGATTTCGATTTATAAAATCTGTGAAATGAATCTGCGCGTCGAAAATACAATTGCCAAATGCAAATTTGCATAATAATGTGTAGAATCCCCCGTAGATGCACGCGGCAGATGAGTTTGATGAGTTTTATGAAAAGGATTCCAGATTGAGAACATTTGTTTACATCCTGTGTACTTTTTGTTTAAGCGCTTGTACCCAACTTGCTGTATTCCATATAATATCAATATCATTTTCCAAAGGTGCAAAACAGTTTACGAAATTGAAACACGTTTGAGCGCAGAAGTAACTTACACTCTAGTGAAAAAGAATGTCTCACATATGAATATCGTATCAGTATTTGAAAAAAATCGAAATTTGTTTAATTAAAAAAATAAATAAATAAAAAACTATAATAAAATTTGTTGCTTATAGCATATAGAAACTGATGTGCATGCTTTAATTTGTACATAAGTACATACATATTGATTAATATTTGAATATTGGAATTTTTTGTGAATCTATTATAATTATGCATAATAAGTAGATCAGATGCGAATACGTATAAAGTTTATTAATATTGTTATGATTATTATGTGCAGTTTACAAAATAATATGTATGGATTTATGTACGATTCTTATGTCAGTTTTTCTTGACTTTTCTTTTCCTTATGCCTACTAAATATTCGATATTATAGTTGTTTTTCGTGTGTATGTAGACTAACATCCGGCCCACTCACTGACTATAAACAAGTACGAGGTGTACACACACACACACACACACACACACACATACACACACAGCTTGTATTTTTGTGTGTGTGATTAACAATATATGTACAAATGTATCTCTAGATCTCTTTGGGATATATATGCGTTTAGCTGTAAGATTCGCAAAACCAAATTGTTTTTGAGTGTTTTCTCTTAAGTATACGCGTTGCCTTGATTCGCCTGCTGCGAAAATATTCCAAGGTTATGAGCATTTTCTCTGTAGTTATAGTTTCGGAAAATTTGTACGCTTTCTCATCTTTGAGATTCGGCTAACATTATTGGCAAACCAAAAGGCAAAAAGCTTTTCTGCTCTCAAATTCCAAAAATAGAGTTTTTTATATATGTATATTCACATGTATGTATGTATGAATGTATGCATGTATGTACACATATGTAAGTTTGTCTGTATACTCGGACAATATTTATTTTGTAAACAGATATACACATACGTATATTTATAACTGGACTACTAGTTCAAATATTATTCAAATATTAAAATTTCAGTTTATTGTGAAAATTTTTCAAATTTCTTCTCCCTCTTTCTCTGTATTTTTCCACGTATTCTACATACATGTACAAATGAAAGTACATATATATACACACACATATGTGTAACATAAGCTGTTTGCATATTTCGTTTTATGGCTGATCTAAAAATACCTTTACAATTTCCAAAATACATTCAAAGCAACATTTTTTTGTTGAGATTTTTTGAAAAATGCGCTAAAATATAATAAACAGATAGAGAGGATAGATTGTTAAATTTATGAATTTTTGAATTTTTGAATGGCTCTCAAAATCCATTCTGCACAAATATCGTGGGATTTAGCTTTCTAGCTTGTTAGCTGTGTCGCATAGTGATGATGTTATATATAATTAATACATATTAAATACTTAATTAACATTTAAAATAAAAATACACTTTTAACTTAACTGTGCAAATAAATATTCATATAACCATTCACTCAACCACTTCAACCACATAATACATGCTAACGTGTACAGTCGGACCTCCTTAAATGAACTCACTGTAAATAGTACATTTAATGCAACAACCAACCAGCAACCAGCAACCACGGAGCATCCATGTAAATATAAATATGTACATAAATATAAATAGATATATACCTGGCTTGTTAACTCTCCATCCTTGCTGTGAATACTTGCATGCCAGCAACAACAATAGATTGATAGATTGATGTACATACGTTAAATGCGATGGATATTTGTAAAAATGTCAATGCCAAATGCACCGATGATTTTTGGGTATCCCAGCCGTTGAACCGCACGCCGTTCTGCAAAATCTAACAGCGTAAACTTGGCTTTTTCAAAATTTAAAACCCAACTCTGTGACATTCTGGGCATTGCAGAGAACAAAGAGACCACCAATTGACTGGGAGAAAGTTCCTTTTGTGCCAAGACCAACACTCATCTCCGATCCGGTAACTGCATTCGGAGTGCGTCGATCGGACTATGAGCAGCGCAAGCGATCGATACTTGATCCAATTAATCGAGCCGCAATCAAACCGAACTATAAGATCGCCTATGAGCCCATTGAGCCATATGTGTCCACTCGGGACAAGAATCGATCGCGCATCCTGGGCATGGTCCGCCAGCACATCGATACTGTGGAGGCCGGTGGCAATACCGCTGCCCGCACCTGGCGCGACTCCCTCGATTGTCAGCTGCCCCGCGTGCATCGCGCCGTCTCCGAGACTCTGCCGGTGCGCCGAGAGACCTATCGCAATGAAAAGTCGGGTGCCATGGTCACAAAATACTCTTACTAACCCCAATAGAGAGAGGGAGAGAGAGAGAGTGAGACAGAGAGAGAGCGAGAGAGAGAGGAACTCCGGTCCCTGACGAAATTACATTATCGAAACAGTTGCGAACCCAACTAAAACGAAATTGACTCGAATATCTTGGAAGTTACAATTACGAATCATTACACACACACCTGGCTATACATACTTGTACAAAATGTTCAAAAGTTTACCATACCACATTATATACGATCTGACTGTCTACTCGTTTTGTATCTAATATTTTGCCTATAATATGTCATAATCCATGCTGTATGAGATATTTTGATTTGTTTATTTTTGTATACATATTTTTTACACTGAGCCAAATTACGAAACGAATTAAATTGTTAAATAGTATTCGAACATGTTTCAATTTCCACTAGAAAACCTAAAACGTTTCCTATTCATTTCTTGTACACAAATTAATTCGATAAATTGTCATATTCTCATTATATTATAGCTATTTCCTCGATTTGGTCTGATTTAACGTAAATAGAGTTAATTACCTTTTTTTGGAGGGGGTTAATTCCATTAAAATCTATTTGCGAGAGCCTTCAGGTCAAAAAATAAATATGAGGAATGGAAATCTTTAGCGGAACAGCAAGCTGGTTTTTTTTTGTTATATAGTTGCTAGTTGCATAACATTTGTATGCTGATCGCCTATTTTCCTTTACAATTCTCACCCCAAATGCATAAATCGGAATTTATAGACTCCACGCTTAGACCTGTGCACGGACAGACCTGGCTCTCATCGCAGTCGCGCCTCCTCGGACTATTCGTACTCCTCAAAGTCGACTGTTGAGAAGAACAGTTACGATTCGAGCAACCCTTATTCCAGGCCGGAACGATCCACGTATACGTCCACTGTTGAGAATACATCGCGTAGTGGCCCAGGTGGTGCATACAATTATAGCACCGAGAGAACTAGCACCACTGGCGCTGGACCCGGTGGCTACAGCTACTCGTCGACCACCTCTGGAAATTTGCCCGGCGGCACCAAATACCGCCACTTCTCATACCATGTCTAAGCGCAAACGATTTAGACAAAAGCAATCGCATAAATGGTTTATATATGGCTCAAATATTAATTTCACTAATCACTCCGCCTAAATTGTTTTATAATTGTTAATCGCAACTAGAAACTACATCTAACCAACCACATACTTATACACGTATGTATGTATGAAGTTCTTTTGATATTGATATTTATATTGTCTATCACCCGAATTGTGTAAATTTTCGAGTTGACTAACATAACTAATGATTAATTTGATTGTTAAATAGATAATAGATGTTGATAAGCAAAATCTATCTGATGTATTTACTCTCCATAAATCATTAATAGTTTAAAAGTATTTGTGATACAATAAAATAAAATCGCGTTCACCAAAAACTCTACCTCTAGTTTCATATGTACAAATATATATATGCTGCCTCATTCAATTCTGATAATTCCAATTTAAATACGATATTCATATAATCTGACCGATCTATGCTGTGACAACAAATTCAATTGAATCAAATAGTTGGGGTGTCTGCCAAAAACTCACCATCAAAATATATAAATTTTAGTTAGACATCAACGAAACGGGTTTTTTTTTGGTTTTTCATAAGACATATTTAAATTAAATTCAATGTTGTATAATTCTCTTACAGTATCCGTCCACTCATAATGTGACTCGTGTAAGTATTCGCATTTATTATTTGTGTTGCTCATGTCTTGTGCTTGTCATCCATCATCTCTTTTATGATTTTGAAATTTTCCTGGTCACACTTCAACCATACTTCATCGTCGCCTGGAATTATACGTGGTTAGTACTCTTATACCATAAATATGTTTCTATTCACAAAAATCGGATCAGTTCAAACAGAGTTGCAGTATTAGAAGTCAGTTCTCTAATTTTTGATTTAAGTTTTAATTTTAGATTGAACATCTTCAAAATTCGATGAATAGATCAAATTACATTTTTATTTTTAATTAAGAAGACTCGTTAAGTGTTTTTTTTAAATTGGTTTAGCGAAAGATTAGTGGTTCACAAAGAGTGGCACAAAAATAATACAATATATGCATATTAATATTTAATAAGCGAACAGTTACGGATAAAATAATAGCACCATTCTCATAAATAGATACAAACAAGACTCTTAACAAAATGTGAGAAAGAAACAAAAATAATTTTATTCAACGTTTTCAACTTATTTAAATTTATTTAAAACTATCATAAACAATTGCGGAAGTGGGGATTCTAATTTTTCGATGCTTTTTGGCACTTTTCTCGTAAAAATAAAAAAAGATTATTAGATATATTGAAAAGAATTCCAGGAGGAGTAACAACTTTAATTTATAGGGGAATATTAAACAATATATTACTAATTAATATTTGACAAAATTGCGAGACTAATGGTTTCCTGAAACTGAGAGCTCGTCCTTGGAGCGAGAGCAATATGATAAATTGTAGAAGAATGAAGGCTAAAGAAAGGATAATGAGTTTAGCGAGAATTTGTATTAAAATGGCAGGCAGGCTTGCCCATGATTGGACGATGTATATAAGGTGGTCACATGATCTGAGATTCTGAGATTCTGAGATTCTGAGATACCAGCCCAAAGAAAATGCGAGTGCGATAGAGATGGCATGGCAATTGAATACGAGTGGACTTTAGAGGTGGGATTTGCAGAGTGCGAAAGGGATGGCACATGCTTACTATTGTTTTGCTCGACTGACAGCACTTGGCGGAAGTTCAAATCATTGTAGCAATGAAATAAATAAATTAATTAGTTAAATTAAATAAATGAAAATAAATATTAAATATTTATAAATAAAAATAATAATAAAATAAATAAAAGTAATTATAATGCAACCATGCAAATAAAATACATGAAGACAAACAATTACCATGTCACCACCTTATATAGTTACAGCAAGATCTTGTCTAGCAGCTCTGCAGCAAAATTGTTAGTTATTTACTTGCTATAGTAATGCATAATTCATAATCATAAAATACTTTTCTTCTCACGCATTTCTACTTGCATTCTGCATATTTCGTGTTTGTGTTATATGAAATGAACTAACCAAACTTGCACAAATATAATAATAGGTATACAAATCGAGCTATCCCATCTACTCGAGTTACTCAATCCCAAGACGTATCGTCAGTGGAACACGTGTTATAACATCGCCTGTTCGGGTTGTTACCTCTCCCAGCCGCGTCTATTCGCGCATTGTCCACTCTCCATCGCCTGTGCGTGTTGTGCGCACGACAACGCGTGTTATTTCATCGCCGGAGAGAACCACCTCCTACTCATACACTTCGCCAACGACATACACTTCGTATAGTCCATCGACCTATTTGCCATCGACCTACTACACTTCGTCCTATATACCCACCTCGTATACGACGTACACACCATCGTATCACTACAATCCCACAACAATTACACGCGTCTATGCCCGCTCGGCATCGCCATCGCCAGTGAGGATCGTTACATCTCCGGTTCGTGCAATTCCCTCATACTTGAAGAGACTCCCACCTGGATATGGCGCACGGGCCTTAACTAACTACCTCAATACTGAACCCTTTACCGTAAGTTGTGGCCGTTCAATATCGAACTTTTGGCTAATGCAGATTCGTTCAAATCGGCATAAGAGCATCAGCGATAACACTATTTTCAAAAGTTTTCTTTCTTAAATCAAAAAAAAAAAAAAAAAACAAATTAAAATGTTTAGACCTTCACTGAGGAAACGGGTAGGATTCGCAATCGAGCCCAATCACTGATTCGCGACCTGCACACTCCCGTCGTACGCCGTGCCAGAAGCTGCACACCTTTCCCGGTGACTGGGTAAGTTTACGACACTCTATACATAATATTGGGCAAAATAATGTGGTGAATTTATGAAAATATGAATGTCAGCAGTTAGAAGGAAGCATAATATATTTAGTTCCCGTATCCCTTATCAATGGAGTAGTTAGCTTTTCGGAAAGAGTAGTTCTAATTTTATTTTTTCATTTAATTTAATCTAAGCCAAGTTGATTCTACGAAAAGCCATGCCTGGCTTATACCCCTTATCACACTTTCTTGATTATTTTGTTCTTTCCTTTTAATTTTCAATAGATTTCAAATACTTTTCTGTCTTAATCATAATAACCTTGCTTTGTTATCAGAAGTTAATATAATTAAATATATATATTTTAGAGCTGCATCAAATTTCCGTATAATACATGCCTCCCAGAGTTTGATAGTGGATTACTGATTACCTTAATTAAAGGTCGAGACACGCCCACATCCATTACCATCTCTGCCCCCGTATAAGGACTATTTTCCCCAGGGTTTCTTGTTGACTAAAACGACTGGTTTTATTTAGTTAATCATTTTTTTCAACTCGAAAATTAAAATCGTAACTTCACTGAAAATATCATGAAATCTCTCCAAACAATTATGTTTATCTTCGAGCATATCAGAGTATGATATGGCGTCATTTGAGTTAGGTATTTAGGGACATTTATTCAGGGTACAGGTAGCTACAGGAGTAAAGTCAATTCTAGTTTAAAGGTTTCCTAAACATGTTTAATATACTTTAGTTGGAGGATTTTGTACAAGATAAAAAGTTATATATAACATATATCTATATATATATACAAAGGGACTATATACTTGTGAAAGGCTTAGACGGTTTCTAAATAAATATTTCCAAACAATGATGGTGTTGGATAGAGAGTAATATAATTGTGTTTTTAGCTACTCCTATGGCCCAACATCACAGTTAGCCCTAGATGCTTACGTGGCACGCGTTACAAATCCGGTGCGACACATTGCAAAGGAAGTGCACAATATATCCCACTATCCAAGACCCGCTGTGAAGTATGTTGGTAAGTAATTTGAGGTATATGCTGATATGTTGCCTCTAATACATTTGGATTATGATTGTAAACATAATAGTAGTGTTAAGGTATTAAGTTGCAACCAGCTTTGCCGTTGAAATTTGGTATTTAATGCTGTCTTTTAAATATTAAATGATAAGGTAAAAGTCATCTTGCCTCTGTAAGGATATGTGGTGATAAGGCTTATAATATTAGAAGCCCCATGTACGATTCGGACAAAGTTCGAACAGATATTAACCTTTTGTCCTGGTACCTTAGACATCCGACCTGGAAGAATGAGAAAAAGAATGTTCCACAAGAAGGTAAGTATCGTTGTAAACGATTGATTGATTGATTGATTGACTGATTGATTGATTTATATTTATACGCTTGTAAACGCTATTTGTATATAGCAATTAGAACCTCGACTTAGCCTGTCACTCACTGTCATGCTCGTTCCACCTAATCATTTATTGGGGATCTTCAATTAGTTAATTGAGTATTACATTGAAAAAGTGTTTTCCATTAATTTTCTCATATTTCAAAAGAAAACAAAAAAAAGAAAGATTGTACGTGGTCTCATATACATTTTGCATAGGATCAAAAGTAATATGTAGGAGCAAACTAAATTCAAATACTTGTGACTAATGCATCGAACTTTCGCATCCTTATTAGCTTTGTTCTTTGTATCTTACTAACTTAATATGTTTTATGATTGATTGACTCTTTCCAGTTGAAGCTGTTGAAGTTGAGGCCTAAATGATAATATGCCTGACTTTATAATATGGACATACACACTTTATAATTTTTGAATAAATAAATAAAAGGAAAATTCATTATGTTTGCCAATTGTCAAATAAAATCGATATCTTAACAATGAACAAACGATATCACTAAACTCAGTCGCTTTCACATCTTGACTAATGTGCAAGCCCATATTAACTCTTATCACTGACACAAACTAATCAAAAGCAATAAAAATAAATTACAATAAAAACAACAAAAATCTGACGAATCGTTTTAAATACTAATATTTCTCAAATACTTACCAACAACCTTAGCGACCTATCTATCTTTTAAATATGTATATTATTTGATTTACATCTGTTCCCTACCCAAGTCCTCAATTTGTATAATTATTATTATTAATTAAATATTGTTGGGCATTTACGCATATGTACGTTATTTATTGATTTATATAAACTTAAAAAAAACACCGACACATATTTATATTTATAACTGTGTATTGTATTTGATAATGAATGCCATGTATAATGATACCATTTTATATAAATACATGTACTTATGTGCATACATATGTTCTCACTTAAGTACAGATCTTAAAATGTACACCTAATTGCAATACAATGTGTTTAATTAGCGATGGGAGATCAACTGGCTATATAAAAGTTCTTTTTAGTTCAACTTCAACTTCCACAGATTTGTATTCCTCTGAACAGGAAATTGATTTGACATTGGAGAAAACTCATAATTTCCACTTTCTTTAGCAAAAAGCATTACATAATTTGTTTAATTATTCTATAATTATTTGGATGTTTTAGAACTAGTTGAACTCTAATCAAAGTTAATGGATTTCTTCATAATACATCCTTCACAGGATAAGTCTTCGACACGATCGACACTTCTTCAATTAAAATAACAAAAATCGTATTTACAATGCTCTAAGAAATAATGACTTATCCAAATCGAAATGTGCGCTCTACTATAATCCCAAAGGTATAAAGCAACAACAGAAGAAAAAAATGCTCTAATCAGTATTGTATATTCGAAACTTCTCAAGCAAACTGGCTAGATCGGATTGTTACAACAGATACTACTACCGTTATAGCTCATAGACCCCTCCATCGACACCATTAAAAGATTTGATACAAATACAAAGAACACAATTTAGTTTACAAGATACCATGAGCTGGAAATGGAATCAATAAAAAAAAATATGTATGTGGGCACGACAAAATCGAAATGATAAACTGTACTGTCTAGACAATAATCTGATAAAAGTACCACTCAAAAACCTGCGCTTTCGTCCCACTCTGCCGTGATTAGACGACATTTTAGTAGAGCATCTCAGATTGGAGATGCTGCACATGATAAATATACCCACACATGTTCCACACATGTTCTAGACAATTAAGCTGATGTATATAGATAGAAGAAAATATAAAATCTGATTTGTTTATACAGTTCTGAAGATGAATTCCGACGGTATTCAAAATATATAAAACAAAAAAAAAAGCCGGCAAAAAACCAATTTGAAAACATATAAAAGCAGGTCACCAAAAAATAAAAAAAATTCCTTAGATTTCGCAGCGAACTTATATGCAAGTATAAAACTGTATTTGTTTAAATTTATTCTTATAGTTAGTTAATCCTATGGTAATATATCTTGTGCGAATTTTAATGACCTTGACCTATATTTTATGATTTGCAGCAGGAAACGAAATGGGTACACTTTAGTAATACTAAGAATATGAGAATGAATTTGGCATGTGTTGACTTTGAATCGACAGGTGTGATCAAATTTATATCATCATTACTATAAATAAATATAATGTACATACACACATATGACATCCATGCACTCATCCATGCATTCACACACACATCTGCATGTTGTTATATATTCCATATATATGAATGTTGAAGAAGATACAAAATGACACAACTTACTTTCCTACAAGCACATCTTGATGGGGACATACATTCTTAAAGAACTTCTGTTTAGATATATACACCAAATGTTTAGGATTAGTTTTTAAATGACTTGATGTGGATAAATCAATATACATACTTATATACATAGCTGGGTAGACTTGATTAACTCCTCTGAGTTCGGTTATTATAAATTCATCATAACTAACTTTTACGCACTTGTAAATAACAGATTTGAGATATGAGAGTGATGAAACACAATAAATAATACATGTACCATATACTTATCAAAATTCTTATATATAAATATATTTTCATATATTTATTTATATAGGAATGTGATTGTTTTTTTTTCCTAACAATTGACATAAACATACATACTGTCATACATATCTTTGTTGACACTAAAGCAACTAGAAGCCAGTTACTAATACTCATTAATTAAAATACAATTACTCTATTATTGGAGTCTACAAATCTGCAAGTCTGCATTATTGATGTATATGCTATTATCTCCGGAATCACAAATGGTAAGTCATTATATAGCAATAATGTGTATATTTGAATACAGTCACAGATATACACTACTTATTTACACTAAACTAGCTAATTATATTCATTTCGATAAGTATGATAATGTGATTTCTAAAGAAAGTTATTCCTAACATTATTCATAACTGGCTTTGGATTTTAGATGCCGACTTGGACCCGAATCGCCCAACGAGAAAATTCTCTGCTCCCAGGCCTCTTGAAGATGCTGCCGATGTGGAGTCCAGGGAGAAGCAGCGTCTACGCCAGGAACGCCTGATGACCGTCAACGAAGATGATCTTGAAGTGGAGAAGAAACAAGCTCAGTTGGCCGATGAAGCGAAGCGTCGCAAAGAGACGTAAGCCATTTCTAAATTAACAATAATAATAATACAAATAATACTATGCCAAAAATGTTAACAGTGCTCTCAAGGAGAAGAAACAACGAGAGGAGGCTGAAAATGCCCTAAAGGAAGAACAGGCCCGTTTGGCTGAGGCAGCCAAGCAAGCTGCTGCTGCGGAAAAGGCCCGCCTAGCTGAAGAGGCAGCTCAAAGAGCCGCCGAAGAGGAAGCCCAAGCCGCAGCAGAAGCCCAAGCCGCAGCAGAAGCAGCAGCTGCCGCTAAGAGAGCCGAAGAGCAACGTTTAGCTGAAGAGGCCCGTGCTGCAGAGGAAGCAGCCCAACAATTGGCGGAAGAAGAAGCCCGTGCTGCTGAAGAAGCCAGAGCTGCTGCAGAAGCCAAGGCTGCCGCAGAAGCTGCCGCCCAAAAAGCTGAGGAGGAGGCTCGTTTGGCTGAGGAGGCAGCCCAAAGGGCAGCTGAAGAAGCTGCTGCACAAAAAGCCGAAGAGGAACGCTTGGCTGAGGAGGCCCGCCTAGAAGAGGAGCAGCGCTTGCGGGAGCAGGAGCTGAGTCGCCTGGAGGAAATCGAAAGGCAGGCCGAAGAGGAACGTGAGGGCGACCTTGCACGCCAAGCAGCCGAATTGGCCGAAATCGCCCGTCAAGAGGCGGAAATCGCTGCTCAAGAGCTGCAATCGATTCAAAAGGAAGGCAGAGATGTGGCTGAGCCCATAATTGATGAGCCAACCTCTCCTGTGGAGGATCAGCAGGAACCGACCATAGAATTAAATTCGAATATCGAAGATGTTACAGGCCAGGTGGATAGCACTGCCGGAGATAGTTTTGTAGAAGACTCTGAAGAAGAAGACGACGATGAATAAGGAATTACTCTAATGATCATTTTTGCTGACGACATCTACAATTAATGTTCATTGAAGTTAGAAACCTTCTTTATTTTTTGCGAACTCAAAAACATGATGGTAGACAGTTGAACTCGTTTTAATTCGAACAGTATCTATTTGCCATAAAAACAATGTAGTTGTTTTTAATATTACTTTATAGCACTATAATTGCCAAAGCTTTTGTGAAACTAACACTACTAGCTGAATGACACTTCCTATCAGATTAACATAATAGAAATATGATTCAAATCTTTTATATATTTAAGAAATATATAAATATGATTGAGACTCTAATTATGCAGTTTTTCTTTTAGTGCTAACTTAAAAGAGTTATTCTTTAACTACTGCCATTGGAACTTTTCACATTAGTTCTCTTCAGGACCCCTAGTGGAGACTTTGACTTTTCTATACCAAGCTAGGTACAATAGTATTTTTTTCTACACTCTGCGAAATTCGATTAAAGGCACATGATTTTGTCCTTATAAAAATTAAAATACATTTTTAAAATTTTATTTTGTTCTTCAGAAATTAGTTATTTTAAATACACATCAAATAAAAATCAAATATGCGGTTTTCATTCATTTTTATTATTTTTTTTTTTAGAGCCTGTTCCATTTTCACCTGATTACTTCCAAAATAAAAAAGGTTTTAAATGAAGAGAATGAGGTAGAATATTCCGGAACTGAATAATAGCCTAACTGATTTATTTGTACAAATTAATATCACCTTTTATTAGGTTACGCAAGAAGAACAAAAATTTAGTACTAAAAGTAAGCTAATGTTAGTAAAACAGCTATGACTGCAAATAGCTGAAATAGTTTTTGTGCAGATAATTTATATATTTAAGACTAGGACAAACAAGTGGAATTTAAAAATGTTTAGTAGCATATATATAATTTTTGGATCTTAAAGAATAACCAGCAAGAAACTTTAGAATATAAAAAGAATTGCAAAAAAGGTCATTCGTCTATAAAAAAAATTTATTTACATTTGCTTTGAATCTTTAGGCAGAAAGAGACTTAGTAGACGACGCGGAAAGTGAAATATCATCGGCATACATCAGAACCCCGAATTGACTTATCACATAAGTAAGGTTATTAATATGTGTATAAAGTGAACAACAAGGAGCCATCCTGACTTTCTTTCTTGTAGAAAAAATATTAAAATCATCTTTAAATAGTAAGTATTAACAATTGGTATTTATTTATTTACATGTGTACGATTGTTCCCAATTTTAAAATGCTTCATTATGAATTCCTTATTGGCAGACGATAAACAATTATCAAACATACTACAAAAAAAGAAAAAAACATATATAAATATATTTCCAATATAAAAAATATATGTGATGTGAGCTTTGGCGACACTAACAGGACACAGTGATGGAAGCTCATGTAAAAATCATGTAAAAAATTAATTATGAATCTTAATAATTTTCGTAAAACCGCTAGATGAGTAATTACAATTATTTTTAATATCTACAATTTAATATGTAAAAAGGATGGCAGCCCTACGCTGGGGTTCATAGCAAGCAGCCGGACAGCGCTAACAGAGATCGATTAGCGTTGCCAGACTGTGCGGAGAAAGTCATCAAGTCGTTGGACATTCGTTCAGCAGAAACGTCCGAAAGGATCGTTCAGCGCAGTCAGAATTGCTCAGCGAATAATACAGAGAGTATTGTGTATTGCATTGTACATCGTTAAAAAAAATCGGCAAATAGGTGTATATAGTATTCGACTTATAAGTAAATACCAGCAGATAAGATCATTATGGAGGAGAAGGATGATCAACTTTCGAACTTTATACAACTGTTGCTGATAAGTTATGTAAAGCAATTTCGGATAAACCATTTTCATATACAAGGAAATTCTCAGCTGAGCAGAATGCAAAGTCTTATGTGTCGCATAAGGGTCGCCTTTTAAAGATATGATATTGTTAATACTTACCAACAAGAACAATAGTAAACAAAGCAATCGTCGAGTTGCAAAACGGTAGTAATGTTATTCCAATTAAGTTTGCTGATGCAATAATACCAAATCGTCCCAGTGACATGACCAAGCTCGTTGCTTTTCCCCTAAAATTATATATAGATTTTCCATACTTGTTATACATGCAACTTGGACCAATACCGAAATATGTATAACCGAAGTGGTATGAGTATAATAATAATATTATATATATATAATATAATAAATTATAATGAGTATAAAATATTAAATTATAATAAATACATATACATATTAATATATATATATATATATATATATATATATATATATATATATCTGAGCACAGCTAATTGGTTTAAATAAGATTCCGATAATTGTTTCGTACCTCAAATGTGTTGGCATTAGATCCACAATCGCTCCTATCATAATGGAAATTGATAATCCAGGCAGCAGGATGTAAAGACAAAATAGTACTAGGACTACTGTGGAGTTCGAAACAATGTGTAGTAAGACTCCACTTAAAATCGCACATACAAGTGCAGCGAACAGAACGTTCTTTCGACCCAGAGGATTCAAAATAGCGCCTTGAATGGCGAATCCCAATAAAAATGAAGCTCCAACTATCATATTATCAATGTAGGTCCTAGTTGATATCTCATCGGAACAGACCTAAAAGTAAATATTATTGGCTAAGATCTTTCTATCGATATAGTAATTTTTTCAACTTACCGCAGTGTTATTTAATGCTCCATTTTGCTCTTGTTTGCCGTAAGAACCTTCCAATATTTGACAAACTGTTGAATTATTACTTTCAGCGCTGGATGATCGATTTACAATTTCTGGGAACCAAAGCTGCATACCATTTGAGCTACAAAATAATATTCAAATTAATATATGTATGAATATTAACATGGACTGAAAAATATGTTAAAAAATAAGTAAATAAAAATACAACAACAAAATATGAACCATGTGAAATTGAAGATGTAATAATTTGAATAGCGCGCCATATTTGCATGAATGAACGGCTCATTTGTTCAGTATTGCAAAACGCAAGAAAAGTAGAGTGTGACAACAGCTGAGGCTGAAGACGAGTGTGGCTCCGTGCTATGGCGAGTAAGAAAGGGATGACAGCATATGTGGGCGCTGCAGTTACGATCGACGGATTGATGAGCGTTGCATTTATAAGGATTTAATCTTTAACAACCAATTTATAATCTTACCTGAAAAACAAACAAAGCACAGCCACGTTGCACAATATGAAATTGAAACCATGCGGCTTGTGAAATAAAGGAACTGTGGCACGTGCGATGTTTGTTACCATGCCACAACCCTTCTGGTTTGCCAATACGTTTTCGCCGGCTTGTGTTTCTGGTTTCAGCGTAAATTCACTGTTTTTGAGGACTTGAGTTAATGAAAGACCTCGATTGAATTTACTAATCCAATCCACAGCGCTTAGTGCCTGACTTTCTTTATTTTGTGAGAGCAGAAGTTTCGGGCTTTCTGGATAATATATAAGGATTATTCCTCCAATAAGACCCGGTAGAAGAGACGCTAACATAATCAATCTCCATGGTCGGAAAACGAATTCGCCAACTACATGGATGGACCAGTCTGAAGATAATATCGCCCAAGCAGTTGCTGCAAACGAATAAGTTCAATTTCAATTATTTGTCAGAGTTTATAGTTTATAGTAATCTTATAAAAATAATAATAATATATTTATACAGAGCAAATTAAAGTCTGTCTGTTGATGTATTCGTCTATATAACTCTAACTCAAAAGCTATGGAAGATACGGGTTTGTCATTATAGCGACTCCATCCTGCGGGCGTGGCAAATGGCCAACTTTCAAGGTCGTGGTCAACCATTTACCAACCAAATTTGGTGACTGTAGCCTTAAAGTTTTGGGAGATGCGTGGCTTTATCGATTTACGATTTTCAATTTGATCGATTTCCTAGCCTCCTAGTCGACGTAGCATGCCAGTTTTTACATTTAATCTGACGTGGGCACATGTTTCAAGTTTCGATATCAGAGTATACAAATTATGACTTGACGCCAAGTTTGAGGTATTTATCTTAATCGAGCTGCTGTTAATTTTAGTTCCAAGTTCGCCTCGAATATCAACTTAATCAATAACATAACTAAATTTAAGAATTTCCTACATATAAAATTCTCTTTGCATCTGGTATATTGTGCTTAATACTAAAAAATTTCAGTGTATAAATTACCTGGGACATAAATTGCGGTCACACTGACAAACATCGTGGAATAGTTAATCGTAACTGCTCGGTGCCGAGGTATATTGAATTCGCTCAAGTACGGATAGAGTCCAGCTGAGACACCGCCAAGACTATGAGAGATTAATTTACATTGACTTGTTTATGGATTTTATTGGTTAACTTATATGGAGTGGTGTGGGTGTGGGCGTTTAAAGAAATTAGATTTATTTGCATATTGAAAATCCCATAGCAAAATTCCATTGCAAACGTAGGAATGTGTAAACTACAGAAAAAATACAGCTAACAATTAAATTATATTTTGATATTTTTTAATATTTTCAATAGAGAATGGACCCAGATAAGGAAAACTACGACTAGAAGATACTCTGAACCCAACTTTTGAACATATAGAGTCATTTAAGGCACGGTTTCAAGTTCTGCTCACTCAACCAAGAAAAGATAATTATGCAAGTAGAAGTTTTCTCAATTTGTATAACTGAAGCATTTCCACAAAGTCCCTGAACTCATATATTTATTTGTATTTATCCATGATTAAATCACGATGTACTGCTGAATCGGTCTCTATATGAGAACTTTGCCATTTACGTGAGTCGATTATAAATTACAAAATTAAACCAGCCCAGACTAGAAAGTATTACCATAAAAAAAATAATGACAAAATGAAGTGGATTAAATGTTTATCTGAGCAATCAGATTTATTAAATTCATAAGTACAAATGGTAGAATATATATTTCAACATAAAACTCACTTACCTGATACCGCAGAGGAGGTTGATTATGTTAAATAACCAAACGCTTGTGACGAACATGAGCATAATCAGAAGGGCGCTGGAAATAAATGCTCCGCACAGTAAAACTGTTCGTCGGCCAATGACGTCGCTGATATATCCCCATATATAGTTTGATATGCAGATACCTTTAAAAATGTTAAGTGAACTTGTTTACAAACTGTTAAATATATAATTGCTCATTATAAAAATAGCCGTGTAATCTGAAATTATAATTCTTATTAATTGTGAATATTTCTCTGAAAGTAAAAATGTGAATCTAAAAAATGCCTTTTGAAATTATGAAATTAGTCGGGAAACTTGTTCTCTCGATTGCTATTAAAGCTTAGCACCTTATTGAATACCTTATATTGGTATGAATCGCCATACTAATAGTAGCTTAATTTATTATCACTAGTTAATTACTGCAAAATATATAAACAATGTCATTTCATCATCTGTGAGAAATATGAAAATGCTAACGTTTTGTAAACAATTGTTTTTAGATAGACAATTTCTTGATAAGAAGTCGAACTGCCCTTGTCGCAAAAATATGCTAATTTTCTGGTACATTTTGGGGTTTTTTCTGATTGTGATTTTTCTGCCTTACATCTGATTGCTGTGCAAAACATGCTATGCAGAATAACCGACTTTCAAACTGATTGACGGCTTTTCATGATCACCCTAAACATTTGTATACAAATTATGTAGTTTGATATGTCTTCTTTCATGCGTAAAACTATAATAAATAAGCATGAGCTTAGTCGGATGTGGGCAGAGGAAGCCTCTCCCCATCCCTCCCATACCGAGCAAGTAGTAAATCGGTAAAGTGGTTGAATGTAAATGTGGAAAACTGGTGTTGTATGTAAATTAAATCACTCACCTGCAACAGATGCTGCCATCATGAGGCCCTTCTCGGCTTCTGTTGTTTGAAACTCGCATTGGGATGCGATTACAATAATTCCCAGTGATTGTTGGGCAGCCACAGATGAGATTGTTAAGAGACCACTTACAAGCAATAGAATCCACTGGGTCTTGCCATAGCCTGCACCATAGATGAGGTATATTTTCCTTAGTTCGATCAAATACAATAGATAAAACTGGTTGGCTTACCAATCTTCTCCAAGACTTCGTCATATTCCAATGAGTTGGAATCACCAGCTTCGGAAATACGGTCCTGCATATTGCTATTCCAACGGCGTCCATTCAACTGATGCTCGTGACAAAACTGCCCCGCCTTATAAGTATCTTATAGAAATGCACCACATTCCACTCAACTCACAGCTGTGAGTAAAACCCAAAAACATTTGCAGCTTGAGTAAGCAAAAACTTGTTCTGAGAACAACATATTCAGAACATGTTAGCTCAGAGATCACACTTATATCTACAAGAGAGCTAATTGTTCTGAACAAATTGGTAGAAATTATACTTTAAATATATTAATGTGTGATTAATAGGCATATTAAAATATCTCTGATAAGTCGATAAGTCATGATAGTCATGATAGACTTTCTCTATACCCATGATAGACAAATACTGTAATCAGAAATCGCAAAAACCATTATACTTGCGGATTTAAATCTTAAATTTGATTTTGGCTAAGATGTTTCTCTTAACCTGTTTACTCTTGAAACCACACTTACAACCATTTTTTCAATCTAGAAACAATTGCATTTAACACCTGTTCATTTTATTTATTTTGTTAAGGGTAATTAAATTTTGTCGCCAAGCTTGTAACTTATTGAGAGAAACGGCTTCCGCACTATAAAGTATACATATGTTTGAGCTGTTTCAGACAGTCTATGCGAATTTTGTAGTCTAGTACTGCTTCAGCTTAAGAACAGGCTCGATGGAACTAATTTTACCCTTATTTTTGCTAAAGGCTATAGGTATAGATATAGGTCGTACCATAAACTGTAATAAGAATAATCGATCGAAAGACTGCAAACAGCTGAGACAAATATTTGTTTAAGACGAAACATTTTTAACAAGTAAGAGTGCTGTAGTCGAGTGAGATCGCCATTCTAGTTTTAATGGCAAATTTCCCTTTAAAAAGTATTGTACCCAAATGTGAGAAAGTCTTCAAGTGCACTCTTTGCTTGTTTTAGGTCCAGGGACTATAGCCTAACAAAAAAAAAGTCGAATGAAATGCATTATCTTATTCACAAGCCCGAACTGACCCGAACTGGCGGCTACAAATACGTGCATACACATGCACACATATATATATATGCACACGAAACTGCAGAATATACACAAAAACATATCGATGCTCCTGCCATTCCTTTCTCACACATGCGCTCGCATATTTATATGCACACAAAAAAGAGTTCAATATGAGAATACACTTTCGACTATCATTTCCGTGATTTTGATAACATTCCTTTGCATATTGTGTATTAATTAGCAGATTCTGGCTTTAAAATTGTGGCATTTGTTGCTATCGGTAATCGAATTTTATCGATATTCCTGAAAGGGTGGCAGTTATCGATAAGATAAAGCAAACTTGATCTGCGACTGGTATTCGAGAATCAATATTCCAAATTTGAAGTCTCTAGCTCTTATAGTCTCTGAGATCCGCTTATTCATACAGATGCACAGACGGACGGACGGACAGACGGACATGGCTATATACTTTATGTGTTGGAGATGCTTCCTTCTGCCTGTGACATACATTTTCACAAAACCATTATACCCTTTTTACCCATTTTTAATGGGTTCAGGGTATAAAAATATTTGCACTGAAGTTTAATGGTGATTTCAACACTCACAAGAGCTTTCAATTATAAAAGCTCCAGTGAATTTGACTGTTGGCAGAAAGCAAGTAAAAGCTTTCGTTTCAATTCATTGACGTGATGGGATTAAAATCTGAATGCTGGGAAATTGAAAGCTATCGAAAGCTATCTGAATTCGAAAAAATAGCATTTTGGATTTTAGATTAAGAATTTTCAACATAAACAAATCGAAAGCTAAAATTTGTATGATAATTCAAAATAGATCAAAATTTGTTTAAAACGTATTATTTCCAGCTCTGATCTGAAACGTAGATGTCAGTTGATTAACTCTTTGTTTTTACAGTTGTCCAAGCAACCTACTTACGTTCACTAACCACCAACGACCTTGATCACCGCAAATAATCGACTTACCTGTCGCAACATGTTTAAAGCCAACAAAATTCATTAATATGCGTATGCAGAATCAAAGTTCATGGCCGTTAAGTCAATTGGTAACTCAAATGTTTGAAACATAATACCAACCACTATAGTTTTTTCATTTATATTACATTGTAATTAGACCTAGTGTTTTAAGATTTTACATTGACCAATATTAATGACTTTGCGCTGCGCCTGTAGAGCAGAAAACAGCTGCACTTTAATTAGCAGGTGTGTAAACAAATTTTATTACCATTTCCTTAACTGCTTTTTAACAATGTGTTCTGTTATTTAGAAATATATTTCTCAAAACTAAAAAAAAAATTATAATTTTCTTATATTTCTTTTTGTATATTTAGAAATTATTTCTAAAAACCAGAATATGTTTATATTTTTCAGTGGATTTTCTCAATTTTAGGATGCTTACAAGATGCATTCATATTTTTAATTGCTGCTCTTTTCGTTGAGGCCTAAGCCCAGGATTTATTGCAGTGTATTGTTGTGAGTGTAAATTTGCATGAGTGCTGTTTGCTGAGAATGTCGTCTTCTTAGAAACTTGTTCGAATTCTTAGAAACTTCAAAAAAGTGTGTGTAATTCACCAGTTGAGTTCTAATTAATAACTGCTTTTATTGTTTGATAGACTAGCCTTATATCTAACAATGTTTGTTTATTTATTAGTACTAAGATGATTACAATTGTTTTTTATGCATAATTATTTATAATATACTAATGTATTTTTATTTACATAACTGTACCTACAGCTAGGGACGTTTATTTGAAAACATTTAAGAGTCTACACTTATGCAGGGTCTTTTCCCAAAAGAGTGTCCAATTTTGAACAAAAATAGTGGTTGATTTTTTTGATCATTATTATTAAGAACAAAATATTTAATTTGTTAATAATGACGATGTCTAAGATGCTTGCAATAAAAACAAACAATCCATTTATTTTATAAATATTTTCTCCTTATCCATTCATCCATTCTCGATTTGTTGCGGTCAGGACCAGTCTCGATTGATTATTTACATTGGAATAAGGAAAGTAAGCACTGCACAAGCTGTGGGGGAATGATATTATTCACATATTATTTTTTTTAAGTATTTAACAACATAATTACCAAAAACGAATCCAGAAAATACTCCAAATGTTATAGTGCAGTACGATTCCAAAAGTATTCCAATGAGGTTGCTGCCAAAAACACTACCCGTGCGTCCAAACATTAGGCATATGCAGAGCGCCTTGCCTCTTAAATGGGTGGGGACCAGATCCACGACGGCACCACTCAAAACCGATACGCATAAGGCTGGCAGTACCAGGTACAGGCAAAAACAGACTATGATGACAATATCATTTTGTATCCACACCAATAATGCAGCAGCAACGGAAGCTATGGCCAAACTAATTGTGATTGTTGATTTGCGCCCAATTCGATTCATAACAAAACCGATTAAAATGTAGCCGACAATGAGAACCAAGCCGTAAATAATTGTGTCTATATAGCTCCTGGTATTCACTTCATCGTTGCATATCTGAAAGACAAAAAAGGCTTAGACGTCGAGATATATAGGTGTGGTATGTGTACCAATACATTTGTTGTTAAGTTGAGTTGGGCCTGATCAAATGATGCATCGATTACATCACACACTGTCATGTCGTCCTCGGCAATGTCTGATCTCAAACGATTCAATATTTCTGGATACCACAGTGCCATTCCCGCCGAGCTGAAAGTTAACTTTGAACGTAACAAAAACTCAAGCGTGTTGGTAAAAAAAAACCCACCTAAAGAAAAACCCACACATAACCAGGCAGCTTATGCAAAAGTTCCTTAAATATGGTTTTTTGAACAATGGCAACGTTTCCTTCCACATATTTTGAACAGAGACCTTCCTAAAAATATTGCAAAAGAATTAATTAAATAAAAAATAAATAAGATTGAATACTCACGGCGAGTTGGAAACGCTCAGTATATTTTCCTTATCAGTGCAAACATCAGATTTTATTTTCTCAACTTTGAATTCCTTAAGCGTTTTGCCTGAATTTTTCACAGCAATCCAATTTAGTACGGCATATGCCTCATCGGTTTTACCCATCGATATTAATAATTTTGGAGTTTCGGGCAATCCAAATAGCATAATGGTTCCCAACACTCCAGGAAGTAAATAAAAGAAAGTCAATAAACGCCAAGGTCGAAATGAGATCGTCTCCGTCACTTCTATACTCCAATCCATCGACATTACAAGCCACGCAACAGCTTAAGGATTAAGATAAATTGATTTTGAGGCATTTAAATAATTATTGAAATATTTACCAGGCACATAAACTGTTGCAAGACCAACAGACAATGTGGCATAATTGATTGCTGTCGGGCGAAGTCGCGATATGACAAATTCCCCAAGATAAGCATATGTTGAGGAGGAAGCACCTGCTATGCTGTTAAATAAAAACTAATATTAATGTAATGATTACAATAGACTTTATTAAGTAATGTAATCAGAATCCTCAATTTTTATCATTAGGAACTACATTTTAAACTTCTTTAAAGTTCCTTTAAATATCCCCAAAATCCTTATGAATATTTATAATTTGTTGAATTTGAATTTTATTTTTAATTTGATTTGATCTATAATTTACTTTTTGTATTTTTTTGTTTCGACTAACTTAAGTTGAAATTAAATAAATAAGTAAAAAAATAAATAAATAAAAAAATTTCAACCTGAGGGGAAAGTAGGGAAAATATCGATGTCGTTCAATGTATTTATGATCTAAATATTTATCAACGAAATTGAAGTTGGAACATTTTCACGTCCGCTCAAACAGTCACCCTTAAAGCCTCGAAAATATATATCTCCTACAATTTGACAATCAATTCAAATAATTTCAAGAAATAGTAAAAATTGTCTTCGAGGCAGTACTACATTTTTAATACCCTTTTGACAAAGCGTAATATTCCGATTTTAGCCAAACAACTAACTGTTTCAATGATTTTCCAGCTTAGTAAACTTTTCAAACAATTTTCATTATCTGGACGGTGTTGAGTTTTTTCTGAGTTTCTACTATACTTGAATTAAATGATTTTATATAATTTAATTTATAACTTAAAATTCAGATTTTTACTTAAAATCTTTTCTTATATGCGTGAACTTTTTTAGTCCATATTAAAAAAATAAATAAAATAAATAAAATTAATTATCAAGCATAATTTGTGGATAAAATTTTAAATTGAATGTCACATTTTTATGTTCAATAATCTCTTTTAAAATGTGTATTCAACTTTAAATAATTTATAGAGGCATGACTTTTACGCTCCCCAGATGTACAGTATATAAAAGTATATCTCAGACTCTGGAGCATTAAGATCTTTAAAAGTTCATTGGTTCCCTAATGAAAATTGTTTACAGATTAGGCTAAATGATTTATTTCTGGGTCTTTAAAAGATTAAATCGAAATTTAAATTGCTTTAAAAGGTTGATAACCTCATAATTATCATTTATTTTATTGTATGACTAAAAAAAGTTTTATTATTAAAGTTATGTTCATAAAAATTGTAGCGGAACAGCCCAAAGCATTAAAATGATGTATCACCTAAAATGTTAAATATTTAAAATATTTAACAAATATTTTCTCTATAAGTTTATTTTTATAAGCAAACGTAAGTATGATATATTCAGAGTTTTAATAAAATACTTACAAGAATCCGACAAAGAAACGGGCAACTACATAAATCCAGTAGTTTGGTATAAAGATTGATATGAAAGAAACAACACTTCCACTTAATGTTGTGTACAATAACACTGATCTTCTTCCAATCGAATCGCTGAGATAGCCCCAGAAATATGAAGAACAAAATATTCCTATTGCGAAGAAAATTTACTTTTATTAAATAATTATAAGAAGTTGTTTTCTAGTATATATATATATTATAATAATAGTAACTTTGATTAACTCTAAATTCTAGACGTATTAAAATTTTCTTATTAAATTTCGAAAAATTAAAAAAAAAATATTCCAAATTTCAGTTAGATCAGATTTAAATTACTGGCAGTTGAGGATCTAAGCAGAGAATGTTTCCAAATCCCACCAAATCTGCGTTCCAAAAAAACAACGATTCCTTGCCAAATATATTTCGATAATATACTACGAAAAAGTATTAATGTGAATATTCTTAAGTGTTTGAATGATAATAATGCTAAAAATTTGATTCTTATTTTATTCAAATCATATTTAATATGTAAATTGTAAAAGTCACTTGACTTGTTTTTTTTTTGTTTATTATTAATTTATTAGAAGATGCCTAAGTTCATATTTAAAATCCAAATATTTCTTAATTATGTGATCAAATCAGCGTCGGACAAATCATAATTAAACAACATCCTCATCCAAGGCAATTAACTTGGCAGACTAAATTTAAGAATTCTTTGAAATTGATAGCCTCTTGATAAATCTGTTTTTTCCGAAATCATTCCAGTAGAAAGAGATAATCGGCTAATGACGAAACACACACCTCCTTATTAATAAAAATAAAAGTTAATTATAATAATTCAGAATTTGCACAGGTTTGATTTACACAGTCTTGCTAACAAAACCAGTTTGCACAAGATAACACAATCAGCTCGCAATCGTCATTGCGATCTTGTATGATAACGCATATTTCGTAATGCCACTTAGGTGTTATGAGTCAGATCAATAGTTGGCAGTGAAGAGCAAGAGCCGCGTGGTCATCACTTCTGGAGCATAATTATGGAGCAGGGTAATAAGAAAATTTGTACTTCGACTTAAATTAATAATAATTTTTAATAAATGACTCGATACATGAGCTTGACTACTCTCAACAGTCTTTGATCACACTTAATAACTTGATTTGTTCCTAGTCAACTACGTACTTGGATCATTAATAAATAATACACAAGTTTTTTCACTTGATTACCCAAAATACAATCAGACAAAAAATGTGGCGAAAATCGCCCAATAATGAAAATCGCTGAAAATGTACAAATGTTCTTGTTTTTAAAAACAATTATTATATATACATAATTTTTTTTAAGTTCATTACATACTCACACACGAAAATAAGCATATACTTACATTTTTAGTAATAGCTATTTTTTAGTTCTTTCGTCAAACTTACCGATAAAACTGGCTGCACTCATTACGGCCTTGTCTATTGAGTTGGTCTCAAAATCACATTGGGATACGATTGTAATGTATGACATTCCCATTGTCTCATTGATCACCATCATCAGCAAAAGGCCTGATGAAAGCAGAACACACCACTGCACTCGTCCAAATCCTTTAACAAGACATTGTTCAGTTAGCAGCTTTATATATATATAGATTACTATGTTTATAAATATAGTTGTCATACCAATCAACTCAAGCACTTCCTCATACTCGTGGCCAGCACTCGTGTCTGTTTGCATAGAGTCAGCTGGCTTTGATTCGGGATCTTCTTGATCCACTCGCATATTCATTGTGCCAAATTTACTTTTCTCTGAACAATTTCACAAAAATCACGATGAGAGAGGCACGATGTGCTCGCGGACATATCTTTTTACACACAAATTGCTAATATTCATTCTGCGCTGGAACTTTGGTGTTGAAGATTTGTTTATCAGTGCACGACAGAGATAAAAATAAGGTCTGAAGATGCCATCTATTTAATTTATTAATTGTGTATCACCTTTGTCTGACTGCCGAGAGTCTTAACAACATCAACAACATCTTCCTCACAATTTATAATTCTCAATAAATCTAAGTAACTTAAGCAATTCTGTTGCATGTTGATATTGCTCACAGTACACAACAGAGAGGGATCGGATGGGGAATCTGTGAGGAGGAGAATCGGCGCTTTGGGCAATGCAAGGTGGGACTTTAAAATATACGTGATGGAAAAGATTTAATTTAAGCGATGTTTTGCATATTAAACTCCATTGGTCATTAATTATATTATACTTTTTAATAATATAATTTTTCGAATTTTTTAAAATAAAGTTTAGTTTTTATTTAGTTTCTGTACCTAATTGTTCGATTGAAGTTTTAGAAACATATCACTAACCAACAAAATCAAAATTTGAATATATCGTTTTCGTTTTCACTTAGACCAAAGGCTTATCAGACCACTCTCGTGTTTACATAAATGAGCAAAAAAGTCTTTACAGTTTTTAGTCTCCAAGTGTGAACCTATAAAACTAGTCAACACTTAGTGGCATTCAGGCATTTAGTAGGAATACTTGTCAGCTGCCATGATTATTTTGACACACTTTCGTATGCTCAGTGTGTACTATCTACTGTTATTTATAAAATTATCAAAACATTTACAACATGTTTATGAAAACGTTCAAACAAGTCACAAACGAGTTGTAAACTTAAACGAAATTCTAGATTGGAAATTAGCTGAATTAGCTGATCAACATCCGTTCGACTTATCTGCATCTGAGTCATGGATGAACTTTACCAATTATTCAGTGACGTAGTCCACCCTTTTGCTTTTAAAATGAATATTTGATTTTATGATTGTTAAATTTAATTTATATCTCACACACCTCTCAGTCTATGTTCGCCTTTTTCAAAAGTCGTGCCAGTGTTTTGAAATATGTTGAAGCTTTTAACCTGTCTGCAAAACGAAACGAACAAGGCTATGTATACTATTGGGGACTTTAAAAGGATAAAATCATAATATTAACTTTTAAATTATCCTATATACTGCGCTACCTCATTTCTGTAAGGCAATTATTTTCAAATTCCACAAAATTTGCATTGCCTTGCTTAAATTGTCCTGGACAGTGGACATTGGCAGTTTGACTTTCATATCATTTGCGATGATACTTATGTGTGATAATCACTGCTACTGAATAATTTATAGAAAATTTTCTTGGGGTATAATAGAGTCTGAGCTTCCTCATAATCTTTAAATGTTTGAAAATGAACGACTCCCGCCAAACTGCTATCGAAAACTATCCAGCCCTGAATCCAAGCAGATCGATATGAGGTGGTGGTGACACAGGGTTGGGCGGTTCGTGGAACTAGTTTGGCAGTCATTTGTATAAATTATTAAATGGTTTATTAATTTCTATTGATTGTTTATGTAATCTTAAATTTGTACATATATAATATAATTAAAACTATAACAAATCCATATGAGTGAAAGTAAGTGCTAGTTTAATAATTAGTGACTCGGTTTGTTAAAATACCGATGACAAGACGCTCTCATCTCTAAGAGTTTTGCCAAACATATGTGGGAAAGAAGAAGAATATGGCTGATTTCCAAGAGCAGTTGAGGCAATATCGACAACAGAAACAAAGAAGGGATTTATTGACCAGAATCAAAGCTAAAGCTAAAAGATTTTGGATGCTGGGCACTGGTGCAGACATATCTCAGGGAAAATGTGAAACGACCATCGACATCAAGGTAGTATCGCTTGTTTGTCAACGTGTGCAATAGAGCAATGTAAATAATAGGAATTTCACTTTTAGCCAGCTAAATCACTAAGTAAGGAACCCGCTCTAATTTATGAAACCATTGACGAAAATGTGGCCTCCAGCGAAGATGATGAATTGTTGCCACAGGAGAACCGGATAACTGCCAATGCAAAAGAGGAGAGCAAGTGCTTAAAATACACTCTTTGGACTGTTTACCTTCTATTCTGGGTTACATTGTATGTGATTGCCATAGAGCTCAAATTCGGAGTGGTGTTTCTGATGTTCTCGGCATTACTTGGAATATATTTCAACACCAGAACTGGTCCAAGAAAATCGAATGAAATAAGTGCTTACAGCGTCTTTAACAAGAACTGTGAGAGTATTGACGGCACTCTGAAAGCGGAACAATTCGAAAGAGAAATCCGCTACGGATCTGGATCTGTGCGCTGAATAGCCTGATATACTCTCAACTGGAGTACAATGTAAATACAAATAATTAATAGATGTAAATCATATCGTGCAGTGATTTTGAACAATAAAGGTGATACGTCACCATAAAGTACTGGCTATAATACTGGACAATATACAGTTTTATCCTTTGGAACCCTTTTAGGTATAATTCTGTACTATCAGCGATTACTAACTTCTACTTTAAAAAAAGTAAAAGTATAAACGGATTTAACAAAAAATTCGGAGCAGGTTGAAAAGGGCGCATTTGTGATTGACAAAACTGGTACCACAAAGTACAATGAACAATCCGAATTTCACCACTTTATATCGAACTACTACTAGTTCGCACATGAACTGAAGCATTGATTGCGGTCAGGGCTCTACAATTTTCTAAAGCAGTTTGTTACAAATTATGAAGATGCTACAAACAAAATCAGTCATTGTATTATTAAGAATACTATTTATTTCCTTTTTTTACCGTAATAAGGAATAAGGAATTTGCTTCTGCTTCCTTTTTTTATTCACAAATTTTAGACCCACAAAAGTCAACAGATTTTATTTGTATATTTTTAATTTAATTCTTATTTCAGCTTTACAATTATATTTTTTTTTGTATTCATAAACTTTAAATAAATATATTAACGCTTTGGTTTGGTATCCTATGTCCGATGTGAGATTTAGTGATAACAGTTTCTCTGATCTGAATGTGATATTTACATTAAGTTTATCTTTAGCCAGTGCGGCTAGTGTAGCTTTGGTCTCTTACTCTTACTCTTACTCTTACTTAAAGTGTATGATCATCATCTAGGGGTAAAAATAAACAAAAAAGTTTTCTAAAGCCGGGTTCAAACTATGAAATTTGCAGTCATTTCAACTGCATGATTTATCGCTATTATATATTTTCCACTCTGATCACTTTGCTTGATTCCCTCTCTTAGTTCCACTAAGTTCTCAACGGAGTAACACTATCCTTCAGTGACTCAGCCAGATACCTTGTTCTTATGCTTGATAGAAAACTCGACTACAAAATTATGGCTCAAGATACATATTTTGCATATCCAGCTCTGCAAGAACCCCTTAAGAGGAGGACGATTTCCTATTTTTTCTACAATTGAAAATGGGTATGAAGGTTACAATAGTTTACAATAGTATGTAACAGGCCATAAAGTATATATATTCTTTATCAGCATCAAGAGCAGAGTCGATATCCGTCTGAATAAACACATATATTGAAAAGATACTTCAAATTTAGAATATCAATTCTCGTATTCCCGGCTTAGATCAAGTTTATTTAATTTTATCGTTAACTGCCTCCGCTTCTCGAAGCGAACGAAAGCCACCATTTTCAAATCTAATTTATATATAATATATCTTGGCATATCAGAACTGTTCTTCAATACTATTTACTAAGATCCCAATCTCGTTGGCCTTCGTACTCCGTAATCGATTTCTTATTAATATTCCATAGTTGACTAGTTTGTCTTCCTGCATGAACAGATACCTAATAGATTCATCTCATCCATTAGGTCGTCTTAACTTTCCTGTTTCTAGTAGATATACCAGGAACTTAATCGAATTTCTATTATCTTGATGCACGACTGACTACACTTTGGAGAATTGTTTTTAAGTCTTACAATGCCTTATTTTAATTAAATTCCTTACTATATATATATAGTAATATATCTTTGTGAAATCCCTAACCGTGCTTAGCTGATGTTAATTTCTCAAACTTTCTTTCTGTACTTTTTTACTACCTTGTTCCGTCCCTCTCCTTTTCCTCTTAGTATATTATTAAGCTCTATCTGTTTGGATGTTTGGTCTGATTGGGTTTATTTTTGTGGGCTTGTCAAATCCTTGGGCCATTTCAATACCCCCAGATATTTCTGTTGATACATTTGATATTAATTTAGTTTTCTAATTGTACAATTATATTTATTTTCAATTTTCCAATTATATTTTATACACTTTATGTGTTTAATCTTCTAATGCTTGTGGACAGTAATTAGCTTTAATCAAATAAATAAATGAGAATCCCCTCAACTTTCTCTCACTATGAAAATTCGAATTTTATGCGAAGGTTCATAGTTATATATTATAGTAATTTGATATCTAGTGCTTAATATATAGCCTATTACTAGTGAACAGTTGCAAGACCCAGTGCAAGGATTGTTGTGAGGTACATCATCTGCAGAGCTAGGAATTTAGCATCAACTGCCTTTTATTCCGTATGAGAATCTCCTTCGATAAATCCGAATGCTAGTCCTTCGGAACAAAGGACTTCGGTGCTGGCAGCAGGCACATGATGCTCATCGCCATGACCATGTGCCAGATCGAGTGCACGATGTGATAGTTCTGCTTGGTCTGGAGGAAGGCGTAGCAGACCAGGCCAACCATTACCAGGACCATCCCCAGCGGCATGAAGATGATCAGATAATGTCGCGCTGGGAAGCACTTGCGGGTCTTTGAGCATTTCAATCCCCAGCTTACTGAAATGAGGCAAATGCCAGTCAAAGCCGGGGCTAGAAATACCCACAGGCTCTGTTTGTTGAGTTCGGTGCCAAATGCTAGGAGAATGGCGCCAAACATGTGAAGCAACGAGACAAACTGCTCTGGAACATGGGCCATGGAAACAAGTGTGACCCAAATGGCCAATAGGCCACAGTAGAAATCACAGAATTGCAGTACTCCGATCTTGACCAAACAGAAACTGTACTCATCTTCACCGGAGTCGCAGGCGTGATAAAAAATCGAGAAGAACATGGCAAAGAAGTAGATGATGCCTTCGGTAAAGTATCGACGCTTGATGGCCAAATAAATGCTCGGAATAAAGAGAAGGTTGCTTAGCGTGAGCAGTAGTGTGGCCAGCAGAATGGACATGTTCGAGGGCACCTGCGAGTCCTCGGTGCAATCCCAGCCACGGTAACCCTTCATGCAGACACATGTGGAGAACACAAATCCGCCGGACATATAATTGTAACAGCGGCCAAAACGGCCACATCGTCCGGCGACACAGGGACTCGATGCCATGGAAAAGATCACCGAGGTGCTGCAGTTGTCCGCAAAGTGCTGTCCCGTCGCCGACTTGTGGTGTATTTGAAAGAGATGCGTCATCCTCAGATAGTCATCGGTGCACATGTGGTTCATAATGCACTCCTTCACCTTGAGCGTATCCTTCTCGTTCATGCTGGCCAAGCAATCCTTGGACTTGATGCACTTCTCATACCGTTCAGCATTACCAGCGCAGGCACAAGGACTCCGCATCACCTGCAGCAAATCGGAGTGGGTCCTTACAAATTCCTTGACGCTGTCAATGATAGTCGCCCGCGCAGTGTCTGCTTCAGGGCAATACACCCTCATGGTAACAAACCTACAAAATATAAGCATGAAAAAAGAATGAGCTTTTATTATAACTTATAAATTAATTAAAACCAACAATTGAATGAAAGCTAAAAAAAATAATTAAATAACAAATTATAAATGAAAAAATGAGTTAAAAGAAGCATATAACAAATCAGGGGTACTAGAATGTAAATTAATCCAACATTTATTGTGTTGATTGGGGAAACCTAGAAAAATTCCAAACACCAAAAATGTATGAGAATAAGTAAGGAATGTTTACCGTTTAGAAGAGAGAAAGCTAAAGTGAATGGGTGAAAAAGAAAATAATCAAGATATATACAACATTTCGAGCTTCTCAACTAGGAGATTCCCATAGCTTGCTTAAATTTGTTGTGCATTCTTTCCTAAAGGTCTCACAAAAGAAGCGAAATACATATACATATGCAAAAAAAACTAACTTTTCAAAAGTAGATATTATTATTATTATAATTGGGGAACCAGCAGTGCGACCTATAAGGCCTATTGTGCCCCCTTCTGGGCTTCATGACATGCTTTCCTAGGATGCCGCATCATTTCCTAATTAAGGCGACGCATTCTGCTAGGATGCGCATTGAGGATTCCTCCCCGATTCCACAAAACCTGCAGACATCGCTACAATAAATACCTAATTTGGTTAGACCGGTGAGTATCCTGAGCCTGTTCGTCCCCATAAATATTACTTGCTTAAATCGATTTTGATTATAGCCACATAAAAGACTTCTTGCCACAAATAATAAAATACGAAAATAGAGTGCTCGAAACTCTTACAGTTGTTATATAATTTGTCTGCATATATTATATTTTTAATTGCAACATTGCTGATTAAAAATATATTCCTTTTAGCTACTTAACAGCTTTGCTGAACTTTTTTATGCCATATTTTGATGATTTTATTAATAATTAGTTATTTTATCCCAAAGTTGAAATTGTGTCTCATGTAATTCCTGGTCTGAAATTTAGCTCAGTTAGCGAAAGAGCTAACAAATCTTGAAGATAATTTACTGAATATTTACATCCACTCCAAAATAACCTAATTGCCAAAGCCTAACTGTCAACAAATCCTTTCAAGTTCCTAGTTTTTTTTTTTTAATTTTAAGACCCTACTTAAGAAACTCTTTACTTATCTACGCCGTCGAATTATGGCATACGGATTTAGTCTTAACAATATCTGTGCAAAAGTATTTCTTACATTTTGCTCTTCTGTTACTATTTCTATTTGTACTATATATTATATTTACCGATCGACTCCTAGACTCCTTCGCTCCCCAACTAATCGTATTGTTATGCTAGTTATAATATTTGTGGTGGAATTGCTTAATGGTGTAATTAATTCTGTTGCGCTGATTAGTCAAATTCTAGAACTTATCTATCCATTGAACTATTAATTATTTCTGGCATTAACTTTTTCGAGTACTCTATAATTAATAAAATTTGACTTTATCGTGTTCCCAGTAAAGAGTACTCTATTTGCATCATTAAGAACTCAAATTTGGCGTTCGGCATCTTAGCTTATTCATTCTAACTATTTTTTTCTGGGTTTTCCCAAGCCAAGCAACAAATGTTAAACCAATTCTGTAATTTGAAGCCCCCAGAAAGATTCCGTTTTGGATCCAGTTTAAAGCGTCGTGTGCACTCACCAGAGACCACTTTCTGGAAAGGGAACGTGAATTAGACCCGTGGCATCCGTGTTGTTGACCAAGATAGTGGCATGCATGAGTCGCTGACCATATTGGCATTTGTCGGGCCAGGTGGGTATGCCCGGAACTCCTTGGTGCATGCACACAATAATTTGCATGCTCTGGTTGCCTTGAGCCGCTTTCGACAATGGCTCCTTGGCCAACGGCAATCCCGCTCCGTTCTCTTGATCGCTGACCAACTTCTCGGCCAGAATTCCACCCCTTTCCGATGGGGATGTCGTTGGTGTTGATTTCAACTCGTTCCTGAAGAGCAGATCGTGCTTCATGGACAGGGCAAAGGTTAAAGTGCCGCCGGTGTCGTAAACTTCGCCCAGCTCAAAGGCGAATCCGGCTGCAGATTGGGCTGTTAGGTTAAGCAATGCCGGAACTGTGCCGTTGGCATCCGGCACCAAATCATAGTCGAACATAAAGAACTCGTGGTAACTCTGGCGCAGCAGCGGATAGAAATCCATGCCGCGAAAACGTTTTGGCTGCCAGGCATTTTCAGACTCCGTGAGTTTAGCTGGCTGCACGGCATTTTCAGACTCCGTGAGTTTGGTTGGCTGCCCCAGTGTCCTGTTAGGTTTATTAAATGGCTCGAACTCCTTATAAAGTATACACAGCGTATACGCAACATTGTACTCCTCTTCATCTTTAGCACTCTCTTGCCGCAAACTTTTAAGCACTGGCAGCAAATCTTCAGCTTCTTCTTCGGCTATATTCGGGGGGCTGACAAATTTCAAAAGTGCATAATGCCAGGTGTTTGGCTGTACATAGAATTCAACTGCGATTTCTTCAGTCTGGTTGGGCTTTATGTGGGGCCTGTGCACGTAGTTGAATTCGTAGCCTTCGCTACTTTGGTCCACACCATTGATTGGCGGGAAGGCATTTGCCTGAATGTAGAAGCCAATTTCAGGACAACTGTAGCACACTTCTTGAAATGTTATAAGTGCCGTAGCCACGCCCACATCTTCGGGCACATAGAACTTGTAGATCATTTCATTGACCCTGTCTGGCGAACTGACTTGGTCAATCTCCAGCTTTGACAGCGGTTCAGCTTGTATCCGAGTCGCATTCTTAATTTCTACATTCAGCTGTTGCAGCCTCTTTTGGCTTTGTTTAACTTTGGTTGGGTCTATTTTCTTAGTACCGTTTATATTTTTTTGGATAGAGCTAAATGTACCGGTTAGATTGCCGGTCTCAACTTGTCCGTCATTTACGATCGTCGCTGAGAAGCGAGATACAGATAATTCGCCCAGCAGCACAGTATCGCATGACGCCGAAAGTCCTGGAATTAAAACGAATGAAAAATTATTGAAATTGAAAATTTCTTATTAAATTATATTAACTTGCAAACTCTCTAAAATGTTTATATATGAGAAATCTTAAAATACTAATGTCTATTAACACTAATATTAGCAACAAAGTAGCTTATTCAAGAGTTGCGCTTGTACATATATATAAAAAAAAATGGCAAATTAGAAAGATTTTTTCAAAAATTTCGAAAATGTTCCATGAAAGTAACTGAAGAAACATCCTGGTTATTAGAAACATAATTTCTAAATAATAAGGTGATTGAACTTTGGCCCCAAAAGCGAATTTCTAAAATTCAGGGCGACTTTTTTCGGAGGTTAGGTAATCAATTTGTAATCAACTTTTTCAATTATTTTTGACTTGCAAAAGCAGATCACATTCGAAAATATTTATTTATATATATATATATATATATATATATATATACATTCAAATTCATATTTGATCTACAAAAAGAAGTTTCCTTTCAATGACAGAGCTTTTCATAACTAGATGTCCATCTTTTAAATGGGCTTCAAGTAAACTTTCTTAATTTCTCTAGGGTCATTATGAAAATTACACTTTTCTTACGGAATTAATTCATTTCGACCGGGAAATAATCTTTAGTTATTTTTTTAAGAAATGAAAAATGCCTTATGACATATTAGAGTGATGAAGATATTTTTCTGCCAAAGTGTACGAATCATTATAAGACCGATAAAGCTAAATTCTAAACATGATATTTTAAGAAGAAAATCGGCTACCGTAAAAACGGGCACACAAACGAGCACGGGCTACTAAATTTGATCAAGAGTATATATACTATATGGGGAATGTTTTATTCCTCTTTAAATTTTTGCAAAACTTCATGAAACAATAAAGATCTGTTTGTTACCTTGTTGTTCAATGCGATCATTATTCGGATCTGTCCAACTGATAAAAGCCACAGCAAACCAACTGCCCATTTGGGGACCCTGTATATCAATGCGGTGCTCCTGCGCATCGGACTCAAACTGCAGGTTATATACTTTAAATCTGAAAATATTAAATCAACAATTGTCATCTTGAAATAATCAAATAATTTAAATAATTAAATACCTATAGATGTTTGCTAACGGGGTTAAATGATACTGATTAATTGTTGCCAACAATTTAGAACCATAAAATAACTTATAATTAGATTATTGATGCTCAGCAAAATATTAACAGATGTAAAATAATTTGTCAATGTGTGGTCCAACGAAAAGTTACATCTTGAAAATTATAGTTTTGTTATTATCGTTACTCGATTTATATCGATATTAGGGAAACGGAGGAAGGTTCGATCGAAGTAAATTAAATTGTTCCGATCAATCGCATATATTCCATGTTTCCAGTCTATCTAATGTCTCTGATACAGTCGAGCTTATACAGACGGACGGACAGTCAGACAGATGAACAGACACGGGGATTTATATACATGTATGTCTAATTAGGCTTTGTATATATGTGTGCATATAGGCTGTCCAGGAGCAGTTGTATATTACATGAATTTATATGATTTCTTTATTTTATCTTTTTCAATTTTAAATTAAATTTAATTATTTATTCTCAATTTTGTATGATTTCATTAGTGGCTTTCATTTTAAATTATTTGTATTACTTGAAGGTACGAAATTTACCTTTCCTCGGCGCTTATAAAATTGTTAGGAAAAGTAATGTTTTCGGGACTTATCACAGGTAAACTGTTTGCCTTCAAATGTAGTGTGACATCCTTAGCTTTGCATTTTCTCTCTGTAAATATTAAAGTATAGATATAAAAATATTTTTCTAAAATTGGGTTAATTATTTACTTACGAAACGGACTCTTGGATTCTTCGGTGGCCTTGAAAGTAAAATATGCAGCTCGGGCATCCGACGGAACTCGAAAGTGAAGTATCGAAACATCTTTATAAGAGGTGTACTTCAGCAGTGTGTTTAATGGCAAGCGTACAATGAGGCTCTGGTCCGTTGGCAAATCCGCTCCTTTCATTTTATTCTGATGTGCCTCACTTGAGTTAAGTTCGTTATCTACATTCTGTTGACCAAATTGTACGCTAGCATCACTGGCACAGATTTTCTGGCCAATATGCAAGAGCGTCAGGAGCACAATTGTATTGCACCGGCTTCGAGAGGAGCGATTAAGTGTCATGATTATCCTTTTAGCACTCTTGGAGGAATGCAATGAGCAGATTGAGCAATTGGTCAGACTTCTTTGTACTTAGGATCACATTGGTTCTACAAAAAAAGTAAATGTTAACACGAAGAGCATTAAGTACATATAAAAGTATATTTTTTATATCTTCTTTAAATCTTTTTTTTATTACAATTTAATATATATAAATCACATTAAGTATATATATTTATTATAGTCGACATGACTAATTTGAGTCGACGTAGAAAAATACAAAATTAAAATTAAAAAAAGTATTAAATTAAAAAAGTAAATTTAATATTGCAAGCCTTAGGGAAATTCCAGGAAATCAGTCAAACCAACAATAAAAAAATAGTTTCAATAACTTTCGTTGCTCAATGACAAATGCATGCTAAAATTTGATTCACGAAAAATAGTTTAGCACTAATTTCTTTATGATCAAAATAGAGTTGATTACTCGAAGGTATTTGAAGAGGTTATTCCAAAAAGTAAATAGTAATACAGCTTAAGATAATCTTGGAACAGATAGGTCTAGACGGAACTGAAAAACTAATTTTGCTCATCAGCTGATCCAACTTACAATAAACATAATATTCAGCATAAATCGCTTAAATCAAAGAAGCCACAAGAAAGATTTGTTTATTTTCTGCACACCAAACTTTGCACCAAATGTTCAAATTCCCCTACATTGATAAGAACTGATTCAGGGGAATTTTAAGTGTTTTTATGATATTTGTGATTATTATTATCGGGTTTCCTAATAAACACAATATTTATATCACTCCATTGATGCGTTTGCTCCATGCGTGCGTCGCTCACGAGAGTTTAACAATGATTAATGCGTTCAACAACGACGACAGATGTGCCTCTCTTTGTACACTTCTCTCTCTCTCTCTCTCTCTCTCTCTCTCTCTCTATCTCCCTCTCTCTCTCTCTCTCTTGATCTACTCCGATTCCTACTTCCATACTGGTGTTCGCGAGTTTAATTAACAATTATATGTGCTTGAAGTCTTTGGTTCTTATAGTATCAGATCGCATACGCACAGACCGGGACATGGTTAGATCAACTAAGCATTTGATACTGATCAACTATATAGTCTGTAGACTATATAGGTCACTGAACTCGCGAACAAATATTTTGAATTTAAATTTAATGAGTTTAATAAACTTTCCAAAATGTTTGCATGTGCGAATCCTTAACCTACTAATACTTATTATCAATATAAGCAATCAAAAAAGCTAATGTTATATTAAAGTCGTTTGATGTGTACGCCTATATAAAAATTGGGCATATTATTTTATTTTAAAAAAGTTACTCTGAAATTAAGAAGACTATTTATTTTGGGATTGTATACTTATGTGGTACTTTCGGTGCCTCTATCTTAGATCGGTGATTTGTAAACTTAGCTCAACCTTAAAATTAGACAACTATACGAACATTTTTAACGCTTTTTTCATAAATTCGAAAAATGTAGTTACACAATTCTAATTCGCGAAAATATTTAATTTTAACAAAATCAATGGAGCCGATCAATGATTTAATGTAGCGACTTATGTGCATACAAACACACAGACAAACCATTCATCTCAATTTGGGAAGACCACTTCAAATTGAGTATTTGCCTAACTTTTTAACAGGTTATTGAAAATGATCGAGGTGCGACAATTCGAACCCAAACTATTCTGCATTTAAAGCTTGTTCAAAAAGACAGAAACGACACCACCAGCTCACAAAGTATGTACATAATTCTTTTAAATTGGTTGATCATGGCTTATCTTTCGTTTAGTTCTTACAAACTTTGAAAACTTTAAACAAAATGACGGGCTATATCCTTGTCACTGATCATTCTACTCTTTAAAACGAATTCATAAGTTTTTTAAACTTACAAACTTAGTGAAGCCACCTATGAAATCATTATTGTGGGGTGGTGCTATTATTTTTCCCCCAGCTGTATGTGTAGGCACTCTATTTCTTATAGTATCTGAGATCGGCACATTCAACATACAAACGGACGGACAAAGAGGCAGACGAATGTTTCGAGTCGGCCTCTGATTTCGAAGAAAAACAGCAATAAAAAATACTCTAAGTAACTCGAACAATACATATGTATCAATTGTCGTTGTTTGGCACAATTCTGTGATTACGTTCTGACGCCGGCAATAATTACTGATTGTTCTTTCAATATACGTGCATAGTGTATTTTGCACGAACACTTTTATCCCGATGCGCATGAATTGAGTTAAATTGTTCAACTGAAGACCTATTACTCAGTGTTGCCCTGGCCACTTACTTATCAGCTTATTCCGAATAAAACACATCAAACGATTCTTATCACAAACAGTCATCGGATAATAATGCTCGACTACAAAATACCTTGTACTATGGTTTGAAGTAAATAACAAACACTAGACAACTAGTAATATGTATTTTGATTTTAAAAACTACAAAACTTCTGTTTTAAATAACTAAGAATCATATAGTAGGAAGAGCTCTATTAGAAGATATATATAAAAAAAACCGCTTTCAAATAATAAAAATAAAAAAAAAAACGATTTTTACATTGTAAAAACATTACTTTTTATTTTTCTTTATTGTTTTAGCATTATTTTGGCATAAACATTAGCTCAACTGGCTTTTATTTATTTTTTTTTTTAAATCTGAGATTTCACAAATGACAAAGTTAAAATGTCAACAACCATTTTCAATTTCTCATCGTGCAATGTATCGCTTAGCTCAAATATCGATTAACTGCGATAACCAGGGCTGCCTGAGTACAACGAAGACCAATAACTTTATTTGGCGGTAATTTTGAATTATTTTGTAGAAATTTTAGTACACTTTTGGTAGACCTAAAATATTTTTAACGCCTTAGTTAAAAAAGTATTTGCCCCCTCTGCCTAGATGCACGCAATCAAAAAATTAAATGCCATTTTGGATTTGTAAATTTTTACCAAAACATTAAAAACAGCAATGAAACTCATCTTGATAACACAACATTGTAATATGCGGAGCAACGAAAATTAAAAACGAAAAATTTTGGTTCAATATGAAGACAAAATAGAATTCCGCGTTTGGGGGCATGTCGGATAGCATTTAAGTACTGTAGAAATATATATTTCATTAAGATCGGAATAGATGTAATCATTTTCTATATACACATTTTATACCTGGTAAAACTTTATTTACATAACTAAGTATAGTCAAGAAATCACGGTTATCTTTGGCACATCAAAGATTGCATAACCATTTAATCTGCAGAAAAAATCGATATTTTTATTACATACTTCGAAATATAAAGTTTTTTTTTATTAAAACAAATTTCGTTTATAGTTGAATTTCACTTCTCTTTTTTTGGTTTTCTTAGACTTTTTCAGTCAAATTTCAAAGACATTTGTAAGCTTTGTACTATCTTCATCAATAAGCGGATTTATAAAAAGTCGGAGAAAGATAGTTCTTAAACTGAGAGAGTGCTGCGTATATAAGAGATTCTGACAAACAAAATGAAAATACTCCCGGCAAGGGTATTAAAAAACCTCATATAGACAGTCTGCAATATAAAACTCAATTTCAGATGCATTTTCCAATAGCGTCAGGAAACTTTTAAATTCGTAATTATAATATATCAAGTATTAGCACAAAACAAAACATTTCTTGTCTTTTAATTGCGACAAACTGGGTACGCCCTTGGTTTGAGGGTATAATAACTTAAACTATACATACCTATGCAGTTATTTAAATACATTCTTACACACATATAATGCAATTAGATATGTACATGCATATATTTTGTATACATATGTGTGCATTAATATTTGACATTGACTGCGGTTTCGATTGGATGTGTGTGATTGGATGTCGATGACGAGTTGACTTGTTAAGTAGTTTATATACACTTTACTCTATTATTCAGAATTACTATTTATAAACTTACCAGAGTTTTTTGTTTTTGTAAAATCTGCAATCTGGACATCTATAGCCGTGGTCCATGCTCGCGCGTTATTTCACAAAAATATACAATTTACTTAAGGCTACTTTTGGCGCCATTGGTTTAAGACACTTTGGGGTACTCCTCCTCCGGTTCCGTGTCGGTTCTGTAGTGTCGGATATGAAGCCAAGCCGCGATCTGAAATGAATATGATGATTTCATGATTCCGAGCAGCTATTAATATGTTAATAAAATCAGCTGAACTAAACAAGATATTTCAAGTTGATAGAGCTACATTTGAGATACCCTGTACCTTGTACTCAATATTGGAAATTTTTCTCGATCAATGTTGTGAAAATAAGAATTCGATGGTATCAAGGTAGAATAGAAATGAATAGAATAGAAAATTATACAAAGCTTCTAAAAACCCTTTCAATGGGAATTACTTGTTAATCAAAGTTGGACACTGTTTCAAACGAAAAAAAAAATTAAAATATATTAAAAAACAGCAATTTTTTTGTTATAGCTGTAACACAGAATTGGCAGTTTTGGTATTATATTTCTTGTACAATTCTTAGAAGAATAAAAAAAAATATATTGCTTGAATATCATTTTTTTATATTTGGCGCCTATTTTATATTCGATATTTCTCATAAGGTCATACTTGTTATTCATTATTTTATCGACATATTTTGTATCAGGCAGTATATATAAACCAGATATGTTTTTCTTGTGTCTGAGGATAGTAGTAAAAGATTAGTGTTAAACTCTTTTATAAACTATACGTATTATTTTACCGTACTCATTAATGTAAGCTAGTTTTGAGTATTTTTTAAATATGTAATTTTGAAACTCACCTCAAATCAAAACAAATAATTATGTAAAGTTTTTGTGTGCAACAACCCTTTTCAGATTTGGCTCGTGCAATATATCGGTCTGCTCAAATATCGCTTTGCTACAAAAACCAGGGCTGAGTGGATATACCGATGAACGATAGTTATGTGTGGAACATTATTGAATTTAGAAAATAAATAATTTAATATAAGTTGCTTAGTGCCATAATATTGATGAATTAACTTAATGTAAGCAAAATTATTCAAAATTCTTGCAACGAACGGATCACAACCAAATTTGAAATTATTTATTATATCATTTTCATCAGCAAGATCTTTTATTAGAATCATCCAAACGAAAAACTTGTATTTTATGACTTATAAGTTAATCACTGCGATAAGAAACTACTGTTCTTGTTAGTAGATTAAGATACAAAATTGGTAGTTTTATTAGATCTACCAATATTTTCAATGCGATCCACACATTTATCTTATTATATTTTTCATAATCAGTCTCAATTTTAAGCCTTTGTAGTTTATATAAATGAAAATAAAATAATTATAAAGTATTTGTTAAAGTGGTATCCAGTTGAATATAAAATACAAGTCTGTCAATCGTCTACTTTTTATTTCTATGTGATCTATGTGATATAGTAGTCTGATCCGATCGGTCTTATCCTCCTGCAATGGAATCAATTCTTGCGCTTATTGTGCCATTTAAAATCTATCTAAAAACAAAGCAGTTTTAGCAACATTAGTTTTACGTTCACAAAGAGCCGATCAATGAGCAAGACTCTGAGAGAGTAAGAGAGAGTGAGAGAGAGAAAGAGAAGCATTTAAAGTTTGTTGTCTGTGGTATTCAAACAAGTTTTTTGTTTTTTTTTGTCTGCTCTTGGGATTAATGCAAAGCTTCAGAGAACGATCAGTAGTCTATGCACCGTGCTGGAATACACATCGTATCACATCGCGCGTATTTTGTATGCTGGTCGAAACGTAAATTGTGAAAGTTTTTTATAGGTATCAGCGATTAATATATTTATGTTTAAGACATACAGATGTGAAAAGTAATAAGTACAAAGGTACAAGCGTGCACAGCAAATAAAATATATATATATATATTTATATATATATAGATATGTATTATATGTATAACACATATTGATTAATAATTTAAAAAGGGAACCCTAGTTCCACTTGTGAAATATATGTGAAAGAAAATATTGAAGGGAAGAGTACGTGTAAACGGCAGCTAAACTACGAAATCTCGTACTAAATGTATACGGATCTGAAAATTTTATATGTGCAAGTGTGTGTGTGTTTGTGACGTCATCTTAAAAAGCTACTGCTACAGCTAAAATGAATATAACGAATATCCAAACAAAAGAATAACTATTTGTCACTTTGCATGTGGCTCCCTTTTGGGAAATACGCATTATTTCCACTCCCTTGGACTACCTGCGCCACTACCAAGCACATTTTGGCTGCTATTTTGGTTAACTCATTGGGCATGTCCAGCGATTGCGCCATGCACCCGTATATGAGAAGAAGAGAAATCGCTTACCCTCTTCGTGCTCGCCACATACCATCGCAAGCTTTGTTTTCTTATAACCTGTTTTACGTGCGTACTCGCAACATGACCAGCAAATGTCTACGTACAAACATATATATATAAATACATATATAAAGGCCAACAGGATCTGGTCGTAAGCCGATAAACTGGTCTAGGTCTCTCACATCAGACCTGATCGATTTAATAATTGCGTGCACGCTTGCGCTGAAGGCCTTCACTTAAGTTTGAGGAATCTGTCAGTTCAAAATCTTCTTATCAGTACACTTCAATAAAAAAATCGCCCTTAATTTGCGAAATTCGCTCGTACTTTTTTGCGCCAAGGGTATTTCACCTAATTATTCAAAACACCAGGGTTTTTCTTTTCTTAATCTGGGGTAAAATTTTTTTTAATTTTAAATATTTTCTGGGGTTTTTTTTTGTATTTGGGGAATAATTAACTCTAAAGTTATATATATGTATATAAGTAAACATTTGTATTTTAAGATATACAAACATTTTATATAGTTAAAAAATGCATATAATTTAATTTCTAAAAATGATGTTTTAATTTTTAAAAATGCATTTCTTAATAATAAAAAATATTTCTAAAAATATATAAAAAAAAGTCGATGTTTGGGGGAAAATCGCTTTAGGGCAAACGTTTCTAATTTTAACATTTTTTTTTTCGACTTCGTAATTATTTCTAGTTTTCAAGTCGAGTTTCTAAAATTTGGGGCGATTTTTTTCTGAGTGTATTAAACAAATCCCTCTTGGATTGATCAGGAATTGTGCTTCAAAAGTGTGTGTTACATAACCAACAGCGCATCGTGTTCTTTGTGTTATAGGTTTGCCGCTCAGGCGGTTGAGATTACACAATGAAGTATCCCTATGAGCGGCATTTCATATGCAAGCACAACATGTCCGGAACTTCGAAGCGGTTCAGCATTCACATTGCCATTTTGGTGGTTGTCGTGACCATTAATTTGCTCTTTACATATGAAGGTAAGTGTTCTCATTGATTACTGTCTCTAATAGTTATACCCAAGCACTCCCGACTAGTATATTCTTACTGTTTGTTTAGTGGTAAATTAGTTTAATTATATGAGCTGAAAACATGAAATCAAACTTGAACGAATTTCGCTTAATTTCAGTTACAGTTCCAATTTGATTTCCTGATTTCATACAACCCTAAATGATAATTAGAAAATAACTGCCTTGATGTTATGTTATGTTATGTTAACAGTTCTACTTTGGCTACTGTCAATAACCGACCCTCATTGAAGCGACATAGTTGTGGAATGTCACTGAACTTACACCTGCCTCACTCGTACTTCTGCAGAGAGTTCAAGTTTTGGCCAAGTCAATATCCACAGTCGTCTCCCAATTGAAATAAGAAGTACTCACGGTCAAGGTGATACATATACACAATGGTTTCACCCACTGCCATTTGGCATTTGGCACTTGGTGTGGGTTTTCTCGATTACAAGTTATTGTCGGACGCACCAGTTGCGCATTTGTCATTTGTCGTTTGTCATTTGAATGTTGAGTTTTATTCGCAGTATTTTCGTTGCCAATAGACTTGTAAAAAGTGAATCGTTGACCCGGATTTGATTTTTTTGCGTCGCATATGCAGATAATGTTGCTTTTTTATTGACGCATCTTTAAAACGTTCGTCCGAGCGTAAATTGAGAGTAAAAATATAAATTATAAATAACAGAACAGGTGTAGGTATTCACCATGACAAAAATATAATTAAAAAAAAGGGTTTTCCAATCTAATTATTGTTTGCATGTCGGCGTAAGAAAATTGAATTATATCATGAAATGTACTCATATAAAGTGGCTTACAGGTTGGCTATTTTATTGAATCATCTCGCAGCCGTTCAAGTAAATGACCGACTTTTTTTAAAGCTTCACATATTTGCGAGTATGAATATAAATTATAAATAACAGAGCAAGTATGCTCAACAGATAAATATATAGTTTAAAAAACCGGTTCTTTCCCAATGCATTTGTGATTAGTCATCTTTACTGATTCATAATACATGTTTGATTTGGTCTGATAAAGTTATTTCTGGGATTTCTCCAATCCATGCAACAAATGTTTCAAATTTTTGCATTTAAATATCAGAAATCTTATAAATATTTGCTTTTCTTTAAATTTAAATTTTAATATTAATATTTTCTAAATATAACTTTTTGTATTATTTCTGTGGCGATCAATGTAAGTCGATAAATGAATAAAATCTGATGAGAAAATTGAATCAAACTTGAATTTTGCGTACTTTGATACAGAAGCTAGAATTTATTTCAATTAGATCTTATGCAGTTTCCGCCAAGCTGTATTTCCCACTCTATGCCTACTTAACACTTGGAATATATACAACGAGTGTTATAATCGGAATTGCTTACTGCGGAAAGCAATAAAATCGGTGCAATAATGATCTAGTGGGGAGTGAGCAACTAGGAGATATTCTGTAAGAAGCTTTTAAATATTTTAAATTCAGTTTTCAATTTTATTCGCGAATCTTCTAAGCTTTTCACACAAAAATTTAAATTTAAATTTAAATTTAAAATTAATGTTTATTTGCTATGAATTCCAGCTACTTAAGACTCGCAAAATAAAATAAAAAACAGCGTAAAATTTCTTTCACGATTCAATAAAATAAAAAATCTCCAGCATTCGAGAAAAGATCGCCAGTAACAACATTATCTACCCACTCAAACACTCGATTGTCGATCAAGCACTCGTGATTTTTTGTGACGCAATAGATTTTTACAGCAACACGGAGGATCATTAGCCGATCATATTGTTTGCAGCGATCGATGGATGAGATTACATATGTCTGCATGTGTGCATGTATGTGCATGCTTGTATTCGCGTTACTTTGTTAATTAACATAGGGCAGACTCGGCAAATACATATTACATATACATATACATATGCATACATATCTACAGCTTTAAAATCGGGGAAATCTTTTCAAGCTCGTCCTCTAGTCTTCATAGTAAAGTGAGAAATGCGACGAAAATCGGCGAGTTTATTTGCTTCGGTAACAATCAGTGTATTTTATATTATATTTTACATATTATTTTAATATTTTAGTTTCTGCTATGATGCATTTGATCGTTCATTCTCGATCATTTCCTTAGAAGCGAAACGAATATTCATTCAGATTAAAGTAAACTGTAGTCAAAAAAAGCTGTCAATTTGATGATTTATACCAAAGGGCGTTGATCGTTGATGATCGGTGCAGATCGTTGATTTGTATATTGGTAAATTTCGATCACTTTTTTCAAATACTCGCATTTGCCGCTATGTGTGAACAAAACCACTATGAAAATACGTTCTCCTAGCAACTTTTGTGTTTTATTATCCGCTTTTTATGAAACATATTGTCAAGATATATTTATACTACATTCTAATATCGATTTTGATCGATAAAGAATAAATAGGATGCGTTATCGATATGCGTGCAATTATATTAAAAATCATGGCTTTATCTACTTAGTTATATTCCTTAATGGATCAGAGTCGGCTCCTTTAATACATTACATACTTTACAACAAAGGTTGTATATTCTGCAGGTTTGAAAATCATCAATTAAATAAAATTTTATTTGTTTATCTGTAGAACTACTAGTTCCACATGCGCCATAAAATACTTGACCGATTTATTTGTTCGCTTCTCTGAATAATAATTAATATCCACTATAAGCAACTTTTCCATTGTTTGGCAACTTTCCAATTATCACTAACCATGTTATGAAAAAATGTCGGAATGTATTCAGAATATAATATGCAATATTCATTTGTATGCAAATATACGTTCGGTTCTTAACATTATTTACAAATGAGATGTGTAGGACCGCTCGCCTTATATGTATGCCGTAGTTATGCAAACATACAACTTTAAAAATTGGGAAAAAACAATTATATATAATTATTATTATCTATAATTATTATATATAATTGTTATATATAATTTTTACTGACTTTAAGAGAGGCAAATTGATATGTTGAGGGTATTATAGCTGAGTCGTGACATAAGCAGAACTTGCTAAGAGAACTTGCATTCGAGAAAACTCAAAGTGCGCACAGTGGGATGTGCAACGCAAATTAAAATACGATTTTTTTAAATTTAAATAATTAATTAGCCACAGTTTTCCTATATGAAAATTTCAGAATAAAGTCAAATTTTCAAACCAGAAACAAATGTTTCGATAGTAAAAATATCTATATAGCCGCTGGCCAATTTTTTAATTGTTTCCTGTTTTGAAACGGCAAAACTAAAATCCACACAATTAATTAAAAACAAAATTTATGCTATCGGCACTTAATCCACTGTAGTGTGGCAAGTGCAACACATAATGCATTTTTTGTTTAATTTTTTAACTACAAATATTGATATATAATCATTTTTAATTATTATTCTATTGTACGCAAATATATTCCAGCCAATTTTTTGCAATATCATGAGCGAAATTTTATTTCGATCTTAAAACCGCTCTTAAATTGAAAGCCCTTATATACATATAAGCAAAATGGCTTGCTTTGAGGTATAAATATATATATACATAAATATATATATTTATATATTCATTTGTCATACCATCACTTAAAAAAACAGTGACAAAACTTGTTATGAAAAGAGTATTTTTCAAATTGTAAAATTAAATTATTCATAACTTTTTCGCTGATGTTTGGAAAATCTAGATTTGGATTCAAAGAACTACGTTCTCATTATGATTGCCATTAATACTATATATTTATAATTTATTTCAAATTATTCACAGCTATTGCACAGGAGCAAAATGCGCCGCCAATTTTATATGTTCGAGAGCGAAATTGGCGAATTTCGGAAGCCGAAGAAGTTGGCCAAATCATTGATCGAGTGCATGCCGAAGACGCCGACGGCGATAGTCTGGTATTCGGCATTGAGCCCCGGTTTCTGGCTCCTGGCTCAAGTCAACAACAGCCAAACACACCGAATAAAATACCCTTTCGCATCGATGCCGAGACGGGTGTCGTCTACCTCAACGAAACTTTGGCGGGTCGCGTAAGTGGAACCTATTGAAATCCTAAAATACATTAGCATTAGCCATTTTTTAAGGATTTATTATTTGCAAGAATAATTCTCGCTACCATGCCAAAACTTGAAAGTAATCTCAGAAAAAAAATCACCATGCAGTTTAGAAAAAGCTCTAAAAACTAAAAAGTTCTCTTGTTTTTCTAGATGTAAGAACAAAATTTTCTATAGAGTAGAAAGGTTTTCACTAGCTCGACAATACCTAAAATAATGTTTTATTCGTAAGTTTATATAACCCTAAACCCGTTAAAAATGGAAAAAAGAGGGTATTATGATTTTGTGCAAATGCAGAAAGCAAATTCGACCTTACAAAAAGTATATACATATATGTATTCTTAATCAGGATCAACAATTGAGTCGATGTGAACACTTGGATATCAGAGAAGGTAGATACTTTAAATTTGAAATATTTGGTTAGAAATAATTCTAAGAAATATAAAAAATCGTGTTTTTGGGATTATAGATTTAAAAATATAAATTCTTGCACCCCAAACCCAGAAGTCAAAAACTTTTACGATATAATCGATAATTTTCTTTAAAGCTGCATCACTGCTTGTGACGCTGAACAAGAATATACTAAATGAATGCTTCATGAGGTCGAAGGTCGTCAATGGCACACAATGATTAAATATAACATACAGGGCATTGCAAAAGTATAAATACTGACCGTTTGACGGAACATCATAAGGGTTGATAAGAGTGACAAGCAATACAAATATATAATAATAGCAGTATAAAAATCAGAAGTATTGAAATAGTTGCAGTCGTTGGGACTTTTTGAAAAAATGTTCAGAGCATAATTTAACCTACGTATATAACCTCAATCATTACAGTCTGATATCTAGTTCAAAAGTAATTCAAATAGTACATTTTTAGTGTTACTCTGAAACTCTAGAATGTTGTGGGCGTGTTCTCGATTATGTTCCACATACCGTTGGAATGTTTTTTCTGTGACCGTGGTTCCTATTCCACTTCGGGTTCTGAAAGCAGCGACCCGAAGCCTCGTGTTTCGAGTAGCGATCGCAGGTCATTATTTCAGTTGCCTTCACTGCGACAACTGTTGGATTTATTTATACAGATTCACAGCGTGTATAAATAAGACAACGATATTTGTAGAAACAATGTCTTTATTTGAACAACGACTCGACTTATTCGGTGGTCTAAAGCGGAGTGTTACATACTATGATGAAATTCATTTTTGTGTAAATACGAATGATGGAACAATGCAAAACTTAAGATAAACAAAATTAGAGTTGTCAGGTTGTTAAATTACATATAATATTCTCACAATTGGCACATCACCAAATAGAGAGCCAACCCTTCATGAGTATGCGTGCATAGTTGCGAGCAGGTATGGATTTTTTCCAGTGGGCTATGAGTGTGTGCGAAAATAGCAGCAACATTGCTGGCGGATCGCGTAGGCCATTAAATGTGCGTGAAGATAGCAGCAACACTCTATCCTAGTCTTTTTGTGTGCGGGCCGGCACTCGATTTAAAACGTTGTAGTTTTTGGGCCTCATGTGTAACTTTTCGTCAAGTTGGGTTGCTTAACTGTTAACCAATTTTGTAACCACAGCCCGCACAATGTATGGCGTAAATCCAAAAGAGGGTATCCTTTTATCGACATTAAAAATTCTTTGTTTCTGACGGGCACACATATACGCATACAAAGATAGGTTCCAACGGGAAAATGTCACAGTGCGCAGCCAGCTGTTCGAACAAACAATTTCGCACTCGACAATGCGTTCGCTACTCGACACGCGACCCCTGCTAAATTTTCGACGCGTTGCAGCCTGGGCCCACTTGGGCCTAGAGGCTCAGAAAAAACCTGATGCACTTTTTTGTCGATTCGATTTAACAGTTAAGAATGCCGAACGAACTTTGCAATTTGTAATAGTTTTTAAATTAAACAGAATGTTTGCTGTCACCAAATTTGAAATCAAACATATTACGGCTTTGAGTAGTTACTCTTCTTTGAAAAAAGTTTGTTATACAAATATCTGCAGCAGATTGATTGATCTGTCCCAACTGCTTTATCGCATGCGTATCTTAATTAGTAAATTTATATATGATATCAATTTTTTCCCTTGCAGGCTGGTGAAAATTTTCTAATTTACATAACCGTCTCGGATGGACGCTACACTGCAAAAAATGAAGTTTTCATCAACATACTTGGACGGCGCGAAAGCAATGGATTCCATGGGTTTGGATCCCGCTCACCTCCCTCAATATCGAATGTGGTGCAGAATATTTCAAAGTATTTACCCTCATTTGATCAGCTGCCCGGAGTGCAATCCATTAGAAATGGCCTGCCAAATCGAAGGCCGAGCATCAATTTGCCACCAGGTTTTCCGGCAAACGTATTACCCGCATATAATAATTTCTATCCACCCATATCGACACCGTCTGTCAGCCGGGCAGAAGAGGACAATACAATTGATGTTAAGCCAACCCAAGCGCCCAACCAGCCGCAGACCACGAAGAGTTCCACTCTGACAAAACTGACTCCCGTTGGTGGTCATGGATCAAACGGACAGGGAGTGTCTCAGTCAGTGACTCCAACAGTATCAGACACAGAATCAAAGGATGAAAAGGGCGACAATGTGAACACCATAACGCTATTCACCATAAAGTCTACCTCGATTCCATTTATTATTGGAATTTGCGCCATATCGGCATTTGTTGCCGCCGTTTTTGGCTATCTGTGTCGCCGTCGCCTGTGCGCCATCAGCAAAACGCTGAAAAAGGCCACCGAGAAGGAGGAGCTGGCCAAAAAATCGAACGCAAGCAGCACGCTTACTGATGACAGCCGCAACTCGATGGTGCTGCAACAGTGGCAAGGACCGGTTGCCTTTGCCAATCGATACGTGCCCTGGGAGCGAGAGCAGCAGCTCGCCATTGCGGTAACTAACGGAAATTTAAAAAAAAATTAACATAATAATTCTAATCTCACTTTCGAAAAAAATGGCAAATCATCTTTATGCATTTTTATAAGGTCTTATCAAATTTCAGAGTACTCCAATTTAAACTTCCATTTTAAACTTAAGATCGGTATTTGTTTTGTAGTGTTCAAAGTTATATATGTTATACATATAAAATTAAAAATGCGAAAAGTTTGCGCTTTCGCAAATTGGATGAACAAGTTTCCATAGATATTAAAACGAAACCTTTCCACGATCTGGTATAGAGCGCAAAAAATGAATATTCAAATACCTGATCGTAGGAATAAGTCGCTTTAGCCTTTTTCTGCTTTCGATTGCCTCTATATAGTCTAAATGGTAGTCAATAGAAGCTTCAAAATATCCTACTCAAAACCCAAACTTTTGAAATTATAGGTCAAAATTGCCAATCAGCGCCTTCAGGTAGTCGACAGTTTAACAAAATTAATTCAGAGTTGTGGCTAGGAATTATTTATATATATTTATTTATGTACTTATATTTATATGTTTATATATTTATATTAGTAATCTAGCTATATCTGTCTGTCTGCATGTTTGTTTACAGTCTCGAACTGTTTAATCGTATGAATAGGAATATAGAATCCAATAATAATGCCAAATCCATAGATGTTCATATAATTAACAAATCACGGATTTGCTGGGAGTTAATTCACATTATATTAAGACAATTTTCAATTTTATTTTTTTAATCCTGACAACATCGGCGATACTTTCAAATCGCTTATGTACACTGACAATCTGGAAATTGACCTTTCTCTTCTATCTATGATGGGAATCAATCTAATTCATGCATCGCAGTCGAGCCAGCTATCAACAAATCCCACAAATAGCGTCGATGCTTCTATTGCTCCCTCCGATGTCGGACAAAGTAGCCCGAGTGTTGGGTTATCCACAGGTCGTGCCGTTTCGACAGAAGGTGGCCTTCCCACCGATCCCAAGGTTGACCAATGGGAATTCCCCAGACATCGCTTAAAGTTCTTCAACATACTGGGAGAAGGGGCCTTTGGACAAGTTTGGCGTTGCGAAGCCACCGACATGGATGGTAAGCTATTGATTATTCAACGCTACTTTTAATTTTTCAATTAATAATGTATTACTAACATATTTTATTCTTGGTAATACCTGTGAGTAACTCAAAAGTTTGACATCATATTTTAAAATTTAAAACAGAATTGTTTGAAAATTTGCAAAAATATATTATTAAATATACGCTCAAGCATTTGAAAATGTAGTATTTTGAAGTTTGAAGTTCAGATATATATATATATATATATATATATATATATATATATATATTTCGAAAAATATTCTTAATCATATTTAAGTCTTTTTGAACGCGTCCATTTCAGAGACTAAAACAAAAATTTTGTTCCAGATGAGCTATATAAAATGCTCATCCAAGATGACATTGCTATGTAATTTACATAATATCTCGGAATCGGCCTGATAGCTCTGACATCACCAATCGAAAAGTTGTTAAAAAAAACATTTGATTTTGAATAAGTTAGACAAAGATCTCGAAAAGCGTGCATAATAAAACTTCAAACATGTTGGAAAATCACAAAGATTTAATTTTGTCTTAAATGCAATATAACCCAAAAAATCAAAATCAAATCAAATATATAATCTTGAATGCTCTTTAAGTCCAACTATTTATTTATTTTTAATATATATCACGAAAATCTATTTTATTTACTGTTACTTTTGGACTTGCAGATTGTGGAGCGGTTACAACTGTTGCTGTGAAAACACTCAAGGAGAGCGCGGGAGAAGTTGAAAAGAAGGACCTGCTTTCCGAACTGGAGGTAAAGAACATGTTTGGGTTTTTTTTAAATAACAATATCTATATAGTTAATTACTATGACTACTTAACATATAAGAGTCATCGCTAATATATAATTTAATTTCTACAATAATTTATTCACAATATTCAAAGAAAGTGTATTATTTATTAGAAAGATTTTGACTTAATGAACCCAACAATCAGTTAAAACAATAATTATCCTCTGGACGGCCATCGATTAGCCATACAAGAGATGCAAAACAAAAGAAAAAAAAAACTGCAGTTGTCAGTTGGCAGGTTTTTCTCCGCCCTAAAATACATACATACAGAATGAAAAGTTATTTGCACGGTAATATGCAAAATACGGGAAATTGAGTAAACATAAACAAAGAATATACTTTTGACATGACATGTGTCACGTTCTGGAAGGAGAGACATAATCGACCCCATTACGTCTATGATCCATGAGCATCAATAATGTTGGCTCGACATTTCCGTCTGAATGTTTTCTGTTTTCTGTTAACTGTTTTTTGTTTTCTGTTAACTGTTTCTATGCAAACAAGTCTCTCAGCTTATGTGTTATTTATTCAATTTGAAAATCTACGACTGGATTCCGGCCTGCCAGGAAGTCGCTGTACTCTCGCGTTGTCAATAAAAGTGGAACGCATCTTATCAAGTAATACATTATTTAATCGTACATACCAGCATTTAAGGAAATGCCATCTTAGTCCGGGTATTTAGCTATGCATCAGGAACGATGTAATCGGAGACCGTTGTCTGTCCGCAGACATTATGATTTTGACTCCAGTTATCGCATAATTACTCGAATCTATGAATCAGCGAAAACTACACAAAACAGTTGCACATTTTATTTAATAATATAATCGAGTCCTCGCCCTCGGACGCCTCGGCACAAACTGATTCCTGTTGCTGCGTACAATCATTATTGCCCCACAATATGTTCTCAATTGCAATTGTGACTCTCCGTTCTCTGGCAACAGACTTGCGCAGTGCAACACTTTGGAGTGCTGCTCAGCTGTTCATTGATTAGACCTGGTAATGACCCGGATAGCTCATAAGGCTGCCTGGCGAATGGTACCAATCTTAAGTAGTCCGCTTTGTCTTGGTCTCTATGTTCAAATTATGTTTAATTTGCGTACTTAATTTTAAAAGTCCTTTTTTAATTAATGGCAAAATCTCCTCTTCTGTTTATCTTACAACAATGGAACAATCAAACCAAATGTAAGGTCGGTTACTAAATCCAAATGAAATAAGTTTGTTAACCGACTGAATAATACTCTGACATCAGTGTACAACTACTTTCTGAATGATGAAAGTAAAGTACAAGAAGTGGGATACAAATGCATAATATGTGTTATGTATTTTGTGATATTTTTAAAAAATCTAAATTGAAAGTTATTTCCGTAGAAACACGTTATTTCTGATAATTTTGAAGTAGTAGAACTACCAAATGAATACTAGAATTTTCTCAGATTGGTTTCAAGCAGTTCATCAGATCTTGTAGACCTCTCATAAGTGCATTTGCCACAGAAATTCAGACTAGATTTGTTGCAAGATTGAATTCATAAGAACAATGTGTCATAAATACACTGCTAACAATTTGTGTAATATTTTTCTGGCTATCTGACAGACCGTCTGAATTAACGTTAATTTACCTTTAAGGGTTAGTTTTTCCCTATGCCTTTAATGTATTTTTTGTTGATAATAGATTGGCCATAAATGGGAATGACATACATAAATTATCGTCGGGTGTATTGTGGATAGGTTCCAGAGTGTGCTATCGATAAGTTCAAAGGGGTATCGAGTATATTTACATTTTGGGACTGTATTAGCGGTACAAGCTAACAATATGAATTTATAGAGTAAAAAAAGGAAAAACCAACATTTTATTCACACGGAAGGAGAGCAAAAAAAAAGAGAAAATTAATAAATAAATAAATAATAATATTCAGCAAAAAATTAACAATTAATGAAAGAATCATTTGCAAAAAAATTAACTAATGCCCTGTCTAAAATATATATATACATATATATATATACATAAGAGTCTCGAGTTGATGACAATTAAAAATAGGCCTGAAATGACATTAATAAGGCTAAATTGGCAACACTGTGGCTCTTTTGGATAGTCTTGCAGCCATATTTTAGCCAATTTGAAGCCACTAAGAATTGTATTCTTATTGGTTACAAATTATACTTATTACAACAACCTCATTTCGAATAGGTGGTCTTAACTTTTCTATTGCTAGTTGACCTACTGGGAACTTTGTCCTGATTTCGCTTTCAGAATCCTGTTCGTGTCATTTGCAATCAGTTTAGTAAATTTTTCATCACATATCGACTGGAAATCTCTGAGCGTTCTCAACTATAGTAAACTTATCTTCCTCCCCAGGCTATCTTTTTAATTTTCTCTAGTTTTCTTTTTTTTACATTTTAATGTTCCCAGACTTACATTATTTATTTATTTATTTTTTTGGTATTTTAAATGTTGGTAACTTTTTTATATTCTACATTATCTAAATAAATAAAAAGACAAACAGCAGCTCAAATTCTGATATATTTGCTGTTTCAGGTGATGAAGACGCTGGAGCCCCATGTAAATGTTGTTCGCTTGTTGGGATGCTGCACAGACAAGGATCCAACTTTCGTAATACTCGAATACGTGACTCGTGGAAAGCTGCAAACTTATTTGAGAAACTCTCGAGCAGAAAGGTAAGCAGCCGTTGATCTGTTCATTCTATATCGTCTAAGCCTAAGCTCGAATACCTTAGATATTCAGAACAATATTCATAAATAAAATCTACATCGTTGTCCTTGTTATTTTTTGAAAAATACCTGGTCAAGTTTAGTGTTCATATTGTGTCTGTGTTTAATATTATTTGGTTTTAGAAATAGTTATTACTAATCTTAAAATGCTTTTAAGTCTTAGCAGAACATATAAGTATACGAAAGCTATAAGCCCATTACCTGACAAGTCATTTATTAATATGAATAGCGATCTGCCAGCCTTTTCCTCATACATATATATAGATATATATAAATATAAATATCAATTTTATTATGATTTATCTTAAATAATAAGAAAATGCAAGTTTTAATTTCTTATTTTAGTTTTTTTTTAATGCAGTGCACAATTTTTTAAATGTTTTCAAGAAATAAAAAAATTTTAATTAAGGTTAAAAATAAAATTATATATATTAAATATAGGGAAAATGAGTATTAATAAATTAAAAATGTAAAGTGAAATAAAAATAAATCGATGTTGAGTAAAATGTTTAGGAAATCCAGAAAAAAACAAAACAGGCCAACTTTTTGGCATTATAGCTTATTAATAAGAAAAGTAAAAAGTTAATAAGGCAGAGAAAAAAGGAGAGAAATAAAACTGAAGGCAAATCTCGGAATCGAAGATTAAGATAACCAGGCTAAGAAATGTCGCAAAACTGCGTTTCTTATTTATACTCTGATCTCACTGAAAATGGGGAAAAGTATATATTTTTTTATTATTAAATACAATAATTTATTCTCTTATCCGTATTATTAATTTGAGTTATTTCTATTTTACTTCTTAATTCCGCAATGTATTTGACTAATGGCATTTAGCCATACAAGAGATGCCAAACAAAAGAAAAAAAAAACTGCAGTTGGCAGTTGGCAGTTGTCAGTTGGCAGGTTTTTCTCCGCCCTAAAATACATACATACAAAATGAAAAGTTATTTGCACGGTAATATGCAAAATACGGGAAATTGAGTAAACATAAACAAAGAATATACTTTTGACATGACATGTGTCACGTTCTGGAAGGAGAGACATAATCGACCCCATTACGTCTATGATCCATGAGCATCAATAATGTTGGCTCGACATTTCCGTCTGAATGTTTTCTGTTAACTGTTTTCTGTTTTCTGTTTCTATGCAAACAAGTCTCTCAGCTTATGTGTTATTTATTCAATTTGAAAATCTACGACTGGATTCCGGCCTGCCAGGAAGTCGGTGTACTCTCGCGTTGTCAATAAAAGTGGAACGCATCTTATCAAGTAATACATTATTTAATCGTACAATAGATGAGCACGTACCAGCATTAAGAAATAAAAAAGTTTTAATTAAGGTTACAAATAAAATTACATAAATTAAATATAAGGAAGGCCCTGAACCGTATTGTGGCGTAGGAAGACACGCAAATCAGGGACGAAGAAAGACAGTTGCGGGAACGAAGCTGGGCAGAGACACTAGGACTCCGACAAGCCAGAAGTCTCCTAGGTGGCTACAATTTAAAGCGATTTAATCAAGTAATATCCATGGGGAACAACAGACTCAGAATACTCACCGGTCTATTGGCAGGACACTGTAGACTGAGAAGTCACCTAACCAAATTAGGTATTTATAGTAGCGATGTATGCAGGTTTTGTGGAAGCGAGATATATCCTAGCAGAATGCGTCGCCTTAATTAGGAAAAGATGCAGCATCCTTGGGAAGCATGTCATGAAGCCCATGGACATAGAAACCCTCAACCCAACAAAGATTCTAGCATTCGAGCAGGAGCTGGGGTTGATGAAAGAGCTGTAGTCTCAGAAAGGGGGCACAATAGACCTTATAGGTCGCACTGCTGGTTCTCCCCAACTATAATAATAAATATAAGGAAAGAGAGTATTAATAAATTAAAAATGTAAAATGAAATAAAAATAAATCGATGGTGATTAAAGTGTAAAAAGTACGGCACAAATTTAGGAAATCCAGAAAAAAACCAAATCAGGTCAACTCTTTAGCATTATAGATTATTAATAACGAAAGTTAAAAGTTAATAACTCAGAGAACATAAAGAGAGAAATAAAAATAATGACAAATCTATAAACCTGTAGAGTTAGATAACCAGGCTAAGAAATGTTGCAAAACTACGTTTCCTATTTATACTCTGATCCCATTGAAAATGGGGGAAAGCATATATTTTTTATTATTAAATACAATTATTTATTCTCTTATCTTTTATGTGTGCTATTTCTATTGCTGTACTTCTTAACTCAGCAATATATGTGACTAATGACATTTTCCAACCTTCAATATTTGCAGGCATTATGGAAACACACACGGAAAATCCAATTTACTGACTTCGGGAGACTTAACATCATTTATGTACCAAGTTGCCAAGGGAATGGATTATCTAACCTCTCGAGGGGTGAGTAGTGCTTCATAATTATTTTAAAAGTATAGTTGTTATATATATAGCTATTCGATTTTTATTTTAATTTAGGAACCTCTAAATTTGTAGACTCTGCGAATAGATAACCAAACTATATCGTAGTATATTCCATTTTTGTTTAATCCTGGGATTTATAAGTTTTTTTATTTATTATTTATTAAATTTGTAAACACAATTTAAACAAGAAAAACTATTAGTAAATTGGAGAAAAAAAAGTTGTTTCCTTTAATTAATAGCCTGTCGCTTAAGACATTACTCATTCAGTGGTAATTTTCTCGATTTATGACGACCATCGCTCATTAAATTAAGATAAAATAACTGTATTCCGGAAAAAAATAGTGAATAAATAAGCGACAAAAACTAATATTAAAGTTACCATTTAGAATGAATAATGTAAATGTAATATAAATCAACTGATTATTAATATAAGTACTTACTATCGATACTCAAACATGACGAAATGCATTTTCCATTACAGATAATTCACCGTGATCTTGCTGCTCGTAATATTCTAATAACCGAGGACCACACATGCAAAGTGGCTGACTTCGGATTCGCCAGGGATATTATTACATCAAAGATCTACGAGCGCAAGAGCGAGGGAAAACTGCCAATAAGGTAATGTACTTCAAACAGTTTGAAATGTAAGCATAATGCACTAGCCTAGAATGCTTATAAATATTATGACCAGGCTGACCAGGCTTAATAAATACAATATCTTAAATAAAGTCGAAGCCTATCTGTAAACTGATAAAGCGTTGGTCAAAGGAATTTGATGACCCTGGTCTCCACATTATCATATTCATCATAGTAGATTGGAATCTGTACAGAAGAGCTTCTTACTTTTCGTTCTTTTTCGGTTTGACTGGGGTGTACTTCCTCCGTACACCAATAGGCTGCTTCTTATTAACCTTCCCTCCCTAACGAACCGTCATTTTATTACTCCTTGCATGAACGGTTTCGAGTTCTCTGTAATGATTATAACAAACTATACCATGTAATCAATTCAGAGTCCTCCATTTCTCTAATTAAAAACTCTATTTTAAATGCCCTATCTCGGGATTAACTTTTTAGCTAATCCTTACTAATTATCTTTGGTCTTGTTGGGTTTTATTTTATTTTTATTTCAATACCTTATTGTTAATACTAATATAATAAATATTTTTTCTTGTGCCTTTTAAGATGGATGGCTACAGAATCACTGTACGATAACATATTCTCGGTCAAGTCAGATATCTGGAGTTTTGGCATACTGATGTGGGAAATTGTGACACTCGGCTCCACGCCATATCCGGGCATTTCAGCCGCCGATGTTATGCGCAAGGTTGGAATTTATTAATTTATTTAATATATTTCGTTTTTAATTAATTAACTTTTTGCACTTGCTTGTAGGTAAGGGACGGCTACCGTCTGGAGAAACCCGAACATTGTCGAAGAGAGCTGTACAACATAATGTACTACTGCTGGTCGCAGGACGTCAATGAGCGACCCACATTCGCAGAGATTATAAAGATGTTGGATAAATTACTTCATACGGAAATGGACTATATCGAATTGGAGCGTTTCCCCGACCACAACTATTATAATATTGTGAATCTCAGCGGAGAGAAATTGTAGAACCCAATTGGATATATTCAATCCACGAAGGATCTGTGCACTGCCACAAAGAGCTTTATTACAAATAAATTTAGGAGAGCAAAATAGTATTTACCATGTTCAATGAAATTGTTAAAGTTTTCAACAACAAACAACGTAATAATATATTTATTTATATATATATATATAATCTGTATTATTTTGATCCAAATTTTTGTCGATCTCTTGTAGGAGTTACAAGCAACATTTGGTAACTCTAGCTTAAAAGTTTTGTTGGGAGTGGCTATACAATATGGATATTGGTTCTTCAAGGTTGCTACCCGTAATATACCTACAAATTTTGACGGCTCTACCTCAACAACTCAACAACAGAGACCTTAAAATCGTGGGAGATTTGTGATCGATCTGTTTTATCGATTTTATCTTTGTCATTTTGTCTGCTTCAAGTGTCTATCTCTAAGAGTGTCAGTTGCAATTGTATATAGACGGTATATTGGTGCAATGATATTTCGTAAATTTGGTTTTTAGAGCAACTTTGATTTAAGCCGGTTTTCTATGTCTAGATGTGCCTCACTATTATGTATTTTATAAGGAACAGCAATATAAAACCCATATTGCTTTCTTTGCTGTTTATATCTCCCTACTAACTCAGATTTTCATCATCAATCAATCATTAGTTATTGGAGTCGGATCAGTCACCACAGGTAAAAATTCCCTAAGTGCCATCAGCGTGTATAAAAGGGGGTTGAATGAGCTTAGATAAGCTCCGATGTCTTTAAGATTAATATGATTGAGATAGACACTTAATCTTAATTGTTTAACTGGATTATTTTGGACTCATTAACTTGAAATTATTTTAATTTAAGCAGAGCATGTGTCAAGAAAAAAACACACTATTTAAAAGGGTGTTTTATCAATTTATTTAAAATGCCTCATTAGCTTTGCTTAAATTGGAATAATACTTAAAATGGTTCCCAGCTTTTTTTATATTTAAGCAACAGTAAGGATAATCGGTAAAAATTAAATACAATTTTTTAATTTTAATTTTGCAATCAAGACTTAAAAAATGAGCATAACACAAATGCATTTCAAGTTTTACACATATAATCGATCCTTTCTTACTAGCTCTTACTTATATTTAAAGACAATGCTTAATAAGCAATGGGAATAATGATATTAAAGTTAGATTACATCTTTTATGTTAACTTTGGATTCAAGATATCAAAAAAATTAAAACAAGACAAGTAAATTTCATGTTTTACCTTTATAAATGATAATTTTGCTTTAGCGCCTTGTCGAAAGCAAATAGTTTTCAGTGAATATGTTGCGTATCCATTAAGAATGGGTTAAAAAGGTGACATGTATGAGGTTACATAAACATATACCTGATCAGCTTCGACAGCCAATTACAATATATTTCAATATATGAAAGCTGATCTAAGAGACGCTCGAGAGATTCGAATTAACATTATTATATTACTTAGTTGGGAATTTCGTGTAAATATTTATATGTAAATATTTTATATATGCATTTTTGTAGTGTGGGAATTTTAAATTTTTTATTTACCAATTAATTATTTTAAAACTTAAATCTGCCTTGAGCCATGAATTATGTAATTAATGTAATATATATAGAATTTGAATGGTTATCTCGCTTTGGTATCTCTTAGTCGGGTACTCTGGACTAACTTGTTGCGACATCTGGCTGTCCATTAGGTGTATGGATAAAAATGCGAATCGGCGCCGGATAATTACATATTGGCTTTTGTGTGTGTCGCCGGTGCACTGAAAATTGCATTTACATTATTTATATAGCATCAATAAAAACACGCACATTCCATTATTAGCGACACATTTGTCGACAGAGATCAGAGACTGCCAGCAGATCGGCCAAAGCAGTTGATCCTTTTATGGCTGGCGCTAGGATTTATATTCACTTCCTTTCACATTTAAAGCGGCGCACGAACCAGCAACCGATCGAACCAGCGAACCAACTAACGAACGAGCGAACGAGGCAGAGCAACGGTAAACTACCTACTTTAGCTGTGCGACCTACTTATTACATTCATTCAGCGACTCGGCGCACCGATGTCGCATCAGCAGCGCTGCTCATCATCAGCCGACACAATTGCGTTTTGATTCTCGCCTGCATAGCAAAGAACTCAGCTGAACCCGCAGTCGCAGTCGCAGTCGCCGTCGCAGTTGCAGTCGCCATCGCAGTCGCCGTCACAGCCACAGCCTCTTTCGCAGTTACGGTCGCCGTCGCAGCCGGCAGGCGACAGCTACCTGTCTGAGTCGAGTCGCGTGGGATCAGCGATAATTTAGCTGCATTGGTTGCCTTTTAATTACCGCTACTTTTGGGCTAAGTGTTACTTAGAAAAACAAAGCAAGCAATGCTCGATCGATTGTCCATCTCACTCGCACACTGCGTGTGAAACTTTGACTTTGTCTCAACTACCGTTGTGTTTACAGTTAACGCCGAGAGCTGTTTTTGCTATTTAAACTGAGAGCGCAGCAGCGAAGGCGTCATTTTCAATTGTTCTGTGCAAGCAGCAAGAGCTTAACTCAATATGTATTTAAATATACGCGCATTGCTACTGGTGTTTTTTGCCACGCAGCACAACTGTTTGGGATTTTACATCAGGAGGAATACCGTTAACTCCCACGCAAAGGAACTCAATACTCGCAACGATGAATGGGGAGTCTTTCAAAATAAGCTTGGATTATCCAATGAAAAAGGTAAGCAACTTTAATTTCTTATTATCTGATCCCGATGTAAATGGGGGCGCTAGGAAATCGATAAAATCGATTATCGCAAATCGATAACTCCGCGTATCACGCACAATTTTAAAGCGAGACTCACTAAATTTGAGAGTTATTTTGGGCCACGCCCACTTCCTAGAAGGTAGAAGGTGTCTGTGGCACCTGTTATCAGATGGTATTACTTATTGGTATCAGAGTATTTCGATTGCAACGTTCTCATTTGTTTTTTATTTCGTATTTTCACAAATCATTAAACATTTTGTTCTCATTTTCAGTTGAACTGCTCAAATCGCAAAAGGATCAACAGGGTACAAAGGAGCTGCTGAATCGATTCATATCGGAAAACTCAAAGTACTCATTGCCTGCCACTGCTAAAAAGAGTAAACGTTTTAGTAATCAGTTTAAGCGACTTCTGCGGGCTTTGGTTGGCTTTGACTTGAAGAATTCGAAAAGTACGCTGAAAACCACCTTCAATTTTGAACTGAGAAATAATGCACTGAAACCGCTAAAGCGAGCTCGTCGCAAGATATCCTTGAACATGGTATCCGACATGTCCTCTGAGCGGATCGAGCATTTATTGCAAATGTTCTACCAAAAGCATAATATTGAACTATCGGATTACAACAACGACAGAGCTGAGCAACACAATGCAGATGGGGATTACAATAACTCCGATTCCGATTCGGACTTGGATTCGGATTCAGATTTGCCGCCACGCGCATCGATGGACGCGGATATGGACTCTGATTATGCATACGATAATCTGTATGATGACGAGGGCGATGTCAACCTCACAGCCAAATCCCGCCAAAACTCCGAATATGGCTCCTTCCAGGATCTCATTCTACAGGCGAACCGCAAGCAATGGGAGCGAGAAAGTGAGGAAACCAAGTTGCACAGTCCACACAACGACCACTTCATTTAAATAATTCCAATATTTCAATTACAATTAAATAGTAATTATAAATATTTCTGGTCTGAGGACTGTGCAATCGGTGTTCAAATGCTGGCATTTAACTCCCCCAACTCGATACTTATAAGCGATGAAAATTTTCCAAAATTTGTTTAAGTTTCAACATCATTTTAAGTTGCATATGTATTATAATTTATTTTGCGGTTAGCCTGCTATACATTAAAATAATAAATAAATAATAATATTGAAAAATTCCAATCAACTTCATTAATTAACACACAATCAGAAATAATTCGACCTGAATTGGTTAAAACTGCCATACTTTTGGCTACAAGGGTTTTTTAAATCAGTTTTGTTGTTGCTTACATTATTAATCAACATTAGTATTTTAAGATTTCAAAAGAATAAAAATATTACTCATAAAAAAAAACAATTTAGTTTTCAGTGCGATTTTCTATAATTCCGTCGGATTTGTTTTGCAACATGGGAGAAGTTATCAATAAAGTGAAGGAAACTCTCTGTTGATTCTATTCGGGAATATATATTCCTTAAATCATTATTCATTTTATTAAAGAGAAAGAAAAAAATCTATTTTTGATATGCCGATTTCATTATTTATTAATTAAAAGTAATAAGAGTGGTCTAGTCGAGAGAGCTCGACTCTACAATATAAAATACATGTATATTATCATGATAAATACTCTATAAATAATAAGTCGAACTGCTCAGAAAAATTTGTCTCGATTACACTGTTGCTAATTTTTTGCATTTCATCCCTAGTCATCGGAGAAAACTGCTGTTAACGGTATAGGGCATGAAAACAAAACCAAAACATCAGTTTTCACATTTGAAGTCTATTTTGGATTATTTTATTTAAGTTACCTGCATAAATTAGCACAAAAGAACTTTGTACGGAAACTATTATCTTCTCAACAATTTCATTTAAATGAATACATTTGGCAAATAAAATTAATATCGTAGTTTTGATGACATCATTTTTGGTTGGCCCATTTTCTGTCCATTTTCTTGTCTTTCTTTGGCAACGCTGCTTTCCAAAAATAAAAAAATAAAAGTAATAATCGATTTAGTTTTGCTTACAGAATTATAGATCCTGTGATAAATATCTGCATTAATGTATTGCTGCTGATCGAATTTTGTTTGGGTGTACGTTAACGTAGAGTAAATTGTGATTCAGATACTCATCGAATAAAACCACGAATATTACATTTTTAATGGTCTTCCCAAAATAGAGAAAACGTGCAGAAAATTACAACTAAACCGCCATCTATTGATTATACGCATGAACTCACAAAAGCGCCCTCTATGGCGATTTATTATGCAACCAGCCTCAATACTATTGCATTTATTAATTGCTGAGTGCTATAGCACTGAGTTTTATAGTTGCATGACATGCACATCATGTCATACAACGACCAAACATACAGAATACGCATTAGATGGCGCCATCTATATGTCAAGCTGCTAAGCATGCATGAAAGGAGACAAATGAAATTCTGTTATATTGCTGCTGTAATCTGTGTATGAATAATAAATAATATTAATAAGGTTGTGAAACCCATTTCATGCTAAACGGATGTTTATTCAACATTTTCGGAAAAATTGCTCTACTGCTATATATTCAGTTAGATAGTTAAGTATTATTATTGCAAGTGGGATATGAATTTATAAAAAATAAGGAAATTAAGTCAAATGTCAACTGTTGAACAAACAATTTAATTTCAAAAATGAAAGACAGTTTCGATTCCTTACAGATACTTTGAAAAAAATTAGAGCACTATCAATTGTCGATTAGAGCCATCTACAGATTTAAACGCCAAGCTGGAGAGTGTATTTATCCAATTAGAAAGTAAAATAAGTAGCTGAGTTCTATGAAACTCATTTATCAAGAAATTGGCCTAATATGACAGTTGTATAATTCACAAACCTTAACGGCGTATAACAAAGATAAACAAAATTGGAATACTGGAAAATCTTTCATAAAGCGCCATCTTCAGATTTTAATGTGAAAGATTATTGCTTACGGGAGAATATTAATCCCAATAGGAACGATAATTTCGCAATCAATAAGAAGCTAAGTGCGCTGAAACTCAAGTAACTGTTATTTTCAGGATATCGTCGAATGTGACAGTTGTTTAACGCAGAAAAAATAAAGACGAAAAGTAAATACAAGAAAGTAAGGCATGTAACACAGATTAACAAGGTGGCGCCAGTTCTGAATTTATAATATAAGCATGCTGAATGTTCCTCTTAACGATTCTGTTCCATGAGATACTATTGTTTGTACACATTCAAAGTTAAATGTTAGATTACCTGCGAAATTTAACAAAAGAAGCAAATTTAAGAAAATCTTTCGTTATTCGTTTAACGAACGAAAATCAAAAAAAAAAAAAAAAATATAAATATATTATTTATGAGTCTTTTTTGGTTACTGTTTTGTCTCAGCGTTTGTTGAGTATAACAGATAAGGGGCATGCGATCTTTTGTACCGTTTATAACTGTCATATGTAATTGTCTGTCATTGTAACAGATAGATTTAACAATTTCTCCAAACTGTAGTAGCTCAGTTCCATTCCATGCCCACGCCCACATTTTTGTTATTGCTTACTCGTATAAGTTTTGTGAACGCTCACATATAAAAGCTGATGGCTTTGCTATGGATTTACACTATGTATTGACACTTAAAAGCTGCTTGCTATGTTAAGCGTTTACATAAGAATACTTACGTTCCTTGCCTTATTGTTCAAATTCAAATGTTGTTATAGCAACAGATCCAATTTTGTTGCGAACACAAAACACAAAGAAAAAAGGGGAAAACAGCCTAAATATGCCGAAGGTACTATTCCAGAAATACAAAAAGTACTCGGTCGCCATAGACCAGAACAAACATGCCGCCAAGCTGAAGGAAATCGAGGAGCGTCGAGCAAGAGAACTAGAAGCATTAGAGTTCGAAGAGGAGATGGAAGAGGCCGAAGAAGAGTCCGAATTCGAACATATCGAAAGCGAATTGAGTTTATCCGAGGGAGAACCATCTCTGAACATTGGCAAAATTGATCTCTCCTTTCCCGAAACAACCGCCGAGTTCGAGGACAGCCCCCAATGCTTCCCCCCCTCCTACTACAAGCTGTCGCCCAAAGAGCGCCTCCTCCTCCTCTACGCGGAGAACTTTCGCAAACAGTTTGTGTTGAGTCATCCCCGGCGTCGTGCTTTGGTTTTGGCCTTGCCTAACGAGTGTAAAGTGCAGGTATATACATGTTATTTATTTACCATCTATTCATTCTTACTTATGATCTATTTTCTATATATATATATTCTTTATTCGCTCGCAGAAATTCGTGTGTACTACGATAAGACCGACTGCCTTTGCCTATCCAGAACTCATCTCAAGCGTTGAGGAAATTGCCAAGTTTGTCGCAGATTTTGTTCGATATGAACCGCTGGAGGATCCAATAAATTTGGTAAGTCTCCAAAATTGGAATAAACTAAGAAAAAATCGTTTTATTTATTCATTGAGGAGCGAGAGCCTCTTCAGGTTTCACACCAGTGAGTTTTAAGTATTTTTGTGTTAGCACATTGGCCACAATATCTAATTGGAAAGCCTGTTTAAGTAAATTTGTGACTTTTTGTCCGCTGCTAGCGGAGGTGTCCAATTTCTGCCAAACTCTTCCGTTTTCGTTTTTAAGAAAAATCTTCGGGTTTTGTTTTTGGCTGCTGCAAATTATGCAACATTTTTTTTGCGTGTCAATTCAACATTTTTTTTTGTAAAATCTTAACAGCTGTTCCAGTTATTGTGGTAAATTTATAAAGATAAAATTACATATATTATTTTTCGGGCCACGTGGGAAAAATAGGCTTAATCTTCTTAAGCGGAGACTTGAACCACTAAGCAATCAATTCAGATAGGCGTCGAAGCGACTAAAGCCTGCCTGTATAGAAAATTTGATCGATTGGACAAATTCCTTTCTCAGCTGCGTTTTGTAATTTGAGAGCGGAGATCCGAACCACTACGCAAACAAGTCAAACTTGCATGCATACAAAGATGTGATTCATCGAATAAATGACTCAGTGCGCGGATGGCTTTTCGAACAATCAATTGTATGCGTAGTGGTTCGGGTCTTCGCTTTCAGGATGCGAAGCCAATCTGAGACAGCATAGGACACAAGCTCTCAGATTAGTCGGATTGACGCTTTTGTGTTATGTGCTCAGTGCTTAAATCTAATTATTTATAAGTTGTCATTAATGTAATTAACTTGTATTTGCCTTGTAATATACTATTGCATTCCAAGTCTGTCCTGAACTGAGTTGATTTGCAATTAAATTTAAACTGTTTTATAATTATTTTTCGTACTTATTAATGCAATATTAGATAAACATATTTATTTAAAACATATTTATAAGCTAATGTGCATTAATGAGTTAGCCAAAAATCGAAAAAAATAATCCAAAACAGACTAAAACTACATGCTAATTTCTGCTCCTATTTTATATGCAAATTCTTATTCCGCTTGAAAGCGCTTGGTTCAAATATCGACTATTTTAAACAAACGAACAAATTTTCGCTTTCGTGAATTGGCGCACTAAACGTTCGCTTCGAAAATGGAAATCGAAATACTTTGCAAGACGCCTTTTAAATCGCTAGGAAAATATGGCCCTTCCCGGTAATAGGTGAAAAACCAAACATACCCTAATAACTGGTCATACTAAATTCTCGTTGCAGCGAAAACTGTTAATCGGTATATCTGTTATTTATATGAAATTGTTCTGAGAGATCAACTATCGAAATAAATGTTTCGATTTATGCTCAAAAATTCACATTTCAAAGTTCACAGACATAATAAAGTTGTACTCATTGTAAACCAAAGGTAAAATAAATTATTTTCTACCTCATAAGGTACATATAGCTAAAAATGCTTAGGTTTTCAACGAGTTGTTTTTGACAAGTTCCAAAAACATTTATACATCCAAAAGTGTAGAGGAGCAATTGGCAATTCAGCTAAGCCACACACCCTTACGAATTTATGTATTGCAGCGAGCTTTTGTCGACGAGCAACTGTTCCTGATCTAATTCTCGCGAGTCAAGCTGTTCACATTCTGTGGATTTCATTTGATGCGTTTAACATTGTTGGAAATACACTCCTTGCCACTTGAAAAGGACACCCTGTGCACTCTCTTTCAAATTGCTCATGACTAAAAAAAAAAATAATAAATATCGGAATTTTCACAGCATCCTTCTGCAACAATTCCTTTTTCTCTGTGGAAATTGGATAATTCTGGAATCGATTTATGATTTTTTGAATTTTTTTGTTCGAGTTCGTTTAAATTATAACCAAAATTAGGCACTTCTTGAAGAGAATATGCATTTAGTTTGATCTTTATCTTTGAAGTTTCCTTTTCCTATTATAATCTTTATGGAGCTGAACAGTGGAATTAGACACCGATTGACATCGACTGCAGAAACTTTAACAATTCTTGAATTTTCTCGCCTCAGATACATTACACTTATTTGTTCGATAGATGACATTTTGCAAGAGAACATTTTCAGAGCAAATTTACAAGTTGCAAGTTCTTAAGCTCAAAAATGATTAGATAACAAAAACAATGAACAAAACAAAAACGGAACAATTCCGCAAGGATAATGTGAAAAATTTCCATGATTTTGTCATTCTGCTTGCGAGTTATGAGCAATTGCAGACAGAGTTTACAGGATAAGGAGTTTATCTTAAGCTAGTAAATATGACATGAAGATGGCTATCAATTTTACTAGAGACTTATATATCTATATACTGTATCTACTGACAACGATTTGACATATTAATAATGTAACCTAAATGTGAGCAGGACGAGATAATCTCTTCTTCTTGCTGAGATTGTAATTGCCTAAGCAAGTTGTTAACAGGCGGTAATGATAGCCACATATGTATATTTATAATAATAATTACTTCAACAGTTATTATTCTTATAATTGGGGAACCAGCACTGCGACCTGTAAGGTCTATTGCGCCCCCCACTGAGCCTACAGGTTCTCCATCCACCTCAGCTCCTGCACGAATACATCTTTGATCTCAACTCTTTCTTTGTTAGTTAAAGTATGTAACAGATAGGAGAAAGTACCTCCAACCTTTAAGTATATATATTCTTGATCAGGATCGACAGCCGAGTCGCTTTAGACATAAGTTTGTATTTGCGAATAAGCCCAAGTTGTTTTTTTTACTGTTCACTACCTGTGCGGTTGACAAGCAATGAGAGTACTTCCAAGCATGCTTACATTTGAGTGCGTAAAACTTTAAAAGGAAATTTTGACAGTGTAGAATTTATTTAGCAGGATCAGGGTATGTCGTGGTAGACTACAGTATTGTTACTTCTTTCCTTTTTCAAATTCTTCATTTCAATAAATTAAAATAAATTTTGAAATTGTTTGTAGTTGACCCAAATCAAAATTTGTTTTTTTTTAAAAGTGATTTACAGTCATTTTGTGGGTCTGACAAGATAAACGAACAAACGGGAAATAATATATAAATAATATTTTAAATTAAATTTCCATGATATGATTTTTAGAATAAAAGTCGAGCTATTTCTATATATCGAATGAAAGGTATTATTTAAATCACGAAATTTTAAGATTCCTGGTTAATGGTCCAAATTTGACATATTTAGTGGCAAAAGTTTGGCAAAAGTAGATGCAATTCAGTTTGTGGGTTATTTTACTTGTTTTAAATCGATGAGAAACATTTTACCAATTTTATGGGATTTTTTTTATATATAATTTTATATTTATATGTTTCATATATATTTGAGATACTTTCGAAAGCTGTTTGACTGATTATCGCAAGTTTTGGTAAATGATACATAACTGGGAAATATGACAGAAGTTTGTATTAAATTATATACATTTTTGTAATGCAATAACTGTACTTTTATATAATTAATTTAACAGGCTGAAGATGTAATTTCTCGCAGTTAGTTTATTAAATGAAATGTCGTTAACCACAAGACATGACTACATAAATGTTGGGGTTTGAATATTCCTTCATCTTTGCATTGCCAATTTGTGTTGAGTTTTTTATGCTCTGATACCGAATATATAATTATCTAGTATATTGGTTGGACAGATGGACAGCCATCCGATCGTAGCCTGTTGCAATGCCCTGGAAGGACACTTCCACCTTTGAATATACACTCTGCGAAATTCGATTAAAGGCACTCGATTTTTATCCTTATAAAATTGAAATTTTATTTTGTTGTACAAAAGTTAGTTACTTTAAATACACGCCAAATAAAAAAGGAATTTAATTTCTAACCTAAACATAACATTTTTTTTTTTTTTTTTTTGTTTTCAAAGTGAGGTTAAGGTGCGAAATTCGATTAAGGGCAGTCACTTTGTAGCCTTCGGAAAAGTAAGTAGGGCGTTATATGGAATCTATTTGAATAGGATAATATAGAATTGATTTTGAATGGGAAAGGAAAAAACACTCTAACCTGAGTAAATAGCTATGATCCTGGCTAACAAGGACATGGGATTGAGCAACAGGAAAAAACTTCATCAAACAATACTAAAAAATCAACAAAAAAAATGATCATACTTCCAAAAATCTGCAATCTTACGGGCTGGGCTGTATAAAAAGGCTATGGCATCTAAAATTCTAATTGATTCAAGGTTACAAATATCGAAACATCGTGTTTATCAAATTTTATCATGTAGTAATCGATTGGTTTGGAAGAATTTGAGGTCAAAGCTAGTTCATCACATAGCCAGATTAAATATTGCAAAAGAACACACGTTCTTGACCCCGGAGTGGCAAAAAGAGATATTCTCGGATTAGACAAAATTTAATTTCGATGGTCCAAACGATTTTAGTTATTACTGGCATGATTTAAAGAAGAAGAAGAGATTCACTCCTTCTCGAATCTGTGGCGGTGGTTTACCCATGTTCTGGGCTGCATTATGTCATCACAACAGGACACTGATTTGTAAAATTTCAGGCGGCAGTATGTGATCCGAGGGTTATATAAATCTCTTGGGCGCAGTTGTGGTGAACTTTATGGAGCATCAACCAGACCCAAATGCCTAATTCTATCAGAATAATGCTGAGTGGGTTCGGAATAAGGATTCTAAGCTTTTAGAGTGACCAGCAAGTTCACCCGATCTAAATCCCATAAGGAACAAGTGGGGACACCTCTTCCGTCGAGTTTAAGTGTGTAGCAGCTACCAAGGCTGTCGTTAAGGAATATGCCAAAATCCCACCATCTGAGTTCTGAAAAGTTGTTGAAGCGATGTCCAATCCAATTTTTTTTAGTTATAAACAAATCTGGAGACTGAACGCATTATTAATTTGGTATTTTCATGTCATTTCCAATCGAATTTCGCATCTTAACCTCACTTTAGAAACAAAAACAAGAATGTTTTTCTTGCTGTTGGGTTAATAACATTTTGTCATTATAAAAAAACGTAGGATTATCAATTAAATATATTAAATTATTATTAAATATAAAAATTATGTCTCTGGCTTAAGCTGTGCCCGATTCTTGGTTGGGTTCTCAAATATAAAAATAAATTGAGATGTCAGCAGGTGAACTGAGGTCTGCAAGGGAATGTTATCTTTGATGTGCCTAGCCTAGCCTATCAAAAACGGGAAAAATAATATAATAAAGTTGTCAAAAAGTATGTGAAAGACAAAAGGAATCATCCTTATCCTCATACAACGTGAATATATATTTGTGATCAGCATCATTAGCTGAGTCGATCTACCCATGCCAATCGATCAATACGATCTCAATTTTGTTGTTCCACTATGATTTGTTGGTTTCGATACTGACTTTTCGGGATAGATAGATTTGGATTAGGTAATTTTTCACGGGATATAGAGGTGCTCGACCAAGGGGCAACTTTTGCAGTTTTATTATTTATATACCCCATAGTTATAGTAAATATATAAACTTTACTGTGCTGCAATAAATTATGAAAAATATGAAACTAATTCTGCAGTTATATTTGAAATAGCCACAGCTAAAATTTATTATTTCACGCAATATTTATTCAAAATGTTGTTTCCTGAAAATTTGAGAATGTTGCCTTGCTTTAGTGGAATTTGCGATATGTACATAAATTCGAATTGATAAAGCTGGATTTTCGAATGATCCACACAAAAAGTCGATTTATTTCATAAAAATTGTCTAATTCGAATGTTTTATTAAACAAGATTTCAAAATGAATACGTCTACAATTATAAATATATTTTTGTATTTTCAATATTTTACTGATATATTAAATTGGTAAAATTCTTATGAGCAAATGTTATTACTTAGTATTTGCATGGATAGTTTAGTTAATAATAATTATAATAATAATAATAATAATAATAATAGTAATAATAATAGTAATAAAAAGAATATAATAGCAAATCCATAACTGACGCCCTCCGTCGTAGCCGTCGCATTAACTCTAATCGATCAACTTAAAAGCAAATCAACATTTTTCTAGTATATGTATGTATAAAAAACAGTTTAATTATTTAATTAATTATTAATTATTAGCTGACGATGAACAAATGAATGAATTATTTGCTTGCCTTATTTACAAATGTTAAGCTTATCCTGGATATTCGACTCTCGACTGTATAAAACCGAATAAAATGCGAATCAGAGAGAGATCAGAGATCGGCTTACGACTATCAATTTAAACATACATTTCACATACACATTGATATATATATATATATATATATATATATATATATAAATATTTATATATATATATTTATAATAATTAGGGTTTTTTTTGGAAGAAATTAGTTATTCTAAGTCAGTTTGCTGTACACTTTCGTCGTCCGTACTCGAACTGAGTTCATCGGACTGCTGATATTCGCCCGTGATCTGGCAGTCATCCGGATCATCGTCGAGGTCACAGTGCACAAATTCGTAGGGGGGAAAGATGAGGGAGCTGAGCAGGGTTGCCGACGATTGATAAACGGCCGGTGCATACGACTGGCAACTGGTTGCGGTATCCACCACCATCAGGCTGGTGGGTGGTGGCAACCAACGCTGCGCCATTGTCATGGTGTCTATATCCGTGGCTGGCTCCAGTGGCGCCAACTTCGGCTTATCCTATTTGCGGCGACGCGTCTTATTTCTCGTTGCATCCGCCTCCGGCACCGCATCCTCCAGATCATCGACGCACTCCGCTTGCGCATCGCTGCCCGACTTGATGGCCGCGATGAGGAATCTCAGTTGCATCAGCTGCACGGCTGTCACCCGAGGATTGCTGCAGTTCTCCAGCCACTGCAGGAATTTCTCACCATGCCGTATGGCTGCCAATTCCTCGATATCCGCGTATTTGGCGCGCTCCTCCTCGTCCGTCTTATTCGAGTTGTTGTTGTTGTTATTGTTGTTGCTGGCACTGACGTCATTGTTGTTGTGATGCTGATGCTGTTGCGTCTCACTGTTGAAGCTCGCCTCCGAATCATGATCCAATTCGGCTCCACCGATTTTATATATAATATTGCTGAGCACATTTTTACACGGCTCATCGCCGCCGCTGTTCGGCTCAGGACTCGGCTCACGGCTGTTCGTCACGGGATTTGGGGTAACGGATTCGGCCAGAATCGGACTCGGGCTGGAGCTGACTGATTTCGCGGATTTCGCTGATAAGTCCTCCGGTTTGCCATGCACCTCCACATCCGTTTCGGGCTCCGCATCAATCTCAGTGGGATGTGCCTCATTCGAGGAGGACAAACTGCGCACCGAGGGCGACTCCGTCTCCTTTGTGAGCTGGGAATAGAGTATGTTGTCGTAAGGCTGTTTGGCGATATTGTCCTCGATGTGCGTCGACTCTGGGGCAGTTGTTGATGTTGCAGATTGATGCTGTTGCAGTGCTGCCAATGTGGCAGCATTCGGATTGAGTGTCGAGTGCAGACTGGCGCCAAATGCCTTGCACCAATTGTACCACGCCGAGTGTTTCTCATCGAGCGTGCCTGGAGCTGCAGCCGGTGCTGGGGATGTGGCCGAGGGCATGGGTGGCGTGTGGGGATAAGGATTCATTTGTTGGGGAGTCGAGGAGCGTATGGGTGGACTGGTCACACCCATCCCAGCAGCAGCAGCAGCAGCAGCAGCTGCAGACTGTGTTGGTGGATACAGACTGTTTAATCCGAGCATTGCCTGCTGCGATTTGAGCCAGTAGAGCAGGGGATCGTCCGGCAGGCCGGACAGTGGCGCCACACAGCCGACGAGGAGTGGTGCCAGCGATGGACTCGGACTCTTCATGCTGCCCAGATTCGTCTCACAATCGCCGGCTGTTGTTGAACTGCTGCCGGATGGCTTCTGTTTGGCCCAGTTCTTCACGCTCAGCGCCGGAGTCCGTTCTCGATCCCGCTCCCGATCACCGCTCTCGCTGCGCGGACTCTGCTCCTGCTGCTGACCATTTGGACCACTTGGCTTTTGTGGATTGCGCAGAGTGTTGGCTGTGGCCGCAAAGCTGTTCAGGCCGGACATGGCCGCCAGCCCGGGATTAAGCTGAGCGAGGAGATTCAGGTTGGATGTCAGCTCATTGAAACTGATCGCAAGCGGGGACTGAGAGATGCCGCCAAGCCCTGACAGATGGGTGAGACTCGACAGCGGACTTATCGCATTCAGTGAGGGATCCGCTGGCCCCGATCGCGATATATCCGCACCGAAGACTTTGCTTTTGAATCCCACATAGTCGACGGGCAGTCCGTTGTAGCCGATCTCCGACAGACCCTTATTTGTACTATAGTCGAGGCCGTTCAGCGGCGATCGCTTGTAGGCGAGCTCATCGAAATTCAGCTTATTCGAGAAATTCAATGGCATGCCGCTGCTGTTGTTGTGCTCCAAGCGTGGCCGCTTCTCCGGCGGACCCAGCAGACCCGCCGAACCGACGCCGCCACCACCTCCACCCTCCAGCTTGTCGACGAGGGCATCGGCGCACATTTTGTCCGCTGCCGATTGGCGGGACATGAAGCGCAGCTTGTCCTCGTTCTTGCACCAGCCACGCAGCGTCGACTCCGGCACACCAATGTCCCGAGCCACAGATGCCTTGGATTCGCCATCGTGAATGCGCTGGATCGCATGGATTTTGTCGCGAGGGGTCAAGCTACGCAAAGGTCGCTTGCCCTTCGTCCCCATGCGGATGTTCATATGCGAATAGCTGGAAATATCCAACTTTAAGCCGTTATCAAACAGTTTGGCTGCTGCAAGAGAGAAGAAAGAGAAGAGCAAAGCAAAGAATTTATATTAATTATCTGACACACTCAAATTAAATATATATATATATATATATATATATATATATATATATATATATATGTGTGTGTTTGTAAAGAAAGTTAACTTTACATAATCAGTAAAGCTGCCTACACACATATGTTTTGGCTTATTCAAATATATATATATATATATATATATATATATATATATAGTTAAAAAAATATGTCAAATGTTTTTGAATTTAAGCAATCAGTACGAAAGCTAAGTACATATTTAAAATAATAACAAAATAAGTATTAGTCTTTAATTGGAAGCGTTTTTTAGCTTTTCCTGGGGCTAAAAAAGATATATATATATATACTAGATATGATGTGTGGGCGTATTATAACACGATTAGTATTTAGTTGCATAATTCTGATTATATGTAACCATTTTTTCAAATGCTGTTTTTAAATATATTGCTTAGTATTCCCCTCTAATTAAAAATTAGTACTGCTCCCGGAATTCTTTTCAACAGATATATATATATATATTTTTTTTTCCCCCCTCATAATTTACTTAGACATTCTTTATAGAAATCGTTAATTTATTTATTGAGTTCATAACTATGAGAGCACATTTGAAAAGTGATTACTTTAGTTGAATTTAATTTTAAAATTTTATTTTAACATTATATTTTTCTTTCTCGATTCTTTTTTTTACTTCACTAAGTTCCTGAAACTTGCAAATTTAAAAACAACTCATTTGAAATCAATTCTTGTTGGGTGATGTTAGCATGTTTTTAGCTATTTTCATATAAAAAAGTCGATACATTTCACTTCATTAGTTCGAATTTATGTTCCTATCGCAAGAATTGTACTAAAGCAGCATTAGGCAACATTTTAAAATTCTAATTTTAATATAAAAAATAACTGTGGCTATTTAGAATATAACTACAAAATAAAGAGTTGGATAATTTGTATTTATTCCAGCAACTTAAAAGTTAACCTGTGTATGCTAGTAGATCTATGATGAACAGTTTCAACAATAAAGCCATAAAACTATTTATTTTGGGAAGAGAGTAGAATGTGTAATAAATCAGAATCACAATAGTTGAATATTCGAAACGAGATTCGAATGCCTTATTTTGTATTCATACAGAAACAATTTGGAATCAAGATATATAAAATGTTAACATATTTAAATTCACGATCGCAATAAATTATATATTTTTTGATACCCAATTATTACTGTCGAAGAAGAAGAAGAAGAGGAATCGATCCAGCACTTTTTCTGTCACTTCGAAGACTTACATTCCTGGGGTTTCCCATCCTAACAGATATATCGATATCTCCAACACCCAACCCAAGAACACTAGCCATGTTCCCACAATCCACGGGGGGGTTTGATGACAACTGAGATAATCGAATCTAAACTAAACAGCCAATTACCGAAAATGATGTTCCCAATCAGAAATCTATCTCTCTCTCTCTCTCTCTATCGTTCTTATAGTCTCTGAGATCCCGAGTCGATTCCGAGTCGATCTAGCCAAGACTCGGAGTCGACTCCAACTTCTGCAAGCTGCTTAGGGAGAACAAGAACAAGGCGTAGTTGAGGCAAAGCAAGTAAAGAAGGAGTTGAAAGAATTAATTACTCTGGTTGGTGACACACTTAAGACGCACACGCACCACGCAATACGTGTGCATATGCATATGCATGCGTGTATGTGTGTATATATTTGGGTGCAGCACATAGCCGAAAATAATGCGTTTCCATTCGTCAGCGGCGACTACATGCCAAATACATATGTAGAGCCAAATGCTCAATGCGCGCGCCATATACTTTTTACTTGGGGTTGTTGTGACAGAGGCAGAGGCAGCGACAGCAGCAGCAGCAGTGGGAGCAGAGGCAGCACCAGCAGAGATGGAGGCAGTTCGCACGAAGCTCCAATAAAATCGCGTCGCGCTTTAAAGTTTTACGGACAGGTCGCGAGGTAGATGTAAATAAACCGCACACACACACACAAATATATAATATACAAAGTTGAGCGCACACACACACACACTAGCATCAAAAATTCTCGCACGGCGAAATGAGCTGTGTCACGCCCCATGCCACTAAATACTCGCTGGCACGATGGTGACGACGTCGGTGAGGTCGCTGGAATGCCAAAAATCAAAAGGGCTGGGACACATCTACACACACAGGCGCACACACACACACGCACACATAGAGACAATGGAATATGCTAATTGGTGCGTTGAGTTCGCGCCTGCTCCAAATTGCAGTCGCGCGAGTATCTACGAATAAGCAACAAGAACAAGCCATTCGCCAACGTCACCGTCGTCACATCGGCTGCGACACGAGTGGGAGCCGAAGCGATGCGCACGAGACACGAGACGATTTATGGCTTGTTGTTTACCTGCCTTCGTGTGCATACATATATATATATATATATATATATGTATATATATATGGGGAGAGCGACAACGACAACGACACCAGTCGACTTTGTCGTGGGCAGCTCTCCACTACTCATCTGCACGCAAAGCGAAACAAAATCAAAAAAAAAACCAACCCCACAGCAGTGCAGTACCCAGTACTGACCCCAACCATGCTCAATCGCCTACAGCCTGTTGCTGTCCCCACCCCCAAAAATCAGCAGTTGCACCTAGCAAAAATAAGAACAACAGCAATGCAATTCAGAAATGGGAGGAATGAGAATGGGAATGGGAACAGCTTGGCCAAGCCAAGCCAGGAACAGCTGAAAGCAAGCCTGAGACTTGAGATGATGGCTGGCCTGGCCTGGCCTGGCTTGGCTTGGCTTGGCTTGGCTTGGCTTGGTTTGTACCTTGGGAGCATAGCAGAGCAGAGCCGAGCTGAGCAGAGCGAATGACAATTTGCTCCGCCTCCGTCGCCGTCTCGTTTATCAAGTGCGAGGCATGCAAAGGAGACTTTGCCTGGCAGCCGTTTCAAGAAGGAGCGGGACACGCGATTTTAAAATGAAAAACACGTTTTGCGCATGACTGACACATGATTTCTTTCTTTCTTTCTTTGTGAGCAAACACACACACGCACACACACACACACACAACATCTCCTGGTAGGTTGTATATGTAAAACAAAAGTTTCGCAAGTAAGAAGACGACACATGATTTGCGTGTGTGTGTGGGAAGAGTGCAAAGACAGCTAAGAGAAAGAACTGTTCCTTAAGAGCACCGAGCAAAAGGAGTCTGCGGACGAAGAGTAACAATTAGTGTTCAGCAAACGCTGTTAGTTAATCATATCCAAGAAATGCATATGTATGTGTGCAGCTGTGCATGGTGTTTACTTAAATATTGATAGGCAAATATTTTGATGCAGTTGTGTGTGTGCATGTGTGTGGGTGTGTGTGTGCGCGTGTAAATAATTGAGATGAATAGTATACGACTCTATATACCAAGAGGCTTTATTTGAATGCAGCTGCATACGGGCGCATTCAAAATATATTAAGTTTACAGTATGCATATTTATTCTAGGATATATAACAATTTTAAAGAATTTAAAGAAATCTTGCAGACAAAAGTCAAAAGCTGAACACAAATCTGCATACGAGAGCATTGCTAGATAATTCATTACATTATGTGCATACGGAATGCATTCGGTAAGGTGTCTTTTACTAATTCGCTGCTGGCTAATTAAGGTTAACATTTGCTAATTAAGATAAATTTTACATTGGGTATTTTTCCCTTTGATTATTTATTATTTATTTACACTATAATTAAGAAATAAATAAATAATAAATACATAAGTAAATCCATTTGTATATGTATGTATGTGTGTGAAATAGTTTAAGTGAGGTGAATTTAATAATTGCTAATTAATCTTAATTGGTTTAGAAATTAATTTGCTTAAATTTTTTTATTAAGTTGAGTAAGAATTGGATTAAATAGATTATGTATGAAGTAAATAACACGCGTTGAATGTAATTATAAGTTAATTGGCTTATTTACATAAGCGCGATTACTTGTGATCACAAATACATAGCCGCAAGCATATACATATGTGTGTGTGTGTGTGTGTGTGTGTACAGGTGTGTACATGCTTGTGCCCTTAACCTTCATTTCAACTAACACACACACACATAGACGCTCATAACCAATGGAGTGGCAAATAACTGTGTCGACTCGCCACTTGCCACATGCCACTTGCCACCAAAGCTTACACACATATATTGAATACAACTTTTACAACTGTATAAAAATTGCAAGGTCTTTTTTTTTTTGCTATTCAACACGGCCAAAGCAAAAAGCTCGAGCAGAAAGAAGAAATTTTACTTTCTCTTTCGCATCGAGTCCAATCCCAGCGAGCCATTAAACTTTTCACCAACCGAACTGGGACAGAGTATGAAAAAAAATAAAAGAAAAAAATCGGGTAACAACAGCAAAAGATGAAAAAAATATATATGTGTATAAAAGAATTACAACCAAGTTTGTTCATGTGTGTGTGTGTGTGTGTGTGTGTGTGTGGAGTATGTAAGAATTATTTGTATGTATTCAGTGTGTGTGTGTGTGCAGCAGACACATTTACAGACGAACTCCAACAAACACACACACACATCTAATGACGGGCCGGCCGGCCGTCCATTATTTATATACATGTCTCTGTGTGTGTGTATGTGTGTGTGTTGCGATTTTTCCTATATACAATTATAATTTTATTGTATTTACTACTATTTTTATCGTCGCTTTGGCCTCGCATCGAACTCATTCAGACACAGACTTGGAGGAAGCAGACAGGACTGGACTGGACAGGACTGGACAGGATGGGACAGAACTGGACATGACTGGACGGAGCACAGTCTGCTAAATGCAGGTCAACGACAGAAACTATTCGGAGTGTATTACCAATACATACATACCAATACACATACATACATACATAAGTATCTAAGGCACTGCATTTTGTCCCCCTCATGTCCATTTGAGCTAATACAAAAGTGTATGAAATGGCTTAAAGAGGAGTCACACCAAAATGGATATAAAAAGTTTGCTTTTGTCTGCCACCGATTAATGTGTGTTGCAGCAAAGCACCTGTTGCAACTCAACAAAAAGTTGTACTATTTTAGTCGATTTTGGTGCTTGTCTTCTTGACAAATTATGGTCAAGATTAGGGGACTTCATTTGTCTTGAGCTTTGTCAACAGCTCAAAGCGTGATAACTATTGCGTTTCAGATTATTATTTAAGTATTTTTTTATTATCATTATTAAGTTATCTGTTATATATTGAAATATTGTAAATATTACTTACTTAGTTTCAATTTAAATATTACTTTTTGTTTTTCATTTAATTAAATTTTTGTATTTTTCTATGTCAACTGATATTAGTCGAAATGAAATAAACAACAAAAATACTCATTGTGAAAAGCTGCATCGATCTACTTTACCCATATGGCAATATTGGTTTCTATGCAAAACCCGTCTATATATATCCATCCTGTGTCTTTCTCAATTGAGCATCATTTTGGTTTTCCAAGATATCCGTTGCAAATGTTTGAAGCAAAACTAACAATATTTCATCATAATAAAAAATCCTATATAAATCTGTATAAATATTTTCTATCATTAAAGTTATATTATTTGTTTTATTTTATTTTTATTTTTTAAAAATCTACAATTGATCTTTTTACAAACTTATTTTTAAACATGATTTTTTTTTGGAGATATCAAATTGTTTTCTGCTGATGTAAAAATTAAAAACGCTCGACAAAATCTTCCTCTATGATTTTTTAAAAGCTTCACAAAATTACTTACGCTTGTGAATCACATCTAAGACTTTATCACTAATAATAATTAATTAAACATTTTCCTAAATTATAGCTATGTGTTGTGGTCAAAAGAAGATAGTTTACCCTTTCACGCATACCTTCTGAATTTTCTTTTCTATTTATAATCCAGAAATCATCTTTGAGAAGCTTTTATCGAAAGGTAGCTCGATGATATCGAGCATATATATATATCATATATGATGATATTTTTATTGATTCGGCAGATTGTTTTCTGTGTTTCGCCAATCCTTGCAGTAAATTTTGAATCATTTTACATGTTCAGTTTATTTCATTTGTACTTAATTTAACAATTCACTTTTAATTTTATAAAATTAAATGTGCAACTTTAATATTCATTTTAAAATGTAATTTTTTATATCTCATATTAATTTTTTTAAAATTTGTGAACTGTTTTTAATTCGCATTAATAAAAAAGCATTCCAAATCAAGAGGGAAATGTTTAAGTTAAAAACAATAATTTACGTAGCAAAAGAGTTATTTTGGTTTATATACTAATGATACTCTGTAAAGTGTCTTCGTGGAAAGAGTATGAGCATGAGCATGACTTACTTTCTTAGTTAATACTTCATTTATATATCTCTTAATAGATGAAGATAATTTAGTTATATTATTATCTACCAGCTTATATATAAAAAAGTTTTGCGACTGCTACAAAAGAGTCTTTTTAGAGATCAGAAACCAAAATACCAAAATACTAAATATTGAAAGTAATTAAATAACAAAGGAAAGGCAGCTCCGATTAGAAGTCAATATATGTTCTTGATGAGCTTCAAAACCCTATTCGAACTCATTCCACAGAAGTATAAAACATACAATTTTAATTAAATTCTTTCGTGTAGATTAACTCTTAAGCCTTATTTTATCAAAAACTTTCGATGTTTAAAAAAAAAATAAAAAATGTTTACATAAATTTATGACAATTGCTTAAATTTGATCAAGATGAGTTACGAAAAGAAGATAGACTTTGGTAGAGAGTATATGATTTATTTGTTTAATACGTAGAACTGTAAGTATCGAGTCCAAAGCACTTGAGTTATTTTTTATCCAGGTTTTTTTTCACATAAAGTAAAAAGCATCTAATCTAAGCTTAAAAAATAACTCAGTTTCATAAAATAGTTTTTCACGATTTCCCATTGATAGAATTTGCAAAAATATTCAAGCTAAAATTAAAACTTCAATTCAAATTTCTGCTTTTCGAATCCTTAACGAGTAGGTCAATAATCCAAACAAATTAGGGAGTCACAACAAATTTGAATATTTTAAGATAGATATTCATTTCTCACACATAAATTGCAAAAAACTATACAACACTGTTTTAATCTTTGTTTTGTATAAAATATTTACTATTTTTCAATACAAACCTTTTTGTGGCACTTGAGCAGAGAAATGTTTTTCGATTATGAAGAGTTAGGTTATTTTTTTAATTGTTTTGTCTGTTGAACACTTTTCGTGAAGATCACAAATATTGAAATTGTTGTAAGTCACTTGAAATCCTTTTTGTTGTTGTTTTTATTTGCGTATATGTAATATATGATTATAATTATATTTGTAAATAACTAAAGGATGCACAACTCTTTTGTTTATATATGCAAATCTCAATGGTTTCACACACACATTTAGAATTAGAATAGAATTCAAAGTTGTCTCAATTAGCTGCGAATGCGCCAAGGAAATTGCGAAATTAGCCGCGACAGCGAAGGCGAAGGCGACCGAGACAGCGACAGCGACAGCGACACAGAGAGCAGCGTGTTTGAGGCGACCGGCTATCGGAAAGGATATGACCGCTATGCCGTCCAACAGTGTCCTGCGAACCGAAACAGCGAGCGCCCGGCGACAAACTACCGCGACTCCAGCCAGTCAGCCAGCCAGCCAGCGAGCGAGCGAGCGGAGCGCACAAATATCGTGAGCGAATTTTTATTTCATCGCGGCGAATTTCCGCATCACGACTATATTTCTCCTTATGTGTGCGTGTGCCTATCTCTGCCTGTGTGTGTGAGTGCGAGCGAGCGAATGAGCGAGAGCCGTGCACGTGTATGAGTTTGTTTACACTCGTATGGTCAGTTTTGTTGTCGTTTATTCTGTTTCTTTACGCCTGTGCGTCTGTGTGTGTGTGCGTGTGTGTTTGTCTCTTGCGCACTCTTCTTGCTCTCTGCCCGTGTTTATGTCGCTGTGTTAGTGTATTCGCGGCCGTTTTCGTTGACAGCCAAATGTACAATGATTAATAACGGCGAAGACGGCAACGAAGACGCAGCTTGCTCTCGCTGCTGTCGCTGCCGTCGCTGCCTACTCTCAGGGACACCAGGCTGGACAATAACGTTATACACGCACACACAGATATTTGCACGCAATTTTCAGACACATAGGCAGCGACGACCACGACGACGACGACGACGACGACGACGCAATGTTCGTGCGGTTGGCCGATCGGATGGTCCGCTTAGCGGGGGGTGTTGTCGGGGGGAGTACATCCTTTTTGGCGGCAGCAACAGCCGCAGCAGCAGCAGCAGCAGGCCTACTTTCTTCTGCTCATATATTCAAATCTTGCACACACACACACGCATGCACATATTTATATACGTGTCGAAAAGTCTTTAGCCCATGTACATGTATGTGTGTGTGTGTGTGTGTGTGTGTGTGAAGTAGAAGAAGTAGAAGAAGCAGCAGAAGTACATATGTATTTGTAGTTTTTTGTTTCGGTCGCTTGGTTGGATGGATGGATGGATGGATGGATGGGCCCGTTGCTCGAGAGTAAAGCGAAAACGAAACGAGCGAAATCAAATGCTGCATGTGTGTGTGTGTGTGTGCGTTTGCTTGTGTTTAAAGTTGTTGGCGGGATGCAGGGTTGCTGTTGCCGGACAATGTCTTGGCCCTTTTTTAGCCAGCATAAATTCTTATGAGTGTATGTGTGCGTATATGTACGTATGTATGCATGTGTGTGTTTATGTGTATAGGCGTTACAAGTCATGTAGAAATATCAGAAGAAACCACCACATACAGGAGGGGCGGGGAAAGGAACAGGGACAGGGAATGAAGCCATTTATTAACGCCGCGCGAAACACACGTTGGTGGGGTGGGGGGAAGGGTGACGTAGAAGTTCCAAGCGCAAAAAATAAATGCGAATTGTTTAGTTGACAAACAGGCGAACAGGTGTTAATTAAGCAAATGCACAATACAAGCAAACAATCAAATAATTAAATAAAATAAATATAAAAAAATAAACCAATTAATAAGTTTAATTTGTTATTATTTATTTTTTCTTATTTAAATTTATTTATTTATTTCATTTATTTGTCGCTTGCTGCCTGCCCATTGTATTTGGTGTCAGCTCAAGTCTCAGGTTTTTATCGCTTTGTTGTGATCTTTGTCCTCGCCGGGATTTACAGTTAATCGACGACTTGTGTCCTTTGTTTTTACTTGTGTTTGTTTTGAGCGAGTTAAGCATCTGTCCTTATTTTTTACACGCGCTTCTCGCTCGGTTAGCCAAGTTAACAATGCTCGACATCTGTTCAGAGCCGTCTATTTCTATTATGAGAACTCCATTTTAAGCTCTTTGTTTCGGGAATAGTATTTTGGCAAACATTTCGGGTTAGGATTTATTTTTTTTTTATAATTTTTTCAAAAATCAACCCCAGAATTTAGAAAATGATAGCTCTTGTTTTTAGAAAGACACAACTATGCGCAAATGTGTGGCGATATTCTAAATATCAGTGTTATTTTTTTTTCTGAGTGTAGATAAAATGAGTAAATGTGCTCCCGTCTGAGGTGTCCGACTTGGAGATACCCTAAGCCCAACGTTGAATACGTATGTTGCAAGTTCGTACACAAAAAAAGAAACGGTTTAAGAAATGGGGTTGTAAAAATCAAATATTTATACGCTCTGCGTTGACCTTGCCTTTTGGCAACTCACTTTTAATAAGTTAGAAATTGCGAGAACAAACCCTAAAGATACACTAAAAAAAGTGATTGTGAATTGATATTTGGGAATACATATTGATATTCTGATGGTACATGCAGAAGAAAATAAAATTAAAAACGTTCAATACTCTGATATTGAAGATATAAGAGTATATTGGTTTTATGCCACAAACCACAACCAAATCTAAACTATTGAGGAATAACTGATTACTTTCTCGAATATGTATCTTTAACATCAGATCAATATATATTCAATTTATCGACAAGTTTATATTAAATAAATCCGTTTTATTTTTATATAATTGCATGACAGATCTAAGATCTTTCAGACGGATTATATATGCAAAGTGTTGGTGTCAGGGTACCTCTCGTAATTCAATATAGTTCTGTATAAGAAATTAATTACAAACTGCTAACATTTAATTGGAAAATTGGTAACAATGTTGGTGGATATGTAATTTACATATGATTAGAATATAGAAGAAGTGTCTTGTGCCATACCTCGTCTTACTGATTCAAAGACAACACTTTATTTTCTAAAATTGGCATTAATTTTAAAAAAAAATTCAACAAATAATAACTATGTGAAGAAAACACTTCAAGGTCAAAATTGTATGAATAAACTATATATGTTGAGGAACTTATGACAAATTTATTAAAAGTCGAAGACTCTAAAAGTTAAATAGTAAGAAAGAAAAGAAAATATTATTTTATTTACAATTTTCAACTTATTTAAGACATTTTATGAAAAATTAAAAATATGAAAAAAAAATGCAAGACTGATTATTATTTTATTTTTATGCAATGTCAATGTCAATGTGAAAAACAAACTGAATTAAAATATAAAAAAATGCTGTATTGAAATATAAATTAAAAAATAAGAAATTCTTATAAAATAATAAAAATTATAAATAAAATAAAAAAAATAATAATATTTTATAAAAGCAAATCTGCTAAAATAAAAACGTTTTTTTCTTATTATTTTATTAGATTTTTATTTTTTCTTTTCACAATTTGTTATAGGTAGGTGAATATTAAAGAATGTTTTAAGGTTTAGCATTTGATAAAGTTGCTTAACAAAGTGGATTTTTTTTTAATTAGAAGATAAGTGTTTTTTTGTGTTGGTTTTTTAAGTAAGTTCATTTCTAAGACAGAAGGAAAGAAAGAAAACCTAAGAATTTATTTGTTTATAATGGATGAAACTTTCATATTTATATATATATATATACATATATATATATATATATATATATTATAAACCTGTTTCTTTAAGTTGCTATACGAGATAGATGTACATTCCAAACTTACAGCCCAAAGCTCTGATAGTCTATTTGTTGGGCGATGTTGCTGCTGCTGTGCATGAGGTGCATATAAATATGATTCGGGTGTAAGTTTAGGTAAGCAAAGACAATGTACTTGTTGGGTAGATATATACGTATGTGTATCTATAGTGTGTATGTATATATATATATATATATATATACATGTCTCCCAATGCTGGGCAGCGTATTCAAATGCAATTTGATAAGGCCGAAAGAAGCGGCAGTGACTAAGACTAAGACAATTGCCGGCTGAGCGTAATAACAAAACCAAAAAGGACAACAACAGTGTTTTGGGCCGAGAGCTGTGAGATGCATTTTGAGAAATCGCTAAGAATAGCTTTTGCATCTGACAAATATGCATGAGTATCTCTACACACACACAGACACAAATACACACACAGTATACAGCAGAAACAATAATCACATAAGGCTTTACCTAAAGCAGAGCATCATCAGCAAGCAGCAGAAGAAGAAGAAGCAGCAGCATACAACCCTGTTGCTAAAAAGCCAGCCGATTGCTTGCCTGCTTGCATGTGGGCTGAAGATTGAGTGTGGTGGAGGTGGAGTTGGAGTTGGAGGTGGAAGTGGAGGTGGGTTCGCTTCATCCATCGTCAGCACACACACACACACACAAACAGTCTTACACACTTACACACATACTGGACTTGAACATCCTTAGCGCAAATTTCGTTGCAGCGAAAATTTTGAGTTGCTTTATCGCAAGTCACGTATGGAGGATATAGACACACACACAGACACACATGCACATATACATACAGCTGCGGTCAAAATTATAGTACTTGTTTGGGCAAATGCCAAAAAATGCTGCAGAATACTGGAGATAAGTAAACATTAAAAAATGCAATAACTATAAAAATACAAACAAAAACAAAATGAGAGTCTTCAAGTTTATCACAAATGAGAACAAGTCAAGATTTGTAAACATTAAAAGATTTAATTATTAGTATTTATCACAATATTTATATTTACCTCAAATGTTTGGCCTATTTCTACAGAAATCTATGTCATTTTCAAAGTCTCCCAAAACTGGAAATTATACGTTTCATTTTACAACAATTTCTTTATCTGGTTGGTATTTAGAGACTCCCTGCTTAATCCCATCACCTTGACTCCTTTTCTATAGAGACATTACTGGTGTCCTTGGAGTTGGTGTCCTGTTGAAATGTCCTAATTAATGGCATCTCATCCGTAACGCGTGGTAGCATCACTTTATCCGTTTTTATAACGTAAAAGTTCCGATTCGAAATTACTTCTTTCCAATATCAGACCGAATGGGAGGAGCGAAAATCTAGGAAATCATTATAGAACAAGTGTATAGAAAAACATATAATGTGCTGGGTTATCTTCTTTGATACTGTTGTGACCCATGGTTCCCATATATAAACCTGTTTTGGATTCGTCCCATCACCATTTATTCAATGTTCTATAATATTTTTTTCGTTGCTATGGGTTATATTCTTGGACTTCTATCTAATGGTTTAATATCTCTGAGATGTGTGCCAATAGTCTCGGCACTCGATGTCAGATTGTAAAGGATTTTTATAATAGCATTTAAGAATGGTTTACGAATTATCATGATTTTCCAGGAAAGTTTCGATTGTAATAGTATGTTCCCCGAAGGGAAAACAATCATTTGCTGTTTGGCAGAATTAGATTGTATTTAATATTGAAGATATATAAGAGGTGTCGATTTTCAGCAGTGCAATTTTTGTCGCTGCCCATTTTATGAGTCATATTAAGTCCACCAAAAACACAAGAAAAGCAATGGGAATTGGTAAAACTACAGAAAAATGATGTGAAGAGATATGTCAAAGAGTAGAATGGTGCAAGGAGTCGATGTGGATTATGAAAGGCGCTATGACCATATTACTTTTATTATTAATTAATTGAAGCTCTCCTATTATGTTGACCGCAACTGTACATATGTGTGTGTATACTTCAGATGAATACCCAGCTAGCAAGCAAGCAAGCAACCAACTCAACTCAACTCAAACGACTGGGCGACCAGCCGACCAAGCAATAATACCAACAAACACACGAACACACACACATACTCACACACACACACACACACACACGGACAGATAGACAGACGGACAGAGCGACCATTGTCCAGCAAAGCGAAAATTTATATTTTCGTTCGGCTCGCTCAGCAGTGCAGAGTGTCGTAGTTTCTCTAATATCTGCCAGCTCCTTGCCAGATGCTGCAGGGAATGTCCTTCATACAGCGGCCGATTTGTCGTCCAGATACAAACAGCGAACCCCCCCACTCCCCCCGCCACCCAATCGAGCAACCCACCAACCATCTATCCACCAATGTCCTGTGTGAAATGGCTTAGTGTGTGTCTGTGTGTGTGTGTGCACAATTACGAATTCGTCGTTGTCCTCAACTAAACTCGATTCGTTTTCACCCAAGCCTCGCTGTCACCGTCGCCCACTATTCTCATCATCATCAACAACCCCCCCTCACCGCTCTTCACTCCACCCACCCCCATCCCCCCGGCACATATGCGAAGGAAATTTTCGCGTGAATTGAAAGATGAAGGCTCATGGGGCCGGGCGCTGGTCACCAACACGGGTCCTTGTCCGGGTCTGGGTCCCGGTCCGTGTCCGTGTCCGAGTCCGAGTCCGGTGCCGTCGATTCAAAACCCGCGTGCTCAAATCGACATACAAAAATATACTTGTGTGTGTGCACGTATGTGTGTGTGTTTTAGTTACATACGTATGTGTGTGTGTGTGTGTGTGTGTATAATTTCCAGCATATAACCGGACTCTGTTTGGGAAAGCACTTCTTCTTGCATTGTCTTCCTAGCAAACTAAGACGTGCCAAATATGAGACAAACTGTTTCAGATGTAGTCCATCTGCTCAGAGATCTGCACTTTTGTTATTAATTTAAGTAAGTCGATCGATTCTACAACACTCAGAAATAATGCCCTGATTTTAGAAAACTGTCTTACACTTAATGCCAAGAAATTCGGAAATTGTATTCATAAAATGAAAGTTTGTAGGAAACGTTTAAGGAAACGTTTTTAACTTACAGGTATTATTTTTAGATATTATTATCTTTAAAAATTACATATGGTGGACAAAAAGAATTATTATGGGCGATTTTTATATTCGCATGATTTTTCCTGAGTATACAAATTAAAAAGGCTTCCTAATTGCTGAGTTAGTTCAGGACATCCTGGAGAACTAACAAGTATTGCTGCAAGTGTGCTACCAATAAATGTTCCTATATAATATTCTTGGTAAAAGTAAAATACTTTTAATTCCTGGCTGTACCTATTTTATAACCATATTAACCAAATACTCATTTATTTTCTTCCCTTTGTCACGGCTGTCTTAGGAAGTTAGACTTCCCCAGTCCAGAATGTCAATCTAGAAGACACCCTTTTCCCTCCCTCAAGTTTCATTCGTAGTGGCTTACATTTTATAGCAGCTTCAAAACGGCGAAAATTCACTTCAATCAATCAATCAATATTTTCCCATTAATTGTTGTTCCATAGACAGTGTTGGGAAACGGGGTCAGGTGAAAATAAATATGTGAAATACTTTAATTTTCCTGGATGGAAAACGCACTTGTATAGGGATAGTGAAAAGTTTATATATACAACAAAAATATTTTTATTATATATAAATACATATTTATTTCAGTTTTTATTGACATTGATTAATTAATAAACGAGTTACTTATGAATTTTATGTTAAAAGTTAAATTGGATAACAAGTCGATCCTAAATATTGAAGATTAGAATTAGGATTTAGTTTCAATGAAACAAATTAAGATATTAATTTAGTTGGATTGAATATAAATTAGAATTGCTGCTCCTTCAACCTTTAAGCTTTTCTCTAAAGGCAGAGATCTAAAAATGATAATGGTCATTATCATTTGGGGTTATTATCGATTACAGAAAATAAACTGGATTTACTGATCGGTAATATAAACTCGACTGATTGTTAGGATTAGGAATAAAAAACCTTTATGGGAAAAATATTATGTTCTCTGCCGTGTTAATTAAATTTGAAATGTTAATTTTTCATTTTTTTTTTTATTTATTTTTATATATACATATATAGGAAATCGATAAATTCGATAATGAACAATCGAAAAGGCCACATCTCTTCCAAAATTTAAAAGTTAGAATCACAAAGCTTGAGAGGAAACTTGCTTGTTACATCCTTCGAAGATCAGCACATACATTTTAAGACCAAGCCGCCCCTGACGCTCCCAGGATCCTTGGCCCTAGAAATCGGAAATGCGTATATCTTTCACAATTTTTAAGCTAGAGTATCCAAATTTTCAAAGCATATTACTGGTAACTATCCTAAGCTATCTCTAAAACAAGTGGATGGCCATGCCCACTCCGCCTTCCAAAACTGTTATTCTTGTTGGTGCACACCGATAAAACAATAAATATATTACACAATTTTAAAGCTAGAGTCGCCAAATTTGAAAGGTATATGGCTAGAATCACGACAATATGATTTTGGACCACGCCCACTCCAGCCCCCAAAAACGATAAAAGCCTATATCTCCCGCTACAGTTACCAAACTTAGATCATCCTCCAAAATAATGTCCTGCCACGCCCACTCGTGCTTCCGAAATTCACAGAAGTCTATTAACGCAATGTTAAAGTCAAACTTGGACAGTAAATTAGTAGTAGTTAGTTCTTGATTACACCCACTCTGAGCTGTGGCACCTGTCATCAGATGGTAGTAGTCATGGTACCAGAGTATTTCGCAGTCGTTTACGCCCGACTGCAACGTTCTGACTTGTTTATCTTTAGGTTTACAACAACTTCTAATTTACTGCACAAGTAACAATGTTGCTTAAAACTACTTTATAGTAAATCTTTTACTTTCAATTATAAATTACTCTGAATAACTAATGCAGAATTAATAGATATAAAGAAGGCTGCATAATATGCAAAACGGATGCTGTTTGTGTCGGATTCCTTATAATGATTTAAAAGTGAGCAAAAATAGTTGATATAATTTATTTTTGCTCACTTTCAATATATATCAATTATATCAATTAATAAATCGTTGCTTAGTAATATATACATATTCGATTGATGATCAGTTTTCGTATTTGGACACTGAGCTGCACCTGTCGCACCTGTCGCACCTGTCGCATCTAAGCATCCACACACAGAACTACGCACACGCCCTTTATTTCGATCAGTTTGCATTTGAATGGCTTACGCGCAGTGCTGATGAAAATTTGCAGCAGTGCGCAAATAACAACAACAACAAAACGACACAGAACAAAAAACGCATTGCAAAATCTGTATAATCCTCCTGCTGCGCAGCTCTAGGCCTGGACGCCCTTAGTTAGATGCTACCTGTCCAATCACCCTACTCCCAATGCCCGACGCCCGAATAAGCCCTGTCCCTTTTTTGAACTCGTCTGCGCCTCTGCCTTGGACTTGTGTGCTAAGCTAAGGCGATTTGAGCAGACGAAAAACCGCAGCACTCGCAAGTTGTTATTTTCTACTCCTCTCCTTCTCTTCTCTCCCCTACATCCAGTTCCTTACGTTTCGTTTCGTTTCGTTTCGTATGATTCTATTCCACTCTCGGCTGCTGCTGCTGCTGCTGCTTTTGCTGCTGCTTCTGCTGCTATGATTTGCATATCGTAGCTTGCTTTGTTTTAATGCGTCTGTCTGTGGCCACCTCAGCAAGCAGCACCATTTGCCGATTCCAGCCGATGTCCGAGCTCTTTGTCAGCTACCGTTACCTGAGTGCGTACGACTGTGTGTGTGCATGCGCTAGTGTGTATGTGTGTGTGCTTGCTGAACAGAATGCGCCGCGTAAGAAGAAGAAGAAGGCAAAACGTGTGCAGGCCGAGGAGAGTCTGCCAGTTGTCCTTCCAATCTAAGCTAAATGCTCCCACTGCCACTCGTTGCCACTCGTTGCCATCGTTGCAGAAAACACACAGAATTTGAAACAATTGAGGAGCCAGCGGAGGAACGATGGGCAGACGCAGCATTTTTGACCACCATCTACTGCTGACCACTGCTGCAACTACATCCACATCCACATCCACAGCCACATCTACATCGACAACATGCTTACGTTTAGTTCTGCCAGCGTTGGTTAGACAGAGATACCCAACGAATATGCGAACATTATGCGATAGACAGAGAGACACACAGAGAGCGAGAGAGAGAGAGGGAGAGAAAGAGAGAGACAGCAGGAGTCGAATCTTTCTCAAAATTCAACTATATGCATAGTGTAAGGCAAGACATGCCTGGTTCGAGTCTGAGCTGAGTCGAGCCACATGCAAATAACGCAAATAACGCAGACAGATGCAGTTTTTCTTCTTATGTATTCTCGCTGCTTTGCTTGCAGCTTTGTTAAGATATTCCTTGCTACCAAGATGAACGTTGGCCTGGTGGGTGGTTGATGCCAGCAGGAGCTAGGAGCTAGTAGCTAGCATATATGCAAGTTCAATCAGCTGCTAATTGCACAACGTCCAAGACTCTGTGTGCAAGTACATAATGGGCATATCTATATCTATATATATGTGTGTGTGCGTGTTGCTTAGTTGCAAATGCAACTGCAGCATGTGAATACACATACACATACATATAGATTGCATATCCAGTGCAGCTTGTTAAATGCAGACACAGCAGACACGGGCATCTGCTCGAATTTCATTATGGTTTCCTTACTTTATCAACAATTTCTTTTCATCGCCGTACAAATATACGCCTTTTTCAAAACCTCGAAATATTATTTTCTATATACTTGATAACTTTACCATAACCCTTTCTCTTTTACTCCAACTGGGAAAAATATATATTCCTTAACTTCTTCGAGAAATCGGTTAACAATTCAGAGTCGTCTATTTCTGTAATCTATAACTCCATTTTAAACTTATTTGTCTCCCTCCCATTACAACTATCTATTATTTTGGTCTGATTGGTCCTTTCCCAGAAATTTTATACATGTTTTTATGCTCTGATCCAAAAGTATAAACGCAACTTTTATTCACACCCTTAGAGACTTCAAACTTGGAACATATACTGATCTGTGCCCGCGACAGAGTGTACAAATTGGAGTGCTAAGTCCACTAGAAGGCTAAGAAATCGATAAAACCGATATTCGCAAATTGATAAAGCCACATATCTCCCACAATTTTATGTCTACAGTAAACAAATTTGATCGATAAGTTAGATCCATTAAATTTTGTAGGTATATTAGTGGTAGCCGTCTTTAAGAACCTATAGAAAATTGTCATAGCCACGCCCAAACCTCCGCCCATAATAGACAAAGCTGATATTTCGGAAAGTGAAGAACGATAAATACGCCACAATTTTCAATATCGAGTCACCAAACTTGGAAAGTAAAATGCTGGATCGGTATATACAATTTTGGACCACACCCACAGCATATCTTCCAAAATTTGGAAGGTAGATTCACCAAATTTTGAAAGTATATTACTGATAGCTCCCTTGAAAGAATTATATTTAAATTGTATGATCAGGCCCACTCCGCCTCCCAAAACCGGTACACCTGTTAGTGTTCGTTGATATATGGACTTATCAACTCACAACTCACACTATTTGAAAGCTATAGTCATAAAATTTGGAAGGTATGTCGCTAGTAATACCCTTAAAAATCTTGAAAAAAAATGTTCCGGACCATGACCACAGCCTATATCTCCTGCTATAGTTAACAAACGTAGGTGATTATTAGAAAACTCCTCCAACATTTTTTTGATGTGTTTCGGATGCTTTTTTTTTTGTTGTTAATGATATTTGAAAATATAAATATAAATTGCTGTTGTGACTGTTTTTGAGGGTTATTCAGAATGTGAGAAATAACTTTTAGATAATGTTAAATTGGAGAAATAGGAGGGGCAATATGAGGTCTAGAAACAGTGGTATGCAAGGGGATTTGGTCTATGAGACTTTATTCAGCTTATCAATGAAAGACAAAGGTAGACATGAACATCTGTCATTATACTGAATACTTCCTTTGTTAACAAATTAACCGCCAAAAGCAGTAGAAAACGAAAATCTTGAAATCTCATACGAATAACGTAGTATTATTATTTAAATTTATTTATAAAATGATCTCTACAGATGATTATAAATTAGAACATTCCGTTGTTAATCGGAGTTGATCTATTTGCATAAATATTATTTTTTTATGTCTTTTAAACAAATATTATTTGAAAAGATTCTATTTCCCTCTTAACTTTGAACTTATTTGCTTACAAATAAATTGACCGGTTGCTCTTATGGAGCTATATGATATGGTATGTCACGAATTCGGATATATACCAATTTTCAAATAAGTCAATCAAAATTCTGTGAGATCGCTAGATCGACAGATAGATACCTAAGAATGAGATCGACTTGGCTGATCTACAAATACTTTTTTTCATTGAGCAGAGAGACAAATTGCGATAAACATCGATATTTATAGTTAAAAACAGGAAAGCTTTTGAAAGTTTGTATTATATTATATTATATTATATTATATTTGAAGTCTCTAATAGTATACAATATTATTGTGAAGTCTGATGAACAGACAGACACAGAAGCAAACAGACAGATGGCAATTGCTAGATCAACTCGGTTCTTGATGCTAATCAATAATATATGTTATTTAATCGGAGATGCTTCCATATTCCCTGGTAAATGCATAACTTCATATTACTCTTTTTACACATCATTGTGAATGAATTCTTTTTAAGTAAGTCTTCTGTTCCTGATTGAAGAGTAGGTGAAGTAAGATGGCCTGCCCATTTTGGATGATATCTCAGTTTTTCTGATACTTGATGGGATATGAGATGAGATGTGGGTCAAAACGGAAACGGTAATATTTTCGCAATTCAGTTTGGGCTTAGAACTGGGTTAGCGTCTAACATAAATTCCAAATTATTTTTCTTTCGCATGTATCTTAATTAACATTCGAAATTCGACTTTCTTATCGAAATCTAAAAATATTGAAAACATTGCATTGTATTTCTGTATTTTAATTTTGTACAGGGTATTTTTGCTCAGGGTAATGTTCGTAATGTTCGTTCTGCTGTAAAAACATTTGATCCATAGTAAATTAACAGTTACATTCCATAAGAGGTCCCTAATGATATACTTATTATATAATAGTAATAATACTAATATAATAGTAATATATAATAATATAATATATTTTACAACGATTTTGTTTCAAATATGAGAAACTTCCTTGGGACAGAATGTATTTGAATACGAGAACAAATCTTGCAATCGATTGTTTTTTTGACCGCTAATTACAATAGTCCGATCCGATTACATACATAAAGATATTCTGCTTATTATGATGTATATATATTATACATAACTACAGTTAGTTTCAGTTCCCAGCAGGATTATTACACCAATACCAAGATTGTACACTAAATTTTAAGAGTTGCGACCGCGAAAATCGCTGCGTCATTTCGATTCTGCCACTTGTCCAAGAACGAGCAGATTCTGAGGGTACTACATCAAATAGGCAAGAAAGAATATGTATGTTGACATTTGCGCAAAAGCATATGCACATCTATTGATTTTAAAGGACAGCGTTTCTTTTTTTTTTGTGTCTTAGCTAACGCCTGCTCTATTCAGACATTGTTGCTGTTTCATTATACTGCAGTAAAGGGAGAGCAAAATTGTCAACACTGCGGCTGCTGTAGGCTGGCTGGTAGCCTGGTGGTAGCCTGGTGGTAGCCTGGTGGTAGCCTGGTTGGGTGTTGGCAGGGGCCAGGCCTGTTCGAGTGTCATGTCCTTTGCCGACTACTTGTAGGCAATCAAAGTACAAGGAAAGAAAGAAAAGCGCCAGCGATGTAAAACACAAAAACGCGATTTGGCGCGCATTGAAACCGGTGGGTGAATATGTGCAAGTAAGTGCCAGCCACGTGAGAAATTTAAAATGCCTAGAAACGAGAACATGTATCTACACTATATACACTCAGAAAAAAAGCCGAACTGAAATTTAGAAAATCGCCCTAAAAATAAGAAAGCTTTTCTTGTTTTTCGAAATAATTTGTAGAAAGAAAAAATTTCTAAAAATTAGAAAGGCTTTCCCTTAATCGATAATCCCAAAAATAAGGTGTTCCTTTTATTATTATTTTTTTTTTTATAAATATTTTGAATGTCTACAGAGTAAAAAAAAATAGTTACAACAATTAAGCTCTCGATTATTTAGCTGCCATCTGCTGTACAATCTGCCTACAAAGGACTCAAATCCTTGTAAAATCGCCTTTTTTTTATATATTATAAGATTTATACTATATATGAATAAAGAAACTATATTTGTACATGGGAAATCTTAAATGATTTACTATATATATATGTAACAAAATGCTAATATAAGAATTATTTAGTTGTTATACAAATGGAAATATACACTCTGGAAATTAGATTGATTTTTCTAAAGTTTTGAAAAATTCACCCTGAAATTAAGTTATTCCTGGTTTTTAGTAAGAAACACTTGGAAAAAATCACCCTTAATTTAAGTAAATCGCCTCAAAATAAAAATAGCTATATTTTTATTTAGAAATAATTTCTAAATATTAGGAAAAATATTTGTAAAATTTGGCAAATCTTTCCTAAGTCCACATACCACAATATATTTTGAATTCTTCTGTTTTTTTTTTTATCTCATTTTCTATTAGAAATAATTACATCTAAAAATATTGTTGCAGTCCCTAATTATTAGAAAAATAATTTTTCTAAAATTCAGAAATAACTAATGAAATGATGAGCAAATTTCTGAAAGCCAATGCGATTTTTGCTGAGTGTAGCCAATACAATAACGATGTACGATGATTATATGTATGTAGAAAACACACACTTATCTTGAGCTTAAAAAATGTCCAGTGACTTAAGCCCGGGATGAGTGTTGCGTTCTGTGCACAGGTACGGGTAGGAACAGGAAGCAGGTCAGCAAAGTTGAATTCAATAGCCATTTACACACAGGACAAGGATACGTCTTGCCCAAAAGAAGAAGCAGAACAAGGAGAAGGGGATGATGGTAAATCTGTCGGTTTCGGTTGAACGCACACAATCGCGAAATTTTCATCAAAATAGAAAGCAGCATGTCGCGCGGTCAGCATCGTTACCGTTGCCGTCGACTGCGTCGATGTCTGCGACAAACGCTGTCGTCTATGGAAGAGGACATATGAGGCAAAGGACAAGGACAAGGAGAGCCAAGCCGAACCAGAACGTGTAGAAGGACTGCGGCGGCTCCCTACATCAATCAGAGCGCAACCCCGCGACAATTCAGCTAAAATCCGCAGTCGCCACCCTGCGGCAAAGCAATAGCAATGCTGACGCTGACGGTGACGGTGACGGCAACTGCCACTGCCACAGCCACAGCCAAAGCAACACAAATACCCGAACCCTTCGCATTTCCTATGCACTCAGCAAAAAATAAAAAAAATCGCCCTAAAACAAAAAAAAATTTCTGCATTTTTACATAATTTCTAGATATACAAAAAAATATCGAAAAATTATAAAGAATTTTTTTTTTATTTTTAGAAGTGATTTTTCATTAGTTAGAAATATATTTCTAACAAGTGTATAAAATATTGATACGTAAAACCAAACTTGTAGAAAATGTTTTGAATTTTGAATGCGAGAAACATTTAATGATATTGTAAATATATTGTAGTTCACACTATAATTTCGAATTTATTAATCTAAAATGCCAATTTGAGTCTTTCTCAAAACATCAATTTTCTTTTCTTTATTTAAGGTTTGATTTTTTTGAAAATTTCAAAATAATAATTTAATATTCTGCGTAATTATGCGTAACGTAGAATTTTGGACTTGGATTTTAAGCATTAGGAGAATTCACATACATTATTTAAATATAATAAATAAATATGTATAAATATAATTTATAGTTCAATTCGAAAAGTCTTAAAATCTTAGTGCCATTTGAACTCTCTTTTTTTGGGGAAGACAACAGCTACATTTCAAAATAGAAATCAAAAGATCAATTTTGTTTAATTTTCTGCGTATACGAAATGATTTTTGCTAAAAATTATTAATTTTTACTTTTTAACAATATTTCATTTTAAAAAAATCGTTCTAATTTTGAAATATATTTTGCTCGTATATCTACAAATTATTTAAAAATACTGAAAATTTATTTAAATTATAAATGTTTTTTTTTATTTTCCAGAATTATATTTTTTAATAATTTAATTTTGAAAGTTAAAAAATATTTAAAAAAATTTGATTTGTAAATACTTAAGAGTGATTTTCATATCAAGTAGATGTTCTCAATTCAGTTTTTTTCTGAGTGTATAGGCATCGCGACTTTCAGCGTGTGCAGAGAATTGGCACTGACTGACTGACGGACTGTAGAGTGTGTGCGGATGCAAATGGAACACACATACATACATATATATGTGGAACATACATATGTGCATGGACACGTGCATAGACATGCATGCATATGTATTTGTATAATGTGCGAAGGTATAACCGTCTCCTGCTCTGTCCCCTCTCCCTTGTCCCCTGCCCTGTCCCTTCCGCCTTGGATGCCAGAGAACAATGCATAGCAGCCCACTTGAGTTTCGAGCAAGTGGCAGACATCGGTGGTGCAGAGTCACCTCCTAGCCAAGTCAACCCATTGCGGCCGAGTGGCGCAATTTTGCGTCAGACTCCGTACCAACCCATAAGCACCACCCTGCCGCCAACCCTTTGGCCTGTGTCATATTGGCACAAAGAAAAAGCACTCGCTGACTGGCAACGACGACGACTCCTTGCAGCCTTACAGCCCGGCCAGCCTCATGGCTGAAAACGATTCAGTGGTCATGAGGTGACGTCTCTGGTACTGCCAACGGCATTTGCTCCTGCTTACCATGTCCAGTTTAAATCGCAGAGCATTCGCGGACCCACCTCACCGCCCCCCACGACACAGTACACGGCATGGACACAACATTATTCGTGGCCAGAGCAAAGCAAACTCAACGTCAAATTCACTGCCATTGAGTTTTTGCTTTAGCCGTGCACCTAACTGGCTAGTAATACTTTACTCGCCCCCCTTTCTTCTCATCTAAATGGTTTGTTTCTTTGAACAAGCACTCTTAGAATTTGCGACGTTGCATCAGCAACATCAGCATCAGCATCTGTCTGGACCTGCACATATGCCCCAGACTCCAATCTCCAATCCCGACAGTAGTTGTCTGATGATCTGATGCAATACGCGACCGTCTATAAATATTTGCTTTCAAACATACACTCAGAAAAAAATAGGAAAATAATTTATATATTCGCCATGCGTTTTTCACCAAGTGTAACTCACTTTATTATCCAGAAAGTTTATTTGTAAAAACCAATTTTTTCCTTTCCTTTTTTCATGGTACAATTTTCTAAATTAAAGAAATATATTTATTTTTCAAGGGGTTTTTTCAAGTGTGTTAATTTAAACAGTGGCATTTTAAGATTTCAAATATACAAACATTTTAAATCGATTTTAGATTTAATTTCATCGAACAACAGATAAACTCTAATATAAAATTCGACACAGTTCATTTTACTCATTTTTTTTTCTGAATTTTGCAATTTCTCCTTTTTAGAAATGCATATTTAAAAAAAAGTGGAATATTTCTAAAAAATAAATAAAAAATCATATATCTGGGATTGTCGATTTAGGGCAAACATTTCTAATTTTGAACATGTTTTTTAAATCAAGAAATTACTTCATAAGCCACGAAAAACTTTCTAGTTCATTTAGATTTTACAAAATACAAGAAAATTTTTTTGTTTGAGTGTAGTTATGACACGATGAAATATTTTAATAAATCGTTATAAATATTTATATATATTAGGATCAGCAGTATTATCATTATTAGAGTTTCCAGTGCTGGCATCATGTAGCATTTATTAAATCGAATCCGTGACCCTTTTTGAGCAACAACCACCGTTATGACCATCATCACCATCCCCATGGCCCAGCCACGTATCCTGCATGGGTCAAAACTCATATGCGAGATCCCGTCACATCGCGACAATTCATCCCCCTATTTCTTAAAAAGGACCTCGCCATATGCTGAAACCGAAGGGGGGTGATGTGGGCATTGGACGCGGACATTGTAGGTGATGCCATATGAGATGCTACTACGCATTTACCGAGTTGGGAGAGCAGCGTTCGAATACGCGACTGCCTTTAATGGCAATGTGTGTGTCCTTATTTGGTTGTCACTTTTTGTGTAAACTGAACTAGAAAACTTTCCATTGGCACCATTCAATTGTGCCCTGTGTGGCTGCTGTGCTGGAGTGGGATAATTCAGTGAAATTCGACAAATTTTGATTGAATACATATCCAACTTAGATCTTAGGCTCACTGGGTTTCTTTCAACTAGTATATTGGCATTTCATTATAAATTTAAACTTCCAAATGATTGCTCGAATGGAAAAAGTAGTTTTGGAAAATAAATTAATCGTTTGATAAAACAGCGGAATTAGAGACGCATATTTTCGTAAATAAAAACGATTTTCGAACAAGAACTCATCTTTCGACCAATAGTTTCTACACTCAAACTGAAAATTAGAAAAATTTTCTAGTTTTTAGAAATAGTTTCTAATTTAACAAAAAAAAAAACAAATTATTATTCTTAACAATAGAAAATATTTCTAAAATGTATAAATGCACACTTTTATTTATTTTATAATAATGCTTTCTTTGATTCAGAAAGAAACAAAAATAAATTTGATTCCCTTATTGGGAAGTCTCAACTGTGTTCAGTTCGATTCCACGACAAATTAATTAATAAAAAAAAATTATGTACAGTTATTAATGGTCTAATTTGATTTGTAAAATCTAAATAATTACTTACTTAACAAAAGAGGCTTAGAACGAATTCTGTGTACACATATGGAAAACATATTTTTTTAAAAATTTTGTGCAATCTTGATTTTTAGACATATACTTTCCAAATAATAACGTGAGTTATCCTTGGCCAAAAAGTATGATATTTTCTTAAATTTCATTGCAACTTCTCTTAACTTATTATTCGATTGATGGCAGCAAATGATTTGGCGATTACATCCTGCAGGCTTCCACTAAATTTCGATTTAGTTTGGTGACTCTTCTCAAATTGATTTCAATTTGAACCTGATGCAAGTAGCTCTCGTGAATCGAGCAACAATTTAATAAATGCTGCGATTTTTTACATATATGTTGTAGAAACATAAATATGCATATGTAAGCGTATGTAATTATCAAGAAAACACACAAAAGGCTAACAAAAGTTTGGCCTGGCTGGTGCTGCGGCCGTTGATAGCTATGTATCATCATCATTGGCTGGGATTGCGACGGTAGTTGGTGGCATATTATGGTGGCTAGTGTTAATGCCATGCGTCCTTTTGATGCGAGGACAATAACACTTCCGTGCGGAGCATTATCATAAAGGGGTTAAGCCGCTGATTTTCATCGTGTGTGCTCATTTAAGAAGTTACATGGAACCCATGTCGCGTCGGCTTGAGGCATACAACACAGCACACAACAAACACCACATACACTCTGAAAAAATCGTACTGAATCTCAGATAATCGCACTGAAAACCAGCAAGTTTTTCTCGTTCTTAGAAATAATTTCTAAATATAATATAATTAAAAGTGTTTATTTATTTACAGAAGTAGAAGTAAAATAAGAAATTCAGAAACACGAAATTAAATTGACTGGCTCGGGTTATATATTATTACGATATGGGGTTCGAAATATTATTTACATTTGTATTATTAAGAACAAATACAGTTTTGTGCCTTGTGCGAACCTATTTCAAATACACTCTGAAAATTAGAAATATTTTTGCTGAATTTTATAGAAATCGAATATGAAATGTACCTTCTGAATGATAATGTGAGCTACTTTTGGCACCAAAAGTATTGTGAATTTCGAAAGTTCAGTGTGATTTTTATTTTTTTTTTTTGAGTGCAGCAGAGAAGACTCCCGCAAGTGCTAAAGGAATCGCGCTGAATTTCACCGCTTTGTTTCTATGCTCTTATGACAAAGATGGCAGCGGCTCATTATACGCCCCGATAAGCGATGTGCCTCCCACGTGAGTCTTTCGCCTCGGGTTACAGCTGGTCTGGGCAGGACAGGGCGGCCATGTGCGGGATTGGGATTGGGATTATGTGGTGGTGTTGCTGGTGGTGGTGGTAGTGGATGTTTAAAGTAGCGTTGTAACATCATTTGAAGGCGCTCGGTTGCCGACTGCCTGCCTGCCTGGTTGCCTGCCTTGCCTGCCTGCTTACGTTATCTTAAACTTCAGCACAGCCAAGTGCGGGAATTGTTTCGCAACTGAAAGTGGTCATGACAGTCTTCACTTTTAGCCACCCTTTTTTACTTTTTTACTTTTTTTTTCGGTTTTTTTTCAGCGCTTTTGCGCGCAAAAATTGTTTGCATTTGGTAAAAATTTTGCGTGCTTAAACTCAGATGGACGTTGCTATTTGTGTAATTTGAGAAGTGCCCCCCTGCTTAAGTAACCGGGTGCCTGTTTTCGACGCGGTTTCAGCGTGTGTGCATTCGTTCCTTTGTTTTTGTCATGCTTTTTCCACCATTGTTGCGATTGCGAATACAAGGCCTGATCCTAATTTAACACGTTCGGATAACCTTGAAGCGTTTCTTATTTCGCGGCGCGACGTGAACGGGTTAACACAAACAACAAGCAAAGCCAAGCCAGCCAAGCCAGCCATTCTCTCTCACACACACACAAAAGGGGGAGAGAGCTCGCCCAGTGAACCCCACTGCTGAGGATTCAATTATACGCTGCCGGCGAACTAGCTGGAGAATGGCAGAGCATGGTTTTGACCTCAGATGCCGCGACGCGTCTCTCTCTCTCTCTCCCTCTCTTGTTGCACGCTGCTCGGTGATGACTTTGTACTGGCATGAAACGCCTCATTGTGATTCTTATGGCTTCACGGGGATTTTGCATTTCAATAAACTTTCCGAAACGACGGGGCGCACCTACAAGGTCTAAAGGAAATGTTATAAAACGTGGACAGCGAAGCGAAACCACGTGAAGTATTGCCAATGCAGGCGATTCCTCGTCAGCAATAAATCGATTCATAGACAGATGAGCTCAGCGCTACAGATAAATATTGCTATATATACTCACTACTCTACTCAAAATTATAACCAAACATATATCAATGTTGGGCTGATACTTGCATAAATAACTACAGCACACACAAAAATTAATTAGATAGTACAAAAGTAATGCTCACTTTTAGCTCTTTTGCTACTAATATTTTTTAAAATATTCCTTTGGCATATATGTATCTGCATCCACTTTCTATATATGTTTTATATGGTCTTTTTCCATATGATAATTTTGCCAATAAAAATATTATGATTAGCTTTCTGCACTTTAGTTCAAAGGCCATTACTAATTGTGTTTGATATGCATTTGCTATGATGGAAACTACATCTAGTTGGTTGTATATTATATCAGAGACGGTTCTGCCTAAGCACATGGGAAAGAGTTTTACATTTTACTATTATACTACAATACACTGTGACTTTTATTGCTAATGGTAATCGATTTTTATCGATGTGTGATGGATAAAATGAAATAAACTTGAAAATTGAGCTCTGCTGTTGATCCTTATCGTATATATACACACATATTCACTAGGGATCAAAGATGCTTGATTCTACTGTAGAATAATTTTGCTCAAAGTCTTTTTTTTTTTTTTTACATATTTTTGTCTTGTGACATAATTAAATAATTCGATTTATTGAATGTAAACTCTTTGAAATAGCGGAATGTCTTATCCAAAATGATTCACTATTTCGCAGAAATTCAATTTTGTGACAATTTTGTCGAAATGTATTCTGGCTGTAAATCACTCGGCTGTCAATTTTTACGAGGTACATTTTACGACACTTAAAGTCATTTTACGTACACAAAAGAGCTAAGGGATTTCTACAGATTCGCCCTTAACTAGGCATGTTCATGTGGCTCAAGGTCACAAATTGCCCATCGAAATTGATTACAGAATTGATTATTAAATTAATTTCGACTAATAGCAGTCATAAAAATAATGCTGTTCATTTAATTAAAATAAAATAAAATGTACTTAAATATAATATATAAATTTTATTAAGGTATATAATATTAAAAATGTTCTTATAACATTGCTGGGGGTGTTCAATTTCAAAATTAATTATGTGTTCCAAGTATTCTGGATACTGGAATTCACATAACCACAAGCCACAAATGCCTGCGAAAATGTTATTGCCGGAAAAATGACTTCAAAATGGGTTTCTCAATGATATAAATGGAAGAATGACTGAATTGATAACATGATTGTCTATTAATAAAGTCTATTACTTACCAGACCAAGGACAACAACGAAACAAATCAATGGTTATTGCTTGGAAAGCGAAGCGCTTCATTAACTGCATTTAAGGTCACCCTCGAAATATACTTATGTATAGAGTATACAAGCATCCATGTACATAAGTATATATGTACGTACTTTTCTTGCAAATTGCCGAATAGTCCTGTAGGTCAATTCATAAGAGAAGAGGAGAGTGATGAATAGAAGACGGTGACTGAGTGAAGCATGCGCAAACACCCACGAGCTAGTTGCAGCTGCGCAGGTAAACGGCCAGCTCGGAGATAAGAAAACATTGGGCGGATTAAGGATGGGTGCGATTTTCCACTTTGTCGCAGCTTGAGAAAACAACAAACTGACGCCTGTTCCGATTACAATAAATCTCGGACCGCAGGACATCCGAATATGTGTGTGTGTGTGTGTGTGTGTGCGTGTTTGTCTTTGCCCATTTCTGGAATACATGTGCAGCTATGTATGAATATACATCCTACACATATTTGTTCCATACATGCACTCAGAAAAATATCGCCCTAAATCTTAGAATATTAAATTTTTTCGAATATTTTTCTTGTTTTTCATATAACTTCTAAAACTAAGAAGATACTTTCAAAAACTTAGAGAAGAACTTTTTTAAATTTATAGAATCGTCTATATATATATATATATATATGAAATATAAATATATATATCAAGGGGGTTTTTTCTGAGTGTAAATACATAAATTCACATAGATAGGCGATGCTCGACCTTTGAAAGTGATTGTCAATAAATGCGTCTCAAATTTGATTAATAAATATCGAATTTAAATAGCTTCGCGATGTATATGAGTAGTAGGAACTGGAATATATATTCCAAGACAATTTGTTTAATTTTAAGTTATGGGATTTATCGATTTATATATAGTTCAAGAGATGTCGACGTGTTATTGATAATCCAAGTAAGTAGCAAAGTTTCAAGACTCTGTTTCATTGTTAGAAAATCAGAATAACTGAACTTTTTATAACCAATTTGGACTTAATTTCAATCTGTCTGAAATATATATTCACAATCCGATCACCAAGAAGCAATAAACATAAAATAGGAAACAACAGTTATCAATAACGAATAACAATCTCAACCGAAATACTTTGAAGAAGCATACTTACAGATATAGGCATTTTCGACTTTTGATGCTGTTCAAGAATATATATACATATATACGTTACATACATATTTCAATGCGTAACACAATTCGTGACAAAATAGAAGTACCCTCCGCAAGGTAGGTATACAAATTGACGTCTAACAAGCGAAAACGAGTTTTTTCTCCACACTTCCTGCTGCGTCAGCAATTTGGAACAACCTTTTGCGAAGGTTCATACTTATTAAGGCTGTGCAAAGGTGTCCCGTTGTCTCGTGCTGCGCAACGGTTTTAACGGCAATTCCTGGAAAACGTCTTCTTCCTTGAATAGGTGTTTTTCTAGCGCTTCGCGTTATTTACGATTAGTTCGGGTCTGGCTGAAGAAGTAGTCTTCTTGTTGTTGTTGTTGTTGTTGACATAGTTTACTTATTGAAACTACTTTGCGCAGAAACAGGCAGAAAGATGGGCATGGCCATATTGACTCGGCTAATGATGCTGGTCAGGAATATAAAAATACTTTATGGGGTTGGAGATGTTTTTGCAAAACAAAATTTATGTTAAAGTAAATAAGAGCTAATTAAAACGGCCATCTTAAACACGCCGATGGTTAAATACCCTTCCAGACCGGTGTTAATCTGCTGAGCTACAAATATTACTTTTTTCCTATGATTGCAACAAAGTCGATTTATACATTTTTTTCACAATTGGCATTAAACTCAATATTCCGCGTTTGAATCGTTATATTGTGTGAGAAAGGCTTACGTTTACCATATTAATTGATTGAAGAAGAATGATCAGTTATCGAATCGAAATATCTGTAACTGATCAATATGGGAACTCGATCAGGTTTATTTAGTGACCGAAGCAAAAATATGGATGCATTTCAAGTTTCATCTGCTCTAAGGAGGAATATATATTTTATGGAATCGAAAAAGTCGCCTTCAATACGATAAACGTGCGACGATAATATACAAATTTTCAATATTGTGAAACACAAAAAGTCGTTTAAGCCGAAAAAAAAATCAAAGCATCAAGTCTTTATTCTTGAGTGTGTTGAAAAGATTCAAAAATTCTCAATTTCTGAAATTCAATGATTATACAAATGTACCTTAATAAATATCAAGTAAAAAGCCTACAATTTTGAATATCACAGCTTTTTAGGTTTAGAAATTCTTATTCTGAAAAACCTGTTTTTTTTAGCTTTATGACTAACAAATTTAATCTTACGTAACCATAATTATATAACTTTTAAAGGTCAAGCAACGTGTTTAATTTATTATAATAAATATAATTAATTATAATATAAATAAAATTCTTTCTAAATAAAATATTTTGATTTTAATTGTTATATATAAAAACAAGGAAATTTACATATTTAGTAATTAATTATTTTTACTCATTTTTATTGCTTTTATATTTTTCACGACGAGTTTGTTTCTGACTCTTCATATTAAAGTCTTTAAGAGATGCATCTAATAAATCTACATCGACATTAATTTTTAGCCGACTCGTTTAATATCACCGGAAACATTGCTGAGAAAACGGCGCGGAAATTCATACGAAATGGCGACATTGTTGGCCAGTATGCTGATTGGAGCTGGCCATCCCGCAATGGTTGTGTCTGGAGTTGCGCGTCACGAGACGGTTATTAATGACCAAAACAATGTGCCATATCCGTATTTGGCAAAAGAGGTAGACGCTGTTGAACCGAAGCAGGCGAAAGGAGAGCAAAGTGCGTACAAACTGCGTCCTCTACCGGATTTGCATAGTCATCTAGAGGAAGAAATGGCCGAGGTGCACCGACGCAGAGAAGAAGAACGGACCAAACTGGAAGAGGAACTTATACGACAGCAAATGGCGGTATGTCTAATTTAAAAAAAACGTTTGCGTTTTATCTCTATATCTATATATATATTGTCAAAAAGGATGTAGTTCGTTTTTCACTTATTTTTTACATGTTTTTATTATTGGGATCTGTACTGTCCTAAAATACAAAGTTATAATTGTATTCTTCAAAGGATCTAGAACTTTTAATTGTTGATCATTTTGTATATATTCATATTAATTGATTACACCCACATCATTATTAATTAGTAATTCAATTGACCGAAAGGACTTAGACCTTAAGATGTCGACTGATTTTTATTTTTGCTAACTTTCTTAAGATTCGCTTTATAATTTGTAATTGTATATTCCGAAACGACGTAGAACTTTTAGCTATCGATCGTTTTTTATATATTTTTTAATTTTGTTTTTTACAATCCTCTTTATAATTGGTAATTGTCTTGCCCAAAAGGACTTGGAACTTTTAGCTGTCGATCGTTACCACTACCGGCGCTCGCACGCGTGGGTTGTCATCATAAATAACGCGCCTTGGAGCATAAAACCACGAATTACTTATACAGACGTGAATGGGGATACTGTGGAGGCGCCACCAACCGCTATATTCATAGAGCCCTCAACGGGATTCATTTGTGAGACAAACTGCAAGCAGTATATTCTGATCGATAGTGTGTGGACCGAGTACAACTACTACGTGAACAAGCAGACCTACGAGCGAGTCAGGGATATACGCTGGGACTTACGGGACACAAATGATTGGGAGCACATGCTGCCGGGAGAGCCGCCGGAGATGCGCATTTACAAGCAGACTTCCGATGAGAATGTGGCGGATGGTGATCGCGATGTGGATGAAGAGAAGCACTTGGATGCAATTTGCAACTGGGTAGCCAGGCTGCACATTGGCTACGCAGACTTTGAACAGCGATTTCCGAGCTCCGGCAAAAGAGTGCAATACAAGGGAGCCGTCCACGAACGGTATTCGCCGTATTCGCAACCCGATGGCAAAGTAATTCAGTTGACCCTGTATAATGATGATTCATGCACCGATCCAAAGGTTCGCTACGAATATTATAAGAACCGATTCGACCGAATGGATAAGCTGAAGTATACCTACGAAAATGACAAATACGAAGAGTATTTCGCCAAGGGCCGTAATGACAGCTTAAAATGTTTGTAAAACCTTGTTTGAAAATGCACAAATAATGTGGATAACACTTTATTTTAGATCTTGAATATTTCTCGGACACTTCGCTACCCAGAAAACTGAATTTTGATGCAAGTTACAGATTGGACTCATTAAAATCGATCGATATGAAACCAGGTTTGATGGTATTAAGATATGAGAACCACGCGGACAGATGCTTGTATAAGGAATTTCAATTTAAGACATCTGGTGTACATCTCATAGTAAGTCAAACAAAACATGTTACTCTCAAAACATGTCAGCAAATGTTGTTATTTTTAGAAAGCAGTCGAAAAATTTGACCAATCTGACGAAGATGATATAGTAGCAAATGATATTGCCAGTCGCACCTTCCTTTTCCAGCAAAACAAAATAGTTATCCAATTCCATTACACCTTTGGAGCACTTACCGCAACCACAGTCGAGTTTACAAAACCGCCCAAGCCGGATTATGGCAAAGAGCTGGTTTACGACGAGAAGCTAACTAAAATATACAGGGTATTTATATATATGAATGTTTTCGGGTTCATTTCTCATATCATATCTTCAGTCCAATCCCTTAGATCCCATACGTTCTAATCTGGAATTATATAAATTATTGCTGGAACAACTTCAGTCAGAGGACCGCATAAGGAAACAATTTGAAAGGATCCAGGATGATATCTACAATATTTTCGATCAGCGAAAAGTGGAGAAAACGGAACCTAAGCTGAAGTTCAACTTGTTCGATCCACTTCGCAATGGAACAGCCCGAGCACTTCGAATGCAACAGGTTGTTTTCGATGAAAATTATTAAATTTTTACCTTTCCCAAAATGATTTTGATTGCAGCATGAAGAAGAACTAGAGTCTAAGCGACAAATTGCCAGTAAGCCGGCGGACTTTTTGGCTCCATACTTGGTTCCATTCAAAGATCAGGGGGTACTAACTCAATCACAATCCATTGAAGCCTACAATGCTTGCCTGAACGATTTGAAAACCAGATTTGTCACTCTACTCAACAATCTGCAACGACAATATGAAGATGTAAGAAAACATTTTATTTATAATAATATAATATACATATATGTACATGTATATTATAATAATTATACATCTCACACTTCTCGGATTATTCCAACAGTTAACCAGCGAGGCGAAGTCCTTGAATCGATTCCTGAACAAGTTTGAGGTTCAATTTAACAACTTTGACTATAATCGCCTAGTGCAACAGGCTAAGGATCTGGAACTCAGGAAACGCATGGTTCAGCAGCGCCTGACTTTGACCCATGAGGAATCTCAGAAAAAGTATGAATGGGTTAAGGCTTCATTGCAGAAAGATCCACGTTTAAACTTGAAAACTGAAGATAAATCTTCTGATGAACAAATTTAATTGTAATTTCAATAAACAATCCTTGCAATCCTTGAGCATTCTCAGTTATCTTAATGAATGAGACAATCCAACTGGAAAGAGAACAGAGAACCAGATCTAAGACTAGCCAAATGTCTCTTAGCCATCCCAACTCTAAAACAGTCAAAGTTAAATAATTTCTGGATAAAAATAAATAATAAAAAATATTTTGCTGCTCCGGATGGTTGGCGTGCCTCCAAAGTGTCATTATTTAAGGGATTATTATTATCTATCTTCCAAATTGTGTAACTCGAGCTCTAAAATTGTACGAGATATAGGCTTGGCCGACTTTAGGGTGTGGTGGTTGAAGGTTGTAACTTTGGTACTTGTGTATAAATACATCTGAACAGAATTTTAGTCTGTAAATGAGGGGACTGAGGTTGAGGCTGAACATTTTGAATTCTTTTTCGACTTTTGTTGAGATTCTAAAATCAAAATTTTGTAGAAACTACATAAAGAACGATGAGCATTACTTAGACTTGTAGACCAGAGTTTAGCTGCTTCGGTGTTCGAAACATAACACAGTTACATATGTATAAACATATACATACATACATATTATGGGGCCAGAGACGCTTCCTTCACGACAGCTTTATAAGACCGACTGCAAGGGTAACAATAAATGAAGCGTTCTTTTTGGCAACACATGACGATACAAAAGGAAACAACCCTTTCGGCTAGATTGCAAATTTTACAAAACGACCGCTGTGCTTTCCATGGTCTGATGCGGACATTGAGAGGGTTCTTGGCGAAAAGAGTTTGGTCAAAAACCGAAACATAGGAGCAGGTAAGCAGAACGCTCAAAACAGTTATCGAAAGGCAGAAAAAACGACGACAGTTTGCTTGATGGTTGACATTTAAGAAGGTTCTCAAATAAAAGCCATTTTTCAAAATAATTAAGTTTCTTAGGGTTTTTTTTAAGCAGATATTTTTGCAATGCTTTCCTAAAATTAAAATTGAAGCGCAAATTGATCCAGACATGAAAAATATTTGGACATTTTTAACATGTCTGCTAACATTTTGGCAAAAATTATTATCATTGGTCTGCTTCATATTTAATGTAATATTTTTAAATGGCCTTCAATTTTTCATGTATTTGAGCACTGAAAAAAATTGATTTATATATATATATATATAACTTATTAGGGCCTAACGAAGAGCTAGCCAAGGGAAGACCGCGAAAGAACGGAGCGGCGTCGAGATGTGGACGCGATTTAAAATTGTGAACGGTATGAAATACTTGAATACTTGTGTCGGCGGGGGTTGAAGAAAGTATGTTTAAGTGGATTCTAAAATGAGAATGCCAATTTCATGGTCTTGCATCACAACAGCAACGCGCAGCAACGTCGCAGAGGCATATCTGAGTGTTTGGGAAAATTCGTTTCAAAAAGTGACCGTCTGAAAATTGGACAAAGTGGCTGCCGCGCGCGGGCGTGTGTGGGTTCAAGGCATACAATAAGGCATACAAACATTGCCGGAGGCAGTAACAACAACATCACATATATAGACCCACACACACACACACACACACACACTCTCAAGCACATCACATAAGCACATGTGTGAGCAGGCCTGTCCGCCTGTCTGTCCATTTTTGGCGCTATACCCAAACCACCCACCACCCAATCCACCCACCACAATCCACCGTCTACCGTCCACCTCATCGCCCTCATCGCATGGACAGCGTCGTCTGCGTCGTCCCACGCACACACTTTCGAGCGAACTTACTTACATATACGATGATGCCCGTGTCCCGTGTCCGTCCATCCCCCAATGGCGGCGGCGTCTAAATTGCGTTTGTCCCTTGAAAGAATCGTCCTAAGATGAAAGTGCTGTCCATTGTCCGCCAACTGTCCGTTAGCATCGCTGAAAATTTGTTCGTGGCATGAACACATGTGGCGTAATTTCGTCGCAGATTTTTGTTCGCTAACTGGACAAGGATATTGTATACACTGCACGCTTTTCCTTTAGCTACTCTCGCCAGTTAGCTAAATAAGAAGTTAAATTATTTTATTTTTTTCTTTTTGATTAATTAATTTGATTTAATTTGCATTTAATTTTAAAAATTGTCAACATCATGATAAATATTATTTTCTTTTTTTTATTTATTTATTTAATGTAGACTGAGAAAATCCACAACTGTTTTAATAAAGTTTTAGTAGGAGTAATCTTTGATTGATTTAATTTAATTTTTGAATTGATTTTTATTTATTCTGAATATAAAGAAAAATATTATTATTTCTTAACAATTGATTTATATATTTAATATAGACTAAAAATATACACATTAAAATAATTTTTTTAAAAATAAGCATACAAATTTAAAATTCAACTTCAAATTAAATTAAATAATATTATTTTAAAAGCTATTAATTATTTAAAACAAATAAAATAAAATGTAATTCAAAATTTAAATTCATGACAATATGAAGAAATATATTTAATTTTTCTAAGCACTTATTTAATTTATTGCTTTTTTATTTTTATATTTAATAGGGATTAAAATCTGACTGTAATTTTGAAAAATAATTATAAGAAATAAACATAAATATTGAAAATTTAAATTACAAATTAAATTATATAATTTTAAAATTATTTATATACGTTTAAAAAATTTAATAAAATTCCATATTAAATATTAAATTAAACTTAAGCTTTGTAAAAGAGAAATTAAAACGTTAATATGAAAAATAAATAAGTATAAGATAAGTGAATTTTAAAATTTGTATTTCTCTCAGTGCAATTCGAAAACATTTGCTTCACGCGACCCCCAAAGCGACAGATTTCTGCTTCCTTTTGGCGAGCCGTGGGCCAGAGTGAGGCCTTTGTCGTTGCTGCTGCCACGGTTCGGGTCCAGAGGACGGGGGCCAAGTCCGGGCCCGGGTCCGGGTGTAGTGTCCAGTCCGTGTAGGTACAGTTGTGCAAATACACTTCTAGCGGGCAGCATCGCGGCCCAAGAATTTGTATTTTATCAGCATCGTGCGCGTCGCGTAGTCAAGGACTCCCAATATTTACGCGAAAGACACACACACATGCTCATGTGTGTATATATATAAGTATATATATATATATATATATATATATATGTATATATGTGTACGTGTGTAGAAGCAAATGGGATATGTAAGTTGGCAGGGTTGGGGGTTGATGGGAAGGTGTGGGTTGTATTCGGTGTTGGGTGGGGTGTCGCGGCCTGGAGTGTTAGATATGGGTGTGTCCGTGTTTTTGTGTGTGTGGGCAGTGGAGGGGACTGGTGGGGTGTGTGGGAGTGGGGTGGACAAGCAAGGTTGAGGGTTATTGTACGATCCTTTCATTTTAGTCCTAAATGTCCTTCTTCCAATATTTCAAACGTGCTTCGTGACGCGTCCGTTTTGTAGAATGAGCGGCCTCGAAGTCGGCCCTTTGTGGACACGGACTTTGTCACCAACGTCGACGTCGTCGTCGTCGCCATCGTCGTCGTCGCGCTGCTTTGCTGCTAGCTGCTGCTGCTGTTTGTGTTCTTGTTATTGTTTGTTGCTGCCACTGCCGTCGTCGTTGCCGTTGCCGTTGCTGCTGACGTGTTGTCCTCGCGTCACGGCGCGCAGTTTAGCGGTGGACAGACGAGAGAGCTCACGAGGGCTTACGGTCGCTATGTCCTTTTGTGGGCGGACATGCGCCGCTGGGGGGGAGGGGAGTGGGAGTGGGAGGTGGATGCGAGCTCGGCACAACTTTTATCACGGCGCATTTATTTTTCTATTCCACTTATAATATATGCCAGAAACAGGATACACATTCACATGGGCATATATTGGATATTTATTTTGTATTCGAACGCTCCGTCCAGGACATCGAGCGTGTCAGAAGCATTGGCGGTCTCGTTCTACGGTAGACGCTGGACGTTGGCTTGAGGGTTAGGGGTTATCCAGGGTCTGTCTCTGTGTGTGTGTGTGTGTGTGTGTATTACTATGAATGTGTTTTGTAAGTATTGGTTTTTCACTTGATTCGGGCACTGAAAAATTGCGAAAATTCTTTTGGGTGATTCGCTCGACATAGACGGATGTACACACATAATCACACATGAGCACATCTATGTATGTATGCATGTATGTGTATGTATGTACACAGAATGTACTACGCCTCCAAAATTCAATAATTGGCTAATAATAAGAAAAATTCAATTTTTTAATATAATTTATGGCCCAAGAATGATTAAGCATATTCAAAAATGAAACATTTGACCAAGTTTCACCATTATTCCATCACTTTTAATATAGTTTATTTTGTCACATATTTTACATTTACATTTTGCAAAACAGTTTATTTATTTAATGTCAACTAATATCAGTCGGATCAGAAAAATGCATTCGGCTTAAGACTTTCGTTTCAAATGCCAAAATATGTTAAATTAATCTTAAAAATGCAAACAGTTTGTTGTGCAGACATTTTTGAGACGATATAATCTATATATATGTGGACATTGATGTATCCTGAATGAAATGATTCACAAATAGTTACTATTTGCGTGCAAGTGCACTTGAGCTGGGTCTCTATCCGAAGAGATCGACTCGAAACATTCGTCATATTTAATCGGTTAATTACTTCATCGATCTTAAATCCTATTGTGCACATGTGGTGCTTAAGAAAAGCATAAGGAATCTTGAAAAACGAAATTTTATTCGAATGTGATAAAATATGTGATAATGATACCAGTAACTTGGTAAAAAACAAAAGGGGAACTTCATATAAACAACCATATGCAACGTGTTGCAATACCCTGTCCTGTAAAAGTTAATTAAAAGGTATAATGAAGTTGTGCCAAAGTATGTAACAGGCAAGAGGGAGCATATGCAACCCCACAAAATAAATGGGCATCAACAGTCGATCTCATGTCTGTCTCTATATAGAGATTTCAAATACCAATAAAAGTTTTTGTAACAGGTTTTTTCATTTTATCGAAAAATCCTCCGGTTTCGCGAGTATTGACTTATATAAATTTTCTTTAGCACTAAAAACCACAATTTTAAAGACATTAATTATATTCCCTGACCAATTGTTAAAATTTCATCAAGATCGATGTTATCTTATTAAACTAATTACTTTGTATATACAAGAATTTAAAGAGACTTTACAATTCAAAACACAATTTTCGAAGCTCTGAATTGATAAAGTGTTATTTTTACGGCACTGTACATATTCCCATAAGATTTTATTGATTATCTATCATATTCAGATATATTATTTATATGTGATATATTTATGAAACTATGGTTTTGGGAATCTGTTTGTTCGGAGAGTACATTTGTCAGTGTCAGCTGGAACGGACCACTATAATTCATGGCTAGATAATAGATGATTTGTTTTTTTCTTAAAATAGCTTACCCAAAAGCAATCAGTCAATAACGAAATTCTTGCAGATATTCCTTTTCATATCGAATTTAAATACACAATGTAAATAATGTGACTCGATACTGTAATTGAATTGAATTCCGTCATAGACTTCTGTTTACTGATTCTTGGTGTGTTAATGGGCAAGTTACTGGCTTGGATTTGGCCACTAAAGTGGAATCGTACCTGTTTAATAAAATGTTTATTATACCAAACTGTTATCGCCATCAAATACTGCTGCTTAAATGTTGACTCACCTCTGGACGCCTCTTTCGCGTTCGAGCTCTCTGTTTATTGCCCTAATTGCCACCGTCTTGACAAATTGAGCTGGTAACTGCTTATCTGTGCACAGTTGATATGTTGATGATGTGTTTACTGCAGCTTAAAGTTCCTTTTACGACTCCTTTTATTTATATCTCAGTACATGGCCTGACCGGGGGTCTGTCCTGGCGTCAATAAATTTTTATGAGCCATGATGCGGTTGTTCTTCAAGCTCTTCAAGCTGCCATCCAAACATACTGATTTCAATGTTTTATGGCCCATTCGTTTCGCTGGCCACTCGCAACATTCAACATTCGCCACTCGCCATTCGCCATTCAACATTCGCCATTCGCCATTCATTTCTGTGTATGCCATTCAGGTTACATTCCCGTTTGCTCACCAACAAATTACTTTTTAATTTGTCCAACGTTTCCGGGCTTCCAAATCGAACTATCGCTTAGTACTGGAATGAATGTGTTTAAGGTAAATGTATGCATATATTTATATTGATTTTGCATTGCAAAATGTTTGGTATTTTATCACAAATAAATAATAAAAAATAATAAATGTCGGAAAAATTTTTGTAATTAAATTACCTTTAGATATTTAATGAGCTTCCTTTTTTGTTTTGCTGTATATTCATTTTAATATGCTTAAATAATCATTTTTATTTCTAATAAAATACCGACGGGATTCAAAATGTATATTGAAGAAAATATACTTCAACTAAATCCAGCGAAAAGTATATTTAAATAATAAAAAGAGGTCGCCAAATATAAAAAAAAACAAAATATTTAATCTATTTAATTTCTATGTGTCGACTGATATAAGTCGACCTTAAATAAATTTATAAACATTTCATAATCAACAGTTCAGAAATTAAATGAAATGTGCATGCAATAATAAGTTTAAGAAAATCTTTCGTCGTCGAACATGGCTAATTAATAATTAATTTAACTGTCCCACACAAAAGGATCGATAAGAAAATAAAAGAAAGTTATCGAAAGGAGAGTGCTCAAGACGGGAAGATACCCTCTTAAGACCCTAGTACAAATACGTGAGTTCAAATATTTTACCTTACAGGCACAGTGACCATTCTGCAAACGTCATTTCATTAAATATATCATTTAAATATATAAATAATCTAATTTCATTTTGCTGAATTTATTCTTAAAAGCTACAAAGTAAACAATTGAAACATGGACTGGGGTACTTTCATCGATTCATTATTGATAGCTGTCATATGACCTATTTCGTCTAATGTTTTTTTTTTTGTATATTTATGCTTTGATAAATATAACTTTCTTTATTTTATCTTAAAGTCCTAAATCTTTTCTTTTCAACTTAACCTTATTTTAACTAGGTTTTATATTCCGAACCAGTTAAATATGGTTGTAATTTATTAGAAACTATCAGACAGAATGCACCATTTTCGACCCCAAAAGTATGTTTCTTTCTCGAACTTTGCTAATTCCTCCGTCAAATAGTTATGCTCTTATTTCAAATTTTTCAAGAGTGTTCTATTCTATTATATATATTCTTTTATATATTATATGTAAAGTTTTTAATAAATAAATTAACTTCTTAATTCATATTTATGTGCACGTTTTCTAATTAATTTTGATATACTCCGATATATTTCGAATCCCGTCGGGATTCGTCTTCAGCACTGTACAAAAATGAGAGAAGAATGTACATTTTACTCGTAATGCATCGGAGTTTAAAAAACAAGCACTTGATCTGAAGCCAGAAAAATAATTATTTAAAATAATGTTTTTCGTCCAATTCATTAATATTAATTGTTAATAGATTTATCATTTTGTATTTTCAGTTTATTTGTAGACTAGATTATTTTAGATAAGTTGATATTAGCACATTCCTTAATGGATTCAGGTCAGGATTGATGGCAGTCAGGATTGATCTGCAGTCTGATGAGATTTTGGGCAGATTCTAAAATTTATATTGCCTTTATTCAGTCTGCTGCTCATTGTATATTTGCATGTATGATTTTAAAAAATATGCTTATTATTTTTGAATTTACGTATAGTTATCTTGATTTTTACTGTGGAAAATGGTTCAATTCAAAAGTTTTAATACAATACTGAGGAACTGAGATATAAATATATTATGTAAAAAAGTTGGTTTTTTTCAATGAAATTGAGGTGTCAGCAGGTGGACTGACTTCTCCAACTGACTTTTTTTTTTGTTTTTTGTTTTTTACCGTAAACCCATAAAAATTAATAAATAGAAAAAATAGGGTATTATAAACTTGTGTCGATCTAGCCATGTTTGTATGTCTTTCCGTCTATGTGAGTAAACGAAGTATAATAAGAGCTTGAGAATTGAATGTTTGGAATACAAGTTCTCGTTCACACCACATTCGAGATAGACCATAGTACTGTTCCGCTACGATGACTTGACTCCGATACGGTCATGTCGGGACTAATAATGACAGCGCTGCTAAATGAGTTTTTAAAAAATGTTCAATTTAGGTTCAACGGAAACAACAACGGAAATCGAGCAAGTTTATGTTATAATCAACTAGACCCGGATTCCGCTAATTTGTAGAAATCATGAACTAAAATCAACAAATGTTCCTCATAGATAGACATTTTAACATTATTATAAATACCAGAGTTAGCAGATTTTATTTTATGCATCGCAATGTTGCACTAACTAAGAGTATAATTACTCATACTAAGAGGCAAGAAGTGTTTTATATAACAAAATTCGCACCTAGATGCATGTGCAAATAGGGGCTTTTACTTATGTGTTGCAAGTGTTGGTATATTTTCACATGTGCACCTACCATATCATATAAATACGTAAATACGTAAATACATAAATAAATACATATAATGTATGTGGACACACGTCCAGACTTATGTAAGCATATTCTTACGCACTTATACATTTGCCTGGGTTAATAGTATCTTGCAATCTCTGGTCCAATGTGCAAGGTTTCATTTTCTTGGCCACTCTAAAGAAAAATACTTGGGGGCAGTGGCAGAAACAAAAAGAATCATTTCAAAATTTGTATCTACGATCAAGTAGCGAGCAGAGCGCATGGGGCTGTTGGGAAAGGGGGTTTTTTAATACCCAAACACATATTTCGATATGTGTATGTATGCTGCACGCACGTCCGCATATGTACCTATATGTATATAGATTTAAAATATACATACATATATATTTATATATATATATATGTATATGAATGCGTGTATGTATAAGTATATGCATGTACACAATTGCATCCGATGCGGACAAAAGCACAAGCACGATTCCTTCAAATTCCTTTATGTGCAGATGCAAGTAGACTTTCTGAAATTCGCATGCAAAATGCATATTTGGCTTGGCTTTGACGAATATGTTGCGCCCGCTTCTGCGTCTCTTTTGTCACCGTTATCACATTCAACAACTGAAAGTTTTCCAAAAACAACATCATACAAGTAAGTATAAGATGCCAACTTAGCATCGGCCACATGGCTTGGCTTCAAAGCTACGGCCTCGCCTCCTTTTTGCTTTGTTCTCTCACTGTTGCAGCGATTTCAGCTTCCGTTTCCTTCTTTCCTCTTATATTAAACACTTGTTTGGTCCCAGCAAGGATTTTAAGGCAACAGTCTGTTAATTAATAGACTCATTGACTGATTTAAATGCTTTATTTAATTATTGACTGAAAAACATATTTACTTATCCTTACAAGTGAAACTCTTTTTAATTTCGTCATTAAATGTGTGATAAAATTAATCACATTTCAATTACATAGCAGCATCAATTGACTAGTATATGTATATGACCATGCTTCTATTCTACACTGTTTTTTAGCTATATGCATGCTTATAGTTTAGCTGTAATGCAGATTCCGTCGTAAGATTAGTTCCAATATGTCAGCACCAAAACTCCAAATTACTCATTTTATTTTATTTCGCTTATGAAACCCTGTCATCTGATATTTAATCTTAGCCAAAAATATATCGCTCGTATAAATAAACAACTCCAACTTCTTCAATTCCTATTTATCATATAAAGTAAGAGAAAATTGCCAAAATAAAGTTATAACATTGAAAAACGATTATCGAGTTAATAAGCTAAGCAAATCAATTTGAAGAGCGGGTCTAGAATTCGGATTTAAGGTAATTTTGAGCAAGCCAAATTAATCTTACAATCAAATAAGAAAAGTTCATCAATTTGTGGTTGTCTTGCGCAGTTCTGGTGCATCATCTGTTTTCTTGAGAAATGGAGAATTTTAACAAAATTAGAAAAAAATTTTAATATATTAAATGGTGGTATTATCTTAAAAAACTATCTTTACTATCTTAAATGTAACAAACACGCCAAAATAGTCGCTTCCACTTTGATAAAATGGTTTAGTTTCTAAATGGTTTCAGATACTTCAGTAATTCTTTTCAAAATTCCTATAAATGAGTAAATTTTTATTTCACAATGCGGCATATTTATGACGAAGCTGGAATCTATCTGTTAGATAGGTCAAAACTCTGGGATTTTGGATTCTTATTTAAGCAGATCTTTGTAATTGTCTGCTACAGAACGTGTACGTTAATTATAGACCCTCGGTCACAGAAAAACATGCAGCCTCTTTTTAGTCGATTAGTTTTTTATTTATTGTTCGCGTAATGCGAAACATAATTTTCGTATATTTGAGGTTTCCCATCAACTGCTTATCGGGACATTAAAAAATTGACCTTAAATCGCAACTATCCAGTAGGCTTGGGTACAAAAATTGTTTCAGATGGGCGATTTGGAGTTTGACGAGGGACTCAAAATGAATTGGGGTTGTTGTGCTGGCATTCGTCAACGGTAGAGAAATTAGAATAAATCATTTTAAACTTTTAAAAGGTTGATGACCAGGAGCAAACCCTGATAATTAAGCGATTTGAATCTATTTTAACACGCCCGAAGAAAGTTGGCGAAAAACAAACCAGTTAATGAAGCTTAAAGCAAATCAAACAGCAACAAAATAGTGATTTATACTATATGACAAGTGGTTGCAGCAAGGATGCAAAACTCTTCAAATATTTAAAACTTAAGATCCTTACTTATGAGGAACAATAACAAAGTATACAAATAAAATACACTGCACTTGCGACAATGTGGATTGACTAAAGCTAAAATTGTTTCAATTTGAGAGTTGCTTACGTTTTAGTGCAGAAAGTGTTCTACCATCATAATTAATTAGTTAATTAATTAATATTAATTATTATACACTTATTGGTTTGCTAAAAAAATTATCTACCGTTTCTCTTTCCTTTCAGAAAACTAATTTTTGAACACTCATTTGAACGCAAATCGTTAGAGGAACGTTCAACGCGACTGGAAAATAAAAACTGTATTAATTGATAAAATCATTTGTAACCAATCGAGCAGATTAATCAAATTTTACAGCAATGACTAATTTATACTTTACATTTTAGGGTTTCTTAACTTGACATTGTTCACGCTATGAAGTGTGTATTTGTTTACTTATTTAATGTCGATTGATATCAGTCAACACAAAATAAAACTGAAATAAAACAAAATAAAAACTAAAATAAAATGTGTATGCTTTCCAATTATAAATAAAAAGAAATGAAAAAAAAATAAATTATAAAATATAGTATATAAATTTCTTAGGGTATTTAAATGCAAACTTGATTAAACAATTCTTGCAGAAATTGGAGAAAAAGTAAAAATAAAACACAAAACTGAAAAAAAGAGTATGGTATGGACTAAGATGCCCCACCTGAAATGTATGATATTCTCTAGACAAGAATTTTAAAATTGAGTTCTGAATAAATATATTACAGGCAAAATTAATTATAAATATCATAGCTAGTTCAAGCTATATCGATTTGCTAGTTGTACAAAATAATGTATGTATAACCCTTAACCCATTTCCGACCGCTCTACCTGTTTGAGCACAACAAATTACCAAAATTCAAATATATCTATTCCCCAGCTGAAACAAAATGTTAAAATATTGAATAATGATTTTCAAAAATTCGATATATTTTAGTACTTCTCAGGAATCATTCTCCTAAATTCTGAAGCTTAAAAGAAATGTTGGAGAACACTAGGTAAGTATAAAAAGTAGTTTACTCGCTTGCTTACAACGCTAAAAAATGTATGCATTTTTTTTATATTATTTTTTTCACACTTTTGGCTTTAAATAGTATTGGCTGTTAACGGGAAAAAATCTGATAAAATTGCAAATTTGACTATTCATTTTGTTTTTATTAATGTAGTTATTATTTTGTCATGCATATATTTAGTCCAAATTGGCATGATTGGGCTAGGCTACCATCTGTCTGTCGAAAAAAGAGTTGCCGTAAGACAAGTTACTTGTTCATTAGAATAACTCTCGTAAAACAACTACGACTATTATTCTCCACTTGAAAGTTATTTACATGCGACCCAAATATGGGAAAACGGATGACTTTTTGTAATTGTAATTGAAATGATAAATATTTCCTTAATTTAGATGTGAGCCAGCTCACCAGCTCACCAGTTGCCACCGGTCCAAAAGGGAATGTAAACTTGGGCGTCCAGAAATAGTTTTTCTTTCTTTTTCTTCTTTTCAACTTTTCACTTTTGCTATGTTTTTAGTATTTTTATATTCTTTTAACAAAAGTTCAAAGCCCAATTGAACGAAATCGAAAGTACTTTCACTTTGTGAACATACTACAGACTTACGTATTAAGGATATTTGAGAGAGTTCATGCACACACACATACACACACACACAGACACAGACATACATTCAAACATACTTAAGAGTGCATGTGGAGCAATAAAAATGTTGGACTTAAATTATTGCTTCGAATTGAGCCAAAAGTGAGCAGCGTCGACCTCAATGCCGGGGATAAACGGGATACGGGGCACAGCGTCATGGGGGCATGGTGCATGGGGCATGTGGCATGGGGGATCTCCCTTACCCATAACTTCTTAGTGTATGTGTGGGTTTTTATGCTGTTGTAAGAATAATGTGATTCCTGTCCTTGAATCATAAAACCAATTTTTTCCACTTCTTTTCTGTCTATTTGTAAACATTTCTTTTTATTTTTTTGTTTGCACTTTTCGAGCAGACTTTGTCTACATAAAAATATATATTGCATACCGTGTTCTGTGTGTGTGTGTGTGTTGTGTGTGTGTGCTGTGTGTGCTCCTTAGTCCGTTGGTCTACTCAAAGCCAGACTGGTGTCGAGGTCGAGGTCGGTGTGGGTAGGGAATGGGGTGTTGGAGTTGGGGGCTCGGACTGGTCACTGGCAGCAGCAGCAGCAGCATTGGCGCTGGAGCTGCGATTGTCGTTTTTTTTTTGTAGGTTACTCAACGCTAAAGGAATGAAAGTGGCCCTGCATGCTGACTTAGTTGTACATTCACACACACATGTGTACATAAATACATACGTGTGATATGCATGTGCATGTATGTGTGTGCAAGTAAATCCATACTGAGCAATATTGTTATTGGGTGGGGGGGAGAAGGCGTCAAACTTTTATGTTTGTTTTTATATTCAATTCACAAGTACTGGCTTACTTCCTCACACACACACACGCACATACACATGCAGTTGAGGAAAGTATTTATCTGTTGCTTACCGTTGTATTCTTTTAAAATATATTCGAATCATTTAATACATAATCGACACTAATCCATGAACTTTTTCGAGGCTGTCTGACGAATGTTTACGAACTTCCTTTATTAGGTATTGTGTGTGTGTGTGAGTGTGTATGTGTATGTCCTTCACCCACATTAAGCATACATGCACACACACACACACACACATATGCACAAATACATATATTCATACATACATACATGCTTATTAAATTTTTTATGTGTTCCCATCACACTTGTGCGCATTTTATTTTATGTAGTAAGCATACACACACACACTCACACACATTTGTATGCATGTATGTCTGTCTGCTGTAAGTGAATGTGAATGTGTGTGTGTGTGTGGAAGGATGCGATGGCACATTCAGAATTTTTATTTCATTTCTTTTTGTGAACTAAATAACATTAAAGGCATTGGGCTAGGTCAGTGTCAGAGACTACTTAATGATATTTTTTCTTTGCTTTATTTTCATGGGGTCAAACTTTGCGGACAGTCGATACAGAAATTAAGGGATTATACTTTAATGTATTGAATAGTTTGCTTTGACTTTACTCATAGCTCAATAAATACGAGTTCAACTTCGATGTCGATGATGATGATGATAAGCCAAATGATGAATGAACCCAAACAACGATTCCAACTATCTCCAAAATCGATATGTGACGTATTTATTAAGTTTATAGCATTTCCGTTGAACTATTCGCATTGGATTTTTGTCATATTAACATTACCCGTGATTTTCCATCTAGAGAGAGGAGGGAAACACATCACCCATGAATGTTAATGCAATGTCTTCAGGGTTACAATAGAAGAGTAGTTAAATATAACATCTTTGAAATAAACATAATAAATAAAAGTTATTTTGGATTCTTACTGTGTATATTTAAAAACTCTTACCGTAGGTGGTAACTAGGAAATCGATAATCAATTGCAAGTCGATAAGCACACATAGCTTTCAAAGCTTGAGTCATGCCACTTGTTTAGTATCTTAATGACTGCGTTCTTTGAATATCTCTTACAGTTTTGAGCCAGACTTTTCAAATTTTGATTGTTGAAAGTATGTACCGGTAATCCCCTTGAAAGTTGGATGAAAACAATTTTTGGCCATGCCCACTTATTTGATGGAGCAAAATGATAAACCAAAATATTTCACTCAATTTAAAAGCTTAAGTTACCAAATTTAAATTGTTCCTTACTCGTAACACATATACAATATATAATAAAAATTGGAGTTCCCAAAACTTGGAATATAGACTACTGGGAATCTTCTACTAAAATTGGCAGCCCCAATCCCGTCCAAAAATTGTAAATACCTTTAGAGTTAGAGAAACAAACTTTAAAAGGCACATTAATGATTGTTCAGAGGTCGTACCGCCACCTTTACAAGAAGGTAACTTGCCACTTGCTATAATCCGACATCCCACCAGTTTCAGAGTATTCTGCGACATTCTCAGTCGATTGTTATGCACAATACAATGTATCGTCTGAGTTGCGGTCGTGAGAACGTCAAACGACAAAAGTTAGGGGAAACAGTTAGTATCTGCGAAACAGCATACCGCCAAACTGCGACAGTAACTGAATACTGAATACTCAATACAGATCTTGCAGAAATAGCTATACTTTGGCTGGAGCACAAGAGTAGAACATTAAGATCGTACACTCACAAAAAAAGTCGAACTGAAAAATTATTGCCCCAAATCGACTATTCCAACCATATGATGATTTTTCCAAATCCTGTCACACAAAAATAAATCCATTCTGAAATTAGGCAAATACAAACGAGTTTGTTCTCTCGACTGTTAACTAGAGTATAGCTGCTGCCAACTCCTCAAGTTAAGTATATGAATCTTGTGATCCTTGTTAAACGTTAGTAACTGTGGAATCATTAAAATACTAATGTTGAATAATAAAGTAAGTAACAGAAAAGTTGATAATATATAAGGAATCTTCCCTTATCAGAATTTCCTTTTTCTAAATTTTGGAATCCACACTTAAATTAGGAACTACAATTGTAGACATTTACTGTTTGAATAATGACACTTCAATATCTCCAGCTTGGAAACCCCTGACGCCAATTTCCAAAGCTAAAGCCCATTTTTTCTAAGTGTAAGCAGCATTGGACCAGCGAGTGCCGTTACGGCTCACGTTTTCCAGCAGCAAATTAAGAAACAGGTTGTTTATTTTTTATTTAGCGATATTTGATATTTTTTCGCTTCCTAAAGCTATCGGGTCACAAAAGGGTAATTAGAACACGCTTGATTTGATACTGGTGCTCCTGTTCCCATACCCTAGAATGGGGCATAGTCGATTGCCAAGTGGACATGGCCAGGACTGATTGTTTCCCCTTAAATTAGCGCGTCAGCTTTAAGCATATCTTAGTAATTATCCCATTGGGCTTTATCACAAATAAAAATCTATTTATGTTGTAAATAAATAATCAAAGTGCACGTAGTCCTACAAAGGGTATTTAATCATCGACGAGCTGTTCTTTCATGTCCATGCTCAAGTTTAACTCGATGTTGGCTTGTTTAGGATGCAAAAAAAAAAAAAACAGAAAAAGAGAAAAAGATGGGCAACGGCAACGGCAACTAAATAAAAAGGCAAGACAAATAACAAGCATTTTTATTTTAATACCAACACTTAATATAAACTTGATGGAGCTACAAAATCACGCTCCATTTACTCAAGCCCCAGCCATAGCTATAGCTATGGCTGCAGCAGTAGCTGCTACAAGGGTGAAGACAGTGTTGGGGGCACATATCAGACAAAACGACAGCACCAGTTAGGAGGAGACTCAAACTCAGACTCGGACTCGTCCTCGTACTCGTAGTCGTAGTCGGACTCATGCACTTGTTGATTTTTATTAAATGTTGTAATAAAATAACAGTTAAGTTGTAACTTTGAGTGGAGCACAGCATAAAATAGCCCGCATCCCAACCACTTGCAAAAGCGGGCGCCGTTGCAGCACCAGAGAGAGAAATACAAATAAAAATGTGAAAGAGAACTTTGTCGCGGGTACTCGGCACACACACACACACACACATACACATCTATATACAAAGACTCATATGTGTACATGTGTGTGCGTGTGTGTGTGTGTGTGCATGTGTAGTAAACGTTCATGAATGAAATCTAGAATAAATATTTTATTCTCTGCCTTTAAGCATTGATTTTTTCCTGTGTTCCTCGCTTCTGTCTGAAAAGAGTGTTTTCCGTGACTCTGTCACCGCTTGAACTTGCCCTGCCATAGTCTCAGCCTCAGTCTCAGTCTCAGTCTCAGTCTCAGTGCTAGTGTCCGTCTCCATCTCCGTCTCTCCAACTGGCGTCTCCAGTCTGTGGCCCAGTCTTGGATGAGTCGCACAAAGAAAACGTAAACACGTCGTATAAGCACCAGGCAAATGGAAAACATAAAAGAAAAAGAATAAAATAAAAATAAAAATAAAGCTACCTCGGTACTCAGTGTATTCTGTGGAAGTGGATCAACGCGCATAAATTATTATGCCCTTCCGTATATTTGTTTGTATTTTTATGGGCCACTTGTTGGACTAGGTTAAGCCCAATAAGATGCCCAGACGTCTACATAGTTTTCTGTTTCGGCTTCTTGTTTTTGTTTTTGTTTTTTTTTTTTTTGTGTTTTGCTCTCAACAATAAGAAAACTTAACGCTCACAGCGAGAATCAATATTTGTCTGTATCGAAGTCGCCAAGCTGCAAACATTGCTCATTTTTGGTTACCAATATATCAAAATGGATTAAGTCAATTTTGTTTGAAAACAAATTCTAAAAACGTCAAGCAAAATAAGAAATATGAAATTAAATTCTAATCAAGTAGTTTTCGACGCAGAAATATGGGAAAATGTGCATTTTTTTTTATCTAATTCATACTCACTATTTTCATTTTTTCTTTTTCTGATTCATGCCACAAATGTTGGATCATATTGCATTAAAGTCCCAGAAACCTTGTAAATATTTCTATTATTTTTATTTTTATTCAACTATTAAATTGTATTTTTAATTTATTTGATTTAATTTTATTTCCCAATTTTTTATTTCGACGTTAAATAAATATTGAAATGCATATTTAAAGTGCTGCAACTTCAGCTGTTAGCTGTTAGTTTTTAGCTGTTTGCTTTAACCTGTTTCTAATAATTAAGAATAGCAGTCAACACTGTACATAATCAAATTGACGGCTTCAACTGCAAACATGGAAAAAAGGTAAGAAATTTTATTGAATTACAGATGCGATTCTCCAATCGAATTCTACAACCGGTTAAGCTAATGTGGCGATGGGATTATCCACTGGACTGGGGTTCGCCATTTAATAGAGGAGTGAGAAATGGTTATCGTTGCACAACCTGACAAATGCCTTCAGAGCAATATTCCAAGTTTCAAATGAGAATGGTGTTATCAAATTCAGTGGCTAGGCCAGCGTTACGGAAGCAACACTGGTCAAGATAATGCTTCAATGAGCACGCAGAACACGTCCTTCGTCCTTTATATTGTCCCCTGGCAATACCAAGCATTACCAAATGAGTCTGAGGTGGAATTTCGACAGCTCAGTTTCTGTATTTGCTGGCGATGTTTTGTGATTTAAACTTGAGAACATGCCCAGCTTAAGTTGTCCGTATCAGCCGCCTTTAACTTAACGGCCAACAATTTTTAACACACACATACCCATACATATATACACACATGTATTGCCACCACATATGTGAGAGAGCGTATGTATGCCGTATGTTTCCTTGTTGCTGCCCTGGCCAGGCCTGCCCTGGCCCGGACTCCGCTGGACGTGGAGAAGAGCACTCTTTGCCATTTCCAGGGCCGTCTTTGACTTTGTCTGCCTTAACTAAAACTAGAGGCAAAAGCAACGGCAAAAGCAGTAGATGTCGCATAAGCAATTTCTGGACAACCTCCTTCCCCTCCCCACACACACACACACATGCACAATCGCACACACACACACCGGGCAACAACTTGGCAGCCCACTCGCCGATTTGAATGGTCGGTCGAATGAGACCAGTAGCCTTTTGATGTGTTCCACGGGCAAAATGCATGTGTGTGTGTGTGTGTGTGAGGAAGTTGCAGGAGCGGAGTGTTGGTGAGTAGAAAGTAGGGAACGGCTGAAAAGGCGTGCAGGGCTGAATATTTCCGCCGATTGCTTCGCAAATGCAGAATAGCAGCAGTGGCCACCATTCCTTTTGGTCATCGTCATCGTCATCGTCATCTTGTCCTCGTCATCTCCTGGTCGTTAGATTCGTCGTGCTGCGAATTGGATAGGGGTGATTCATGTGTGCAGGCAGGCAGGCAGGCAGCCAGGCAGCCAGGCAGGCAGGCTGGCAGAAAGGCAGTGGCATTTTACGTTGATGCCAAAACCAACGTATTCTCGAGCTCGAGCTCGAGAGAGTTGAGCACCAATATAGGCAACATCCAGCGATGCCACAGTCAGAGTCAGAGTTAGAGTTAGAGTCAGAATCAGAGCCTTTGCCTTGGCAACGAAGCAAAAGGACCAAGCGCTTGTCGCCAATCTCCTGTAACCCCCCACCCCACAGCATGTCTCTTCGCAGTCCCTCTTCCAAAATCTAACGCTAACCCTGTCCCATCCCCTGCAACAACGCCCATGTCCGCCTTGGGTGACGTCGCCCTCGTTTGAGGCAGCTGCAGCAGTTCGTTGCCATACAAGAGCTCCACTTCCACTTCGGTTGCGTGTCCATCATGCTGCTGCTGCTGCTGCCGCCGCCTTTGCTGGCATCGCATCCATCGCCCAACCACCTGACACCAAAAGCAAGTCGATCGATAATTTCCATAGTTGACCACTGCTGTGTATGCGAATTTAGAGATGCGAACACATTTATACACACACACACACACGCCGCATATCATATGTACAATATATGTATATATAGACGTGTATGTGTATATGTGGGCTCGGACATCGCACAGGACGCAAGTAGAAGAAGAAGAAGACGAAGAAGAAGGAGCAGCAGCAGCAGCAGCAGCAGCAAAAGGACGAACAGCATGCAGCAAGCAAGAAGGAAGCCCAACGACGACGAAGGCGACCAACAAGAACCTCCTCCAGTTGCTGTGTGCAAAATGTTGTTTGCATACGGCTTGCGATTGCTTGCTACATCGCCGACTGATGCTGGATGGGGGTTGAATGTGGGAAGAAGGAGTGAGCTGAGGCTCGGAGTGGAGCATGGGGCTTGGGGGTAGCTGTCCAGTGGTCCAGTGCGGCATGTAATGGATATGAAGAAGAGGAGGCTATGTGGGCTACGTACTAACCGGCTTGGTCACGTTTCGTTGCGTCGCCATCGTCGTCGTTGCTATTGCCCATCACCGTGGCTAAAGTTGAAGTTGAGGCAGTGGCTGTGGCAGTGGCAGTGGCAGTGGCAGAAGTAGAGGTTATGTGGCAGCAATAGCAATAGCAACAGCAACAGCAACAGCAAAAGCAAAAGCAGCAGCAGCAGCGACTGAGGTACTATCGCAAGTCGACGAGTTGGAGGCTGCGAAAATTCGAATTTTCAAGTTGAAACGGCCAGCTTGGCGTGGCTTGGCTTGGCGTGGCTTGGCTTGGCTTGGCCTGGCCTGGCCAGGCCACTGTGGCCAGCCAGCCCTAAGCGTATGCGTAATAGAGTGGGTGGCTAAATTAATACACAAACATATATGCAGTCGAAGGGAACGGGAATTGGAAGGGGAACAGAAATGGGAATGGGAATGGGAACGGGTTCGGGATTCAGATTGGGATTGGAATTGGGAACAGGGAATGGTCAGGAGGAATAAAAGACGTAGAAGGTTTTGCAGCATTAACAAATATATATACACGGCTGTATATAAGTTGAATAGTTGGCTATTTTACGAATGCCGCCAAGAACGTACAACGAGTGAACAGGCCTTAGAATTTCACTAACCCCTTCCTTCCCCTCTGCCCCTATTACCCCGTCTCCCCTACGCCTTTTAAGCCAAAACAGCTTGCGTAAATTTTGGGTATTTGGCATTTTCATATAAATTTATGTATACTACTCGCACTCGTATAAAATACTGGACGAGTGGCAAAAGTCCATTTGGCATTACATTTTAATGTCGAGAAATTCAAATTTCTAATTACATTGGTTGATTTTTTTCTGAAAGGATTCCAATTTATACACCATTGAATATATATAAGCAAGAAGGAAAGGAAAAACCCACGCACATTCCAAAGTCAATATTAATTTTAACTAGAAATATAGTACTATTGACTTTAAATATAAATTAAAAATAAAGATAAATGCCACTACATTAACTAATCGTCCAGTTATGCCAGGGATTAAGTTTCTAGTTAAATTACTAAATGATGAAATCAAGTCAGCAACCTTGATGAGCCGAATACATATTTCTATTCCCTTTAGACCGTCTCGTTACTTCTTCCCACTTTCTCTTCATCATTGTACTGCTAATTATTCCTAGCATGAAACATTTCGAGTATTCCGTAATATCACGTAATGATATGTCGTGTAATCGTGGGTTTTTCCCAATTCACCATTTTGCATTTAAATATCCACAGATTTCCTATAAATATTTCTTATTTTGAAATTTATATATAATTTTAAATTTTATTTTAGATTTAATTGAATTTAATTTTTTACTTGTTGCAATATTTGTGCCGACAGACTTTAGTCGAACATTAAATTAATACCTTGCAGTTGAGAGTCCATCTGCTCACATCTAGATATCATTATAGTTTCAAGCAAGGACTCATATTTTGATTGATAATTCATGTGGCATCGTTACTTTAATTTAGTCGGATAGACATATTTATGAACACAGCAAAAGTTCGAATATGTTTTAAGTTCCCTGAAGTAGCTTTAAGTCTGAGGATTAGCTTACCTATAAGCAGACGTTCCTCTATTACCAGCATTTAAGATTTTAATTAATTTTAAGCATATTGTCGCGGGAATAACATATTCTTAACCAATTTATACAAACTCTATGTTATATTTGGTCTGCTAGGTTTTTGTATAGGTTTGCATTGCGATAGATAAAGGTGTTTTCGCTTTTTGGAGGCAGTAGTGAAAGTGGCTGAAAAAATGTTTGGGAAAGTTTCCTTATAATGTACTCTCCAAGGTTGGTATTCTTAACTCTAAAATTACGGAATATACAAGATACTGAGATATTGGTGTGCCCGAAAAGTTTGGTAACTATAGCTCTTAAACAGCGAAGATATAGGCATTTCAGCTTATGGGGCCGAGAGTGGGCATGGTCCAAACATTTTTTTTAAGTGCGTCACTGGCAATATATCATATAAATATATATTTTGAAAATTGTAAATTGTAAGAGATATATACATATAGCTTTACAGATATTCAATTATAAATTTTATCGATTTCCTAGCATCCTAGTGAGCGCTAATTTTGAAACTAATTTTGAAACAGCATGTGTTCCAAGATTCAAGGCTCTAGCACAAAGGATGCCGAAAAGAGTTTTATAAATTTAAATCTCTGAAGAAATTTTGGTTTTGTCATTAAATTTCCAATTTTATATTTCAATTGGATAAATTCAAAAATTGTTGATCTAGACTACATTTAGTTTTTAATTGATAATTCACGAAACCAAAAAGAAACTGAGAATGTTTAAGTGTATAGTTATTTGTGACTCGAATACTCGTCGAATAATACCCGACCTCATGACGAAATGAGAAGTCCTATGTTATTTTCTTGTTTAGAATAATTGTTTTAAACATGTTGTGTATAATACGCTGAGAAAGGTTTGTTATAATACTATTTTGAAATTCACCAATTTAGCCGTAAAAGTCTGTTTCCAAACAATATATGTTACATATAGAGTGGAAGAGATACATTTAAAAGCCATTTGGCTTAACTTTTTTCTGAATTACTTAGTTAAATCTTTTTTGTTCTCTGAAACCCAAGGTCGAAGATGATATTGATTGTGAGCAATGTCTGTCAAATACATACACAAATTTTGAGGCGAGAGTCAACTAACTTTCATGAATTTATTATTTATTTATTTACCTCTATCGACAATTCTTCCTGTTTCGCGAAGTCGAGAGGGATCGACGACTGGTAGGCGTTCCGAACTTTTAAGAGTTTTAACTGGAGATGGTCCACAAAACAACGTTTCAGAACTCGAAGTCTCAAGGAAGGTGTAAGAAGTGAGCAGAGAGAGTCAGGGAGTAACCTCAATGAACGTTGGTGTGTTTCTTGATAGTGTGAACCTTAGTTTGGATACAGTTTATATACAATTCTGCAGTGATGCTACGCATAGATAGACAAAAACTTGGACGAAGTTCAAATGTATACTTCAGCAGGCACTAAAGATTGCTTGATTTTCCTTAGATGGAGTATCTTTCCGTCTTCATATTCAGATGTGGCAACGGGACACTACACAAATCTACGTATCACTAACAAATAGCTGATTTAATTGACAGTGGCAATTATAAATATTCAAAACACAAAAAAAAAATTTCCGACGTGCTCGCTTTTATCGCCGTAGCGCTCCCTCCCTTCATTGCTATATATCCTAGATCACATTTTATCCTAACCTCATTTTGGGTCCCCTCCTCTACATTCACAAAAACGTAAGTTTCCATTTTCATTTAATTGATGGCTAACATTCCTTGATTAAGTTTTGCTTAAAAATATAAATATTAAAGTAGATTTCATTTAAGCTGACGAGGCGCGACAAAACTTTAATCTATATCTACACGTTTTTCATTTTTTTACAGTCTTCTGCATGACCTTTGCCCTAAATGTAAATTAATTAAACAAAACGAAGGTGAGTCTTTAAATCATTTGGGGACACCCTAATCTACCCTATGGAGCTCCCAGGAACAATTGTGAGGGTATCTACTCACAAAAATAAACGTTGAAGGAAATACTGCACAAAATATAGCTTTAGGATTCTTCACATGAAAAAATTTCGTGGTGTCTCGGTGACAAGTATGAAAATTGAAAATGGAATTTAAGTTGGCAAAATAATAAATATAAATGAAATTAGAATTCGAATTTTAGGTAACATAATTAATTTACAAATTATAAACAACTTAACAAAATTTTAATTACAAATAAAAATGTTGACTAATAATTATTTAACTAATAAATTAACAAAATTTTGATAAAAACAAACGAAAAAAATTATTTAAATTACAACCGAAAATGATTTGTGTAAATTGGCCCATAACATCGGCCAAACTAGTTGCGCATCACGGATGTGAAGGCGATCTGAGAGAATTTGGTTGTGGGCGCACAGCCTGCGCACTGCAGCTGAATCGAAGATTCACTGAACGGACTCACTTCTATATATTTATTTATTTATTGTCCTCCAGTCAAAATTCAGCCGTTGTTTCTATTGTTTTAATTTGAATCGGCAATCTTATGCATGTGTCAATGTTGGATCGGCACTCTCATTCATGTGTCAATGTTGGATCGGCACTCTCATTCATGTGTTTATGTTGGATCGGCACTTTCATGTATGTGTTAATGTTGGATCGGCAATTTTATGGAAATTTTCCTGATTTTATTTCGTTCATTGGTAATTAGTTAATTATAAATTTTAATTTATTTATTTTATCTGGCCACACTTAGCCCAACTTTTCCTTTTCCCTCGCAGCACTTAACCGAACTTTTTTCTTTCTTTCAAAAAAAAAAAAACCTGACCGCCACTGACCGCTGCCTTTTTTTCTTTCCCACGTTCGTACCGACTACCGCCGTGACATTCGCTCGTCCTCCAACTAAGTCGATCATTGCCCTTTTTATTCCTTCTTAAAACCAACTCGGATAATTTTGTATTATCTATCTCTTGAGCGCGCGAACTCTCTCTTTCTCTGTGAAGCTCAAACCTTGAGGCTACCACCTTTTCGACTGCGGGCAGCCCCAACTATCGATATCATTGGCCCCGGCGCAACAGTTATCGATGACATGTCAACTTTACTCTGTGGTTGCTTAGATTTAGTAATGTTAAAATATTACGGGCAGGCTGGCGACTTTAATTGTGTTGTCGTCAGTTGTTCAAATGTTCCGATGTGAACACACTTAAGAAGAAAACAAAATAAAATTTTAATTCAATTCAATTCAAATGTCATTTTAACAAAAATTTAAGTGTTAATTTCGACAGAAACTAGAGTAGCTTAAACTGCTGCCCTCAAACTGCACTTGCAATTGAAGTTGTTGCCTTCTAATAGAAACCAACCAATCCAAATACCAAAAAAAAAGCATTCCCATCTCCAAAATGGAACGCAAGACTGAGCTGGAGCGTATGAGGGCCAAATTGGCAGCACTGCGCGAGGAGAAGGATCGGCATCGTCAAGAAATGGCAGCGCTCATCGGTGCGCCCGTTGCGGAAGTATTGTCCTCGGTGTCGTCAGTCAACATGCGATAATTCCAATACACAGCCCCCTAATATTAGTTGGCCACCGTCAATGCACAGGGCGTTGGCAAAAACCAGCCACTAAATTGGAGGGTGTTCAATGTGCAAGCAGTAAACATTCAACCAAAAAAGACACTCGTATAAAGGTTAGTATTGCGCGCAGGTCGCTTCATTGAAAGCGCCGTTTCCGAGAAATAATATATAAATATTATATATATATTATAGCTCACATTGCATGCTTTATTTTATTTTCATTTTTCGTTTTTATGTGGAATTTCATTTGATGAATTTCACATAAATACTAACAATCGCAGAAACGGGAGAATTATGTCAACTAGTTTTTACAGTGGCCGCTCAAAAATACATATATTAAAAATATGAAAAAAGAAAAGCTAAAACCTATTTTCAAGAATATAAATTAATTGTTATGTTTGTTTTTATACACTTTTGCACATATGTATATATATATATATATATATATATGGATTAAAACGGAAAATAAATATGAAGCTTTCCAATTGTCGAGTGACGGCGGAAAATATGCTGTGCCTGGACAAATTATAATTGAGTTTGAAAAGTTTGGTAGCTGACATTATAAAATTGGCTTAGGTAAATTTAAAAGTTGTAAAAAAAAGAAAATATTTCAAAAATTATATAGTTTTGTGTTTGTTTTCTAGCAGATTTTATCAGGAAATGCGAATAGCAATAACGATTATTGTTTGGACGAAACGAATATCGGCCGCAAACAAACCATCCCTGAATGCCCTGATTAAGTTCAGACCTCGTCGTTTTGGTTAATCTTGAGCTGTTTGAGCGTCGCATTCATCGGGCGACGGCAGCGCCAAATGCTCAGCCACATCGTAGACATACAGTTTGCTGGACTCATCACCGATGATCACAAGCAGTCCGGATGGTGTCCAGAAGACCCGATTGACCGCGATTGATGCTGTTGATACTTCGGTGTCCTAATTGAGATTCCATAACTCAAGACGATCACTAGCATCAACAGCAGCAAAGAGGACGGCATGAACGGGCGACCAGGCGACATCCATCATATAGTCTGCGTTATTGATTGATTATAGTGCGTCGAGATGCCCATTATTGGACCCAAGTGTCGCTCAAATACCTCATTGACGACCGATCGCAAGCCATGACGCGATGCGAAATAAGAATAACCATCCTCGCTGCACATGACCATGCTTGGGAACAGAGCCAGTCGAAGGCAATCGCGATCACAAGCATGGCATTTCCGACCAATGAGATTAACAGCCTAGTCATGGGCAGGGAGGTTCGAGCGTATCCTGCGGCTAGGAGAGCATGTCCAGCGATCAGGAGCACAGTTTGCCATCCGACGAAATCAAGACGACATTGTGCGCATTTTGTGTACCAACCATTTGCAAGCAGTAAACTGGATGTGGGGTATGGAGTGCGTTTCTGGATTCTGGATTAGATTCGGATTGAACTTAGCAAGGTAGGTGGACATCACAGCGCTCTTGCAGTGGAATACATCATCTGACGTTTGCTTCTTAAAGTTTGTATTCCAGACCATCACAAATCCATCCGGCTCTTTGGGGCTCTCCTCATTGTTGTGATACGAGGCAATGAGTAGCTCCGGAAAGTGTGTCGACCAGTCTATGCTCGTTATGGAACGATTCTTTGACCAGTGTTCATCATAAAACACACGATTCAGTGAGAGACGTGCATGGGATCGTTCATCGATGGACTTCTCGTTGTCGCCGCAGCCAATGTAGTCCGAGTAGATGACCACGTTCTCGGAAAGGGCGCGCTCAATGATGCGACCTGCGGGCAATACAAACCTTTGCAAGTCCTCCGACAAGATAATCAAGATAATCGGCAGTTTGGAACTAACTCCGTGATCCGGTTGTGGCAGCGACTTCTCGTCGTCATCTTCCGTTGCCGATTTTGCCAACGCCCTGGACATTGACGGTGGCCAACTAACATCAAGCGTCTGTGTATGAGAATTATCGCATGTCAGGGAATTGGACAACACTTCCAAATCGGGAAAAGCATCTGGTCTCAATCTTGCCATTTCTCGACGATGCCGATCCTTCTCCTCGCGTGGTGCAGCCAATTTGGCCTTCTTACGCTCCAGCTCAGTCTTGCGATCCATTTTGCAGGTGGGAATGTTTTTCTTTGGTATTGGGATTGGTTCGTTTCTATTAGAGTGCAACAACTTCAATTGCAAGTGCAGTTTGAAGGCAGCAGTTTAAGCTACTCTAGTTTCTGTCGAAAATGTTGTTAAAATGACATTTTATCACAATTGAATTGAATTATGATTTCTAAAGAAATGTTTTTTTTTTCTAAAAATGAGGGTTTGCATTGTTAACGCATTTCTTAATAAAAGCATATATATTGTTAAAACACAAAAATAAACCGAATTGACGTTTTATGAAAGGCCTTTCTAATTTTAGTAAAATAGTTTTCGTATATTTAGAAATTATTTCTTAATTCAATAAAAACTTCATAGTTTTCAGAGCGATTTCTAAAGTTTATTGGCACAATTCTCTTGGATGTAAATGATCTGTTCAGTATTGGTGTCCGCTGACTGCTGTGAAAATTGAAATCATACAACTATTTCACGTAGCTCTGAGCTCTTCTTCCCTTATAGTTATGCCTTCACTGTAAGTTTCTTTTGGTAAAAAATAGCTTGACTGTTTGTATGCTTTTCAAACTGTTTGCAATACATAGACATAGATATACGTATTTATACAATTGGCCTCTGCTGGTCACTGACACTTGTCGTGCTAATTATGTATCGAATCTAAGAAATGAGTGTCTTGAGTTATATTTACGAGAATTATTTAAACAGCTTTGACATTGACCTTTATTGTGATGGGAGGCATGAAATCAAACAGCGCATAAGTGTTACTCAGGCCATCGGAGTGTCACACGTACTTATGTGTCCATAAGTACATGTGCCACTTATTTATGCATCCTATTTATGCATATACCCAATAATGTAAACAACAACTCCAGACCCACATATAAGCCGATGCACATATGTACAGCTAAGCATCCAAAGATGTGTGTGTAAGCGGCCAAATGTGCCATTTGACTAGACATTATAATGTGTATTATTTCATTATAATAATAATTATGTCTGTACATAGCACTTACACACACTTATCTATTAGCGTATGTGAGTGTGTGCGTGTGTGTTGGTTAGCTTGTCTGGCTTATAAGTACACTCAGTCAAACACTCATACATGCGCATTTCACCAAATTAGGGCAACATCAACCTATTACCTATTTAATTATAATGAGCTGCGTCCGATTGCGGCTGCAGCTCTGCATGTGCATATGTATGTGTGTGTGTGTAATTATATATGTATGTATGTGCGTATGTGTGTACACAGCATATAAGCATGTTAGCGCCTATGTATTGAGCTTTCAGCTTGGGAATGACAATACGCACCCATTTGAATACATAAATTAGTGCAAGTCCATGTCATTGTGAGATGTATATATACATATATGTCCATGTATATGTTTGTGAAAGTATATACACAATTGCAGCCTTGAACTTGAGCAGGTATATGATTATTTGTGTACATATTTACTCCGCTACTTATGCGACTTTGTATATAATGTATGTGTATCAAGCTGAAGTGCATTGTACTCATCTGCATATGTATTCCAACGATTATTGAACTCAAATTTGTAGCCCTAACTGCCTGTCTCTCTCCAATAAAAAACATTTATAAGCGAAAATCATTTTTATAATGGGCGGAAGGAAGTATCTTTAACCTCATAAGGTATGTGCAAATATATATATATATAATAATCTTGATCAGGATCAACATCAGTGTCGATAATAAATATATGCGTTGCTTTTTTACTCTTCTGTAAGAGTTGGCCAAACTTTTGAAGCGCAAGTTTGGCAATAAAACTAGAATATATATTTAGCCGACTTGACTTTTGTCATTTGTTGTTTATACCTATGCTGAACATTAAGTATGTTAATTTATTGCCTTGTATGCACTTGTAGCTCAGCTGTAGAACAAGCTATATATGTATGTAAGTAGCGGTTGCTGTCGAGTATGTTGTTTTTGTCAAGTAATAAATTTACATTGTGTTAATTATTCTGTGTCACAAATATGACGTTTCCGAATTTATTGCGTTTTATGATATCATTTATTTGGCAACAAACCACATAAGATTCCAAATTCTCAATAAATGGGAAAATAATTTATTAATTAAAAATAGGCACATTTAAATGGGAAGTTTGGCATATAATAACAATATATTTAATAGCTGGGTTCAGGTTGATTAAAGCATTCTTACTTGTTGTGTTACAATTTAAATAGGTATTTAAAATGTTTAAAAATTACAATTACAGTTCACTCGAGTGCAGTTTTCCCATTTGTTTTAATTGCTATCAAAAATACAGAAATTCAAATGTTAAAAATGGAAAATGAAGCAACGTCGCCAAAATAATACTAGGCAAGTCATATAAATTTTTTGCTCCCGAACCCAAACTGAGATCGACAACAAAATGAGAAGGAAATAGAATATTTCTCCAATTGCGTAAAATTATTATAATTTAATATTTTATTTTCTTTATTTAATTTATTTTACTATTATTCAAGTATATGAATTGGACGATGGATATATTATCATGGAATTGGAGAATTGTGGATCCTTGGATAAGTATCGAAGGTACTTCCCGGATGGAAGACCTCAACTGGATGAATCTGACTGCGCTGGTGCGTATTCCAAAGTTACTGTTAGAACTAACTCTTTGTTACACTCAGAAAAAATTACGCCGAAATTAAGAAAACAGACAAACAAACGCTAAGAGCTAAGAGCTAAGAGCTGCTCACTCTATTATTCTAAACATATACATATATACATATATCGAAAGAGCAATAGCTTGGGAATAAATATATGCGCAAATTAGACAGCATATTTGATTTTTAGTAATCAACCTTTCAAAATTCACTTTAAAAATACGGTATATACACTCTACGAAATTCGACTATTAAAAAATTAATATTGGGTACAGCCTCTACATTTGTTTATAACTAAAAACAATTCGATTGGACATCGATTCAACAACTTTTCAGAACTCAAATAGTGAGAGAATTTGGATTATTCCTTAACGACAGCCTTTGTAGCTGCTCAACTGTCTCAAGCTGTCGAGTACACACTTAAACTCGACGGAGTTCAGCAAAACTGCGTCTAATAGATTTATATAACCCTCCGATCTCATGCTGCCACAAATTTATCAAATCAGTGTCCAGTTGTGATGACAGAATGCAGCCCAGAACCACCGCCACAGATTCGAGTAGGAGTAAATCTCTTCTTCTTCTTTAAATCATGCCAGTAATAACTAAAATCGTTTGGACCATCGAAATTAAATTTTATCCAATCACAGAATACCACATTTTGCCACTCCTGGGTCCAGGACATGTGTTCTTTTGCAATATTTAAACCGGCAATGTGGCGAGCTTGCTTTACTACTAGCTTTGACCTGAAATTCTTCCAAACCAATCGGTTATTACCTGATAAAAACCTTGAATCAAATACAATTTTAGATGCCTTGGGCAGTGTGATAATTTTATAGCATTGTTTGATAAAGTTTTCTCCTGTTGCTGAATTCCATGTCCTTGTTAGCTAGGATCCTAGGTATATCCTTAGGTTAGAGTGTTTTTTACTTTCCCATTCAACATTTTTGTATGAGACTATTCTATTTTTATGTATATAATCGAATTTCGAGTGTATAGTCTTATGTGAATTTTGGGGGCGGGAGTGGGTATGGGTGTGGCGGATAAAAAATGTTGAAGAAGTTCCCTAGTAATCTACCTTCAAGTTTTGTAGCATCAGCTTCCAAATTAGCTGTTAAATACCGGCATATTTAGGATTTCACAATTATTCGGGTCGGTGGTGGGCGTGGCAATTGTATGCCTTTGAAGGACATCTCCAACAATTCTCTAACCAAATTTGGTGACTGTAGCCTTAAATTGTAAGAGATATATTTATCGTTTTGCAATTATAAAATTTATCGATTTCATAACCTCCTAGTGGACGTAGCACCCCAATTTTGAAACTTTGTCTTATTTGGGCACGGACCATTATTTGTATGTATATGTTCCAAGTTTCAAGGCTCTATTTCAAAAGTTAACAAAAAGTTCAGAAAGGGAAAACTCGTGATTCTGATAATGGCAAACTTTAACAAATATAGTGTCTAATTAATAAAGGGAGCTACCTTTAAAAATAATTTTCATAGTTTCAGGCGATTTTTGAAATTGAAATTTCAAGGCGATTTTGTTTTCTGAGTATATAGACATCCAGACATCGTGACGGAGATTGCACAAGTTAAATATACTCGAATGGTTTCGGCAACAGAGTGTTCAATCTAATACCTTCGGTTAGTGAGTATAAAAATTATTTGATTATGGACTTTGAAGATACACATATACCGTATAATCAATAAAATGCAATGATATATATGTATATTATATATATGATACCTAATCACGAGATTACAATCATGTGAACAAAACACATTTTTTATAATTCACAAAGCAGTTTTACATAAGTTTGCTTAGGTTTCCAATAGGTTCACTCTGAGCTATTTAATATCCTAGTGACTTGTATAATGTATGATGGACAATGAGGTTGATCATAAATACATATACATGCCTTTGTTTCATGAAAACAGTAAGAAAATCTATAGTGGACACTGCCCGCTGCCCTAACTTACAGTCTTATATAGAAACAGAAAGAAGTAAGAAAACATTTGTCGAGAGAGCTCGAACTCAATCCAACTTATTTGCTAGCATAAGTCTTACACGTCTTAGTTAAATAGAACAGGACGCTAACTAAGAATGCCCCAGTCAAGTAAGCTCGAATATTATATACCCAGAACCCATTATATAAATTTATTAAATCGACTTTCCTTAAACAAATACAAGCGCATCATTTTATTGACATCATTTTCGTATATATGTACATATGTATATATATATATATGTTTGTAAATATATGTATACACGTATTAGAAATGTATATGTTTCTAATTTTTTAAATTTATATTTAAATACTAAATTTTATTAATTTAAAAAATTATTTTAATTTATTTTCTGTTTTTGTTTTTTTTTCGTATCGACTGAAATTGGTTGACATTAAATAAATAAATACACATACATACATGTACATGTATTTACATATTTACACTGACTTATATTATCATTCTGCACCCTTCTCACACGTGCACTCATAAATGGTGTTATGATAAGTAAATAAAGTGACTGCTTCCCATTCGATTATGGTGAAATTTGAACAGTTGGTCAATAATTCATAAGGAGGCAATATTTTACTAAGAAGTCTACCTTTTATCGGAAATCGAAATAAATCGATTGATTTTATTGATTGGTGTATGAACATACGGAGTTCTTGAAATAAGCATTTTCATAATTGGGAGGCATACAAAAATAAATTATTATCTATGCGGGTTCCTTTAATTTCGTTAAAAAAAGTAAAAAATAAATAAATAAAAGTCGAAGATTTCTCAAAATAAAATATATACCCAAATATTAATAACAATAGATTTTATTGAATACATTTGCAGACTAAACTACCAGCCTTGTAAGAAGTTTTAGTACATAAAAATATATCAAAATTTTGCATTAACATTGGCTTGATTGACTTTCGTTTACTCATAAAAACCCAGCAGTAGAATTTGCCTATTTACCAAATTTAAAACTCGATACATACATACTGAAAATAAGAAGAAGAAGTACGTACGTACAATATGTATAAGCGTATGTATACACAGATTCGGATACTACACACACACACACACACACATATGTATGGTCCATCCATTTGTATATTGCGCTCTATACATATATGCACATATTAATATATATGTGTATGTGTGTGTGTGTAAAATCAGGAGATGGCAAGGCATGTGTGCGTGTACACATAAATATATATATACATATATATATATATATAGTGTGTGTGTGTGTGTGTGTGTGTATGTGTGTGTATGTGTTTGTTTTCGAGAAAGCGTCTAATTCTCTAAAATGTGAAATTTTACAATCGCCTAGCGCACATCTTTACCTCCATCTGCCAGGCGCTCCCACGACGCCGTATCAACTCGAGAGATGTTGCCATAGCCCGGACAAAGCCACCCAGCCGCCCACTCTCATCTCATCCCCCCAAAAAAGCGTAGCCATCAAGTCGTCTGTCCGTCTCAGTCCCGGGCAACGTTGCGCGTTGCTTGACCAGAGCCCACATCTACACCCGCACACACTCACACACACACACACACACTCATACCACTTGAATCCGTGGCAACTACCCACAGCGAGTCCGGCGGTCCCCAATCGCGCCGAACTCCCACTCACGTACTATTTGCGGCATCGTCCGCTATGTGGCACACACACACCGAGGCACATTTGCGCACACACACATACACAGATACACTCGCACCGTTCACACGTTTACACACTAACTCACTCTTATCCTTTTCACATGTCGCAAGTAGTATGCAAACAACATTTTGCAGAAACACAGCTTCGTTCCTTGGTCTTCGTTTTATCTTCATGGCAGACCCTTACTTATTGTGGGGACTGACCAGTCAGTCCACTGTTGTTGCCATCGCCATCACACCCAGTGCCGTTATATGGGATGTGCAAGTAGATGTGGATGTGGATGCCACTGCTTTCGAAGCATGATTCAGCTTTAGCCTCAACATCAGCTTCAGCTTCAGTTTCAGCTATGGCAACGGCAACGGCTTCGTGTGTGTCGCCGGTGCTTCTAAGAGTAAATGCTTAGTATGTTCTATGTGTGTGTGGGTCTCTCTCTATGTGTGTGTGCGTATGTGTGTGTTAGTTGTTGGTAGGGTGATTCCGTACATTTGCTTGTGTGTTTGTAGATGTCCGCTTCAAAATTCGCATACACAGCAGTGGTCAAGCTATGGAAATTATCGATCGACTTGCCTCCAGCGCCAGGTGGTTGGGTGCCATGATGGAAGCGTGGTGGTGGCGACAACGACGACGATGGCAGAAGCAATCTGCGCTGGGCCGCAAGTTGCTGCTGCTTCTGGTGTTTCTGCTGCTGCTGCTGTTGCTGCTGCTGTTGCTGGTGTGGCATGTGTGTGGATCCATCGTCGTCGTCGCCGTCGTCGTCCAAGGCGAGCGAGGCAAAGGGATTCGTTCGTTTTCAAGCTAAATGGCAAGAACGTTGACGGCAGCGGCGGCAGCAGAATCGCCAGCTAAGAGATGCCCAAAAAGAAATTACGGACATTTACATTATGTGTCCATATGCGACTACCTAGTACTGGCCGGGCTAGCAACAACTACGACTACGGGGCCAAGTGTGCATATGTGCACATGTGTGTGTGTGCCTCCATGTACGCCAGCATACAGTCAAATATACGTGAGACCTACGTCTGCTGCCGATGTGTTGTACTCTTGTTCACTTGTCCAGGCGTCAAGGCGTCCTCGCGTCCATCCGTCCATCCGTCCAGCTGTCCAGTTGTCCGGTTGTCCAAACGTCGCATGTTCGCCCGTTTTGAACGGTCTAGGCACTGAACTCTGAACGGAGGTCTCCACATCTACATCTACAACTGCAACTACAACTACAACTACATCTACATCCACATCAAAGTAAAAAGACCAACGGGAACGGGAGCTCTTTCGCAGATGGAACGCTGGGAGCCATAACAACAAGGCAGACGAAAGAAACGAATGACTAACGAAGGAAATTGCTGATATTGTATGGAGCAAAAGTTGGGCATGTCTGTCCCTGGCCAAGGCGCGCTTTAGTTTTGACAGCACCTAGCATATCTCACAACCACACCACTCACACACACACACACACACACATGCATATATATGTGTGGGTTTGTAGATTTGTGGAATACATAGCCAGCTAGCTGAATTGAAACTCACATTTAAATAGGCGCGGATATTGCAAGCCGTCGTTTTTGAGCTGTGTCCGGCATCTTAGTTCCTTGCTTCGATTGTCCTTTTCTGCAGCAACCACTTATTCAAGTCTTCTTCCACGCCGATGCGTAAGCAATTACGAATCTATAATGAATCATATGCAAGCCACCATCTAAGCAAAACAGATCCAGTTGCCATTTGGAGAACAGGTGTTTACAAAAATATATGTTAAAGGACTTTTTGACTACTTCAACATCTCCCTTTGGATGTTTAGAGTGGACTTCAAATCAGTTTATATTTAACTATTACTGATGATATTCTCCAAAGTTGGAGCTGTAATTAAAAGTTTATTTTAAAAGTTATAACTAATTATATCTATGGCTCTCTTCCGATTGTTACATTGATTCGCGTTTTACATTTGTTCTACTTAAATGAATACTTGTACCCAAAGGATGTAACAGGTCCAAGAATGAGACACTAGAACAGCAATCAAAGTAAAATAAAAGCGTGCCATAAATCCAGCATTGGTGGGGTTTGTTTTCATTTTTATACTCTGATATGCTCTCAGAATGAGTGAAGCTTTCCTCACATCCCTTAAGCTAGACACTTGAAACTAAAAACTGTTCGTTTTTCTATGCATCAGGCAAAGTGACTTTAAATATCAATAATACAATCTTAAATGCTACACACACTCACGCCACCAAAATGGATGTCCCCAACAGACAAAATCAATAAAATCTTTCTGGTCACAGATAGGGTAGTTAAATTTCTCGGACACGACACTCCTTTAGTACCGAAGAAAAAATATCATATGAAGTAGTCAATAGTAAGAAAATCTAATTTGTAGCCTTTAGATTTTTCGCAGTTCCATCTGATATAATCAGTTAATTAATGTATTATACGTATACATATTATATATTATACAAATTGTTTGCTCTAGTAGCGAAAGTATAAAAGTGTATTGGTCTTAAGCCATTTTCGTAATGCTGTCCGTTTTGGATGAAGGCAACTTTTTTCATTATCCAAAAAGTGAGAGCTTGAAACTAGGAAAAATTATACGTCTATGCCCGAATTTGAAAGATAGGGTCCCTAAATTTAAAAGTTATTTGAGGGGGAAAAAAAATACGAAAAATGTTCACAATCACTTACTACACGAGTTAGATTAGTTTATCAGGAACCTTCTTATAAATTTGGATATATGTTTTGGGCCTTACCCACCCAGACCTCAAAAATCGTACCCAATTTTAAAACTAGAGTTATCAAACTTGAAATAACTCCTACTAAGATTTGTCAAATTTCTCGCACATGATCATCTCACTCCCAAAGAAATCGGGAAAGCCCAAATATCGAGTAATATTATATTCGAAAGGCACATTAATGAGTATTCAATGGTCGAGACAAACTCGACAGACAGCCACTGGAGCTACCCTTAATATTAGAAATCGCGATATTTATACTAAATTAACTTCATATTTTATTAGTTGATTGTTGGTCTAAAATAATAATAATATTTGCAATCTTCTTTTCTGAAAGACATTGTTTAAAAAGCAACAAATTCTTAAAGCAAATATGAATCACAAAACATAAAAAACGTACATATATATATATATATATATATATATATATGTACGTGTGTTTTTTCATTGCAAACAAGTTAAATTATGCGCGGTTTTTCACCAAACAATCTTTTTAAAGTCAATATAAGAAAGTCATCTTTGAGGTGGGCTCGCTTGTAAGGCATACGATAAAAAATTAAATAGAAACGTTGATTATCCTTGTGTAGGAGGAACAGGAGTATCTCAGCGAAGTCCTTTATACCATTTCAAGCCGTTAAATATTAATTTCAGGGCCGCACAAATATGAGCACAATAAATCAAATAAAAGCACGCAGTCTGCCAGCTGTGTAATTTATTCAATGTTTTTGATTCTTTTTACCACACAACACAAAAAAGAATTATAAATACCTTCTGTAAGCCGGAGAAATTATCGATTAGAACAACCTTCCTCTGCTGTTTCCAAGAACTTATATACAACAATTAAAGGCTCTAGCTTTACAGACTCTGAGATTAGTGCATTAATGCAGATAGCTGGGCAGACAGACTTGGCCATTGAATATTTGCCTACACTCAGAGAAAAATCGATCGGAATTTTAGAAGCTCGCCATTCTTTTGGCTTCAAGGGTTCCTTACATTATTATTTACAAAATAATTGTCTACCATTGTTAGCAGTGCCTTTCAAAAAACCAATGTTTGCATTTATTAATTTCAAGGTGGATTTTCCGAAAATTTCAAAAAATTATGTCTAATTTCGACTAGGTTTGATTTAAATGTGCATACAAAGATTTGTTTTTTAATATTTATTGTTAAACATTAGTTTTTTAAGATATCACAAATACAAAGTTTAGAGCTAATTTCATTATTGCTTTTTAAAATTCAAAATTGATTTTCTTTTAGAGCCAGGAGTTGCATATCTACTTTCCAGAAACGTATTTCTTAAAAATAGAAAATATTTTTAAAAAATAAAAAACACCATATATTTTGGAACTGTGACCTTTCCAATTGTAAGAACAATATTTTCTTATATTTAGAAATTATTTCTAAGAACGGGAAAAGCTTTATAATTTTAAGGGGGATTTTGGAGTGTAGCTAATGCGGTTGGAGAAGAAAAAGTTAAAACCATATAATATGCATGATCATTGGTATGTTTGTAAACAAAGAATTGTTTCCTACTCATATGCAGGTAACTGGCTAACACTGAACACTTCTAACTAACCATAACCTTTAGCTTAATATTTTATATATGGTTTCGTTGACCTGTTCAGCGTCATTGGTCCGATCCGGTTTCACTTACACTGCGGATGACAGATGTTGAATAGCCAACATTTTTTCGTGCAGCACTCGTTCGTATTGACGTTGCCAAAGGTGTTGCACTTAAATCGCAGCCGCAAGGAAAAAATTCACTTTTCGAGAGGTTTGCACAGAAACAAGAGTGGCCAAGAAAAAAGAAAACCAAAAAAAAAAAAAACAGCAAGAAAGGATAGGTGGCCGTGAGTAACGGCATTTTTGAGTAAGCACGCATCAAAATTGCACCATATGGAAATTTAGCTGGCAACTGCCGTGATATTGTTGACGCCAATGAAGGGAAAAAACTGCAACCGTATGCGAAGGTCAATCAAGTGACTCTTTTTTACTGCCTTTCGCCAATGCGCCGAAATTGCGGTAAGGCAAAAACTGCGCTCGTCACACAGCTCACAGCTCACTAAGCGCCTGGAGCCACGGCCACGGCCACCAAAAAAATCGCCGGACGTCGCCTCGTTCGGGCCGCGATATTTAAGGGGATTAGGCAGTCAGTTGGAAACCGCTTGTTTGCCCAGTGGCATGCAGCTTGATGCAGTTGCCCGTTTTTTCTGTTGCCGCAACATCATGCTGTCTGCCACTGACTCAATGCCTCAATACACTCACAAAAAAATCACAAACAATTTTTGATAATTTTTTAGAAATAATTTCTAAAAATAAGAAAACACTTTCCTAAATAAATCATTTCTGAAATTCGGAAATTGGTAAGCAGTAGATTTTTAGAAATTTACATTTTGTACAATAAAGTGTAATTTTTGTTTTCTCAGTGTAATGTCTGCCACTGGCTCAGTGCCTCAATAGTTCTTCGCGTGCAATGCGAGGAGCCAAGTGGCACCGCATTGTGTATGTGGATGTGGATGTAGATGTGGATGTGGATGTGGCCTTTCGACCGTCATGTGATACTGTCGCCGATTAGGCTTGTATGGACGTGCAAAGTGCTTGTGATGGGTGTTTCGAATGTTTGTTGGTTTTTGACGCGGCCCAGCCGCAAAAACGGCATTTTTTGTGCACTGAATATTTAAATGCAGTGCACCTCCCATCCTTGCCTAGCTCTGCACATGTTTCTATTTCCCACAGTCCAACAGTTTGACGGGACAACATTGTTTCATAAGAGCCTGGCACGAGCTCGGCAACAAGTGCACAACAAGTTTGCGCAAGCCAACAATTACAAATTGCAACCACAAATTTTTGCAGTTAAGTGTAATAATTACACTACACAACAGAAGTTTTTAGCCAAACTGACAAGTCTACTTTTCAGAAGGTGAAAATTAAAAAAAATAAAACAAGAATGAATAAACTTGTTCTACGTGCACAAATGTATATTCGAAATGTCATAAATATATATATAAATGCATATCTTTCAGATCAGCTGGTATTTTGTTATACCAAGAGATCTTAATCTAATAATCGGTTGACAGTCGAGTTCGTCTGAGCAATGTTTTGTGGTTTTAGAGATCTTATAACCTATCCTCTTTGCTAACATTAATGATATATCTACATATATTTACAAGCAAAGAAGTTAAAGAAAGAAATAAAGGAATTTATATATATTATATATTAATATAGTTTAAAGCTTCCAAGCTGACTGAAACTCTCCCAGATGATGAATCTGATGGAAATCCAAGTATCCAAAAATAATATTCTTGAAATATAAATACGTATTTACCAAAATATTTGTACAAATCGAAATGCGACTCTAATATCCTTCAAGATGTGCTTGAATAATTATATTTCTTTTGCATATGGCACACATTTGAATATAAATTAAATCTGTATTTCTTTACCTCAGCAATTCTTAAAGAAATGTGTGTTTAGTCAGACGGATGGACTGTCCTGTCAGTCCACTCGACTTTTGATTCTTGTAAATAATATGTAAACCTTATAGGTCGGAGCACAAAATATTCTACAACAAAGAACACTGCAGTCGGATATACTCTGATACCAGTGTGAAACCATTATACAGATGGTAATATCTGGCAATGAACCCTCTTGCAGGAATATAAATTGTCTTAAAGGTAAATATTATTAAATAAAATTCGATTACTACAGGTAAAAAACAATGAGAGATATGGAATTGAGCGAATTGTGGCCCGAAAATGTTGTATACCAATCATCGGAAGGTACTATTGTGGCAGATTACGAAAAATAGTCTCCTTATATCTATTACCAATATTTTATGATACCCTTGTTCAGAAATGGTATTGGTTTTTAGAAAGGTTCGTATGAGCGTAACTTTGAGACTTGTAACTTATAATATTTGTAAATTTTGGGGGCCCTCATCAAAATATTGATCTAAATTATAGTGCTACGTCAATAAAGAGACTAGGAAATCGATAAAATCGGTATTTTCACATGATAAGCCACGTATCTCCCACAATTTCTGGACAAAATTCAAACTAAGGTAGATTGCTATGGACGTCCTTGAAGCATAGACATATAAAATTGTCCACATCGCCAACAGGCACTCCGAATTAAGTTTACCTTGTGTGTCATTTCTCAAAATATAGCCCACCAAAGGATTGCTTGTTTGTTGCTGAAATGGTAAAAAAAAGAAATGTTTTCAAAATGAGCTCCGCCTGATTCGTAGCAATTTAAAAATATTATACGTACCTACATTAGATGTTGATGTCCTGTGTGTGTGTGTGCTGAGGACAGGACTGACTTGTATAATTACCGGACCGAATCCACGCCAGTTACCTGTTGTCCAGCGGGATTAGCCTCGGCATCAATCGCTGCCACGTGTTAGCTGTAAAATTTATGTCAAATTTTACTACTACACTGTGGCATTTTGATTACACTACTAACCCTATTTCAGAAAAGTTAAATTTAACTAAACATAATATTGTAGCAAGGGTAAAAGTGGACTCGCAGCGCTTTGTGCACGGCATCCTCCTTTCAGGACATTCGTGGGCTTAACGAACCATTGCCAATCTGTTGACCACTACCACAGTTACAGTTTTATGTGCTGACCAAAATTGTACATACACACACGCACACACACATACACGCACACACACATACCTGCATGTACACACATACATACTAGCTAAATACATACCTATTTTTGTATATGTACATAGTTACATATTTTATTTTATACATTTATACAAAATAACAATACCCACACACTCACATACACACTGTGTACATACATGTATGCCACACATACATATGTATGTATAGGTATATTTAATGAAAATTCGGGTAGTGTTCGCTCGTATGTGTGTCACACTGTGTGTTTGACCATATACCTAAATGTTTGTATATGTATGCGCATAATATATTTGTAATAACATTTTCCAAACCCAGTCGTAAGCATTTTTCAGACATTTCATCCCTTTTCTGTATACTTTCACCTCTCGCGTTTTCGTCCATCCTCCAAAAACCGCATCTATCACAAATTGTAGATGTTGGCAAATGGTGTAGTCCGTTTTGAGCCGGTCCACTCCTGTCCCGTCCCGTCCTGTCCGGTCCAGTCCGGTCCGGTCCGGGCCGGGCCGGTCCGGTTAAGTTCGGTCCCGGTGCCGGTCCCGGTCCCGGTCCGGTTTTGGGTCGGCCTGACAGGCCTAACGACACGGTTGATGGTCCAGCGACACAGTAACGCGCATACACAAATCGCACCGCCTCTAAGCAATTATTAAACGAGTCGGTTGCACGTTAAATTCTGTCCACTTTGGAGTTGGGGCAGTTGGCCGAGAACCATCTGTGCACTAGTGCTGAAATAGACATCGCAAGTTTGTAAAACAACAACAAGTAAAAGGGTTTGTTTTTAATGCCACCTCCGCACACGAACCGCAATGTGGGACTGTTTCGGACATACTTATGCCTATGTATATACATATATATATATATACATATATGTACATATATGCGAGTGTATTTGTATTTGCGTATATAAGTGCTGGCCATATATGTATGTAACTATTATAAATGACGGCAAATCATAAATTCCAACACAGGCCGTTAAAACGGATTTTAGAATGTAGAAAATCGTATACTCAAAGTAGGTTTTATATTTCCACTCAAAGCGCCAGTTTAAATCTTAAATAAACATTACAACGCTGATGGGTTTGTCAAAATATATATATTTATACATAAGACTAGAAAAAACTACTTGCTTTGCCGAGATTTAAGTGCCCCGCCCAGTGCGTGTCTAGCATTTCGATGTACATCGAAAATCGATTAAGAATTATCTCTGCAAGCATGCATTTAAATTTAAGTTTCTACCTGCATTCAATTAAATCATATTTTCCAAAAAAAAAAACCGTAATAAATTGTATTGAACACAAAAAAAAAGTATGCAATTCTTTTTCCCAAATTTTTCGAAATAAAAATGAAAGATCTGTAGAATAGCCTCCTCTAAGCAACGCTTTCCGGTTGTGAAAAGTTATATATCTGATAATGTTAGACATAGTACCAATTAATTAAAATTACGCCCATAGTTTTAGGGCTAATATCATTATACTTAAATAAGCAAATTCCTTTCACATTTTAAAATCTTTGGGTTTATCGAGTCAACTCGAGTTTGGTTTTGGTATTTAAAAAACAAAAAAAAGAGAAAATAAAAGAAAATAAATGAATAACCGGAATTTTTCCGTAATTTATCTTGCAGTTTGCCACCACTGAAAAAGCACACGGATTATAAGATAATAAGCCCTTTTCTCATGGAACATTTATTACGGGTGAGGCACGGCCCATAACGGAATCGCTGTCCAACTACAAAGAATTCATTGACGCCATGCCGAACGTTGATGAAATCAGCTGCAGTGGTCACCACTCGTGTGTGTACATAAGAATGACCTCTGCCCTTTCCTCTGCTTACTATCCCAAGGTAGTCCTAGATTCCATTGTAAAAGATTCTATTGTAGACTTTACCCCAAGAATAAGGGTTACTGTCACATCAAAACAACATCGTCATTGTGACGCGCGCGACAGCAAAAGAATGTTTGGTTTTATATCTGAACATTGTCGCGATGCTTTGACGCTTTGTTTGACCAAATAACGCAACATGAAACACACACCACCAACAGAAAAAACTACAAATTTTAAATGTTGACATTAAGTTGATGTGACAATTTTGTAGTCAAACTTTAATTTATTCAATAGCTTATGAATTTTAATTTGATGCAGAGGGATTTTCTCCTTGAAGTGCATAAAGGAAACAGTGATGTCCTTATAAATAATTGGGTATCCTTGTTTTAATACATCTGCTAATTGATAAACAACGATTATACGAGTTTTGTGCCACTATCTAAGATGTTATACATCTGCAATAGTGTCCGTGAGATGCAAGGGCAGATCTAAGATTCTATGAAGAACCAAAGTGAAAGAGAGAGGTATTATTATTATGTCTCTTATCCTATCTCGAGTCGATATAGCTATGACGTCTATGCGAGATAGTTCCTCAAATTTTTCCCTTGAAGGAACTTGAAATGCTGCCTATGCTGATGTCGCCTTACACTAATTGTTACCATTTGGCTTGGCATACAAATGTATGTGTATGATGAATATTTGTAGCAATATATATAAAACAATGTATGTATATCGCTCGATATGAATATTGCAATAGTAAATTCATACAAATTTTAGTATGTATACCCTTTTTACGGATTATGGTCTATGGTGTAAAAATGCCATAATGAAAAAGGTCCACAAAAAGCCTTTGATGTTGGCAAATACAAAGAAGTTACAGTGCAATGCACAGTATTACTATAAAAAATGAAATACACAAACAAAACCACAATTTCGCCGAAAGACAAAAAAGTGATTTTTTTCACAAGATGCTTGTTTCCATTTCCACGTCGATAGATGCGACAAAATGTGTGTGTTTGTGTGCATGTTTGTGAAACTTTTGTGTGCAAACATCGGACTGAAAAGTCTTTGTCTATTCTTAAATTGTGAAAATTTGTGCTGCAACCAGAGGATATTAGACTAGCCTACATTTTAATAAGTGTCTATGTATTTACACACACACACACACACACACACACACACACAAACAGATGTACATTAGGGTAGAGATAAATATGTATATTTATTTTTTTCCAGTTGCATTCTTCTGCATAATTAATCGATGTACATTAGGGTGAAGTGAAAAATGTTTTTTTTTTATTTGCTTTTTTGTTTTATTATCGCTGCCTTAGAGGTATTACGGCAGCTATACCTATAGGTATAGGTTTAATATTAGTTATATGTTTATTTTTATATAATTGATATCTTCAAAATCTGAGCTCTGCTGATAAAACTGAGATATGCTCGTCGAAAGTGTTATTTTCTCTCTTGTTTTCTCTTCAATGTTTTTTTTTAAATATCTCCTTGCCAAACTATTAAAACAATCAAAATCATCTTTCCTTCTTTAGCTGTTATTTTTTCAGCTCAATAAAATTACTTTTGGGTATTAAGTCGGAAGGTTCAACAACAACAACAACAACAACAGCAACACTAAGTTTAAGAAATAGATTTGATTTTTGTTGTACAAAAAAAAAACACTTTACTTTGTGGATACTCTGTGGCCAAGTTTAAAGGTCACCAATAAAAATATTTTTGTCAATTTAAATACATACACAACTTATTACACCAAGGACAGCACATCCTAATTTTCAAAAGCTGAAGGTTGTAGCTTTCTAAAAATCTTTTTTTTATATATATCTGTATTATAAAGAATTTTTTACAACATAAAAAAAAAGTGTTTCTAAAGTAAAGGGTTATTTTACATGTTCTGCGTTTGTAAATTTAACTGTTTCATATTGATCTGATATTAAGCACCAATAAGCAAATATATTTTCCATTTCCACTTAAAAAAAAGTTAAATATAATTAAATTTAAAAAAGAAATCTATGATTTGAATTTGAAAAAGGTTTTTCTAAGAGGCAAACACAAAAACTGCAATTAGGAGAGCAAATTGCATTATCTTTTAAAAATATATTTCTTAAAAGTAAAAAACATTTGTCAAAAATAGAAAAAAAAACACAAAATTGTTAGAATAGTCGATTTACAATACATATTCTATGCTTATTGATTATATACATAGATGCCAAAGCATTAATCGGTCGAAAGTTGAGTTCATTAATGAAAACATTTTTTACTGAGCAAGAATCCAGGCAATGCTCTCTAGGGTTAATTTTTACACTTTTAAAAACATCGGACTGAAGTATCTTATAATGAGTATTATTTTATGATTTCTAAGATTTCACAACTAGACTTATTGATTGATTAAAAGGAATTTAATCTTCGACTTGCAAAAGGTGTTTAATTATTTTTATTGCTTTGTTTATCTATTGTAATCATTTCAGCTCTGCCAAGAGGATACCTTCTAAATGACATGATCTTTAACTTATGCTTAACACTACTGAATGCATCTCTCTCTTCCGTCGTTCGAATTCATCAGGGTGTCAATGAAGCAGACAAAACTGTACTCACAAGTATAAATTGTGGATGCGTGTCTTCATTGCCAAGAGCTATGAGGCTGCCCATCACAGCTGTGCCCAGGCATATGAGAATCGCTTCTCTATAATTATACCCATCAGAAATTGGTGTGATGGGTATAATGAAGTCGTGGCAAGGCGAGTAACAGGTAGTTGGAAGCATCTCTGACTCCTTTATCTATATAAATTCCTGATCAGCATCAAAAGGCGAGTCTGACCTGGTGTCTGTGACACTGACTAACTTAATAGACTACACATGATCTTTAAGTTGTTGTAAGCCACTTTACTCTTGCGACAAATCGATCCGTTCTGCGATTATCGATAATCGATTAGCGAGAACCAACAATTACAAAAATATGTATAAGTGGTATATGTTGATCGACTGTTCAAATTTCTGCAATACCGCTTAGGCTTGTGAATACGTGGAGACTTGGCTTTAGCCCATATCTTAGTCGAGCGCTCTCGACTAGAGCATTCCAACTTGCATTCATTCAATGTTAGCGCAGAGTCAATGCAAATACAGTAGGTCAAGTTTGTTCGTATTCAGTCGTGGAATATGTTTGTACATTAATATACACAATTCATGGGCGTACTCAGGGGGAGATAACAACATAGCAAAGAAGTATACTACTGGAACCCCAAAGGTAAATCGGAACTATAAAACTCGGGATGCGTACCGAATAAATTTTCTTGTAATTATTTGATTATAACGTGTGAAAGAAATCAGTTTCTGCACCCCTCCTCTTTAAGCTGAGCACGCCCCTGGCGTACATACATACATACATATAATCTTAAGGCCAATTTATTCTCGATTGCATCTGGATCGCGTTTCAATAATTGGCTACAAGGATACATATTCCGTTCTGAGCAGAGCTCTTCTTCTTTTCTTTTCGTTTTTTTTTCTAGCTTGCAGCAATTACAATCAGATTACGATCGACGTTAATATAAAATCGCAATAAAACTGCATCGTTGCATTTAATCATTCATAAAAATTTAACATTTTGTTTATATTTCAATTACATATATCCTTGATTACATTTCTGGATCATAATAATAAATCCCAGTAAGTTATGTGCTTGAATTCAATGGTTGCTTGAAAGTTTGTTTTCGATCCGCTTCTCTCCATATTCATTTCAAGTGCTAAGTCTCGCACAACTCACATAAATATTTAAAATATTTCAAAATTTCTTCCAAACCGAAAATATTTAATTTGACGCTCAAGAAAAATGGATGTAAAAAAAAGATAAACCAAAACGTGCTAAAGGCAGTAGCCCTTCTGCAGAAGCGACGGTCTCGCTTCATTCCTGTGCAGACTATCATTAAGCAGGTCAGCGTTCAGATGCACCGTAAAAGGATGCTGGATGCAGTTATAAATGACATTCTAAAGTCGTTGAAAAGTTTGACGGACATCGGCATCTTGGCTCGAAGTCGCAGCTCCGAGTACGGGTTCCACAAGTTTTCCAATGCGCAGAATCATAAGAAATCTGTAAGCTTGACCCATGTATCCCTGCATTGATAAGTCTGCATAATTCTTTTGGTATACAGAAACGCAGGCTCACCGAACGTTTGGCAACGAAGAGACAACGCTCATCTGTATCCAACCGATCCCAAAATGATGAAATGATAAACTCCAAAAGTCCGATTCCTGATTCAGATCAATCCACCGAACTGATTCCTGAGGATTCTGCAGGAGCTGTCGAACTGAATATGAATGACATGGATCCGAAGAATGAATCTATTTCGGATCAACAACAATGCGTTGTACCGATCGACTTGGGCTATGATTTTAACGAACCCACTCTGGTCTCATTATGCCACAAAAGTTTAGAAAACTGTTAATTTGATTAAGGCGTTTCAAGATAACTTTAAATAAGTATAAAAATAAATAAATACATATATATAAGCAACATGCTTTCAGTTTCTTAAGTTTAATCAACAAAATATGGCATACTCTATGAACACAGAAAATATACACAACACAAAAATTTGAAATATTATTCACGTAACCCAGTGTGGACATGAGGAGGAATCCTCATTGCACATCCTGACAGAATGCGTCGCCTTAACCTCAACCGACAATATAACGTAATAAAATAATAATATAATAATAATATAATATAATAATAATAATTAAAATTATCTTTCTGGATACTTCTGCAATGGAAGTAAATAAACAAACAAATAAACTTCACTTTTTCAGTTCATATTGGTTTTTTTTTATATTTAAGCTTTGATCTATTTTTTGTAGAACTGTAGAATCCGTCATAGTGAAATTTGTATCTATAAAGTTATATCAGTTATATCAAGATATAACTAAATTTAGACGAATTTAGATCAGGTTGACCGCTGTATGCCTAAATTTGATTTTGTTATAAATTATAATAAACAATTTTATGCTACAGCTAAGATTTAATAAAGCCAATCATGGCGAATCAGTGACAAATTAAAATATTACTAAATATTTATAAGCTTAATATTAGTTGAAAATTTTTATATAATAATCTCTTTTGGAACAATCGCCATTTTATTTATTTATTTAATATTAAATTATCATTTAGTGCATTTGAATTTTTTTTCATTTAATTTGTAACTTGAAATTTTAAATTTGATTTACGATTATTATTTTCTTAAATCCTTAAATTAAATAAACGAATAATAAAATATATTGAGATAATTAGGATAATTCCGCAACTTACTTTTAATTCTGATTTCAAAACTAAAAGTTAGAAGTGAATATCGAAAGCGAAATTCCCTCGATTCCGGGACTGAATCTAAGCCAAAAATTCTTAAATAACAAATTGAGTAAATAAAAGTTTATTCTGAAAACCAATGTTGACTAATGCATCAAAATTCTTATCAATAAACTTTTAAATAATAGTAAGTGTTCTAATTACGTAAAATTTTGTCAGCGATCCTTCAATTCAAATTAAAACTAAAATAACTGTGCATATACATATCTATGTATATATATATTTGAATGTGTATATATATAAATGAAACATTTTGGCGGTCCGTTACGATCATGCGGGTTACGAGGCGTCAATATTGACAGCGGCGGTATGCCAATACTGTGGATATGCCCAGAGGTTTGCTTTTAAGTAATTTTATCCTCACCCAGAATGCCACGAAGATGTCCACGAGCAAAACGAGGCACACATGCAATGCGGACGGGACGCATGCATAGAAAGCTCGGTTGGAAGGCCGGATGGACGACATGAATGCATGGAAGCATTGTCAGTCGCGCAATCATCGTAATAATTCGCCTCAACTTCAACATCAACTTCAACTGGAGCCGAGAAGCCAAGCGGAAATTACCAACACGCGATATTTAATTTTAACAAAAGGTGAACCAATCATTCGTCTGCTGTGGCTGCTGTTGCGATTGGACATCGGACATCGGACATCGGACATTGGACGTTGGACGTGGCTCAATGCATACAATTCCTCAGTGGAAGCTTCTGGGCACATTTTGCAGTGCAAACCCTTGTGGATCCGCTCACATCTGAATATTAATATTAACAATAACCAGTAAGAGAGGCTCTCGTAGGCAAGCCGAACAATATATACCCTTGTCGACAGGAGTTAATCTATAATATAATTGGATCCGAGTTTGTTATTGCGAAAATGCTTAATTTTCCACAAATATTATAAGACAAAAGTTTACTTTTGTTATGGTTGTAAACCGTATCACAAAATGTGGCAAGTATGTCTATCTTAATCGTTGCATATCCATGCCCAAATTGTGACAAGCCACAACATAATATTTCGAACTCAGAAAAAAAACTCACTCCTCAGATTGAACTGAACTTGCTTGATGGAGAAGGGCTTAGATATAAAATAACAGTTCAATTTCATTTTTAGGCCGACTGATTCCAATGACAGATATTTAATATATTGGTCCAATCCGGTCATCTCTGACTTATGTACAGCCTTCGACAAAAAAAAGGATGTATAATAAGTTTGATTAAGCTTGGATTGTTATATATTTATAGATATCTTTTGGGGTCGGAGACGACTCCTGCAATGCGGTAAATACTCCTAATAAAAGGGTATAACAAGAACTAACTACTAACTTAAGCACGACAAAGTTGACATGACTTGAACTAAGAAATATAATTTGGATATGAGCCAATACAAACGGATTGTAATCTGAATCAATGTAATCTTTTTTGACTTGAAATATTTACATTAGATTTATAATTGAACTCCGGAATATGAGAACATTAACATTACTTTTTATAAAAAAATGAATCAATAAGATATCTGATCCAAACCGCTTATCTTTCTCTGCTGCCGAAGTAATGAGAACGGAAACTGATCTTAGGTGCTCTCCAGGAAGTCGTCTTCAGATTAGATGGATTAGATTTCTTTGCATACTAAGAGACATAGTATAGTTATACGGTCTGATTTTAATCAAGAACGGCAAAGTGACTGTAACACTCAGAAGTAGCTTATTTAGTTATTAAGACAATATTAAAACTAGTCCACAAATTTATAAATATTGGCCTAAAATATGCAAATTTTAAACTAAATTTCTGTGTGTGGGGAAATAAAAAATGGTGCAACATTTATTGCAAGGTTTGGAGAAAAAGTTGAAAGAGTTGAATTATTTTTCCAAGACGAAACCCACGGATCACATTAATATATGCGTGGCACGCAAAACGCAGATCCGTCTCACGTAAAAGGAGTCCCCAAAGCAAAAAAAACTAGGTGAAACTTAACACCGACCGCGAACCTGATGACCAAATAAACAGACAGCACACAAAGAGTAAATGTAAAAAATATATGACTTGAGTTTGCTTAAGGTAAACTATAATAATAATAATAAAATATTGTTAACGCCGATGCAACTGTGCTTTAGTATTTGTCACGACAAGTTGGCAATTTATTTACAAAAAAAAGGTGTCTTACGGACTTTGTCTGAATGTAAAATGAGCTATTTGAGAATGTATTCTATCATTTTTGTTAGGACAGACTTGGATATGATAAGAAATATAGCTGAAATAACAATATTAAATTTAATATCCTAATATAAATTCATCGTTAAATTCAAATTAAAGGATCCACTTACAAAGAAGATGTAATGCAATTCTAGGGAGCTCCTCGTACCATGTGTACAATTTTGCGTTAATATGGAATTGGTGGATTTGTCTCTTATTAAAAAATAAAGATTAAGTAATCAATTCGACATAAAAATTAATAAATAAAACGAACTGAAATGAATTAATTTAGCTTTGCATTACATAATGTTTTCCAAAGTGGTCGGCTTTGTTGAACAAGGCCTATCCTTGCTCCATTGTGATGGCTTTGAGCTCAAACAGTAGACAACTTCTCAGGTGGTTAGAAGTAGCATTAAGCGAACAATGCATTTATATTAATGTTCATATTTTAATAGTTTTAGAAATGTTATATTTATATATGAATCAATCCATTATTATTTTCAGAAAGAAGCAAACAAAGTTATGTTTACATTGCGATGTGTCTAATGGTAATATAATTGTAGGTGGTTTAGGTGTTCGTGTTTGGGATCACTGAAAGATGTTTGTGTATATAAAAAGGATGTTCATAGCAGGCAGCTGGCGAACGTTAGCTGGGATCACTTAGAGTTGCCAGACTTTTGCAGAAGATTCTGTATTCTGGAAATACGAAAGATTTTTTGTGCAGCAGTTCAGCATTTAGCCAAAGGTAAATAAAGTAAGTTTAATACTGTTAAATAAAAATACATTGCAATACAATATTTGGAATATTTTTAATAAGCAACATACACAATTAGAGTTTCGCATCCATCAGTCTCTACACCCGGAGATTCCACTTCATCACACCCCTCAGGGAATCTTAACCACGGATTATTAGGAATCAACAGCGTTGCCTCTGGTTAAGGTATTTTAACTTTGAGTCGATTGTTGATGCTGATCAAAAATGTATAAATCAGTTCAATACAACGCCAAATATATATTTGTATATATAAAAGTACACTCGATTCTCAATGGTAGTTAGTTATTTATTTGTATATTAATTACAAACACATATGCTTTTTCATTTTCACAACAAAAATAAAACAAATGTATAAAATTAGTTTACAATTATTCCAAAGAATTTTGACTATTCAATACCAACTAGATGCTAGAACATTTGACTTAAAAAGATTTATTGCATTTGGTTTTTTTCTTTACACAATCAACTTTGCTTGTTTAATGACATTAATATTAATTAAAAGTAGAAATTTGTTTTATAATAGTTATTGCTTAGATACAATTTGAAAACTAGAAATTTGTTGCAACTGTTATCATTTATTAAAAACTACGTTAGTAGGAAGTCGGTCTAATAAATTAAACATATATAATTGTTATCATCATTTATATCTACACAATTTAATTTGACTATTGCTCGGCATCGCTGGGAATTGATGTGCTTGATGATGTGCTGTTCTTGTCGGGACTCTGGGATCTGCTGTTCGCCGGACTGGAGATCTTGGAGGCACACCATCGCACGGACAAATCCTCTGGTTCGCTGTCGTCGAAGCTCTCCTTCGAGGACTCGCTGTGCACCGATGCATGACTGAAGGACCTCTTCAAGTCATGCGTCCCCACATCGAGTGGCCGCTGGGGCAGCAGCAGCTCCGCCGTGGGATGCATCGAAGCAGCCGCCGCAGCGAACGCAAAGAAATTCAGGCTAGCACTGAACATCTTGCACCAATCGAGGAGTGCGCCTCCCTGGCCATCGAGATCTGTCGCTGGTGCAGTTGCAAATGTCGCTTGTTGCAACATGCTGCCAGCCGAGTTATCTTCTGTCAGCTGCAACGATTGACCCGTGCCATCTGGAGTGGGCGTGGCCGTTGGCGTGAGCGTAATAGGGCAATCATTGTTGTTGCTATCGTTAACGTATTGGGTTTGAGTTGAGTTTGCTGGAATTTGCTGCTGTTTGGCTGGATCCCTGGCCCAGTTTTTCACACTTAGCAGCGGACAATTCAATTGCTTGGATTCCTCGAATGCGTCTGGTGGTGATTGCGTCTCACTGTATTTGAGATGATTATGCATGCCCGGAGACAACTTCGAGTTGAAGAGGGCTAGCAGATTGAGTTGCTGCACCATATTGTTTGTGGAATAGCAGCCCATCACGGGTGAAACGGCATCGGTGTCGTCGCCGGTGCCTGTGGCGGTGCCGGTGACAACCTCAGACGGATGCAGGCCATTATTATTATTATGCTTGATCTTATTGAACTCGACCAGTGCCAACTTCTCCAGAAGGGCCTCATTGTGGGACGCATAGAACTGTGAACTGCCAAACGTGGCCAATTCCTCATAATTGCTAATGGGCATTGTGGCAAATTTTGGTGGCAGCAACTGCAGTTCGAATTTGGCGCGCTTCTCGGGCGGACTGGCCAGGCCGGGCATATTGTCGGTGCCCAGCTGCCGGCACATAAAACGCAATTTTTGCTCATTTTTACACCAACCGCGAAGCGTCGATTCCGGCACTCCAATGTCTCGGGAGACACTGGCCTTGGTTTCGCCATTGTGGATGCGTTGAATGGCCCGCACTTTGTCATTGGGCGTTAGATTTCGCAGTGGCCGCTTGCCACGCGTGCTCATCCGAATATTCATGTGCTGATACGCTGAGATATCCATTTCAGCGCTCAAATTCAAATTGTCAACGATCAGCGAGAGTTAAAAGCGCGTCTGTCGATTTATCGCGACTTAAGCGAGTACTGCGGCAACTGCGTTGTTCACTCCTCGGATTAACAGAAGGATGTGATTTGAATTTGGCAAACGTTGTCCTATGGCGGCAGCAAATGCATGTTCCAAAGCGAGTTCAGGGCAACTGCGGCGAAGAGCGAGACATGAACAAAGGCGGCAAGCCACTTGCTCTCTCAACTCAACTCTCTCTCTCGCTCTCTGCCTGAGACGTTCTCTCTGAGAGGGTATAAGAAAAATAAGAACAATTCAAGAGCAGTCAGTTCACCACCACAACAACTTGTTACTCTTGTCAACTTGAATTCGCTTCGCGCAAACTCTGTGCTGGACTGAAGTCAATGGGAACAGAATTGACAGGCACACTTCTTGAGCAATGAAACTCTTGATTTGTGTACGGTCTCCCATGCAGCTCTCTCTCTCAGCATATTTCCTTAAGAGCCCAGCTTCTGTGGTCCATTTGGTTTGATATGCCTTTATATCTGCTCTCCTTCCACCTCACCTTTCACACTTTAAAAATATGCGCACACATATTTGCATACCTTATATATGTGCTTAAATATGTTTGACTGAATGTGCATATAAAAATGTATTTACAGGCATGGGCACTATGTTCCGATTTGTATTGTAAATGTAATTTAATCCAAGAAATTTTTATTTTATTTTTCAATATGTGTATATAAAGTTACTACGAAAGTATATAAGGGTAGGAGCAGATATTAAAACTATGCAACTATTACAGTTAAACTTCAAACAAGTTTATCAATTTGATTAAAATGTATGAAATGTAATTTATTTTAAGACATTTTTATTTTATTTTTCAATATGTGTATAATGGGTACGGCAAAGTATCTCCTGGCAGCGTAACCTCAACTAGAGAAAATTTAAAAATAAATTTTCCAGTTAATTATTCAAATATTTGCGGCTTTTGTCAGCTGTTCTGAAGCAGCTGCAATGTTATCGATTGTTTATCAATCGACGCAGCAAACAGTGCTGTAAAGCAACTGCGAGGCGTCGGTATATTAAAACAGCTGAGAAAAACCCGCGCAGTTTAAGAACACATCAAGAAAATGCTTCAATTCTTAGGGATTGAAATTTGTAACTAGAAGTTCTATTGAATCGACAGAATCATGAAAACTGTAAGGCTTGGAGCCCTACAGATGGTAGCTTATTCCGGGAGGTGGAAGTGTGTCTTTGCTACCATTGGCACTAATTTATCATCATAATTTAATTTATTTAGATTTAATTGGATTCTAACTCCGAATCAAGAAAACTCAAACGAAATGAAGACCTGCACGAGGAAGTGGAGTTTATCATCCCGATCCAATATTATTCGGGATCTTTTTCTTAAGTCTTTTACATATGTTCAACAAGTGTGGCGAATAACAATTTTTTCTATTACCTACTTTTTCCTAGGTGGCGTATGCAAAAGTGGGTATAAACTTTTTTATTGCATACTTTAAGCTTTAAATTAACTTCCTTAAAATTAAAATTTTCTTTCTCCTATGACTTTATTTCGGTGCCCGAAAGGTTGTGTTCAGTTTATATCGCAGGCTAGCGGGGCGAAATAAACGACTGGTCAAATGTAGCAGTAAATAGTGTAGCCGGTTTTAAAAGTAGGCAATGATGGCTTTTTGCAAGTAACTAATCATTGCAGACTTTACGGCAGTTAGATCTCGCGGGTCAGGATAAAAGCTGCGGATAGCGGCTGAAAAAATACTGAATCCCAGAGCTTTGTTAATCTGCCCTATTTAAGCCGAGCTGTACGCGGGAAAAGCTCTCTTAGTTTTCTCGAGTCGATCGACACTGCACGCTGCCCGTTGGTTTTCTTTTATCAGCCGAGACTGTACACCGCTCGTGCTTACACCGTGAAAGAAAAAAAAACCTAGTAATGCAAATGAACACACGTTTTGTTTTGTGGGAAATAAAAGACCATAAATAAAGACTTGAGCGCCGTCGCGGATCGCCGGTCAAATCCCGGATATAACCTCATTCATCAACATCGCCTGGAGGCCACACGTGTCCATCGGAGCACCATCACCCGTCTGATTTTCACGTGGTCTAATTTTTTTAGTTTAAGTTTAAGTACAAGAAAACCTAAACAAAAGAAAAAGAAAAAAAACATGTTAACGCCCACTCCCACCCCCAAAATTAACGAAAGCATATATCTACCGCAATTTGAAAGGCAAACTTGAAGGCAGGTTACTAGGATCCTCCTCCAAAGATCGGTATTTCTTGGCTTCAGAGTATTTCGCAGTCGGTTATGCCCGACTGCCTCTGCCTCTGAACAATAATTTAGCGACCCGAGAATAGTGCTTCTGCTCATCAGGCCCACAATTCTAGTTCTTAACTGAAGGTTCCTGTGGATAATTATTTGTTAATTTAAATGTTATGTTAATTAATTCATATATTTATTCGGCATGCCAATTTTTGCCAAGTTTTAGGTAACATTTTTTTCTATCAAACCTCTCCGCACCGAATACTTATATTTGAGCTCTAATAAGGTAGGATAGGAATTGAGGGTCGCCAAAAAGACCGTAATCATTTGATTTTATTTATTTTGTCGAATTTGGCTAGATTCTGAATTCAAATTCAAAATTGAATTTCCGTTTAAAAGCAATCCCGCCACCCTGCGGCAAGTTTTGTTACTACCAACCTGTAAATGATAAAGAAAGATAATGATTGCTGAGTAAGTTATATGGAAGGGAGAATCGCCGGGAGTGAGGAGTAGATTTATCGTCAACTCCAAATTAAAGGCGATGCGTACAAGCCCACTGCAAAAAGGGCCGCCATAAGCAACAGGCCTGCCAACTGTTCCGTTTGTGATGTGTGTGCATGCGGGTCTTTATGAAGTGTTCAGTAGATCGAGTTTGTTTTGAAGTCTGTACCGTCTAAGGGCAGAGTTGGAATTACACCACCCTGCAAATACAGAGCTAGCCGATGTTGCCCGTTACACTCACCAAGGCTCGTTCTGTTTTCGATTATCGTTTCAATTTTCAGTGACCAACAAAACCAGCTGTATTAATCCGATTAGCTTTATTTTTTATCATAGAACATATTTAGTCTTGTACCACGCTGAGAGACAAGTGCACAGTTGACTAAAATATTGTAATTCATGGCGATAATTTGAGCGCTTTGAACTTAGTTAAGAATTCAGTTTACCATGCAAGAAGTAAGCATAAATATATACGTAATCACTTCGTGCGAGAAGTTTTTAGTAAGATTGTGATTCAGGTGGAATATTGTCCAACGAGTCAAATGATGGCCGATATCTTAACTAAGAATTTGAACAAGTCAAAACATGAAAATTGTAATAGGTTGCTTGGTCTAAAATTAATTGTTAATAATGTGTATTGAGGGGGGATGTTGAAAATATCAATATAACATTATCGATTACTTGTGTTAATAACAGGGATATCGATACTGCAATCGATACCCCAACTAGATGTATGCATACAGTGAATACATCTTTTTCTTCTTTGTCACACTTTTTACCGCGTACAAAACCCAGCAAGACTAACAATATCGTATTTCTACTAAGCCACGCAGGGCTCCAAATGCAAGTCCGTAAAATATTAATTATCATTCCAAGTTCTTTGCTGCTGACGCCTACATACTCCCCTCGTTAAAAGATTCCCTGTCAACCGTATTCTCAATAGGAGTCAGGCACATCTTGATGACGGCTTCTTGCTGGTCCACCATTTACATTCTTCGAATGAGCTTGCGCAAACACCACCTTTTCGAAACTTAGCACAAGCACTCTAGGGCGTGGCCATTTTATAAGAAGCTGATTCTCATCCTTAGATCACTTCAGCTCTTCGCCCATGATGTCGACGACGACAGAAGACGCCTCCGATGCACGTTACAGGACAATCGCATCCGGCGTCCATAGGCATACTCACTCATTTTAATAGACAATGGCGCCGCACAGATTGTCCTTCTTCAGCATGGGGAGCAGCTTCAGTCCATCCTTCGACAGCAGGACCAGTTTGAGTTGCATTTGCTGCAGCTCCGTATCCGACGGGGCGATAGCCATATCGATCAATATGGACCTTCGATTGTCAACGAACGCAGGTGCCTTGGCACCTTGATGACACCATGTTACTGCATGTTACGCATGTTACCCTGATCACGAAATCGCTGACTAGCTTTTCTCAGGCAACAAATGCTTGGTATCATCGAGTTTCAAACGATCAACTTCCGACTCCATGTGTAGCAGTGGCGACGTCAAGCTACCTTTTTAATCTCAAGACCAATATCCAAAACAGCAATTGGAAGCTGATGTGAAGCTCACTACCTATTTCATCGTAATCAAGCCGCTCCAGACTTTTATGAAAATGGTCAAATGCGTCTAGCATGTCGTACAGTTGCTCCAAGTAGAACTTAATTTGCACCGAATCGCCCGAAGCTATCACTGACACCGGCCACGCTACGTCAAACTTCTGTATCACCTCATATTTATCTTAAGCCTTCCGCTTATAAAACGCAAATTTGGCAGGCACACTATCAGCGGACGTGACTGCGTTTATATTTATGCGTAACGCTCGCACAATATTGCAGCCCAATGATCAAATTAGCGAAAACAGTAAGATTCACATGAAAGAGCGGTTTCTATGTAACCAATCGCCCACGCGCAGCTGCTTATGTACATGAAAAAAGTTCACGAGAGCTCAAGCGAAGCAGCTACACACACTAAACGACGATTGAGTAGCCGATTTCTAAATGCACCCGTCTTTTTATGTGTTATGCTTTGCTGTTCTTATTATATACTTTGCATATGTAATTATGCCTGTTCAAATGTTTTAATGCACAACACAAGAAAAAGATCACTTGTACTTTATTTATGTACGATATAAAAGTACGATTCACGTCGGGGCACGAAATTCAAGTGCGTAAACAATTCATTATCATTCCAAGTTCTTTGTAGCTGACGCCAACACATCAAGCAAGCAAAATAATCAAAATCAGCTTAACGAGAAAATGCAACACTCACGGGCATAACGCTGAGAAAATCCATAGGTTGGATTATTCAGAATAAAGGGGAATGGCACACGTGACCTTCTCAAAGCTAAACAACCACGCGGTCGCTTTCATAATATTTAGGTTAAAGCATTTTATATAAATAACGGCCTGCTCGTCAGAGCAGCCAGTTCGAATCTTATCGTCGACTCCGCGCGTCTGATTACACACTATACGTGTTTCAGACATATGTATATAGTGACATATCCAGATCACGCAGATCTCTCATGTCCACATTCACAGCAACCACAACAGCAGCGCACAAGAATTAAAACTCCGTCTCAGCATAAACATAAACAAATCCAACAGAGCCAGCACACAATAATTAAAAGCCCAGATCCCAGAATCAAACGCCGTAAATAAACAAATCCAACAGAACCAGCAGCCGCAAGAATTAAAAGCCCAGATCAGAATAAGACGTGATTTTGAATAAATAATTTCATTGTTTACTAATCGAAACCGTTATAGAATTTTCAATTCTCCAATATCAGATGGTGCACTTAACTCTCAAAATATAATTGGAGCAATTTCAATTCTCCAAATATATAATTATATATATTATGTATACTTAAACGATATTTGCTATTTATACAACGATGACTCTCGGGGGTGTGTGTGTGTGTATGTATAGATTTTTTATTGTTATTTGCCCTTTAAGAGCAAATGGCATTTGGGCTTCTTCCGCTTTTTAACTTGCAGTGCAGCCCTGGTTGCTATCTCGAAAACTTCTCGCACACCCTCCTTGGACTTGGCCATAGCGCATCCCTCCAGCGGCTTTTCGAAACCAAAATATTTATATTTTTAAATGACGACACGTAATGAGTATTAATGGAGAACTTACCCGAATTGTGTTCGGATTATTTCGCAAATCTTTCTTATTGCCTACCAAAATGATTGAAACATTGGGGCAAAAATGTTTGACCTGAAAATAAGACTGTTATTATAAATATACAATTTGTAAGTAAACAATTTTAAATTCCAAACGACTGCTTACCTCTGGCGTCAATTTTTCGGGAATATTTTCTAGCGAATCGGGTGAATCCACTGAGAAACACATAAGTGTAACATCAGTGTCGGGATAACTCAGAGGTCGCAAGTCTATCATAATCCTCCTGACCTGCTGTATCCCATAAGGCCAACTCCACCTAAAAAATAAATGCACAGAAATAGAGATAATCATGTGCTTATCATAAAAAGTGGGCTATAAAGTGGAGCTTACCTGTTTGCCATCGACTTCGATATCGGCGACATAATTCTCGAAGACGGTGGGTACATAGACCTCGGGGAATTGGTCCTTGCTGAAGACGATCAGAACTCATTCAATTCTGCGAAAACCATAATGACAAAAGTACATATAGTAGAGTAAGCTAATAGATCTAAGCAACGACACCTGCATAACATGCTTCTTAAAATGCAAAACAGCTGACTGCCGACTAATCAATAGTCAACTCGACCATGAAGACATGTTCACTGGAACAATCCTGCCCATCAACTTCGAAAGCACAATAAAAACCGACACGGAACCAATGGACCTAAGGGGAACATTACTCATTCAATTTGAAAACTCTACAGTCAGGGTAGCATAAGATCAAAGGTGGTGACATTTGCTGCTCCAACTAATAGCGGAAAAGTCAGAAGTCGAAGATGTAAATAAATAAATATCAATAATACAAGGAAACTAAAACCCCTAAGATATAGCAGCACAACCACGATAACGGTGAATTTAGCACTCTCAATCACACTTTTCATCTCATGGATGTACTTAGAGCATTTTTGTTGTGATTACGCAAAGTACACTGAATAAGAGTGAATATCGTCAGATAAGCCAATAAAATAATAACTAGAACAATTTAATTTGAGAAAAATATAAATTAAATAAATAAATAAAATGTAACCGCCTTTAAGAAATAAATATTCAAATATTAGTTTACTCTCCACAAGCCAAACGAAAACAATATGTACAATTATATAATTGGAGAATTGAAAATGCTCCAATTATATTTTGAGCGTTAACTGCACCATCTGAATATTGGAGAATTGAAAATTCTATAACGGTTTCGATTAGTAAACAATAAAATTATTTATTCAAAATCACGTCTTATTCGTTTGAGGTACAAAATTAATCTGATCTTATTCTAGTGGATTATTTATCAGACGTCGCTGTAGCTTTGTCGCTGCATCTTTAGTTCTTGGAAAATGTGCTGACGGAGCGTAATGTGTTTAAGTTGAGACGGCGTTGCTCTTATCAAATGCGCTGACGGATGTGTTTATGCTGAGACGGCGTTTAAATTCTTGTGCGCCGGCTCTGTTGGATTTGTTTATGTTTATGCTGATCTGCGCTTATAATTCTTGTGGCTGCTGGTTCTGTTGGATTTGTTTATTTACGGCGTTTGATTCTGGGATCTGGGATTTTAATTCTTGTGCGCTGGCTCTGTTGGATTTGTTTATGTTTATGCTGAGACGGCGTTTTAATTCTTGTGCGCTGCTGTTGTGGTTGCAGTGACTGTGGACATGAGAGATCTGCGTGATCTGGTTATGTCCCCATATATATATATAAAACAAAATAAAAACAAATAAAAATTCCAATTTGCTAATATTAAGAAAAAATTTTAAACATGAAAATTAAAACTGAAAAACCACCTTAATCGTTAGGATTAGTTTGGTAGTTACCTTAACTTTCTTATTAAAATTTAAAACGTGATGAAGTTTAAAAAATGAGAGCTTAAAATTTTTCTTCTTCTTCCGCGTCATGCGGACGTAAAAACTAATTGATTTGATGTGCACATTTGGGGATCTGCAATTTGAATTACCCTTGCAGGTCATGGTCGGGTCGGGAGCAGAAGGTATGCGTCGAATGACACCTAGACCATACCGCCGTCGTGGCTACCGACGTATCCTTGGTTCCCTTACCGTTTCATTCTTCCTGAAGTCCAACGGGAAAACGGAAATAGTGGAGAATTTACGCAAACTTTGACACATTTTATTAGCATATTTGTATTTTTGGGTTTATTATATGTTTGACTAATAATAAAACCTGATGCCGCTGCTACTACCACATCTCTTTTCTCGATCTTGGCTTTGATGGTGTTATCCGCGATGCTATTAACTAAGACTTGCATCGTGTTCTGCGTACTTTGAATCCCATCTCTTTCTTCGATCTTAGCTTCATAATTTTCGACGGTATCCGTAGGTTCGGCCTCAATACTGACGGTCTTATCCCCGATGCTTGCATCAACTCGCATCGTATTCTGCGTACTTTGAATTCCTTCTTTGAATTCCTTCATTTTCTTGGCTTCGAAATTTTCGACCGTATCCGTAGGTTCGGCCTCAATAACGAAGGTCTTATCCGCGATGCTATTAACTAAGACTTGCATCGTATTCTGCGTACTTTGAATCCCATCTCTTTCTTCGATCTTAGCTTCATAATTTTCGACGGTATCCGTAGGTTCGGCCTCAATACTGACGGTCTTATCCCCGATGCTTGCATCAACTTGCATCGTATTCTGCGTACTTTGAATTCCTTCTTTGAATTCCTTCAGTTTCTTGGCTTCGAAATTTTCGACCGTATCCGTAGGTTCGGCCTCAATAACGAAGGTCTTATCCGCGATGCTATTAACTAAGACTTGCATCGTATTCTGCGTACTTTGAATTCCTTCTCTTTCCTCGATGTTGGCTTCGAAATTTTCGACGGTATCCGTAGGTTCGGCCTCAATACTGACGGTCCTATCCCCGATGCTTGCATCAACTTGCATCGTATTCTGCGTACTTTGAATTCCTTCTTTTTCTTCGATCTTGGCTTCATAATTTTCGACGGTATCCGTAGGTTCGGCCTCAATACTGACGGTCCTATCCCCGATGCTTGCATCAACTTGCATCGTATTCTGCGTACTTTGAATTCCTTCTCTTTCCTCGATGTTGGCTTCGAAATTTTCGACGGTATCCGTAGGTTCGGCCTCAATACTGACGGTCTTATCCCCGATGCTTGCATCAACTTGCATCGTATTCTGCGTACTTTGAATTCCTTCTCTTTCCTCGATGTTGGCTTCATAATTTTCGACGGTATCCGTAGGTTCGGCCTCAATACTGACGGTCTTATCCCCGATGCTTGCATCAACTTGCATCGTATTCTGCGTACTTTGAATTCCTTCTTTGAATTCCTTCAGTTTCTTGGCTTCGAAATTTTCGACCGTATCCGTAGGTTCGGCCTCAATAACGAAGGTCTTATCCGCGATGCTATTAACTAAGACTTGCATCGTATTCTGCGTACTTTGAATTCCTTCTCTTTCCTCGATGTTGGCTTCGAAATTTTCGACGGTATCCGTAGGTTCGGCCTCAATACTGACGGTCCTATCCCCGATGCTTGCATCAACTTGCATCGTATTCTGCGTACTTTGAATTCCTTCTTTTTCTTCGATCTTGGCTTCATAATTTTCGACGGTATCCGTAGGTTCGGCCTCAATACTGACGGTCCTATCCCCGATGCTTGCATCAACTTGCATCGTATTCTGCGTACTTTGAATTCCTTCTCTTTCCTCGATGTTGGCTTCGATATTTTCGACGGTATCCGTAGGTTCGGCCTCAATACTGACGGTCCTATCCCCGATGCTTGCATTAACTTGCATCGTATTCTGCGTACTTTGAATTCCTTCTCTTTCTTCGATCTTGGCTTCATAATTTTCGACGGTATCCGTATGTTCGGTCTTATCCCCGATGCTTGCATCAACTTGCATCGTATTCTGCGTACTTTGAATTCCTTCTTTGAATTCCTTCATTTTCTTGGCTTCGAAATTTTCGACCGTATCCGTAGGTTCGGCCTCAATAACGAAGGTCTTATCCGCGATGCTATTAACTAAGACTTGCATCGTATTCTGCGTACTTTGAATTCCTTCTCTTTCCTCGATGTTGGCTTCGAAATTTTCGACGGTATCCGTAGGATCGGCCTCAATAATGAAAGTCGTATCCGCTATACTTTCATCGAAGACTTGCATCGTATCCGGATCCGGATCCGGATTCGGATCCGTATTCGGATCCGTATCCGTATCCGGACTTTCAAATCCTCCTTCGAAATTTTCGACGGTATCTGGTCTGGATTTTTTCATTTTTGACACAAAATTAAAAAGTGCAAGTATAATAATGATAAGGATAACAAGCAGAATTATAAAACAAAGTGCACTTATAAGAAATGCTATAAGGAATGCTATTAGCCCGCCTAGGAGCCCTATAACTTTCAACAATGTTGACCACAATATACCATGTTTTCGAACCAGCACCTCGAATTTATCGATGACTCTCGGGGGAAGATTCTCATAAATGATAATGCATTTCTTTTCCGACAAATGCAGTGTGCCAATTAACATTCCACCATCAATATCGGCTCGGCAGACATAAACCTTTTCTTCTTGTCCAGGTCTTGTTTCAACAGAGACTGAATTGGCTCCCACAAATCCATCGAAGCTGCGCACCCACTGATATCTGCTGTGAGGATCAACAAGCAGCTCGAAGTTGGTCGCTGTAAAAGTGGCTTCTTTGGTGCAATAAGTAGTATAGCCAGTTACCGCTCTGACACGTGCTGGCAGGAAGGAGCCCTCATGATGAACGCGTCCCACGAAGTTATTGTAGCCCTCCAAATCGGAGCCGACGCTTACAGTGTATTCGGGGAACGCCTTCGACTTGTCGAATTGGACCCAAGTATCAGTATTATCATAAAAATACAACCAGCATGAAAGTAGGACCACCAGGCCTCCAATAAGACAATATTTCGTGTTTCGAAATATAATTTTATAGTTCAGTAAGCCTTTAAAAACGGTGAATAAATATGTTCATAAAATTGATTAATTGAAAACTGTTTTTTATTTCACATTAGTTTGTCAATTGCTTGTTTCTAATTTTAACATTGACAGGATGGGTTAAAGCACAGTTTATAGACTGACCAAAATTTTGGCTAGCCAAATTGCATTATATTTCGCTTGTGGGACTTAAAAAAACGGTTTACAGAGAGGCAATTATGTAATGAATTTATTTTTCCGCCTTTACTGCACTTTCCGCTTCTTTAATGGATTGCCGATAACAGTCCGTCAAAATATATCCAGGTTTAATATTTTGATGCCGTCGAACAGAATCCACATAGGTGAGTTAACATTGTGCAATTTGGTTTAGCGGTCTCTAAATCGTTTGCCAAAATTGCATTTCAATTAAACCTTTCTCTTACCCAGCTCCAGGCCTTTAAGAATATATTTTATCGCAGCTCGAAACATTGTTTTACCTGTCCAATGAGTTATTCAAGACTGTGGATTATTACGATTGTTGTACTTTTTCTAGCATTGCCTATCTTAACTTAACTTATCAATAGTGCTTTTCTTATCTTATCAATAGTGCAAAGGCTCAAATGGCTCTATCTTTAGTGATATCTGTATATTATTTTACATTTGCTGACCATCAAATGTGTCAAGTAACAAATATGTCTGTGAGTTTTACGATTTATGCCACATAAAACTGACGATGTGGCCAGTTGCTGCTGAAGTAGATGTTGTTCCTCTTCCTTCTCGATATTCGGATTTGCAGCTGGTCCAAGTCTGTATATTTCCCTGCTTGATCGTTATTATTAACCGTGTGTTGCATTTTTTGAGACTGACTCTGTTAACTCCGGTGTGGAAAGGATATATGCGATTTATCCTCAACAACTTTTACAGACACTTTTTACTCCAAAGTGGAATCGAAATTAAGTTATGACAAACTATAAATCATTTTGCAAACGTTGATTTGGGTGTGGCTTTTGTAAAATGAAGATATATATGTACATAAATATATGCTTTATCTCAATTTGGTTCATCAAATAAATCAAATTCAAATTATTGTATTTGCGCAATACTTGATAAAAATTCTAAATTCTAATTCATTTTAATTTATATAGTAACATAGAAATATACTCTTAATAAAGAGCAGAGCACGATCTTTCCCTCTTTACTCTTTAACTCATGCTTTAACTATGCTTACTCTGCTTATGGTTTAGCTTAATCCAAAACTTCTTAACTCAGCTTATTGCTAATCAGCTTATTAAGTTAATTCTTGGCCGAGGCAGCCTGTCAGAGAGTATCATGCAAGTTAATATTGTGTAGCATGCGCACTCAGAAGCTTGTATAAGCATACCGCTGTCTTTGAACGAGAGACACTTTAGTGACCAAAGCTCTACTTAAGTCCTGCCGGGAGCAGAAGACAATAAAATACAAAATGTTAATTGTGCTGCTAATGCGATAGTTTCATGAAATTTCCTTTGTTCGCTTATTTTACTAATGAACCCCTCAAAACAATAAATAAAATTCATTTCAAAATGGGTGGTGAACAACGTCAAATTAAAGATTATAAGGCAAATCAAGTAACTGAGACTTCCAATACAACAAATAATAATACTCTCCTTATAATAATTACTGTTTGCGTATCAATTTAATATCATTCTAATACTAAAACTGTTTAACATGTACACCAAACATCTTAAAAATTAATACAAGAAAAAACCATCAAATGAAATAAGTGCATAAAAACAAAAAAAAAACAAAACTAAACAAAAATGAAACCAAAGAAGACCGAGAAAACACCTGCAAGAAGAGCTAATACAACAATAAGCCCCATGAACAGATTAAAAATTTAACATAAATTAGATTTAATAAACATATTGAAAATTTGCAAGCCAAATTGTTGCAAATGTAACCATAATATATACAATGTGACAATCTGGCAACTCTGTGTATGTAATATAACGATCTGACAACTCTGATCTTATGTCAAAATGAATGGCCATGATGTCACCTGCGAAGTTGAACAAACGGAAATAATATTAAAACAACAAGTCAGAACTCATAAAAAGCGAAAGCGAATAAAACCAAAATACTAAGTGAGATTAGATTTCATTCATTTCCGTGACGAACGTCCGATTCACGTAATCGAACAAGAGATTAGAGTACTACGATGAGGTAGATAAGCAGCTCACCTTGTTAACTAATAAGGTAAATCTGGTCTACGACAAGTGCTTGGCGACGGGCGGCTTTTCGTATCAGGACACAGACGCAACCTAACTGCCGTACTATTTGCCATTCGCCTGATTTGCCTTACAACACGGCCGTATTTGACACAATTCAGACAACCGACAATGAGCCGATATACTCCAAACTGCACCGTTAGCGGAAGCAGCCAAGAACCTTGAATGACACTGCATTGTTTACATACTTGAATTTGGAGCCATGCGTGGCTTAATTGAAATAGCTTATTGTTAGTCTTAATTTCAATTAACTTTCGCATTGACTGTATCAGCTCCGAACAACATTTTGAGTGTTTCGCTAGCAATAGCTTCTAAAGCCGATTCATTCCATAAAATTATTCTCTTGTCGACACACTCCATTAATGGAAAAGCACAATATCGATTAAAATTACCCATTTGACCAAAATTCAAGCAATAATGAATAAATGAATCAAAAAAATAATTTTTTCCTGCATTTGGAGCTGAGAGTATAAAAATTGTGTTCTTTTTTTATCAATTACTCCCTGTAAAATTGTTAAAAATTTTTTAATTTCTGCCTCATTATTATTAAATTGATCTGCTAGAACTGTAACTGACAGATTAATTGAAAAGTAATATTCTCTTATACTACACACTGGAGCATTAAAAAGTAAATTTTGTGGATCAACTGTTTTATAATAATTGTATAACCAAACGAAATCCATTTCATTAATACAATTTTTAACTATTCGCAAACAACTTGTAATTAATTTTGAATTAATTTAAAAAAATTTAAACTTTTATGACATCCATATATGTAGATGAACTAAGAATATGGTTAATTGGAGATGTAGGATATTGACGTATAAATCCAATTACGGTCTCTCTTTCTTTTTTTTACACTCCTGGTACTTTCTGAATCTGATTGGACACTTGAAGTAATACTTTCATTATTTGACCATAAAGTGGATCCACACATGATTGTATTATGAATGTCGTCCGATAGTTCGCCTCCTTCCACCATTCCTGCTTCGGCTTTTTTGATATCTTCGTATCTTAGTCGTAAACATCCATTTTCACTACTCGGAAACAACGTTCTCCTCGAGAGCTCAAAGTGGACGTAATGCCTAAAAGTTTTTTCGAAATAGATTGCGATATTAACCCAGTGCTGTGTCGTAAACTTCCAGCTTGGAACAATTCTTCGAGAGAATCTTCTATTGATTGTATTTTCGGAACATTTGTAGAAAGAACATCTGCAGGAATTGTTGGAGTAGGTACAATCGCGGACAATGTAGATGTGATCGTTGTGCCAGGCAACGAGCAAGATGGTCCCGGTAAATTTTCTATGTAATTCGTAGTTATCCACTCCACGGCTACGTCCGTCATTTGGGGCTCCGTAAAAACATTCGTTTTTTAAGAGTTCTTTCACTAAATGCTTTAATGAAAATGTTTCTAATAAGATCTTCCGGTATATCAACTCTTGTATCACTAACGACAGTAAATCCACTAGAAGATGTAAAAACTTCTTCGTTTCGTACTGTTTCTAAGCGATCCAATTTTGGAAGAATGTCCACTAGAAGTCCAGGAGTCCACAGTATCATCATTAAACTCAATAGTGAGATCTCGTTTGAATCGTTTCTTGGCAAAGCTTTCTTCATTTCTTCTTCGACGTTTATCTCTATTTTCTTCGACTGAGTAACTTCCTTGGCTGCTTCTGCTGCCATACGTTTGCGATTCTTCTTTGTAATAATCGGAACTTGAGATAGTTCCTGAAAAAGATGTTGTGTTGATACGCGTTGACCATTCTCTCGGATATCCCCGTGGGACTGTGCTGGACTCGCACAGAGACTGCCGTCGAGAACTACTGTTACTGCTGGTCTGCTCGTCATTTTCACTTATTTCACTTTTTTCGAAAACAATTCCGGGAGAGTATTTATAACTGCACTCAGATTCACTGTTTGAACACATTTGATTTCACACTCATTATGTTGCTGCTTTTGTACAATTTTTGCAATACACACATGTAAAATTATAACACAATACTACGATGACGACGACGACAACGACAACGACGACCAACCGGTTCGCACAGTCATTTATTTTTCTATCCAATCATGGCTTTATCATGGACTACGGCCGATAGCCGATTGGCAGATCAATCTTGTACGCATAGAAAATAAGAAAAAAAATTGAGAAACAAAATTTAGAAAATAAAAAAATTGAGAAACAAAAAGCTCTAAAGCTCTTGTACTCTCCGCTCTCTTATTGATGTTCTTGTGGTTGGATTAACTTTTGCTATGTAACTTTTAATGACGCTCTTTTCATTGTCCTCAGAGCTTTTGTCTATTGGAAACATTTAACCTAATGCATAATTTGAAAGGAAAAATTTGAATTAAAGTAAATTATCCCTCCCTTATTAAATTTGATTACCACATTCAGATCCTTTACAGTTACACAACACACTGAACAAAAATTTACGCATATTCATATATTAAAAAAAAAACAAATAATAATTTAGCAATTTTATTTTTGTGATTACGCAAAGTACACTGAATAAGCATGAATATCTTCATATAAGCCAATAAATAAGAACTAGAACAATTTAATTTGAACAAAAATAAATTAAATAAATAAATAAAATGTTCCCGCCTTTAAGAAATAAATATTCAAATATTAGTTGTTAAGCATTCGTACTCTCCACAAACCAAACGAAAATAATATATATAAAGTGACATATTCAGATCACGCAGATCCCCCATGTCCACACTCATTCCAACAGAACCAGCGAGCCACAAAAATAAACAAGAAGGCTAAATCACGCAGATCCCAGAATTAAACGCCGTAAATAAACAAATCCAAATAAACAAATCCATATTTATTTTGTACATCAAACGAATAAGACCTGCTTTTGAATAAATCATTTTATTGTTTACTAATCGAAACCGTTGTTGAATTTTCAATTGGTGCATTTATTTCTCAAAAAATTTAATTGGAGCATTTACAATTCTCTAATATATAATTATATATAAAACAAAATAAAAACAAACAAAAATTCCAATTGCTAATATTAAGAAATTTAAAACTGAAAAACCACCTTAAACGTGAGGATTAGTTTTTTAGTTTATGTATTTATTTATTTATTTATTTATTTATTTATTTATTTATTGTCGACTAAAAGTCAGTCGACACAAAAAAAAATACAAAAGCATAACAAATTTCATTTAATTTAAATTTAAATAATATAAAAATTATAAATATATTTAGAAATGTTACAAATTAAAAATTAAAATTATTAAAATGAATGAATTCTGGAAGTATTTAAAAGCAAACCCAGAAAAAACCCAATTAGACCAAACATAATTTTTAAGAGTTAGTAAGAATTAGTCCGCCACCTGTGCATGCAAAAAGTTATTCCCGAGATAGGGCATTTAAAATAGAGTTTTTAATTATGGAAATGGAGGTTTAATTCCTTTTCCAGCAAAAATTGAAAATATTTGACTATTCGGCAATGATGCCGCTAACATTGTTCCGACGGCTGTAAAGAAGAGGCTTTCATAGATGACTTGCATCGTATCCGTATCCGTATTCGTATCCGTATTCGTATCCATATCCGTATCCGTATTCGTATCCGTATCCGTATCCGTATCCATATCCTTATCCGTATTCGTATCCGTATCCGTATCCGTATTCGTATCCGTATCCGTATCCGTATCCATATCCGTATCCGCTCTTTGAATTCCTTCTCTTTCTTCGATCTTGGCTTCATAATTTTTGACGGTATCCGTAGGTTCGGCCTCAATACTGACGGTCCTATCCCCGATGCTTGCATCACGCACGTTCGCGACGATCCCCCCGAGTGACTTCGTCGCGGTACCGTGGCTCGGCCTCCGACGGCATCCCCGATGCGCTCCTGCTCGTGTTCTGCGTCGATCCCCCCGATCTTGGCTTCATAATTTTCGACGGTATCCGTAGGTTCGGCCTCAATACTGACGGTCTTATCCCCGATGCTTGCATCAACTTGCAGCGTATTCTGCGTACTTTGAATTCCTTCGCTTTCTTCGATGTTGGCTTCGAAATTTTCGACGGTATCCGTAGAATCGGCCTCAATAATGAAAGTCGTATCCGCGATACTTTCATCGAAGACTTGCATCGTATCCGTATCCGGATCCGTATTCGGATCCGTACCCGTATCCGGACTTTCAAATCCTCCTCCTTCGATACTTTCGACGGTATCCGGTCTGGATTTTTTCATTTTTGACAAAAAATTGAAAAGTGCAAGTATAATAATGATAAGAAATGCTATAAGGAATGCTATTAGCCCGCCTAGGAGCCCTATAACTTTCAACAATGTTGACCACAATATACCATGTTTTCGAACCAGCACCTCGAATTTATCGATGACTCTCGGGGGAAGATTCTCATAAATGATAATGCATTTCTTTTCCGACAAATACAGTGTGCCTATTAACATTCCACCATCCATCTCGGCTCGGCAGACATAAACATTTTCTTCTTGTCCAGGGCTTGTTTCAACAGAGACTGAATTGGCTCCCACAAATCCATCGAAGCTGCGCACCCAGTGATATCTGTTGTGAGGATCAACAAGCAGCTCGAAGTTGGTCGCTGCAAAAGCGGCTTCTTTGGTGCAATAAGTAGTATAGCCAGTTACCGCTCTGACACGTGCTGGCAGGAAAGAGCCCTCATGATGCACGCGTCCCACGAAGTTATTGTAGCCCTCCAAATCGGAGCCGCCGCTTACAGTGTATTCGGGGAACGCCTTCGACTTGTCGAATTGGACCCAAGTATCAGTATTATCATAAAAATACAACCAGCATGCAAGTAGGACCACCAGGCCTCCAATAAGACAATATTTCGTGTTTCGAAATATAATTTTATAGTTCAGTAAGCCTTTAAAAACTGTGAATAAATATGTTCATAAAATTGATTAATTGAAAACTGTTTTTTATTTCACATTAGTTTGTCAATTGCTTGTTTCTAATTTTAACATTGACAGGATGGGTTAAAGCACAGTTTATAGACTGACCAAAATTTTGGCTAGCGAAATTGCATTATATTTCGCTTGTGGGACCTAAAAACAAAGCGGTCTACTGAGAGGCAATTGTGTAATGAATTTATTTTACTGCATTTATAAGTACACTTTCTTCTTGAAGATTCGAATCATTTCTCATTCATAATTTGCTATTTTCACCTTGATGCACTTTCCGCTTATTTTCGAAGCGAAATATTTCGCTACCATCTGTTCAAATGAAGTTCCACATTGTTGACAACTTTTTGATCTGTAAACTATGCTTAAGGTGCGAAATGTAACCAATTCAATTGAACCATTATCTTACCCAGCACCAGGCCTCTAAAAATATATTTTATCGCAGCTCGAAACATTGTTTTAACTCTCCAATGAGCTAATTACTCTGAAGCTACGTGCTAAACCTTCTCACCAACGAGAGCAGATAAACGACACGTTCGATCTTCTAGAGCTATGTTGGACAACTAAATTAGCTGCAGCAGCCGTCAAATTAGCCAACGTCCTTTATCTAGAGAGAGCGCTGAATAAAGAGAGAGCGCTGCTGATGCTATGCTGCAGCTTTTAGAACAACAAACTAACTGCAGCAGCTGTCAGATCAGCGAACGCTCTTTATCGAGACAGAGAGAGAGAGAGAGAGAGAGAGAGAGAGAAAGAGAGAGAGAAAGAGAGTGCTGCACCAAGATAGCGCTGTATAATCGCATAATTTGTATTGCTGTGTGCAAACCAACTCAAGCTGTACAATATGGACAAGTTGGACGAAGCAACTCTCAGTAAGAGAGAAAGGTCACCACCGGTCCAGTGAGAAAGGTCACGTTGTTCAAGAGATTACTCTTCATGCGGATGAACGAGAATGAGAACATGCAAATGCATATTGCAAATTTTGTGAACAGTCAACAGAGATTACTCAAACCATAGCAAAATCTGGTTGTAGCATTAGAATCAAGTGATGAATTACCAAAGTTTAGTACTTTGAAGGCTAAATCATGAAGAATGCGATAGACGCAAGAATGAAGACCGTGAATGAAAATAATGAACATGCTTTTTTAAGCAAAGAGAGCGCAAATAAAATAGCTAATGAGAGCGCAAATAAGGAAGACAAAGTAAGCAAAAACCGAAACAGAAAAATGAAGTGTTACAATTGCGGTAAAATTGGCCACATTGCACCCGAATGTAGGTCCAAAGCGAACGAAGAGAATGTAAAAGGAAGAGATAATTATATTCCATATTTTAAGTGCAAAAAACAGAGATCGGCTGCTTAATAAATCAGCGTGGTGCTTAGATGGCGGCGCCACATCACTTATGTGTGCAAATCAAAATATGTTTAATTCGTTTGAACAATGCACTGATACAGTCAGTTTTGCTGGTGACAAGTCACTATAAGTAGTCGGAAGTAGTCATGATTAAAACGAAATCTTCAACAGTATAACTTAAAAACGTGTTTTATGTACCACAATTACAATGCAGCTTTATTTCGGTGAGCAGATTAGTAAAAGGAGGCTGCACTGTGACGAAAACGGTAAAATGCTGATTATTGCAAATCATAGAAGCATTTTATTTCTGTGTGAAATAACCAAATCAATAAATGTTGTGTTCGTAAGTGGAAATGGTGGCAGTGAGGACATTATGAAATATCATAAGAGATATGGACATCTGAACAAGCAAAGCCTCAAAGAGTTAAATAATATGAAATTGGTGCGTGAAATGAACTTCCACAGCACAAGCGAATTGGACTGTACAATATGCCTACAGTGTAAGTGTTGCGCGAAGCCATTTAATAAGTCGGTCAGCAAAAGTGAGGATGTTTTAAACCTCAAACGCAGGATCCCGTTACTTTGTTACCATTATTAATGATAAGTCACGTTATGTTAACGTATATTTTATCAAAAATAAATCAGAAGATTTAAATGTGTTTAAGAACTATAAGAACACGGTGGAATGCGAAACGGAAAAACGGATCAAAGTACTTCGCAGTGACAATGGCAGAGAATATGTCAACAACGAGTTTGACGTATTTCTGAGACAAAATGGGATCGTCCGCCAATTAAGTGTGCAAAATGGAGCTGCATGCAGAAAGGATGAATCGCACCCTCGTGGAGATGGCGCGATATATGTATGAAATTTACAGAAGTGCAGTGCAACAGAAGAAGCAGCAGCAGATCCAGTAGCAGAGACAGAAACAGAGGCAGCGATGAAGATAACGGTAACACCGATACCAAGATGATAAAGATCACGAAACCAACAAAAGAGATATCAGCAAGAAAAGTAACCGGCGTGAAAGAATCAGTGGGCAAGGATGGCGAAGACCAGACGAGTCTTCTGAGCAGTGATGACGTCATAACAACAGCAACTGTGGAAGAAGCATTTGAAAGTCCACAGGCGATCGAATGGCATAATGCCATGGCAGAGGAATTCGGAGCACTGAAAGTGAATGGAACTCAGGATTCAGCCGAATTACCATCCAATCATAAGGCGATTGGATGCAGATGGGTCTATGAACTAAAGCGTGGCAAAAATGGCACCATAGAAGGATACAAGGCTAGGCTAGTGGCAAGGGGTTGCAGCCAACAATATGGAGTGAACTATGACGAAACGTTTTCGCCAGTAGTACGATATGCGACAAAAAGGATGGTGTTGGCCATACCAGCTGAACTGGAGCTACATGTGCACCAACTAAAAACCACATAAATATAATCGTAGTCTATGATATGGATGATATGATGATATGTTCGTCAGATATCGGTGAGTTGGCCAGTTTGATTGATAAGGGCCATATAGATCATTTTCTTGGTATGGATATCAATCGGATGGGCATATCAGGGGCGATAACGATCACTCAGCAGCAGCATGTGTTGCAGTTGCTTAAGAAGTTTGGCATGGAAGCGTGTCGGCCAGCATCAGTTCCGTTGGCGTCCGGGTACACCACCAAATGTGAGAGCCAACTTTGTAAAACCGTCAACCAGGCAGAGTACCAGTCACTGATCGGATCATTAATGTACCTAGCAGTTACATCCAGACCTAACATTTTACATTCAGTATGTAAGCTGCCCCAACGGAATACGGATCCGTGGGGAAACCCCAGTGTATTGGGGTCATATATAAATTTTGTTGGTTAATATATCCACCTACCATCGGTTTTTGGAATTTCTGAAAAATAATGAATGGTTAGCTTAGGGCAGCCAATTACTTTTTTTCTTTGACAGTGCTCGATTTGAACTGTGAGCCACTGTAGATATACGTAATCACTGCGTGCGAGAAGTTTTTAGTAAGCTTGTGATTCAGGTGGAATATTGTCCAACGATTCAAATGATGGCAGATATCTTAACTAAGAATTTGAACAAGTCAAAACATGAAAATTGTAATAGGTTGCTTGGTCTAAAATTAATTGTTAATAATGTGTATTGAGGGGGGATGTTGAAAATATCAATATAACATTATCGATTACTTGTGTTAATAACAGGGATATCGATACTGCAATCGATACCCCAACTAGATGTATGCATACAGTGAATAAATCTTCTTCTTTGACAAACCGCCTAAACAAGCGCATCACACTTTTTATCGCGTGAAAAACCCAGCAAGACTAACAATATGGTATTTCTACTAAGCCACACAGGGCTACAAATGCAAGTACGTAAAATATTAATTATCATTCCAAGTTCTTTGCTGCTGACGCCTACATACTCCCCCCGTTAAAAGATTCCCTTTCAACCGTATTCTCAATAGGAGTCAGGTACATATTGTTGACGGCTTCTTGCTGGTTTACATTACAGGACAAACGCATCCGGCGTCCAATCCTATCGACAGCGGTGCGGGCATACTGACGAACACCATACCGACTCTCCGCATCGATAAAAGGTAACTCCGGATGAATGCGATTCCCGATGATGGACCAACGCTTGCTCGTCAGTGATGCCATCTTGGAAACGCCCAGCACCTTTTTGACGGTGCCATTGTTCCTCTTGAGCAGCTCCTGGACTTCCACATGACTGCACACAGTGGCTCCATGGCGAGGCGCATGTGTGCATCATTCTGCTGGCTATTTTAATAGACAATGGCGCCGCACAGATTGTCCTTCTTCAGCATGGGGAGCAGCTTCAGTCCATCCTTCGACAGCAGGTCCAGTTTGAGTTGCATTTGCTGCAGCTCCGTATCCGACGGGGCGATAGCCATATCGATCAGTATGGACTTGCGATTGTCAACGAACGCAGTGCCTTGGCGGAGATGACACCATGTTACCGCAAGTTACGCATGTTAACCTGATCACGAAATCGCTGACTAGCTTTCCTCAGGCAACAAATGCTTGGTATCATCAAGTTTCAAACGATCAACTTTCGACTCCATGTGTCGGAGTGGCGACGTCAAGCTGCCTTTTTAATCTCAAGACCAATATCCAAAACAGCGATTGGAAGCTGATGTGAAGCTCACTACCTATTTCATCGTAATCAAGCCGCTCCAGACTTCTATGAAAATGGTCAAATGCGTCTAGCATGTCGTACAGTTGCTCCAAGTAGAACTTAATTTGCACCGAATCGCCCGAAGCTATCACTGACACCGGCCACGCTACGTCAAACTTCTGTATCACCTCATATTTATCTTAAGCCTTCCGCTTATAAAACGCAAATTTGGCAGGCACACTATCAGCGGACGTGACTGCGTTTATATTTATGCGTAACGCTCGCACAATATTGCAGCCCAATGATCAAATTAGCGAAAACAGTAAGATTCACATGAAAGAGCGGTTTCTATGTAACCAATCGCCCACGCGCAGCTGCTTATGTACATGAAAAAAGTTCACGAGAGCTCAAGCGAAGCAGCTACACACACTAAACGACGATTGAGTAGCCGATTTCTAAATGCACCTGTCTTTTTATGTGTTATGCTTTGCTGTTCTTATTATATACTTTGCATATGTAATTATGCCTGTTCAAATGTTTTAATGCACAACACAAGAAAAAGATCACTTGTACTTTATTTATGTACGATATAAAAGTACGATTCACGTCGGGGCACGAAATTCAAGTGCGTAAACAATTCATTATCATTCCAAGTTCTTTGTAGCTGACGCCAACACATCAAGCAAGCAAAATAATCAAAATCAGCTTAACAAGAAAATGCAACACTCACGGGCATAACGCTGAAAAAATCCATAGGTTGGATTATTCAGAATAAAGGGGAATGGCACACGTGACCTTCTCAAAGCTAAACAACCACGCGGTCGCTTTCATAATATTTAGGTTAAAGCATTTTATATAAATAACGGCCTGCTCGTCAGAGCAGCCAGTTCGGATCTTATCGTCGACTCCGCGCGTCTGATTACACACTATACGTGTTTCAGACATATGTATATAGTGACATATCCAGATCACGCAGATCTCTCATGTCCACATTCACAGCAACCACAACAGCAGCGCACAAGAATTAAAACTCCGTCTCAGCATAAACATAAACAAATCCAACAGAACCAGCAGCCGCAAGAATTAAAAGCCCAGATCAGAATAAGACGTGATTTTGAATAAATAATTTCATTGTTTACTAATCGAAACCGTTATAGAATTTTCAATTCTCCAATATCAGATGGTGCACTTAACTCTCAAAATATAATTGGAGCAATTTCAATTCTCCAAATATATAATTATATATATTATGTATACTTAAACGATATTTGCTATTTATACAACGATGACTCTCGGGTGTGTGTTTGTGTATGTATAGATTTTTTTATTTGCTCTTTTAGAGCAAAAGGCATTTGGGCTTCTTCCGCATTTTAACTTGCAGTGCAGCCCTGGTTCCTGTCTCGAAAACTTCTCGGACACCCTCCTTGGACTTGGCCGAACATTCCAAATAGGCAAAGGCATTTATCTTCTCAGCCATAGCGCGTCCCTCCAGCGGCTTTTTTTGCCGGATCCTGCACGAAACCAAAATAATTATAGTTTTAAATGACGACACGTAATGAGTATTAATGAAGAACTTACCCGAATTGTGTTCGGATTATTTCGCAAATCTTTCTTATTGCCTACCAAAATGATTGAAACATTGGGAAAAAAATTTTTAAGCTGAAAATAATACTGTTATTATAAATATACAGTTTGTAAGTAAACAATTTTAAATTCCAAACGACTGCTTATCTCTGGCGTACATTTTTCGGGTATATTTTCTGGCGAATCGGGTGAACCCACTGAGAAACACATAAGTATAACATCAGTGTAAATGCACAGAAATAGAATCACGTCATTATAATCGAGTGTAGAGGTTTCTCTGGTAGTATAAATAATTAGGTATATATGCGAATGCATATAGATAGCAAAACCCAAGGAACTGGCGGAAATGCCAAACGTATTAATCAGACACAATACCTAGAATGACGTGAACGACAGCCCCACACATGCACAAACACACACAGACACAGATACATACGTATGTACATCACATGTAAGCGCTTTCCAAACACAACACACAAGCGCAGCCATATTGCGTTGTGGAAATTGTACATACAAAAAAAAAATAAACTTATAAAAATATTAGAAACGCTAAACATTTCGCAAATAACCGAAAATCAAAAATAAAACTCAAAACGTGACTTAATGCAATTCAAAATGGCATATACCAGTATTTTTTTTTGTTTTGTCTTTTTTTTTTTTGGCTTATCTTATTACAATTGAGAGCGAGAGCGTGATGTGCTCTCCAAAAGTGAGCGCCGGTAACAATTGGTTGAGGGGGGAACGAGAGCGACAGAGAGACATACGTATGTACATATATAGTGAGCCAGAGAGGGAGAGAGAATGAGAGAGAGCGCGGGCAGCAGCGCGCAAAACTGTATGTGCGCAACAGGCTTGTATAAGAAGAATAAAAAGAGCAAGAGCAAGAGCACACAGCAAGAAAAGGAAGGAAGGGAGCTCTTGCTATACAAGTACATTTTTAGTATTAGTAGGTGTGTGCATGTGTATGCGTGCGTGCGTATAGTATATAAATCTGCTCGTTCGATATATGCGCAAGGAGAGTAGGGGGCAAGAATGGGAGAACGAGCGGGTGTCTACTTTGCCTGTCTATTTGTCTGCCTTCCAACAATTGATATTGACTCACAACTTTTTTTACAACAGAAAAAAAAAAACTCAAAGCAAGAACGATGATCAGATGATTTTGCATGCTGTGAGACTAGACGAGTTGCGATGGAACGAGCACAAAGCACAAATGAATATGAAATCAAATCTATAATTGCTAAAAGGCATTTCTGTTATTAACGAAAATAAAAGAAAATGCCTAAGTATTAAATTAGCAAGAACTTATCGCAAAAAGTTGTTTGATTAACAAGAAAAAGAAAAAAGCATTAATCATTTGCTTATCTTAAGGGAGGGATTCATAAAAAGTGGGCTATAAATCAGAGCTTACCTGTCTGCCATCTACTTCGATATTGGCGACATAATTCTCGAAGACGGTAGGCACATAGACCTCGGGGAATTGGTCTCTGCTGAAGACGAGCAGAACTTATTCATAATTTGCTGTTCTCACCTTGATGCACTTTCCGCTTCTTTGTTGGCTTTCCGGTAAAAGTCCGTCAAAATATATCTAGGTTTATTATTATGATACCGTCGAATCCACACAAATGAGTTAACATTGTGCAATTTAGTTTAGCGGTCTCTAAATCAGTTGTCAAAATTCCGGAGCGAAATATTTCGCTACCACTTTTTTTAATGAAATTTTACATCGATAACTATATGATCTGGAAACTATGCTTAAGGTGCGAAATTTAACCAATTCAATTGAACCATTCTCTTACCCAGCACCAGGGCCTTTAAAAATATATTTTATCGCAGCTCGAAACGTTGTTTTAACTGTCCAATTTAGGTCCAGTTTAGGTGATTCAATCTTAAAAAGAAAGAACGTTGCAGTCGGACACAACCGAATGCACAAAACTCTTATAACACAAGGCGAAGAACAGGTTGGATGTAGCCAAGAAATACCAATCTTTGTAGAAGGCTCCCCGATCCCTATTATCCAAGGCTTTGTGAATTTTTGAGGGCATTATTGAAAAAAATGTTGGAGGAGTTTCCAAGTAATTTACCAATTTCCAATTCAGAAGCATTCAGGCTTTTGCGAAATTTGAGGGCAAGATTAGGAAAAGGAAACCATAGGAAAAAATACTCTCTACTAATAATGTTACATTAATAAATCGAATAAAAAGAGACAACAAAATAAATAAATTAAGGTTAAAAAACATAATTAAATGCAATCAACAAATATTGGTAATTAAAGAAATTTGCGAAACCCATTATGAAAAAAGGACATGTAGTAGCTTAAGCTAATAGCTAAGACACCTGTATAATACGCTTCCTAAAATACAACCGTGAAGACATGTTCACTGGAACAATCCTGCCTATCAACTTCGAAAGCACAATAAAAATCGACAAGGAACCAATGGACCTAAAGGGCACATTCCTCATTCAGATATAAAACTCTACACTCAGGGTAGCATAAGATCGAAGGTGGTGACATTTGCTACTCCAACTAATAGCGGAAAAGTCAGAAGTCGAAGAAGTACTTACATTGCAAATGCTTAAGGAAATAAATATCAATAATACAAGGAAGCTAAAACCCCTAATAAATAGCAGCACAACGACGATAACGGTGAATTTATCACTCTCAATCACATTTTTCATCTTAATAAATGTGATGGATCAGGCAAAAGACTATCTCATGGATGTACTTAGAGCAGATAATCAAAACTCTAAGTTCAGTGCAAGAACTTGCAACCCACATTTAAAAAATAGAATAACAATTTTCAAGAATATTGTCAAATTTGTATAGGCACTAAAAGTAATATAAGTCAATGTTTAAAATTTAGAAATAAGACTTCTATCGAAAGGCTTGAAAAAGTGAATAACAAAAAAAAAGGAAAAACATGCATAAAATGGGGATGCAATAAGAAGGAACTATGTTCAATATGCAACAAAAGAAAAGAAAAGCAATACTTTAAACCCCAATTATTAAAATAACATCAAGAAATGCGGAATATGAGAATGTAAGGGCTGTAATTGGTAGTGGGGGTCTCAAAGTCCCAACATGTGTGAAGAAGCAGTAGAAATTCTAAAATTGCCTAAAGTAAGAACGCTCTCAGAAATCAGTGGTGTATGTTCAGAATGCTTCATACGGGTGATTCGGTTGTAACTCAATTTTTGGATTATCAAATTCACGATTTCTGCCATTTAACGCCCAAAAAGGTAACTGTTGATTTCTATACTTGTAGAAAAGCCATTGGACTCAAGCAAACCAATCAAAATCAGATTAAGAAGAAAACAATCACGCGCATAAGGCATTTTCTCAGCCATAGGTTGGATTACTGAGAAAAAAGGTCACTCAACCACCCTTCCTTACTTACATTTCCCCAAGAGGGAATGGCACACCGTGGATTCCGATATTCTTGACCTTCTCAAAGCTAAACAATCGCGTTGAGCAGGCATTTTACGATAAGAAACAACAAGTTTTGACTGTAATACATATCACATGATTTTTATTCAGATTTAATTAGCTATGAACTATGGATTCTGGTGAAATGAAGATAGTACAGATAGATTACAGTTACTACAATTGTATTGTAATTAAATAAATAATATGTATGTATATATATACAACAAATTAGATACCAAATAAAGATAAACATAAAATCAAATAATATATATATAATAAAAACTCAAACAGACAATGAAGTGATCACAAAGAAAGAAAAATATATAACAAACTTAAAAAACCCTGCAGCTTGAAGCGCAGAAGTAATTCATTATCATTGTAAATAAAATAAGAAAAAGTTTTGTTACATTTTTTTTCTGTGTTCTCAAGACAGTTCAGTTCGCTGTGAATGAATAAAACCTGTGGACAAGGTTCACGAAGTGAAAGGACTGTTCATGTAATATAACATTCCATTTCAATTCCATTTCAATATAAAAATCAATAAATATTACATTCAAAAACAATAAAACGTGCCCCATTGAATATACAATATTAAACAAAAACAAACACATTTAACACACACACAACACACAAATTTAACAACAACAACACCGTTTACGAGAAGGACTTCATCGTGGAGTAATTTGGGTGAATGCTTGTGCTGTTTGTCCCACCACAAAGGGCAGCGCAGGCTTTTGCATGCGGACGGACAAAATGCAAATTAACAAAAGGAGATAGTGAGAAAGAAAAAAAAATTGAGAGCTAGCTAGCGCGAGCGTGAGCGGGGTTCCTCGTAAGCGTGAGCGTAAGCTTAGATCATGATTAAGCTCTAAAGCTCTTGTACTCTCCGCTCTCTTAGATATTGATGTTCTTGTGGTTCGATTAACTTTTGCAATGTAACATTTAATGCCGCTCCTTTCATTGTGCTCAGAGCTTTTATTAAATTTGATTACCACATTCAGATCCTTTTATATATAATAGCATACATATACACCCTTATTACTTTTTACATATAAATAAAAAATTATTCACAGCAGTGATCCTTAATTGAATTGAAAACATGTGATTGAGTACAAAATACTAAATCAAAATAATCTTTAAAATGAATAAAATTAGTATTTGAATAAGTTACACAATACACTGAACAAAAATTTACGCATATTCATATACAAAAAAAAACAAATAATTTAGCAATTTTATTTTTGTGATTACGCAAAGTACACTGAATAAGAATGAATATCTTCATATAAGCCAATAAATAAGAACTAGAACAATTTAATTTGAGAAAAATATAAATTAAATAAATAAATAAAATGCCTTTAAGAAATAAATATTCAAATATTAGTTTTTAAGCATTCATAAATTACTCTCCACAAACCAAACGAAAATAATATAAACATATAAAACAAAATAAAAACAAACAAAAATTCTAATTGCTAATATTAAGAAAAAATGTTAAACATGAAATTTAAAACTGAAAAACCACCTTAAACGATAGGATTAGTTTTTTAGTTACATTCTGCGTTCTTTAAATTTCTTCGAATTCGAAGACTTGCATCGTATTCTGCGGCACTTTGAATGGATTCTCTTTCTCTTTCTTCTCTCTTGGCTCCGAAATTTTCGACGGTATCCGTAGGTTCTGATCAGCAATGCTTTTATCGGAGACTTTCATCGTATTATGCGTGCATTGAATTCCTTCTCTTTCTTCTCTCTTGGCTTCCAAATTTTTGACCGTATCCGTAGGTTCGGCCTCAATAATGAAGGTCTTATCCCCGATGCTTGCATCAACTTGCATCGTATTCTGCGTACTTTGAATTCCTTCTCTTTCCCTGATCTTGGCTTCGAAATTTTCGACGGTATCCGTAGGTTCGGTCTCAATAATGACGGCCTTATCCGCGATGCTATTAACTAACACATGCATCGTATTCTGCGTACTTTGAATTCCTACTCTTTCCCCGATCTTGGCTTCGAAATTTTCGACGGTATCCGTAGGTTCGGCCTCAATAATGACGGCCTTATCCGCGATGCTATTAACTAACACATGCATCGTATTCTGCGTACTTTGAATTCCTTCTCTTTCCCCGATCTTGGCTTCGAAATTTTCGACGGTATCCGTAGGTTCGGCCTCAATACTGACGGTCCTATCCCCGATGCTTGCATCAACTTGCATCGTATTCTGCGTACTTTGAATTCCTTCTCTTTCGTCGTAGGTTCGGCTGGCGTACTTTGTGTGCTAGAAGTACGTTTGGATTTTTTCATTTTTATCAAAAAATAATAATAATAATAATGATAAGGATAACAAGCAGAATTATAAAACAAAGTGCACTTATAAGAAATGCTATAAGAAATGCTATTAGCCCGCCTAGGAGCCCTATAATTTTCAACAATGTGGACCAAAATGTATCATATTTTCGAACCAGCACCTCGAATGTATCGATGACTCTCGGGGGAAGATTCTCATAAATGATAATGCATTTCTTTTCCGACAAATGCAGTGTGCCAATTAACATTCCACCATCAATATTTGCTCGGCAGACATAAACCTTTTCTTCTTGTCCAGGTCTTGTTTCAACAGAGACTGAATTGGCTCCCACAAATCCATCGAAGCTGCGCACCCAGTGATATCTGTTGTGAGGATCAACAAGCAGCTCGAAGTTGGTCGCTGTAAAAGTGGCTTCTTTGGTGCAATAAGTAGTATAGCCAGTTACCGCTCTGACACGTGCTGGCAGGAAAGAGCCCTCATGATGCACGCGTCCCACGAAGTTATTGTAGCCCTCCAAATCGGAGCCGCCGCTTACAGTGTATTCGGGGAACGCCTTCGACTTGTCGAATTGGACCCAAGTATCAGTATTATCATAAAAATACAACCAGCATGAAAGTAGGACCACCAGGCCTCCAATAAGACAATATTTCGTGTTTCGAAATATAATTTTGTAGTTCAGTAAGCCTTTAAAAACTGTGAATAAATATGTTCATAAAATTGATTAATTGAAAACTGTTTTTTATTTCACATTAGTTTGTCAATTGCTTGTTTCTAATTTTAACATTGACAGGATGGATTAAAGCACTGTTTATAGACTGAAGAAAATTTTGGCTAGCCGAATTGCATTATATTTCGCTTGTGGGACTTAAAAAAAACGGTTTACAGAGAGGCAATTATGTAATGAATTTATTTTTCCGCCTTTACTGCACTTTCCGCTTCTTTAATGGATTGCCGATAACAGTCCGTCAAAATATATCCAGGTTTAATATTTTGATGCCGTCGAACAGAATCCACATAGGTGAGTTAACATTGTGCAATTTGGCTTAGCGGTCTCTAAATCGTTTGCCAAAATTGCATTTCAATTAAACCTTTCTCTTACCCAGCTCCAGGCCTTTAAGAATATATTTTATCGCAGCTCGAAACATTGTTTGACCTGTCCAATGAGTTATTCAAGACTGTGGATTATTACGATTGTTGTACTTTTTCTAGCACTGCCTATCTTAACTTAACTTATCAATAGTGCTTTTCTTATCTTATCAATGGTGCAAAGGCTCAAATGGCTCTATCTTTAGTGATATCTGTATATTATTTTACATTTGCTGACCATCAAATGTGTCAAGTAATAAATATGTCTGTGAGTTTTACGATATATGCCACAAAAACTGACGATCTGTCCAGTTGCTGCTGAAGTAGATGTTGTTCCTCTTCCTTCTCGATATTCGGATTTGCAGCTGGTCCAAGTCTGTATATTTCCCTGCTAAATCGTTATTATTAACGGTGTGTTGCATTTTTTGAGACTGACTCTGTTAACTCCGGTGTGGAAAGGATATATGCGATTTATCCACAACAACCTTTACAGACTCCTTTAACTCCAAAGTGTAACTGTTATTACAGTACCATATTCGCCGATTTGTAATTTAATGAGCTTGCTTTTGGGAGAAAAAAATGTTAATAACACCAGTCGTTGGATTTGGGAGTCGTCTGTTTATTAATTAGATAATTAAATAAGATTTACAAATAATGTCGCTTAGCATAAGTACATTTGTCTTTCGTCATTTGGGGACATTTTTCGTTGGAGTCGAATTTAAGTTATGACAAACTATAAATCATTTTGCAAACGTTGATTTTGGTGTGGCCTTTGAATTATGAATATATATATATATATATAATTTCAAATAAATCAAATTCAAATTATTGTATACTTGATAAAAATTCTAAATTCTAATTCATTTTAATTTATATAGTAACATAGAAATATACTCTTAATAAAGAGCAAAGCACGATCTTTCCCTCTTTACTCTTTAACTCATGCTTTAACTATGCTTACTCTGCTTATGGTTTAGCTTAATCCAAAACTTCTTAACTCAGCTTATTGCTAATCAGCTTATTAAGTTAATTCTTGGCCGAGGCAGCCTGTCAGAGAGTAGTACGCGAGTTAACATTGTGTAGCATGCGCACCCAGAAGCTTGTATAAGCATACCGCTGTCTTTGAACGAGAGACACTTTAGTGACCAAAGCATCGGGACACTCTACTTAAGTCCTGCCGGGAGCAGAAGACAATAAAATACAAAATGTTAATTGTGCTGCTAATGCGATAGTTTCATGAAATTTACTTTGTTCGCTTATTTTACTAATGAACCCCTCAAAACAATAAATAAAATTCATTTCAAAATGGGTGGTGAACAACGTCAAATTAAAGATTATAAGGCAAATCAAGTAACTGATACTTCCAATACAACAAATAATAATACTCTCCTTATAATAATTACTGTTTGCGTATCAATTTAATATCATTCTAATACTAAAACTGTTTAACATGTACACCAAACATCTTAAAAATTAATACAAGAAAAAACCATCAAATAAAATAAGTGCATAAAAACAAAAAAAAAAACAAAACTAAACAAAAATGAAACCAAAGAAGACCGAGAAAACACCTGCAAGAAGAGCTAATACAACAATAAGCCCCATGAACAGATTAAAAATTTAACATAAATTAGATTTAATAAACATATTGAAAATTTGCAAGCCAAATTGTTGCAAATGTAACCATAATATATACAATGTGACAATCTGGCAACTCTGTGTATGTAATATAACGATCTGACAACTCTGATCTTATGTCAAAATGAATGGCCATGATGTCACCTGCGAAGTTGAACAAACGGAAATAATATTAAAACAACAAGTCAGAACTCATAAAAAGCGAAAGCGAATAAAACCAAAATACTAAGTGAGATTAGATTTCATTCATTTCCGTGACGAACGTCCGATTCACGTAATCGAACAAGAGATTAGAGTACTACGATGAGCTCACCTTGTTAACTAATAAGGTAAATCTGGTCTACGACAAGTGCTTGGCGATGGGCGGCTTTTCGTATCAGGACACAGACGCAACCTAACTGCCGTACTATTTGCCATTCGCCTGATTTGCCTTACAACACGGCCGTATTTGACACAATTCAGACAACCGACAATGAGCCGATATACTCCAAACTGCACCGTTAGCGGAAGCAGCCAAGAACCTTGAATGACACTGCATTGTTTACATACTTGAATTTGGAGCCATGCGTGGCTTAATTGAAATAGCTTATTGTTAGTCTTAATTTCAATTAACTTTCGCATTGACTGTATCAGCTCCGAACAACATTTTGAGTGTTTCGCTAGCAATAGCTTCTAAAGCCGATTCATTCCATAAAATTATTCTCATGTCGACACACTCCATTAATGGAAAAGAACAATATCGATTAAAATTACCCATTTGACCAAAATTCAAGCAATAATGAATAAATGAATCAAAAAAATAATTTTTTCCTGCATTTGGAGCTGAGAGTATAAAAATTGTGTTCTTTTTTTATCAATTACTCCCTATAAAATTGTTAAAAAATTTTTAATTTCTGCTTCATTATTATTAAATTGATATTCTAATATATCTGCTAGAACTGTAACTGACAAATTAATTGAAAAGTAATATTCTCTTATACTACACACTGGAGCATTAAAAAGTAAATTTTGTGGATCAACTGTTTTATAATAATTGTATAAACAAACGAAATCCATTTCATTAATACAATTTTTAACTATTCGCAAACAACTTGTAATTAATTTTGAATTAATATAAAAAAATTTAAACTCTTATGACATCCATATATGTAGATGAACTAAGAATATGGTTAATTGGAGATGTAGGATATTGACGTATAAATCCAATTACGGTCTCTCTTTCTTTTTTTTACACTCCTGGTACTTTCTGAATCTGATTGGACACTTGAAGTAATAATTTCATTATTTGACCATAAAGTGGATCGACACATGATTGTATTATGAATGTCGTCCGATAGTTCGCCTCCTTCCACCATTCCTGCTTCGGCTTTTTTGATATCTTCGTATCTTAGTCGTAAACATCCATTTTCACTACTTGGAAACCACGTTCTCCTCGAGAGCTCAAAGTGGACGTAATGCCTAAAAGTTTTTTCGAAATAGATTGCGATATTAACCCAGTGCTGTGTCGTAAACTTCCAGCTTGGAACAATTCTTCGAGAGAATCTTCTATTGATTGTATTTTCGGAACATTTGTAGAAAGAACATCTGCAGGAATTGTTGGAGTAGGTACAATCGCGGACAATGTAGATGTGATCGTTGTGCCAGGCAAGGAGCAAGATGGTCCCGGTAAATTTTCTATGTAATTCGTAGTTATCCACTCCACGGCTACGTCCGTCATTTGGGGCTCCGTAAAAACATTCGTTTTTTAAGAGTTCTTTCACTAAATGCTTTAATGAAAATGTTTCTAATAAGGTCTTCCGGTATATCAACTCTTGTATCACTAACGACAGTAAATCCACTAGAAGATGTAAAAACTTCTTCGTTTCGTACTGTTTCTAAGCGATCCAATTTTGGAAGAATGTCCACTAGAAGTCCAGGAGTCCACAGTATCATCATTAAACTCAATAGTGAGATCTCGTTTGAATCGTTTCTTGTCAAAGCTTTCTTCATTTCTTCTTCGACGTTTATCTCTATTTTCTTCGACTGAGTAACTTCCTTGGCTGCTTCTGCTGCCATACGTTTGCGATTCTTCTTTGTAATAATCGGAACTTGAGATAGTTCCTGAAAAAGATGTTGTGTTGATACGCGTTGACCATTCTCTCGGATATCCCCGTGGGACTGTGCTGGACTCGCACAGAGACTGCCGTCGAGAACTACTGTTACTGCTGGTCTGCTCGTCATTTTCACTTATTTCACTTTTTTCGAAAACAATTCCGGGAGAGTATTTATAACTGCACTCAGATTCACTGTTTGAACACATTTGATTTCACACTCATTATGTTGCTGCTTTTGTACAATTTTTGCAATACACACATGTAAAATTATAACACAATACTACGATGACGACGACGACAACGACAACGACGACCAACCGGTTCGCACAGTCATTTATTTTTCTATCCAATCATGGCTTTATCATGGACTACGGCCGATAGCCGATTGGCAGATCAATCTTGTACGCGTAGAAAATAAGAAAAAAAAATTGAGAAACAAAATTTAGAAAATAAGAAAAAAATTCAGAAACAAAAAGCTCTAAAGCTCTTGTACTCTCCGCTCTCTTATTGATGTTCTTGTGGTTCGATTAACTTTTGCTATGTAACTTTTAATGACGCTCTTTTCATTGTCCTCAGAGCTTTTGTCTATTTAAAACATTTAACCTAATGCATAATTTGAAAGGAAAAATTTGAATTAAAGTAAATTATCCCTCCCTTATTAAATTTGATTACCACATTCAGATCCTTTTATATATAATAGCATACATATACACCCTTATTACTTTTTACATATAAATAAAAAGTTATTCACAGCAGTGATCCTTAATTGAATTGAAAACATGTGATTGAGTACAAAATACTAAATCAAAATAATCTTTAAAATGAATAAAATTAGTATTTGAATAAGTTACACAATACACTGAACAAAAATTTACGCATATTCATATATTAAAAAAAAAACAAATAATAATTTAGCAATTTTATTTTTGTGATTACGCAAAGTACACTGAATAAGAATGAATATCTTCATATAAGCCAATAAAATAATAACTAGAACAATTTAATTTGAGAAAAATATAAATTAAATAAATAAATAAAATGCCTTTAAGAAATAAATATTCAAATATTAGTTTTTAAGCATTCATAAATTACTCTCTATAAACCAAACGAAAATAATATAAACATATAAAACAAAATAAAAACAAACAAAAATTCCAATTGCTAATATTAAGAAAAAATGTTAAACATGAAATTTAAAACTGAAAAACCACCTTAAACGTTAGGATTAGTTTTGTAGTTACTTTACTTTTCTCTCTAAAATTGAAATTACTAGACCAATCACAGCACCTAATACCGTTAATATTGTCGCGGTGCTTGTGCCAACTTGCATCGTGTTCTGCGTACTTTGAATTCCTTTCCTTTCCCCCATCTTGGGATCGAAATTTTTGACGGTATCCGTAGGTTCGGCCTCAATAATGAAGGTCTTATCCCCGATGCTTTTATCGAAGACTTGCATCGTATTCTGCGTACTTTGGATGCCTTCCCTTTCATTGATCTTGGCTTCGCAATTTTCGACGGTATCCGTAGGTTCGTCCTCAATAATGACGGTCTTATTCGCGATGCTATTAACTAAGACTTGCATCGTATTCTGCGATGCTTTTATCGAAGTCTTGCATCGTATTCTGCGTACTTTGGATGCCTTCTCTTTCATCGATGGCTTCGAAATTTCCGACGTTCTGGATTTTTTCATTCTTGACAAAAAATTGAAAAGTGCAAGTATAATAATGATAAGAAATGCTATAAGGAATGCTATTAGCCCGCCTAGGAGCCCTATAACTTTCAACAATGTTGACCACAATATACCATGTTTTCGAACCAGCACCTCGAATTTATCGATGACTCTCGGGGGAAGATTCTCATAAATGATAATGCATTTCTTTTCCGACAAATACAGTGTGCCTATTAACATTCCACCATCCATCTCGGCTCGGCAGACATAAACATTTTCTTCTTGTCCAGGGCTTGTTTCAACAGAGACTGAATTGGCTCCCACAAATCCATCGAAGCTGCGCACCCAGTGATATCTGTTGTGAGGATCAACAAGCAGCTCGAAGTTGGTTGCTGCAAAAGCGGCTTCTTTGGTGCAATAAGTAGTATAGCCAGTTACCGCTCTGACACGTGCTGGCAGGAAAGAGCCCTCATGATGCACGCGTCCCACGAAGTTATTGTAGCCCTCCAAATCGGAGCCGCCGCTTACAGTGTATTCGGGGAACGCCTTCGACTTGTCGAATTGGACCCAAGTATCAGTATTATCATAAAAATACAACCAGCATGCAAGTAGGACCACCAGGCCTCCAATAAGACAATATTTCGTGTTTCGAAATATAATTTTATAGTTCAGTAAGCCTTTAAAAACTGTGAATAAATATGTTCATAAAATTGATTAATTGAAAACTGTTTTTTATTTCACATTAGTTTGTCAATTGCTTGTTTCTAATTTTAACATTGACAGGATGGGTTAAAGCACAGTTTATAGACTGACCAAAATTTTGGCTAGCGAAATTGCATTATATTTCGCTTGTGGGACCTAAAAACAAAGCGGTCTACTGAGAGGCAATTGTGTAATGAATTTATTTTACTGCATTTATAAGTACACTTTCTTCTTGAAGATTCGAATCATTTCTCATTCATAATTTGCTATTTTCACCTTGATGCACTTTCCGCTTATTTTCGAAGCGAAATATTTCGCTACCATCTGTTCAAATGAAGTTCCACATTGTTGACAACTTTTTGATCTGTAAACTATGCTTAAGGTGCGAAATGTAACCAATTCAATTGAACCATTATCTTACCCAGCACCAGGCCTCTAAAAATATATTTTATCGCAGCTCGAAACATTGTTTTAACTCTCCAATGAGCTAATTACTCTGAAGCTACGTGCTAAACCTTCTCACCAACGAGAGCAGATAAACGACACGTTCGATCTTCTAGAGCTATGTTGGACAACTAAATTAGCTGCAGCAGCCGTCAAATTAGCCAACGTCCTTTATCTAGAGAGAGCGCTGAATAAAGAGAGAGCGCTGCTGATGCTATGCTGCAGCTTTCAGAACAACAAACTAACTGCAGCAGCTGTCAGATCAGCGAACGCTCTTTATCGAGACAGAGAGAGAGAGAGAGAGAGAGAGAGAGAGAAGAGAGAGAGAAAGAGAGCGCTGCACCAAGATAGCGCTGTATAATCGCATAATTTGTATTGCTGTGTGCAAACCAACTCAAGCTGTACAATATGGACAAGTTGGACGAAGCAACTCTCAGTAAGAGAGAAAGGTCACCACCGGTCCAGTGAGAAAGGTCACGTTGTTCAAGAGATTACTCTTCATGCGGATGAACGAGAATGAGAACATGCAAATGCATATTGCAAATTTTGTGAACAGTCAACAGAGATTACTCAAACCATAGCAAAATCTGGTTGTAGCATTAGAATCAAGTGATGAATTACCAAAGTTTAGTACTTTGAAGGCTAAATCATGAAGAATGCGATAGACGCAAGAATGAAGAACGTGAATGAAAATAATGAACATGCTTTTTTAAGCAAAGAGAGCGCAAATAAAATAGCTAATGAGAGCGCAAATAAGAAAGACAAAGTAAGCAAAAACCGAAACAGAAAAATGAAGTGTTACAATTGCGGTAAAATTGGCCACATTGCACCCGAATGTAGGTCCAAAGCGAACGAAGAGAATGTAAAAGGAAGAGATAATTATATTCCATATTTTAAGTGCAAAAAACAGAGATCGGCTGCTTAATAAATCAGCGTGGTGCTTAGATGGCGGCGCCACATCACTTATGTGTGCAAATCAAAATATGTTTAATTCGTTTGAACAATGCACTGATACAGTCAGTTTTGCTGGTGACAAGTCACTATAAGTAGTCGGAAGTAGTCATGATTAAAACGAAATCTTCAACAGTATAACTTAAAAACGTGTTTTATGTACCACAATTACAATGCAGCTTTATTTCGGTGAGCAGATTAGTAAAAGGAGGCTGCAGTGTGACGAAAACGGTAAAATGCTGATTATTGCAAATCATAGAAGCATTTTATTTCTGTGTGAAATAACCAAATCAATAAATGTTGTGTACGTAAGTGGAAATGGTGGCAGTGAGGACATTATGAAGTATCATAAGAGATATGGACATCTGAACAAGCAAAGCCTCAAAGAGTTAAATAATATGAAATTGGTGCGTGAAATGAACTTCCACAGCACAAGCGAATTGGACTGTAAAATATGCCTACAGTGTAAGTGTTGCGCAAAGCCATTTAATATGTCGGTCAGCAAAAGTGAGGATGTTTTAAACCTCAAACGCAGGATCCCGTTACTTTGTTACCATTATTAATGATAAGTCACGTTATGTTAACGTATATTTTATCAAAAATAAATCAGAAGATTTAAATGTGTTTAAGAACTATAAGAACACGGTGGAATGCGAAACGGAAAAACGGATCAAAGTACTTCGCAGTGACAATGGCAGAGAATATGTCAACAACGAGTTTGACGTATTTCTGAGACAAAATGGGATCGTCCGCCAATTAAGTGTGCAAAATGGAGCTGCATGCAGAAAGGATGAATCGCACCCTCGTGGAGATGGCGCGATATATGTATGAAATTTACAGAAGTGCAGTGCAACAGAAGAAGCAGCAGCAGATCCAGTAGCAGAGACAGAAACAGAGGCAGCGATGAAGATAACGGTAACACCGATACCAAGATGATAAAGATCACGAAACCAACAAAAGAGATATCAGCAAGAAAAGTAACCGGCGTGAAAGAATCAGTGGGCAAGGATGGCGAAGACCAGACGAGTCTTCTGAGCAGTGATGACGTCATAACAACAGCAACTGTGGAAGAAGCATTTGAAAGTCCACAGGCGATCGAATGGCATAATGCCATGGCAGAGGAATTCGGAGCACTGAAAGTGAATGGAACTCAGGATTCAGCCGAATTACCATCCAATCATAAGGCGATTGGATGCAGATGGGTCTATGAACTAAAGCGTGGCAAAAATGGCACCATAGAAGGATACAAGGCTAGGCTAGTGGCAAGGGGTTGCAGCCAACAATATGGAGTGAACTATGACGAAACGTTTTCGCCAGTAGTGCGATATGCGACAAAAAGGATGGTGTTGGCCATACCAGCTGAACTGGAGCTACATGTGCACCAACTAAAAACCACATAAATATAATCGTAGTCTATGATATGGATGATATGATGATATGTTCGTCAGATATCGGTGAGTTGGCCAGTTTAAAAAAGAGTATATCTTGTATTTTCCAGATGGTTGATAAGGGCCATATAGATCATTTTCTTGGTATGGATATCAATCGGATGGGCATATCAGGGGCGATGACGATCACTCAGCAGCAGCATGTGTTGCAGTTGCTTAAGAAGTTTGGCATGGAAGCGTGTCGTCCAGCATCAGTTCCGTTGGCGTCCGGGTACACCACCAAATGTGAGAGCCAACTTTGTAAAATAGTCAACCAGGCAGAGTACCAGTCACTGATCGGATCATTAATGTACCTAGCAGTTACATCCAGACCTAACATTTTACATTCAGTATGTAAGCTGCCCCAACGGAATACGGATCCGTGGGGAAACCCCAGTGTATTGGGGTCATATATAAATTTTGTTGGTTAATATATCCACCTACCATCGGTTTTTGGAATTTCTGAAAAATAATGAATGGTTAGCTTAGGGCAGCCAATTACTTTTTTTCTTTGACAGTGCTCGATTTGAACTGTGAGCCACTGTAGATATACGTAATCACTGCGTGCGAGAAGTTTTTAGTAAGCTTGTGATTCAGGTGGAATATTGTCCAACGATTCAAATGATGGCAGATATCTTAAATAAGAATTTGAACAAGTCAAAACATGAAAATTGTAATAGGTTGCTTGGTCTAAAATTAATTGTTAATAATGTGTATTGAGGGGGGATGTTGAAAATATCAATATAACATTATCGATTACTTGTGTTAATAACAGGGATATCGATACTGCAATCGATACCCCAACTAGATGTATGCATACAGTGAATAAATCTTCTTCTTTGACAAACCGCCTAAACAAGCGCATCACACTTTTTATCGCGTGAAAAACCCAGCAAGACTAACAATATGGTATTTCTACTAAGCCACACAGGGCTACAAATGCAAGTACGTAAAATATTAATTATCATTCCAAGTTCTTTGCTGCTGACGCCTACATACTCCCCCCGTTAAAAGATTCCCTTTCAACCGTATTCTCAATAGGAGTCAGGTACATCTTGTTGACGGCTTCTTGCTGGTTTACATTACAGGACAAACGCATCCGGCGTCCAATCCTATCGACAGCGGTGCGGGCATACTGACGAACACCATACCGACTCTCCTCATCGATAAAAGGTAACTCCGGATGAATGCGATTCCCGATGATGGACCAACGCTTGCTCGTCAGTGATGCCATCTTGGAAACGCCCAGCACCTTTTTGACGGTGCCATTGTTCCTCTTGAGCAGCTCCTGGACTTCCACATGACTGCACACAGTGGCTCCATGGCGAGGCGCATGTGTGCATCATTCTGCTGGCTATTTTAATAGACAATGGCGCCGCACAGATTGTCCTTCTTCAGCATGGGGAGCAGCTTCAGTCCATCCTTCGACAGCAGGTCCAGTTTGAGTTGCATTTGCTGCAGCTCCGTATCCGACGGGGCGATAGCCATATCGATCAGTATGGACTTGCGATTGTCAACGAACGCAGTGCCTTGGCGGAGATGACACCATGTTACCGCAAGTTACGCATGTTAACCTGATCACGAAATCGCTGACTAGCTTTCCTCAGGCAACAAATGCTTGGTATCATCAAGTTTCAAACGATCAACTTTCGACTCCATGTGTCGGAGTGGCGACGTCAAGCTGCCTTTTTAATCTCAAGACCAATATCCAAAACAGCGATTGGAAGCTGATGTGAAGCTCACTACCTATTTCATCGTAATCAAGCCGCTCCAGACTTCTATGAAAATGGTCAAATGCGTCTAGCATGTCGTACAGTTGCTCCAAGTAGAACTTAATTTGCACTGAATCGCCCGAAGCTATCACTGACACCGGCCACGCTACGTCAAACTTCTGTATCACCTCATATTTATCTTAAGCCTTCCGCTTATAAAACGCAAATTTGGCAGGCACACTATCAGCGGACGTGACTGCGTTTATATTTATGCGTAACGCTCGCACAATATTGCAGCCCAATGATCAAATTAGCGAAAACAGTAAGATTCACATGAAAGAGCGGTTTCTATGTAACCAATCGCCCACGCGCAGCTGCTTATGTACATGAAAAAAGTTCACGAGAGCTCAAGCGAAGCAGCTACACACACTAAACGACGATTGAGTAGCCGATTTCTAAATGCACCTGTCTTTTTATGTGTTATGCTTTGCTGTTCTTATTATATACTTTGCATATGTAATTATGCCTGTTCAAATGTTTTAATGCACAACACAAGAAAAAGATCACTTGTACTTTATTTATGTACGATATAAAAGTACGATTCACGTCGGGGCACGAAATTCAAGTGCGTAAACAATTCATTATCATTCCAAGTTCTTTGTAGCTGACGCCAACACATCAAGCAAGCAAAATAATCAAAATCAGCTTAACGAGAAAATGCAACACTCACGGGCATAACGCTGAGAAAATCCATAGGTTGGATTATTCAGAATAAAGGGGAATGGCACACGTGACCTTCTCAAAGCTAAACAACCACGCGGTCGCTTTCATAATATTTAGGTTAAAGCATTTTATATAAATAACGGCCTGCTCGTCAGAGCAGCCAGTTCGAATCTTATCGTCGACTCCGCGCGTCTGATTACACACTATACGTGTTTCAGACATATGTATATAGTGACATATCCAGATCACGCAGATCTCTCATGTCCACATTCACTGCAACCACAACAGCAGCGCACAAGAATTAAAACTCCGTCTCAGCATAAACATAAACAAATCCAACAGAGCCAGCACACAATAATTAAAAGCCCAGATCCCAGAATCAAACGCCGTAAATAAACAAATCCAACAGAACCAGCAGCCGCAAGAATTAAAAGCCCAGATCAGAATAAGACGTGATTTTGAATAAATAATTTCATTGTTTACTAATCGAAACCGTTATAGAATTTTCAATTCTCCAATATCAGATGGTGCACTTAACTCTCAAAATATAATTGGAGCAATTTCAATTCTCCAAATATATAATTATATATATTATGTATACTTAAACGATATTTGCTATTTATACAACGATGACTCTCGGGTGTGTGTTTGTGTATGTATAGATTTTTTTATTTGCTCTTTTAGAGCAAAAGGCATTTGGGCTTCTTCCGCATTTTAACTTGCAGTGCAGCCCTGGTTCCTGTCTCGAAAACTTCTCGGACACCCTCCTTGGACGTGGCCGAACATTCCAAATAGGCAAAGGCATTTATCTTCTCAGCCATAGCGCGTCCCTCCAGCGGCTTTTTTTGCCGGATCCTGCACGAAACCAAAATAATTATAGTTTTAAATGACGACACGTAATGAGTATTAATGAAGAACTTACCCGAATTGTGTTCGGATTATTTCGCAAATCTTTCTTATTGCCTACCAAAATGATTGAAACATTGGGAAAAAAATTTTTAAGCTGAAAATAATACTGTTAATATAAATATACAGTTTGTAAGTAAACAATTTTAAATTCCAAACGACTGCTTATCTCTGGCGTACATTTTTCGGGTATATTTTCTGGCGAATCGGGTGAACCCACTGAGAAACACATAAGTATAACATCAGTGTAAATGCACAGAAATAGAATCACGTCATTATAATCGAGTGTAGAGGTTTCTCTGGTAGTATAAATAATTAGGTATATATGCGAATGCATATAGATAGCAAAACCCAAGGAACTGGCGGAAATGCCAAACGTATTAATCAGACACAATACCTAGAATGACGTGAACGACAGCCCCACACATGCACAAACACACACAGACACAGATACATACGTATGTACATCACATGTAAGCGCTTTCCAAACACAACACACAAGCGCAGCCATATTGCGTTGTGGAAATTGTACATACAAAAAAAAAATAAACTTATAAAAATATTAGAAACGCTAAACATTTCGCAAATAACCGAAAATCAAAAATAAAACTCAAAACGTGACTTAATGCAATTCAAAATGGCATATACCAGTATTTTTTTTTGTTTTGTCTTTTTTTTTTTTGGCTTATCTTATTACAATTGAGAGCGAGAGCGTGATGTGCTCTTGGCTCCAAAAGTGAGCGCCGGTAACAATTGGTTGAGGGGGGAACGAGAGCGACAGAGAGACATACGTATGTACATATATAGTGAGCCAGAGAGGGAGAGAGAATGAGAGAGAGCGCGGGCAGCAGCGCGCAAAACTGTATGTGCGCAACAGGCTTGTATAAGAAGAATAAAAAGAGCAAGAGCACACAGCAAGAAAAGGAAGGAAGGGAGCTCTTGCTATACAAGTACATTTTTAGTATTAGTAGGTGTGTGCATGTGTATGCGTGCGTGCGTATAGTATATAAATCTGCTCGTTCGATATATGCGCAAAAAGAGTAGGGGGCAAGAATGGGAGAACGAGCGGGTGTCTACTTTGCCTGTCTACTTGTCTGCCTTCCAACAATTGATATTGACTCACAACTTTTTTTACAACAGAAAAAAAAAAACTCAAAGCAAGAACGATGATCAGATGATTTTGCATGCTGTGAGACTAGACGAGTTGCGATGGAACGAGCACAAAGCACAAATGAATATGAAATCAAATCTACAATTGCTAAAAGGCATTTCTGTTATTAACGAAAATAAAAGAAAATGCCTAAGTATTAAATTAGCAAGAACTTATCGCAAAAAGTTGTTTGATTAACAAGAAAAAGAAAAAAGCATTAATCATTTGCTTATCTTAAGGGAGGGATTCATAAAAAGTGGGCTATAAAGCAGAGCTTACCTGTCTGCCATCTACTTCGATATTGGCGACATAATTCTCGAAGACGGTAGGCACATAGACCTCGGGGAATTGGTCTCTGCTGAAGACGAGCAGAACTTATTCATAATTTGCTGTTCTCACCTTGATGCACTTTCCGCTTCTTTGTTGGCTTTCCGGTAAAAGTCCGTCAAAATATATCTAGGTTTATTATTATGATACCGTCGAATCCACACAAATGAGTTAACATTGTGCAATTTAGTTTAGCGGTCTCTAAATCGGTTGTCAAAATTCCGGAGCGAAATATTTCGCTACCAGTTTTTTTAATGAAATTTTACATCGATAACTATATGATCTGGAAACTATGCTTAAGGTGCGAAATTTAACCAATTCAATTGAACCATTCTTTTACCCAGCACCAGGCCTTTAAAAATATATTTTATCGCAGCTCGAATGAAAAAAGGACACGTAGTAGCTTAAGCTAATAGCTAGGACACCAGTATAATACGCTTCCTAAAATGCAAAACAGCTGACTGCCGACTAATCAATAGTCAACTCGACCATGAAGACATGTTCAGTGGATCAATCCTGCCTAACAACTTGGAAGGCACAATAAAAATCGACACGGAACCAATGGACCTAAAGGGCACATTCCTCATTCAGATTGAAAACTCTACAGTCAGGGTAGCATAAGATCGAAGGTGGTGACATTTGCTACTCCAACTAATAGCGGAAAAGTCAGAAGTCGAAGAAGTACTTACATTGCAAATGCTTAAGGAAATAAATAAAAAACCCCTAATAAATAGCAGCACAACGACGATAACGGTGAATTTATCACTCTCAATCACACTTTTCATCTTAATAAATGTGATGGATCAGGCAAAAGACTATCTCATGGATGTACTTAGAGCAGATAATCAAAACTCTAAGTTCAGTGCAAGAACTTGCAACCCACATTTAAAAAACAGAATAACAATTTTCAAGAATATTGTCAAATTTGTATAGGCACTAAAAGTAATATAAGTCAATGTTTAAAATTTAGAAATAAGACTTCTATCGAAAGGCTTGAAAAAGTGAATAACAAAAAAAAAGGAAAAACATGCATAAAATGGGGATGCAATAAGAAGGAACTATGTTCAATATGCAACAAAAGAAAAGAAAAGCAATACTTTAAACCCCAATTATTAAAATAACATCAAGAAATGCGGAATATGAGAATGTAAGGGCTGTAATTGGTAGTGGGGGTCTCAAAGTCCCAACATGTGTGAAGAAGCAGTAGAAATTCTAAAATTGCCTAAAGTAAGAACGCTCTCAGAAATCAGTGGTGTATGTTCAGAATGCTTCATACGGGTGATCCGGTTGTAACTCAATTTTTGGATTATCAAATTCACGATTTCTGCCATTTAACGCCCAAAAAGGTAACTGTTGATTTCTATACTTGTAGAAAAGCCATTGGACTCAAGCAAACCAATCAAAATCAGATTAAGAAGAAAACAATCACGCGCATAAGGCATTTTCTCAGCCATAGGTTGGATTACTGAGAAAAAAGGTCACTCAACCACCCTTCCTTACTTACATTTCCCCAAGAGGGAATGGCACACCGTGGATTCCGATATTCTTGACCTTCTCAAAGCTAAACAATCGCGTTGAGCAGGCATTTTACGATAAGAAACAACAAGTTTTGACTGTAATACATATCACATGATTTTTATTCAGATTTAATTAGCTATGAACTATGGATTCTGGTGAAATGAAGATAGTACAGATAGATTACAGTTACTACAATTGTATTGTAATTAAATAAATAATATGTATGTATATATATATAACAAATTAGATACCAAATAAAGATAAACATAAAATCAAGTAATATATATATAATAAAAACTCAAACAGACAATGAAGTGATCACAAAGAAAGAAAAATATATAACAAACTTAAAAAACCCTGCAGCTTGAAGCGCAGAAGTAATTCATTATCATTGTAAATAAAATAAGCAAAAGTTTTGTTACATTTTTTTTTTCTGTGTTCTCAAGACAATTCAGTTCGCTGTGAATGAATAAAACCTGTGGACAAGGTTCACGAAGTGAAAGGACTGTTCATGTAATATAACATTCCATTTCAATTCCATTTCAATATAAAAATCAATAAATATTACATTCAAAAACACTAAAACGTGCCCCATTGAATATACAATATTAAACAAAAACAAACACATTTAACACACACACAACATACAAATTTAACAACAACAACACCGTTTACGAGAAGGACTTCATCGTGGAGTAATTTGGGTGAATGCTTGTGCTGTTTGTCCCACCACAAAGGGCAGCGCAGGCTTTTGCATGCGGACGGACAAAATGCAAATTAACAAAAGGAGATAGTGAGAAAGAAAAAAAAATTGAGAGCTAGCTAGCGCGAGCGTGAGCGGGGTTCCTCGTAAGCGTGAGCGTAAGCTTAGATCATGATTAAGCTCTAAAGCTCTTGTACTCTCCGCTCTCTTAGATATTGATGTTCTTGTGGTTCGATTAACTTTTGCAATGTAACATTAAATGCCGCTCCTTTCATTGTGCTCAGAGCTTTTATTAAATTTGATTACCACATTCAGATCCTTTTATATATAATAGCATACATATACACCCTTATTACTTTTTACATATAAATAAAAAGTTATTCACAGCAGTGATCCTTAATTGAATTGAAAACATGTGATTGAGTACAAAATACTAAATCAAAATAATCTTTAAAATGAATAAAATTAGTATTTGAATAAGTTACACAATACACTGAACAAAAATTTACGCATATTCATATATTAAAAAAAAAACAAATAATAATTTAGCAATTTTATTTTTGTGATTACGCAAAGTACACTGAATAAGAATGAATATCTTCATATAAGCCAATAAAATAATAACTAGAACAATTTAATTTGAGAAAAATATAAATTAAATAAATAAATAAAATGCCTTTAAGAAATAAATATTCAAATATTAGTTTTTAAGCATTCATAAATTACTCTCTATAAACCAAACGAAAATAATATAAACATATAAAACAAAATAAAAACAAACAAAAATTCCAATTGCTAATATTAAGAAAAAATGTTAAACATGAAATTTAAAACTGAAAAACCACCTTAAACGTTAGGATTAGTTTTGTAGTTACTTTACTTTTCTCTCTAAAATTGAAATTACTAGACCAATCACAGCACCTAATACCGTTAATATTGTCGCGGTGCTTGTGCCAACTTGCATCGTGTTCTGCGTACTTTGAATTCCTTTCCTTTCCCCCATCTTGGGATCGAAATTTTTGACGGTATCCGTAGGTTCGGCCTCAATAATGAAGGTCTTATCCCCGATGCTTTTATCGAAGACTTGCATCGTATTCTGCGTACTTTGGATGCCTTCCCTTTCATTGATCTTGGCTTCGCAATTTTCGACGGTATCCGTAGGTTCGTCCTCAATAATGACGGTCTTATTCGCGATGCTATTAACTAAGACTTGCATCGTATTCTGCGATGCTTTTATCGAAGTCTTGCATCGTATTCTGCGTACTTTGGATGCCTTCTCTTTCATCGATGGCTTCGAAATTTCCGACGTTCTGGATTTTTTCATTCTTGACACAAAATAAAAAAGTGCAAGTATAATAATGATGAGGATAACAAGCACAATTATAAAACGAAGTGCATTCATAAGAAATGCTATTAGCCCGCCTAGGAGCCCTATAACTTTCAACAATGTTGACCACAATATACCATGTTTTCGAACCAGCACCTCGAATGTATCGATGACTCTCGGGGGAAGATTCTCATAAATGATAATGCATTTCTTTTCCGACAAATACAGTGCGCCAATTAACATTCCACCATCAATATCGGCTCGGCAGACATAAACCTTTTCTTCTTGTCCAGGTCTTGTTTCAACAGAGACTGAATTGGCTCCCACAAATCCACCGAAGCTGCGCACCCAGTGATATCGGTTGATAGGATCAACAAGCAGCTCGAAGTGGGTTGCTGCAAAAGCGGCTTCTTTGGTGCAATAAGTAGTATAGCCAGTTACCGCTCTGACACGTGCTGGCAGGAAGGAGCCCTCATGATGAACGCGTCCCACGAAGTTATTGTAGCCCTCCAAATCGGAGCCGCCGCTTACAGTGTATTCGGGGAACGCCTTCGACTTGTCGAATTGGACCCAAGTATCAGTATTATCATAAAAATACAACCAGCATGCAAGTAGGACCACCAGGCCTCCAATAAGACAATATTTCGTGTTTCGAAATATAATTTTATAGTTCAGTAAGCCTTTAAAAACTGTGGACAAATAGGTCCATAAAATTGATTAATTGAAAACTGTTTTTTATTTCACATTAGTTTGTCAATTGCTTGTTTCTAATTTTAACATTGACAGGATGGATTAAAGCACTGTTTATAGACTGACCAAAATTTTCGCGAGCGAAATTGCATTATATTTCGCTTGTGGGACCTAAAAACAAAGCGGTCTACTGAGAGGCAATTGTGTAATGAATTTATTTTACTGCATTTATAAGTACACTTTCTTCTTGAAGATTCGAATCATTTCTCATTCATAATTTGCTTTTTTCACCTTGATGCACTTTTAGTTTATTTTCGAAGCGAAATATTTCGCTACCATCTGTTCAAATGAAGTTCCACATTGTTGACAACTTTTTGATCTGTAAACTATGCTTAAGGTGCGAAATGTAACCAATTCAATTGAACCATTATCTTACCCAGCACCAGGCCTCTAAAAATATATTTTATCGCAGCTCGAAACATTGTTTTAACTCTCCAATGAGCTAATTACTCTGAAGCCACGTGCTAAACCTTCTCACCAACGAGAGCAGATAAACGACACGTTCGATCTTCTAGAGCTATGTTGGACAACTAAATTAGCTGCAGCAGCCGTCAAATTAGCCAACGCCCTTTATCTGGAGAGAGCGCTGAATAAAGAGAGAGCGCTGCTGATGCTATGCTGCAGCTTTCAGAACAACAAACTAACTGCAGCAGCTGTCAGATCAGCGAACGCTCTTTATCGAGACAGAGAAAGAGAGCGCTGCACCAAGATAGCGCTGTATAATCGCATAATTTGTATTGCTGTGTACAAACCAACTCAAGCTGTACAATATGGACAAGTTGGACGAAGCAAATTATGGTTCGTGGTTAGAGGTGATTACTCTCTCAGTAAGAGAGAAAGGTCACCACCGGTCCAGTGAGAAAGGTCACGTTGTGCAAGAGATTACTCTTCATGCGGATGAACGAGAATGAGAACATGCAAATGCATATTGCAAATTTTGTGAGCAGTCAACAGAGATTACTCAAACCATAGCAAAATCTGGTTGTAGCATTAGAATCACGTGATGAATTACCAAAGTTTAGTACTTTGAGGCTAAATCATGAAGAATGCGATAGACGCAAGAATGAAGACCGTGAATGAAAATAATGAACATGCTTTTTTATCTTCAACAGTATAACTTAAAAACGTGTTTTATGTACCACAATTACAATGCAGCTTTATTTCGGTGAGCAGATTAGTAAAAGGAGGCTGCAGTGTGACGAAAACGGTAAAATGCTGATTATTGCAAATCATAGAAGCATTTTATTTCTGTGTGAAATAACCAAATCAATAAATGCTGTGTTCGTAAGTGGAAATGGTGGCAGTGAGGACATTATGAAATATCATAAGAGATATGGACATCTGAACAAGCAAAGCCTCAAAGAGTTAAATAATATGAAATTGGTGCGTGAAATGAACTTCCACAGCACAAGCGAATTGGACTGTACAATATGCCTACAGTGTAAGTGTTGCGCGAAGCCATTTAATAAGTCGGTCAGCAAAAGTGAGGATGTTTTAAACCTCAAACGCAGGATCCCGTTACTTTGTTACCATTATTAATGATAAGTCACGTTATGTTAACGTATATTTTATCAAAAAATAAATTAGAAGATTTAAATGTGTTTAAGAACTATAAGAACACGGTGGAATGCGAAACGGAAAAACGGATCAAAGTACTTCGCAGTGACAATGGCAGAGAATATGTCAACAACGAGTTTGACGTATTTCTGAGACAAAATGGGATCGCCCGCCAATTAAGTGTGCAAAATGGAGCTGCATGCAGAAAGGATGAATCGCACCCTCGTGGAGATGGCGCGATATATGTATGAAATTTACAGAAGTGCAGTGCAACAGAAGAAGCAGCAGCAGATCCAGTAGCAGAGACAGAAACAGAGGCAGCGATGAAGATAACGGTAACACCGATACCAAGATGATATAGATCACGAAACCAACAAAAGAGATATCAGCAAGAAAAGTAACCGGCGTGAAAGAATCAGTGGGCAAGGATGGCGAAGACCAGACGAGTCTTCAGAGCAGTGATGACGTCATAACAACAGCAACTGTGGAAGAAGCATTTGAAAGTCCACAGGCGGCTTCTTTGGTGCAATAGGTAGTATAGCCAGTTACCGCTCTGACACGTGCTGGCAGGAAGGAGCCCTCATGATGAACGCGTTTCACGAAGTTATTGTAGCCCTCCAAATCGGAGCCGCCGCTTACAGTGTATTCGGGGAACGCCTTCGACTTGTCGAATTGGACCCAAGTATCAGTATTATCATAAAAATACAACCAGCATACAAGTAGGACCACCAGGCCTCCAATAAGACAATATTTCGTGTTTCGAAATATAATTTTATAGTTCAGTAAGCCTTTAAAAACTGTGGACAAATATGTCCATAAAATTGATTAATTGAAAACTGTTTTTTATTTCACATTAGTTTGTCAATTGCTTGTTTCTAATTTTAACATTGACAGGATGGGTTAAAGCACTGTTTATAGACTGACCAAAATTTTCGCGAGCGAAATTGCATTATATTTCGCTTGTGGGACCTAAAAGCAAAGCGGTCTACTGAGAGGCAATTATGTAATGAATTTATTTTTTCCGCCTTTACCGCATTTATAAGTACACTTTCTTCTTGAAGATTCGAATCATTTCTCATTCATAATTTGCTATTTTCACCTTGATGCACTTTCCGCTTATTTTCGAAGCGAAATATTTCGCTACCATCTGTTCAAATAAAGTTCCACATTATTGACAACTTTTTGATCTGTAAACTATGCTTAAGGTGCGAAATTTAACGAATTCAATTGATCCATTCTCTTACCCAGCACCAGGCCTTTAAACATATAGTATATCGCAGCTCGAAACATTGTTTTAACTGTCCAATGAGTTATTAAAGACTGTGGATTATTACAATTGTTGTACCTTTTTTTGCGCTGCCTATATTGACTTAACTTATCAATAGTGCTTTTCTTATCTTATCAATAGTGTTTTTCTTATCTTAATAATAGTGCTTTTCTTATCTTATCAATTGTGCAGTTAAGATAAGAAATACCTGGAAATACTTTTCATTCATTATGTTTAGGTGATTCAATCTTAAAAAGAAAGAACGTTGCAGTCGGACACAACCGAATGCACAAAACTCTTATAACACAAGGCGAAGAACAGGTTGGATGTAGCCAAGAAATACCAATCTTTGTAGAAGGCTCCCCGAACCCTATTATCCAAGGCTTTGTGAATTTTTGAGGGCATTATTGAAAAAAATGTTGGAGGAGTTTCCAAGTAATTTACCAATTTCCAATTCAGAAGCATTCAGGCTTTTGCGAAATTTGAGGGCAAGATTAGGAAAAGGAATCCATAGGAAAAAATACTCTCTACTAATAATGTTACATTAATAAATCGAATAAAAAGAGACAACAAAATAAATAAATTAAGGTTAAAAAACATAATTAAATGCAATCAACAAATATTGGTAATTAAAGAAATTTGCGAAACCCATTATGAAAAAAGGACATGTAGTAGCTTAAGCTAATAGCTAGGACACCAGTATAATACGCTTCCTAAAATGCAAAACAGCTGACTGCCGACTAATCAATAGTCAACTCGACCATGAAGACATGTTCAGTGGATCAATCCTGCCTAACAACTTGGAAGGCACAATAAAAATCGACAAGGAACCAATGAAACTAAGGGGAACATTCCTCATTCAGTTTGAAAACTTTACAGTCAGGGTAGCATAAGGTCAAAGGTGGAGACATTTGCTACTCCAACTAATAGCGGAAAAGTCAGAAGTCGAAGAAGTACTTACGTTGCAAATGCTTAAGGAAATAAATATCAATAATACAAGGAAACTAAAACCCCCAATAAATAGCAGCACAACCACGATAACGGTGAATTTAGCACTCTCAATCACACTTTTCATCTTAATAAATGTGATGGATTAGGCAAAAGACTATCTCATGGATGTACTTAGAGCAGATACTCAAAACTCTAAGTTCAGTGCAAGAACTTGCAACCCACATTTAAAAAGCAGAATAACAATTATATAAAATATAAGTCAATGTTTTAAATTTAGAAATAAAACTTCTATCGAAAGGCTTGAAAAAGTGAATAACAGGGGATGCACTAAGAAGGAACTATGTTAAATATGCAACAAAAGAAAAGAAAAGCACTAGTATCAAACCCAAATTATTAAAATAAAATAAAAAAACGGGGAATATGATAGTGTAAGGGCTGTAAATGGTAGTGGGGGTCTCAAAGTACCAACATTTCTGAAGAAGCAGTAGGAATTCTAAAATTGCCTAAAGAATGAACGTGTTCAGAATGCTTCATACGGGTGATCCGGTTGTAACTCAATTTTTGGTATGTCAAATTCACAATTACTGGCATTTAACGCCCAAAAGGTATCTGTTGATTTCTATACTTGTAGGAAAGCCATTGGACTCAAGCAAACCAATCAAAATCAGATTAAGAAGAAAACAATCACGCGCATAAGGCATTTTCTCAGCCATAGTTTGTATTACTGAGAAAAAAGGTCACTCAACCACCCTTCCTTACTTACATTTCCCCAAGAGGGAATGGCACACCGTGGATTCCGATATTCTTGACCTTCTCAAAGCTAAACAATCGCGTTGAGCAGGCATTTTACGATAAGAAACAACAAGTTTTGACTGTAATACATATCACATGATTTTTATTCAGATTTAATTAGCTATGAACTATGGATTCTGGTGAAATGAAGATAGTACAGATAGATTACAGTTACTACAATTGTATTGTAATTAAATAATTAATATGTATGTATATATATTTTGTATACTTAAACGATATTTGCTATTTATACATCAATAAGAAAAATGTATACTGGATCAGCAGCTTTGTTAATTTTAGTACGGACCAGTTTTTCAGTTGAGCAAAAACATCATTTTCGTTGAGCTTTATTTCTTATCACAGAATCATGCACCACCTCTAACTCGGTAAACCAAGTGCACTGTTGACTCGTTCTGAACATTATAATAGCCGAGAGTGCGACCATTTACAAATTGTCTGCCAGAGAAGGTTAAGAGCTGCACATCAGGAGGAGTTCCTTCTCTTTCCTCGATCTTGGTTTTGAAATTTTCGACGGTATCCGTAGGTTGGGCCTCAATAATGAAGGCCTTACCCGCGATGCTTACAACGAAGACTTGCATAGTATCCGTATCCGTACCCGTATCCGTATCCGGACTTTCAAATGTTCCTCCTTCGAAATTTTCGACGATATCCGGTCTGGATTTTTTCATTTTTGACAAAAAATAAAAAAGTGCAAGTATAATAATGATAAGGATAACAAGCAGAATTATAAAACAAAGTGCACTTATTAGAAATGCTATAAGGAATGCTATTAGCCCGCCTAGGAGCCCTATAACTTTCAACAATGTTGACCACAATATACCATGTTTTCGAACCAGCACCTCGAATGTATCGATGACTCTCGGGGGAAGATTCTCATAAATGATAATGCATTTCTTTTCCAACAAATACAGTGTGCCTATTAACATTCCACCATCCATCTCGGCTCGGCAGACGTAAACCTTTTCTTCTTGCCCAGGTCTTGTTTCAACAGAGACTGAATTGGCTCCCACAAATCCATCGAAGCTGCGCACCCAGTGATATCTGTTGTGAGGATCAACAAGCAGCTCGAAGTTGGTTGCTGCAAAAGCGGCTTCTTTGGTCCAATAAGTAGTATAGCCAGTTACCGCTCTGACACGTGCTGGCAGGAAAGAGCCCTCATGATGCACGCGTCCCACGAAGTTATTGTAGCCCTCCAAATCGGAGCCGCCGCTTACAGTGTATTCGGGGAACGCCTTCGACTTGTCGAATTGGACCCAAGTATCAGTATTATCATAAAAATACAACCAGCATGCAAGTAGGACCACCAGGCCTCCAATAAGACAATATTTCGTGTTTCGAAATATAATTTTATAGTTCAGTAAGCCTTTAAAAACTGTGGACAAATATGTTCATAAAATTGATTAATTGAAAACTGTTTTTTATTTCACATTAGTTTGTCAATTGCTTGTTTCTAATTTTAACATTGACAGGATGGGTTAAAGCACAGTTTATAGACTGACCAAAATTTTGGCTAGCGAAATTGCATTATATTTCGCTTGTGGGACCTAAAAACAAAGCGGTCTACTGAGAGGTAATTGTGTAATGAATTTATTTTACTGCATTTATAAGTACACTTTCTTCTTGAAGATTCGAATCATTTCTCATTCATAATTTGCTATTTTCACCTTGATGTACTTTTCGTTTATTTTCGAAGCGAAATATTTCGCTACCATCTGTTCAAATAAAGTTCCACTTTATCGACAACTTTTTGATCTGTAAACTATGCTTAAGGTGCGAAATTTAACGAATTCAATTGATCCATTCTCTTACCCAGCACCAGGCCTTTAAAAATATATTTTATCGCAGCTCGAAACATTGTTTTAATTCTCCAATGAGTTATTAAAGACTGTTGATTGATACGATTGTTGTACCTTTTTTTGCACTGCCTATATTGACTTAACTTATCAATAGTGCTTTTCTTATCTTATCAATAGTGCAGTTATGCTAAGAAATTGAAGCTGATGGGCTATTAAATCGTGCGGAGTACGCGCTTGCTTTGGCTGAAGCTCGCCGGCAATTGGAGTGGGTTATTGTTGGACAACCGGCGAATTAAAATTGCTTCCTCGCATTAGTTAACTATATTTTATAATTCGCGTACTATATTTTTACATTAAAGGAAGGTAGAAGACAAGCCATGGACAAGAGAAAGAAGAAAGATAAAAAGTAATGGAGAGATTAAACAATTCGAATTATAGGGTCAGCCCTTTTATGGTGCTACCATGTTGGTGCACTCGCCCACCCTACCATGATTCTGCGGGCCTATGCAAAAAGCAGAATCCCTTAGGAAGCCCTACGCCAGCTATCCTATCTCCATCAGAAGTTGCAGGTCATCCACACAATAAATGAAATCAATGCATTTCTAAATCAATCGACGACAGGCTTATGTAATTCATAATCTTCATATTTTACAAACGATTTATAACTTCATATCATTAGGAATTTATAAATATAAAGACAAAAGACGGTAGCGAGGGTTATATCTTATACGCATGTTTGCAGATAGATTGGTAAATAACTTTGGTTCCGATTCAGGAACAATATTGGAAATATAAATAATAAAAATACCGGTTGGTAATTAACAAAAATGCCGGTTGATAACTCACAAAAATGCCGGTTGATAACTCACAAAAATGCCGGTTGGTAATTAACCAAAAATGCCGGTTGATAATTTAAAAAAATTCAGGTTGATCAGTGCAATTTCTCTGCAACTTGTCAAGCAGTAGTGGCATGCATCATCAGTTCAACTGGGGCAAGTCAATATATAAAATTTCCTTCCAAATCAAATCGATATGCAAACATCCGCATGTAATTTTAGGCTAATAATAAAAAAACTATTAATAAAACTTAACCCGAAAAAACTTATTTGTTCACTTTCCAAGTATTAGGCCGGGTTACTATACTAAGGCCAAGAACTATTATAGTTACTGTTGAATATGAAACGATCCCAAGATATTTATATACAATTGATAACTGGTATAATTAAGTATTTCATCTAACTATCATGCAAAACAAAATCAAACAAAATACACAACACGAACCTATTTGTTTGCGGAGCAGAGTGGCTGATATTTTAATAGCCCAGTGAATAATTGCTCAGGTTTAAAGAGAGACTTAAAACATTTTTTTTTTCTACTCACATTGTACTATGTTCATTTTTTTTTTAAAACTCGTCTTACTAAAATAGAGTAACTTACATACATCGTCCCACGGTGGAAGTACTTCCCGGTGTCGGTGTGTGTCTCTGTAACCATTAAAGAGAGCAACTATTCCTGACCACGCGCGAAAGATCGCTCGCAGCATAAACCATGCACTGCGACAAATCTTTGTGTGTTTAAATTCAGCATGCACTTCTAAATAAAAATTACTTATTAGTATTAGTTATACAGTAAATTACTTTCTAAATACACGGCACCGACTCAATTTCCGTTTAATCTTGAATTTGACTAACTGTAATTTAAGTGTAATTTATTTTAATCAATTTTCTCGATCTCGTCGACCGGCACACGCGCTTGTGTTTTTCTTATCTATGTATAACGGTGAAATTAAACAGCTCATAACCGCAGTTTTTTTGCATGTAGCATTGCACGTAAATGAATATTTTACACTGTTCAACAAAGAACACAAAAAGGAAATTGCTTGGGTTTCACAAAACTTTATATTAACGCCGATAATGTTGCTCCAAAAAAAATATCCGCCACAGGTATGAATCCCGAAAGTTGTGTAGCAGTTAATGTAACTGTGTGATACACGTATAGTGTGTAGCCAACACGCTGAGACGACGTTTAGATTCGAACTGCCCGCTCTGACGAGCAGCCTCTTTATTTATATAAAATGCTTACAACTAAATACATTTAATATGCAGCCGCCGCTGGTATCCCGCCTGCTTGGCGCCTAAATTCCTAGAATTATTATGCAGCTGCGCATCGCGCCTAACAGCGGCCAGATCACGGCGACTGTCGCATCGACATTCGCATCGACATTCGCATCGGCGCCTAACCGGCGCTGGGTGACTGTCGCGAAAGGATCGGCATCGGCGCCTAACAGGGACCGTCGCGACGCTAGCTGCCGGCAAATTGTCGCCATCAACAACGGTAGTTGCGAATCCAACATCAGGATGGCTTGCATGGGTCAGCTATCATCATCTCACTGCGTCACATGTTCGTACTCGAACAGTTAGGGATGATAGTGTTGGTCCGGAGAAAAATATCCGCTACAGTTGCCAATGCTTATCCGTTCCTTCTTATAAGTCCATTCTCCTCATTAGCTATAAGCACACTGATGCACTCAATGCTCGTTCACCCATCCAACGTCGATCAACCAACTCTGTGGTTAAGAATGGGGGGAAGTAAAAATGCGCTCGCCGTGATAGCTTTTAAAAGAGGCTCTCTTGCGCAATGCGAACTTAGCAATTAGCCTATGATAGGCAGCTCCGCCGGGGAAAAGGGTGAGGCAACGGCGATCTGACTGTACCGAGGCTTAAAACCGACCAGTAACCAAATTACAACCGTTAAGCTGTCAGTTAGCAGTTGTCAAATAAAAGCAGAGTTAAGTCAACATTATTCAACTACAAACATATATTTTCGAAGCAATTGAATTTTGCATTAAATTGTGAGTCGCTTGAAACGTGAAACACATAACAACAAAACGTAACCAGACGAGAACAGGCTGCAACAACAACAGCAATAACAGTAATACGAGGCAGTGAAGCAAATGTGAGCACCTCGCCGCCCAACAGCAGCAACGGCAATATTCCGGGTGTCACATCAATATCTGATATAGAATTCGTGTGTTTGGTGCGCAACCATCCTTATATATACGATAATAAAAAGACCGCTTATCGGAACAAAGAGTAGCTGGGGAGGGAGGGAATGGTCACTGATCGCCGAGGAAACACATGAGAGTACTCATCACTGCAAGAAGCGTTGGCAGATTCTGCGCTGCAGCTTCTCGCGCTACGTTAAATACAAGAATCGCTCTATCGCGGGACACATGGAGTTTCTGCTACCATTTATGGAAACCGAGCGGAACTCCCAACAACATCAGCAGGATGTTGAAGAAAACAACAACCAAGGAGTGGAATCCACGAAAACCGGGAGACGATTCGGAGCACCCCAACATACCAAAAATAGTTCCTTATATTTCAGAATGGCTGGCAGTGGAAACGGCTTGTCTCCCGTGCAGTTGCGTTCAATGAAATTCTGCGAAAAACGTCGGATAGAGCGGCCTTTGACGGTGTGGTTTGCGAATCTGGAGACATTGCATTCACAATGGGGTATCACCGATCACGGGGCTAAGGCCTTGCATGTGATGACCATTTTGGAACAGGACATAAGCGATGACAAATTGGCGATGCTCGACTTCTCGCTGGTATTTCCCTATCCGCGACCTTACAGACATTCACACTATGACATACACACTATGATTTCTAGATTCTATCTATAGAAATCGTAATCCGGCAACTAAACATCTCCAGAATTTCCAGCAGCAGCTCCGTATTGAGCAGCAAGTACAAAATGGTTTAATACCCCAAAAACGGCAGGATAAGCGGCAACATGAGCTAAGCCAGCAACGCAATTTGGAGAGTGATCCTTGGCAGAATCCGCAAGTAGGAACTTCCATTATGCAAATATTGCATAAAAACATGTTGCTGATTTGTGATATGGGAATGAAGATGGACACGCTACTCAATGTACTTCAATTGTTTGTCTCTAATCAGCAACTCATGTCAAACATGTATACGACACCAAGTAATATAACCAGCATTGCCATTGACCGCCGCAATGTCTAGTTTGTCCAGAAGTCCTCTCCATACACAAATCAATACGGCTGTTCTGAATGGCAGCCCAAATAACACTAATATCAGCGGCAATCAATCTGTCATTCGTAAAATATTCTATTGGAATGCTGCTGGCATTGGTAACAAAACTGTGGATCCTGAAGTATTTATGCTAAGGCATCAAATTGACGTTATGATGAATTTTGAAACCAGATTGGACCCAGGAGCTTCTTCATCGGCAACAAATCCTTGTAGTTAGGGCGTATGTGGATACTAATGCTTTGTGCAGTTCACCTTGGCAATCTTCACCTTGGGCTCATCGATATTCATGATCTTAGCCAGCTGCTCCCACAATGAATGTAGACGCTTGGAGTGGTCACACCTGTGTGAAAGACAGATGTTAATAATGCTAATAGAAGTGTCTTATAAATAAATATTGCTTTTTTTAAAATTGCTTGCCATGGTGCAAAAAACTTAACAAAGACATTGCCGGCTCCGACAACCTCATCGGATGTTTCCGGGTTTGATCTGTTTTCTTTTGCTCCTCGTCGGTGGCGGCTCTGGCCAAATATGGCGAAATGCTTAACGCACAGGCGGCGCACAGCAGCGGAACAATTGTTTCAAATAAGAATTTGGACTGCGCTTAAAACTGATTGACAGCCGTTGCCGTTGCCCGTCTTAAATACGCTTCAATGAAATATGTCAGCTGGTCGGCGGTGTGACCAAATTGAGTTCCGTAACCAAAAGCTGCATCTGCGGGTGGAGCGACACCCAAGACACCAGCCCATGGAGGGAAATCCAGATCAAAAATGGAAAATGCTTAAAGTAACTGTGTTGCCTACTTTAGGGCATTTGCTCTGATGTAAGATTATCTTCCGATTCTCAAATGGTTTAAGCACAAATCTATTGACATTTTTTATGAGAGCAACTGACGATATTTTATTTCATCATTACTTTTTGACAGATTTATTCCTCGTTTTCCATTTTTCTTTTTCTGAGAATTGCTTCGATTTCTCAATTTGATAACGAGAATTACCGGCTTAGATTTTTTTTGGGTTATTTACCTACAGTGAGTATATACATATTTGTTTTCATTTTTTACGTTGATGGACAGCTCTGTGTGTCTTTAAATGATTGGGCAATTGCTGCCCGCCTCTGTTTTGATTATATGGTAGTAATTAATAATCTTGGTAAATGTCGCTTATAAATATATGCTTCAGTCTCACTCGAATTACCGTGTGAGGCATTGATCTTGAATTCCTCCATGCATTCTTTCCTTGTTTTCTTTTTTTCGGAAGCCAAAATCTCCTCCATCGCTTTACGTTTATCTTCCTGCAGTTGACGTAACTTGGACTTAACCTTTTTCAGCTTGTCTTTGCATATAAACTGCTTAATAATTATCTCTTCGAGTTTCTCGAACTTCTGCTGCTGGGCTTCTGTTGGTGCTGCCGCTGCCATTTTTATGTTTCTATATTATTTGGATTATATATATATATAAATATTAATATATTCATATATTTTAGTTTTATTTATTTAAATATGTTTTGAGGAGGCGCTTTTTTGCGGTCACCTATTTGCGAATTGGGTTATTTTGATTTGTGGTGTGATTTATTTTAATTTTTTGTTTATACAATATTTACTCTGTTTGCATATTTTATAATATTTTATGTTTAGTTTACATTAGTGTGTGTGTTGTAATTAGTTTGACAAATTAAATGTTTAACATATTTAATTTATCGTATGATGCGCGTATCTCTTTTGCCAATGCACAACCGACGAGTGTTAAAACGAGAGTGAATTAGATAAATTTGCATGTGCAAGGCAGAGATAACAATTAGGTATGCGCAAGCAATGACGTTACCAAACTGCGTTAAATTTGTAATCGATATTGTAATTAATTAGTTGTTGGCTGCTGCTGCCTCTGACAAAATAGTAAGTAAGTTAGTAAGTAAGTTGCTTTTCTCTTCTTTTCTGTTGAGACTGCAAGAACACAAGTCGGCAAAAAACCCTAAGAAAAAAAAAATTAAATCAGCTCACAAGCAAGTTTTATCAATTGACGTTTGTGAAAGGTAGACTGATGAAGAAAAATGTCTATGTTAACAGTTACATCAGTCACAGATCGAAAAGACATTTTGTAATTTTCAATAATCTGACGTCTTATTTAACATTGCTGTCAATATCCACTCTAAACAGAAATGTAAACAAGGCCTTCAATTTTTGCTTATTGATTATCGATAAATCGATGCGAAAAAAGTCGAATGACAAGAATTTGGTTTTGCGTTATGTAGGCCAAAAAATTATATTCGGTGAGAAATTATTTTATTTCGTTGCTGGTTACCCACAATAATTGTCAAATATCAACAATGGTGTAACATTCTTCGGTTGCAGTTATAAAAGTTTCCTTCATATAAAAGGAAGAGCCGAAAACTTTTTGGGTACGCGAAGCGTTTCTTCATTTGTAACTTAATTTGTGTGTACACCTTTGTGTAATTTGCGCTTGTCTAAGCACATGGACTAAAGCTATTAAATGCACTTGATTTTTTCCTTACGAATACTGAAATAAACATTTTGAAAATATATTTTGTTCCACAAAATCAGTTTTAATGTTTTTAGTTCTTTTTATTAATTTTCGCTTTATATTTTTATCGCTGCTGCTAAGCCCGCTGCTGCCTTTGATGCAGCCGCTAGTTTTGCTGCAGCTGCTGCATTTGCTACCTTTGCTGCTTCTGCTGTCGCTGCTGCTTCTGCTGCTGCTGACGCTACCGCTGCTGCTGACGCTACTGCTGCTGTTGCCATTTTTGCCTGTGCTGCCGCAACCCATTCAATTTCCTTAACTTTTGCAGGATCTTCCAATGCTAGTAGCGCTTTTCTTACCTCTGCTATTTCTGCGTCCGCTGCTGCTTTTGCTGCTTTTGCTGCTTTTGCTGTCGCTGTTTCTGCTTCCTTTGCCGCTGCTGCCACTGCTGCTGCTTTCGTTACTGCTGTGCGTGTTCCTGCCACTGCTGTTTTCGCTTTTACTACCCCTGCTGCCGCTGTTGCACCTGCTGCTGCTGCCGGTGCTGCTGCCGCTGCTGCATCTGCTGCTGCCGCTGCTGCATCTGCTGCTGCCGCTGCTGCATCTACTGCTGCTACCGCTACTGCTGCACGTGCCACTGCCGCTCTTTCGTTGGATGTCATTTTTCTTTTTCTTTATTCCTATAATTTTTTTTTGAGGTGTGTTCACAACAGACGACTGTATAAAATACATGACAAATTTTGAAACGGCAACTCTGAACATTATGAAATGCTCAGCTGTTTTAGCCACAGCAACCAGTGCATTTGGATGCACTGTGCAGATGGGGGTGGCATCACGAACAAAAGCTGCATCTGCGAGTGGAGCGACATCCAAGGCACCACCCCATGGAGGGAAATCCAGATCAAAAATGGAAAATGCTTAGAGTAACTATGCTGCTCCTACATGTAAGATGGTATTGCAGCAAGATTACCATCGAGGAACAGCCAGACTGCATTATTATTTTAAACTAATCAGCAGACTTAGCCTTGTCTACCTTGCCTTGTCTACTTATATGTCGATTTGAACCCTGCGAATTGTAGAAGTGGTGGAGTTGCCATTCTATGTAAAGCAAGGAATAAGGCATATTGCACTTCAACCCATATCATATTCCTTCATGCAGTGTGCACCTGTGGCGATAATGCCTCCTGGTTCAAGCAATGAGATTGTTGTCATTGTCCCGATTTTCTGCCCTCCCCAGCATAATTGGTTGCCACAGCATTTCTCCAAGCTTTTCAAGTACATGGATAGTCTGTGTATTGATAATAACTTTATTCTCTGCGTTGACTGGAATGCAAGGCATTCTTGGTGAGTAAGCATTCGAGCCTGTTAACGAGGCAAGGCTATTATGGATAGCATTCACAGATATAAGAGATATAATGTACTTGCTACTGGTGGAGCCACCCATTATCCTAATAATAAGAAGAAGAGACCATCCGCCATTGATTTTTCTATATATGGTGGACTGCAGAATAAACCTCTTAATACGTATTCAACTAAATAATTAAATCAGCTCACAAGCAAGTTTTATCAATTGACGTTTGTGAAAGGTAGACTGATGAAGAAAAATGTCTATGTTAACAGTTACATCAGTCACAGATCGAAAAGACATTTTGTAATTTTCAATAATCTGACGTCTTATTTAACATTGCTGTCAATATCCACTCTAAACAGAAATGTAAACAAGGCCTTCAATTTTTGCTTATTGATTATCGATAAATCGATGCGAAAAAAGTCGAATGACAAGAATTTGGTTTTGCGTTATGTAGGCCAAAAAATTATATTCGGTGAGAAATTATTTTATTTCGTTGCTGGTTACCCACAATAATTGTCAAATATCAACAATGGTGTAACATTCTTCGGTTGCAGTTATAAAAGTTTCCTTCATATAAAAGGAAGAGCCGAAAACTTTTTGGGTACGCGAAGCGTTTCTTCATTTGTAACTTAATTTGTGTGTACACCTTTGTGTAATTTGCGCTTGTCTAAGCACATAGACTAAAGCTATTAAATGCACTTGATTTTTTCCTTACGAATACTGAAATAAACATTTTGAAAATATATTTTGTTCCACAAAATCAGTTTTAATGTTTTTAGTTCTTTTTATTAATTTTCGCTTTATATTTTTATCGCTGCTGCTAAGCCCGCTGCTGCCTTTGATGCAGCCGCTAGTTTTGCTGCAGCTGCTGCATTTGCTACCTTTGCTGCTTCTGCTGTCGCTGCTGCTGCTGACGCTACCGCTGCTGCTGACGCTACTGCTGCTGCTGCCATTTTTGCCTGTGCTGCCGCAACCCATTCAATTTCCTTAGCTTTTGCAGGATCTTCCAATGCTAGTAGCGCTTTTCTTACTTCTGCTATTTCTGCGTCTGCTGCTGCTTTTGCTGTCGCTGTTTCTGCTTCCTTTGCCGCTGCTGCCACTGCTGCTGCTTTCGTTACTGCTGTGCGTGTTCCTGCCACTGCTGTTTTCGCTTTTACTACCCCTGCTGCTGCATCCGCTGCTGCATCTGCTGCTGCCGCTGCTGCATCTGCTGCTGCCGCTTCTGCATCCGCTGCTGCATCTGCTGCTGCCGCTGCTGCTGCATCTGCTGCTGCCGCTGCTGCTGCATCTGCTGCTGCCGCTGCTGCATCTGCTGCTGCCGCTGCTGCATCTGCTGCTGCCGCTGCTGCATCTGCTGCTGCATCTGCTGCTGCTACCGCTACTGCTGCACGTGCCACTGCCGCTCTTTCGTTGGATGTCATTTTTCTTTTTCTTTATTCCTATAATTTTTTTTTTTTTGAGGTGTGCTCACAACAGACGACTGTATAAAATACATGACAAATTTTGAAACGGCAACTCTGAACATTATGAAATGCTCAGCTGTTTTAGCCACAGCAACCAGTGCATTTGGATGCACTGTGCAGATGGGGGTGGCATCACGAACAAAAGCTGCATCTGCGAGTGGAGCGACATCCAAGGCACCACCCCATGGAGGGAAATCCAGATCAAAAATGGAAAATGCTTAGAGTAACTATGCTGCTCCTACATGTAAGATGGTATTGCAGCAAGATTACCATCGAGGAACAGCCAGACTGCATTATTATTTTAAACTAATCAGCAGACTTAGCCTTGTCTACCTTGCCTTGTCTACTTATATGTCATTTAACCCTGCGAATTGTAGAAGTGGTGGAGTTGCCATTCTTGTAAAGCAAGGAATAAGGCATATTGCACTTCAACCCATATCATATTCCTTCATGCAGTGTGCACCTGTGGCGATAATGCCTCCTGGTTCAAGCAATGAGATTGTTGTCATTGTCCCGATTTTCTGCCCTCCCCAGCATAATTGGTTGCCACAGCATTTCTCCAAGCTTTTCAAGTACATGGATAGTCTGTGTATTGATAATAACTTTATTCTCTGCGTTGACTGGAATGCAAGGCATTCTTGGTGAGTAAGCATTCGAGCCTGTTAACGAGGCAAGGCTATTATGGATAGCATTCACAGATATAAGAGATATAATGTACTTGCTACTGGTGGAGCCACCCATTATCCTAATAATAAGAAGAAGAGACCATCCGCCATTGATTTTTCTATATATGGTGGACTGCAGAATAAACCTCTTAATACGTATTCAACTAAATAATTAAATCAGCTCACAAGCAAGTTTTATCAACTGACGTTTGTGAAAGGTAGACTGTTGAAGAAAAATGTCTATGTTAACAGTTACATCAGTCACAGATCGAAAAGACATTTTGTAATTTTCAATAATCTGACGTCTTATTTAACATTGCTGTCAATATCCACTCTAAACAGAAATGTAAACAAGGCCTTCAATTTTTGCTTATTGATTATCGATAAATCGATGCGAAAAAAGTCGAATGACAAGAATTTGGTTTTGCGTTATGTAGGCCAAAAAATTATATTCGGTGAGAAATTATTTTATTTCGTTGCTGGTTACCCACAATAATTGTCAAATATCAACAATGGTGTAACATTCTTCGGTTGCAGTTATAAAAGTTTCCTTCATATAAAAGGAAGAGCCGAAAACTTTTTGGGTACGCGAAGCGTTTCTTCATTTGTAACTTAATTTGTGTGTACACCTTTGTGTAATTTGCGCTTGTCTAAGCACATAGACTAAAGCTATTAAATGCACTTGATTTTTTCCTTACGAATACTGAAATAAACATTTTGAAAATATATTTTGTTCCACAAAATCAGTTTTAATGTTTTTAGTTCTTTTTATTAATTTTCGCTTTATATTTTTATCGCTGCTGCTAAGCCCGCTGCTGCCTTTGATGCAGCCGCTAGTTTTGCTGCAGCTGCTGCATTTGCTACCTTTGCTGCTTCTGCTGTCGCTGCTGCTTCTGCTGCTGCTGACGCTACCGCTGCTGCTGACGCTACTGCTGCTGTTGCCATTTTTGCCTGTGCTGCCGCAACCCATTCAATTTCCTTAACTTTTGCAGGATCTTCCAATGCTAGTAGCGCTTTTCTTACCTCTGCTATTTCTGCGTCCGCTGCTGCTTTTGCTGCTTTTGCTGCTTTTGCTGTCGCTGTTTCTGCTTCCTTTGCCGCTGCTGCCACTGCTGCTGCTTTCGTTACTGCTGTGCGTGTTCCTGCCACTGCTGTTTTCGCTTTTACTACCCCTGCTGCCGCTGTTGCACCTGCTGCTGCTGCCGGTGCTGCTGCCGCTGCTGCATCTGCTGCTGCCGCTGCTGCATCTGCTGCTGCCGCTGCTGCATCTGCTGCTGCCGCTGCTGCATCTACTGCTGCTACCGCTACTGCTGCACGTGCCACTGCCGCTCTTTCGTTGGATGTCATTTTTCTTTTTCTTTATTCCTATAATTTTTTTTTGAGGTGTGTTCACAACAGACGACTGTATAAAATACATGACAAATTTTGAAACGGCAACTCTGAACATTATGAAATGCTCAGCTGTTTTAGCCACAGCAACCAGTGCATTTGGATGCACTGTGCAGATGGGGGTGGCATCACGAACAAAAGCTGCATCTGCGAGTGGAGCGACATCCAAGGCACCACCCCATGGAGGGAAATCCAGATCAAAAATGGAAAATGCTTAGAGTAACTATGCTGCTCCTACATGTAAGATGGTATTGCAGCAAGATTACCATCGAGGAACAGCCAGACTGCATTATTATTTTAAACTAATCAGCAGACTTAGCCTTGTCTACCTTGCCTTGTCTACTTATATGTCATTTAACCCTGCGAATTGTAGAAGTGGTGGAGTTGCCATTCTAGTAAAGCAAGGAATAAGGCATATTGCACTTCAACCCATATCATATTCCTTCATGCAGTGTGCACCTGTGGCGATAATGCCTCCTGGTTCAAGCAATGAGATTGTTGTCATTGTCCCGATTTTCTGCCCTCCCCAGCATAATTGGTTGCCACAGCATTTCTCCAAGCTTTTCAAGTACATGGATAGTCTGTGTATTGATAATAACTTTATTCTCTGCGTTGACTGGAATGCAAGGCATTCTTGGTGAGTAAGCATTCGAGCCTGTTAACGAGGCAAGGCTATTATGGATAGCATTCACAGATATAAGAGATATAATGTACTTGCTACTGGTGGAGCCACCCATTATCCTAATAATAAGAAGAAGAGACCATCCGCCATTGATTTTTCTATATATGGTGGACTGCAGAATAAACCTCTTAATACGTATTCAACTAAATAATTAAATCAGCTCACAAGCAAGTTTTATCAACTGACGTTTGTGAAAGGTAGACTGTTGAAGAAAAATGTCTATGTTAACAGTCACATCAGTCACAGATCGAAAAGACATTTTGTAATTTTCAATAATCTGACGTCTTATTTAACATTGCTGTCAATATCCACTCTAAACAGAAATGTAAACAAGGCCTTCAATTTTTGCTTATTGATTATCGATAAATCGATGCGAAAAAAGTCGAATGACAAGAATTTGGTTTTGCGTTATGTAGGCCAAAAAATTATATTCGGTGAGAAATTATTTTATTTCGTTGCTGGTTACCCACAATAATTGTCAAATATCAACAATGGTGTAACATTCTTCGGTTGCAGTTATAAAAGTTTCCTTCATATAAAAGGAAGAGCCGAAAACTTTTTGGGTACGCGAAGCGTTTCTTCATTTGTAACTTAATTTGTGTGTACACCTTTGTGTAATTTGCGCTTGTCTAAGCACATAGACTAAAGCTATTAAATGCACTTGATTTTTTCCTTACGAATACTGAAATAAACATTTTGAAAATATATTTTGTTCCACAAAATCAGTTTTAATGTTTTTAGTTCTTTTTATTAATTTTCGCTTTATATTTTTATCGCTGCTGCTAAGCCCGCTGCTGCCTTTGATGCAGCCGCTAGTTTTGCTGCAGCTGCTGCATTTGCTACCTTTGCTGCTTCTGCTGTCGCTGCTGCTTCTGCTGCTGCTGACGCTACCGCTGCTGCTGACGCTACTGCTGCTGTTGCCATTTTTGCCTGTGCTGCCGCAACCCATTCAATTTCCTTAACTTTTGCAGGATCTTCCAATGCTAGTAGCGCTTTTCTTACCTCTGCTATTTCTGCGTCCGCTGCTGCTTTTGCTGCTTTTGCTGCTTTTGCTGTCGCTGTTTCTGCTTCCTTTGCCGCTGCTGCCACTGCTGCTGCTTTCGTTACTGCTGTGCGTGTTCCTGCCACTGCTGTTTTCGCTTTTACTACCCCTGCTGCCGCTGTTGCACCTGCTGCTGCTGCCGGTGCTGCTGCCGCTGCTGCATCTGCTGCTGCCGCTGCTGCATCTGCTGCTGCCGCTGCTGCATCTGCTGCTGCCGCTGCTGCATCTACTGCTGCTACCGCTACTGCTGCACGTGCCACTGCCGCTCTTTCGTTGGATGTCATTTTTCTTTTTCTTTATTCCTATAATTTTTTTTTGAGGTGTGTTCACAACAGACGACTGTATAAAATACATGACAAATTTTGAAACGGCAACTCTGAACATTATGAAATGCTCAGCTGTTTTAGCCACAGCAACCAGTGCATTTGGATGCACTGTGCAGATGGGGGTGGCATCACGAACAAAAGCTGCATCTGCGAGTGGAGCGACATCCAAGGCACCACCCCATGGAGGGAAATCCAGATCAAAAATGGAAAATGCTTAGAGTAACTATGCTGCTCCTACATGTAAGATGGTATTGCAGCAAGATTACCATCGAGGAACAGCCAGACTGCATTATTATTTTAAACTAATCAGCAGACTTAGCCTTGTCTACCTTGCCTTGTCTACTTATATGTCATTTAACCCTGCGAATTGTAGAAGTGGTGGAGTTGCCATTCTAGTAAAGCAAGGAATAAGGCATATTGCACTTCAACCCATATCATATTCCTTCATGCAGTGTGCACCTGTGGCGATAATGCCTCCTGGTTCAAGCAATGAGATTGTTGTCATTGTCCCGATTTTCTGCCCTCCCCAGCATAATTGGTTGCCACAGCATTTCTCCAAGCTTTTCAAGTACATGGATAGTCTGTGTATTGATAATAACTTTATTCTCTGCGTTGACTGGAATGCAAGGCATTCTTGGTGAGTAAGCATTCGAGCCTGTTAACGAGGCAAGGCTATTATGGATAGCATTCACAGATATAAGAGATATAATGTACTTGCTACTGGTGGAGCCACCCATTATCCTAATAATAAGAAGAAGAGACCATCCGCCATTGATTTTTCTATATATGGTGGACTGCAGAATAAACCTCTTAATACGTATTCAACTAAATAATTAAATCAGCTCACAAGCAAGTTTTATCAACTGACGTTTGTGAAAGGTAGACTGTTGAAGAAAAATGTCTATGTTAACAGTCACATCAGTCACAGATCGAAAAGACATTTTGTAATTTTCAATAATCTGACGTCTTATTTAACATTGCTGTCAATATCCACTCTAAACAGAAATGTAAACAAGGCCTTCAATTTTTGCTTATTGATTATCGATAAATCGATGCGAAAAAAGTCGAATGACAAGAATTTGGTTTTGCGTTATGTAGGCCAAAAAATTATATTCGGTGAGAAATTATTTTATTTCGTTGCTGGTTACCCACAATAATTGTCAAATATCAACAATGGTGTAACATTCTTCGGTTGCAGTTATAAAAGTTTCCTTCATATAAAAGGAAGAGCCGAAAACTTTTTGGGTACGCGAAGCGTTTCTTCATTTGTAACTTAATTTGTGTGTACACCTTTGTGTAATTTGCGCTTGTCTAAGCACATAGACTAAAGCTATTAAATGCACTTGATTTTTTCCTTACGAATACTGAAATAAACATTTTGAAAATATATTTTGTTCCACAAAATCAGTTTTAATGTTTTTAGTTCTTTTTATTAATTTTCGCTTTATATTTTTATCGCTGCTGCTAAGCCCGCTGCTGCCTTTGATGCAGCCGCTAGTTTTGCTGCAGCTGCTGCATTTGCTACCTTTGCTGCTTCTGCTGTCGCTGCTGCTTCTGCTGCTGCTGACGCTACCGCTGCTGCTGACGCTACTGCTGCTGTTGCCATTTTTGCCTGTGCTGCCGCAACCCATTCAATTTCCTTAACTTTTGCAGGATCTTCCAATGCTAGTAGCGCTTTTCTTACCTCTGCTATTTCTGCGTCCGCTGCTGCTTTTGCTGCTTTTGCTGCTTTTGCTGTCGCTGTTTCTGCTTCCTTTGCCGCTGCTGCCACTGCTGCTGCTTTCGTTACTGCTGTGCGTGTTCCTGCCACTGCTGTTTTCGCTTTTACTACCCCTGCTGCCGCTGTTGCACCTGCTGCTGCTGCCGGTGCTGCTGCCGCTGCTGCATCTGCTGCTGCCGCTGCTGCATCTGCTGCTGCCGCTGCTGCATCTACTGCTGCTACCGCTACTGCTGCACGTGCCACTGCCGCTCTTTCGTTGGATGTCATTTTTCTTTTTCTTTATTCCTATAATTTTTTTTTGAGGTGTGTTCACAACAGACGACTGTATAAAATACATGACAAATTTTGAAACGGCAACTCTGAACATTATGAAATGCTCAGCTGTTTTAGCCACAGCAACCAGTGCATTTGGATGCACTGTGCAGATGGGGGTGGCATCACGAACAAAAGCTGCATCTGCGAGTGGAGCGACATCCAAGGCACCACCCCATGGAGGGAAATCCAGATCAAAAATGGAAAATGCTTAGAGTAACTATGCTGCTCCTACATGTAAGATGGTATTGCAGCAAGATTACCATCGAGGAACAGCCAGACTGCATTATTATTTTAAACTAATCAGCAGACTTAGCCTTGTCTACCTTGCCTTGTCTACTTATATGTCATTTAACCCTGCGAATTGTAGAAGTGGTGGAGTTGCCATTCTAGTAAAGCAAGGAATAAGGCATATTGCACTTCAACCCATATCATATTCCTTCATGCAGTGTGCACCTGTGGCGATAATGCCTCCTGGTTCAAGCAATGAGATTGTTGTCATTGTCCCGATTTTCTGCCCTCCCCAGCATAATTGGTTGCCACAGCATTTCTCCAAGCTTTTCAAGTACATGGATAGTCTGTGTATTGATAATAACTTTATTCTCTGCGTTGACTGGAATGCAAGGCATTCTTGGTGAGTAAGCATTCGAGCCTGTTAACGAGGCAAGGCTATTATGGATAGCATTCACAGATATAAGAGATATAATGTACTTGCTACTGGTGGAGCCACCCATTATCCTAATAATAAGAAGAAGAGACCATCCGCCATTGATTTTTCTATATATGGTGGACTGCAGAATAAACCTCTTAATACGTATTCAACTAAATAATTAAATCAGCTCACAAGCAAGTTTTATCAACTGACGTTTGTGAAAGGTAGACTGTTGAAGAAAAATGTCTATGTTAACAGTTACATCAGTCACAGATCGAAAAGACATTTTGTAATTTTCAATAATCTGACGTCTTATTTAACATTGCTGTCAATATCCACTCTAAACAGAAATGTAAACAAGGCCTTCAATTTTTGCTTATTGATTATCGATAAATCGATGCGAAAAAAGTCGAATGACAAGAATTTGGTTTTGCGTTATGTAGGCCAAAAAATTATATTCGGTGAGAAATTATTTTATTTCGTTGCTGGTTACCCACAATAATTGTCAAATATCAACAATGGTGTAACATTCTTCGGTTGCAGTTATAAAAGTTTCCTTCATATAAAAGGAAGAGCCGAAAACTTTTTGGGTACGCGAAGCGTTTCTTCATTTGTAACTTAATTTGTGTGTACACCTTTGTGTAATTTGCGCTTGTCTAAGCACATAGACTAAAGCTATTAAATGCACTTGATTTTTTCCTTACGAATACTGAAATAAACATTTTGAAAATATATTTTGTTCCACAAAATCAGTTTTAATGTTTTTAGTTCTTTTTATTAATTTTCGCTTTATATTTTTATCGCTGCTGCTAAGCCCGCTGCTGCCTTTGATGCAGCCGCTAGTTTTGCTGCAGCTGCTGCATTTGCTACCTTTGCTGCTTCTGCTGTCGCTGCTGCTTCTGCTGCTGCTGACGCTACCGCTGCTGCTGACGCTACTGCTGCTGTTGCCATTTTTGCCTGTGCTGCCGCAACCCATTCAATTTCCTTAACTTTTGCAGGATCTTCCAATGCTAGTAGCGCTTTTCTTACCTCTGCTATTTCTGCGTCCGCTGCTGCTTTTGCTGCTTTTGCTGCTTTTGCTGTCGCTGTTTCTGCTTCCTTTGCCGCTGCTGCCACTGCTGCTGCTTTCGTTACTGCTGTGCGTGTTCCTGCCACTGCTGTTTTCGCTTTTACTACCCCTGCTGCCGCTGTTGCACCTGCTGCTGCTGCCGGTGCTGCTGCCGCTGCTGCATCTGCTGCTGCCGCTGCTGCATCTGCTGCTGCCGCTGCTGCATCTACTGCTGCTACCGCTACTGCTGCACGTGCCACTGCCGCTCTTTCGTTGGATGTCATTTTTCTTTTTCTTTATTCCTATAATTTTTTTTTGAGGTGTGTTCACAACAGACGACTGTATAAAATACATGACAAATTTTGAAACGGCAACTCTGAACATTATGAAATGCTCAGCTGTTTTAGCCACAGCAACCAGTGCATTTGGATGCACTGTGCAGATGGGGGTGGCATCACGAACAAAAGCTGCATCTGCGAGTGGAGCGACATCCAAGGCACCACCCCATGGAGGGAAATCCAGATCAAAAATGGAAAATGCTTAGAGTAACTATGCTGCTCCTACATGTAAGATGGTATTGCAGCAAGATTACCATCGAGGAACAGCCAGACTGCATTATTATTTTAAACTAATCAGCAGACTTAGCCTTGTCTACCTTGCCTTGTCTACTTATATGTCATTTAACCCTGCGAATTGTAGAAGTGGTGGAGTTGCCATTCTAGTAAAGCAAGGAATAAGGCATATTGCACTTCAACCCATATCATATTCCTTCATGCAGTGTGCACCTGTGGCGATAATGCCTCCTGGTTCAAGCAATGAGATTGTTGTCATTGTCCCGATTTTCTGCCCTCCCCAGCATAATTGGTTGCCACAGCATTTCTCCAAGCTTTTCAAGTACATGGATAGTCTGTGTATTGATAATAACTTTATTCTCTGCGTTGACTGGAATGCAAGGCATTCTTGGTGAGTAAGCATTCGAGCCTGTTAACGAGGCAAGGCTATTATGGATAGCATTCACAGATATAAGAGATATAATGTACTTGCTACTGGTGGAGCCACCCATTATCCTAATAATAAGAAGAAGAGACCATCCGCCATTGATTTTTCTATATATGGTGGACTGCAGAATAAACCTCTTAATACGTATTCAACTAAATAATTAAATCAGCTCACAAGCAAGTTTTATCAACTGACGTTTGTGAAAGGTAGACTGTTGAAGAAAAATGTCTATGTTAACAGTTACATCAGTCACAGATCGAAAAGACATTTTGTAATTTTCAATAATCTGACGTCTTATTTAACATTGCTGTCAATATCCACTCTAAACAGAAATGTAAACAAGGCCTTCAATTTTTGCTTATTGATTATCGATAAATCGATGCGAAAAAAGTCGAATGACAAGAATTTGGTTTTGCGTTATGTAGGCCAAAAAATTATATTCGGTGAGAAATTATTTTATTTCGTTGCTGGTTACCCACAATAATTGTCAAATATCAACAATGGTGTAACATTCTTCGGTTGCAGTTATAAAAGTTTCCTTCATATAAAAGGAAGAGCCGAAAACTTTTTGGGTACGCGAAGCGTTTCTTCATTTGTAACTTAATTTGTGTGTACACCTTTGTGTAATTTGCGCTTGTCTAAGCACATAGACTAAAGCTATTAAATGCACTTGATTTTTTCCTTACGAATACTGAAATAAACATTTTGAAAATATATTTTGTTCCACAAAATCAGTTTTAATGTTTTTAGTTCTTTTTATTAATTTTCGCTTTATATTTTTATCGCTGCTGCTAAGCCCGCTGCTGCCTTTGATGCAGCCGCTAGTTTTGCTGCAGCTGCTGCATTTGCTACCTTTGCTGCTTCTGCTGTCGCTGCTGCTTCTGCTGCTGCTGACGCTACCGCTGCTGCTGACGCTACTGCTGCTGTTGCCATTTTTGCCTGTGCTGCCGCAACCCATTCAATTTCCTTAACTTTTGCAGGATCTTCCAATGCTAGTAGCGCTTTTCTTACCTCTGCTATTTCTGCGTCCGCTGCTGCTTTTGCTGCTTTTGCTGCTTTTGCTGTCGCTGTTTCTGCTTCCTTTGCCGCTGCTGCCACTGCTGCTGCTTTCGTTACTGCTGTGCGTGTTCCTGCCACTGCTGTTTTCGCTTTTACTACCCCTGCTGCCGCTGTTGCACCTGCTGCTGCTGCCGGTGCTGCTGCCGCTGCTGCATCTGCTGCTGCCGCTGCTGCATCTGCTGCTGCCGCTGCTGCATCTACTGCTGCTACCGCTACTGCTGCACGTGCCACTGCCGCTCTTTCGTTGGATGTCATTTTTCTTTTTCTTTATTCCTATAATTTTTTTTTGAGGTGTGTTCACAACAGACGACTGTATAAAATACATGACAAATTTTGAAACGGCAACTCTGAACATTATGAAATGCTCAGCTGTTTTAGCCACAGCAACCAGTGCATTTGGATGCACTGTGCAGATGGGGGTGGCATCACGAACAAAAGCTGCATCTGCGAGTGGAGCGACATCCAAGGCACCACCCCATGGAGGGAAATCCAGATCAAAAATGGAAAATGCTTAGAGTAACTATGCTGCTCCTACATGTAAGATGGTATTGCAGCAAGATTACCATCGAGGAACAGCCAGACTGCATTATTATTTTAAACTAATCAGCAGACTTAGCCTTGTCTACCTTGCCTTGTCTACTTATATGTCATTTAACCCTGCGAATTGTAGAAGTGGTGGAGTTGCCATTCTAGTAAAGCAAGGAATAAGGCATATTGCACTTCAACCCATATCATATTCCTTCATGCAGTGTGCACCTGTGGCGATAATGCCTCCTGGTTCAAGCAATGAGATTGTTGTCATTGTCCCGATTTTCTGCCCTCCCCAGCATAATTGGTTGCCACAGCATTTCTCCAAGCTTTTCAAGTACATGGATAGTCTGTGTATTGATAATAACTTTATTCTCTGCGTTGACTGGAATGCAAGGCATTCTTGGTGAGTAAGCATTCGAGCCTGTTAACGAGGCAAGGCTATTATGGATAGCATTCACAGATATAAGAGATATAATGTACTTGCTACTGGTGGAGCCACCCATTATCCTAATAATAAGAAGAAGAGACCATCCGCCATTGATTTTTCTATATATGGTGGACTGCAGAATAAACCTCTTAATACGTATTCAACTAAATAATTAAATCAGCTCACAAGCAAGTTTTATCAACTGACGTTTGTGAAAGGTAGACTGTTGAAGAAAAATGTCTATGTTAACAGTTACATCAGTCACAGATCGAAAAGACATTTTGTAATTTTCAATAATCTGACGTCTTATTTAACATTGCTGTCAATATCCACTCTAAACAGAAATGTAAACAAGGCCTTCAATTTTTGCTTATTGATTATCGATAAATCGATGCGAAAAAAGTCGAATGACAAGAATTTGGTTTTGCGTTATGTAGGCCAAAAAATTATATTCGGTGAGAAATTATTTTATTTCGTTGCTGGTTACCCACAATAATTGTCAAATATCAACAATGGTGTAACATTCTTCGGTTGCAGTTATAAAAGTTTCCTTCATATAAAAGGAAGAGCCGAAAACTTTTTGGGTACGCGAAGCGTTTCTTCATTTGTAACTTAATTTGTGTGTACACCTTTGTGTAATTTGCGCTTGTCTAAGCACATAGACTAAAGCTATTAAATGCACTTGATTTTTTCCTTACGAATACTGAAATAAACATTTTGAAAATATATTTTGTTCCACAAAATCAGTTTTAATGTTTTTAGTTCTTTTTATTAATTTTCGCTTTATATTTTTATCGCTGCTGCTAAGCCCGCTGCTGCCTTTGATGCAGCCGCTAGTTTTGCTGCAGCTGCTGCATTTGCTACCTTTGCTGCTTCTGCTGTCGCTGCTGCTTCTGCTGCTGCTGACGCTACCGCTGCTGCTGACGCTACTGCTGCTGTTGCCATTTTTGCCTGTGCTGCCGCAACCCATTCAATTTCCTTAACTTTTGCAGGATCTTCCAATGCTAGTAGCGCTTTTCTTACCTCTGCTATTTCTGCGTCCGCTGCTGCTTTTGCTGCTTTTGCTGCTTTTGCTGTCGCTGTTTCTGCTTCCTTTGCCGCTGCTGCCACTGCTGCTGCTTTCGTTACTGCTGTGCGTGTTCCTGCCACTGCTGTTTTCGCTTTTACTACCCCTGCTGCCGCTGTTGCACCTGCTGCTGCTGCCGGTGCTGCTGCCGCTGCTGCATCTGCTGCTGCCGCTGCTGCATCTGCTGCTGCCGCTGCTGCATCTACTGCTGCTACCGCTACTGCTGCACGTGCCACTGCCGCTCTTTCGTTGGATGTCATTTTTCTTTTTCTTTATTCCTATAATTTTTTTTTGAGGTGTGTTCACAACAGACGACTGTATAAAATACATGACAAATTTTGAAACGGCAACTCTGAACATTATGAAATGCTCAGCTGTTTTAGCCACAGCAACCAGTGCATTTGGATGCACTGTGCAGATGGGGGTGGCATCACGAACAAAAGCTGCATCTGCGAGTGGAGCGACATCCAAGGCACCACCCCATGGAGGGAAATCCAGATCAAAAATGGAAAATGCTTAGAGTAACTATGCTGCTCCTACATGTAAGATGGTATTGCAGCAAGATTACCATCGAGGAACAGCCAGACTGCATTATTATTTTAAACTAATCAGCAGACTTAGCCTTGTCTACCTTGCCTTGTCTACTTATATGTCATTTAACCCTGCGAATTGTAGAAGTGGTGGAGTTGCCATTCTAGTAAAGCAAGGAATAAGGCATATTGCACTTCAACCCATATCATATTCCTTCATGCAGTGTGCACCTGTGGCGATAATGCCTCCTGGTTCAAGCAATGAGATTGTTGTCATTGTCCCGATTTTCTGCCCTCCCCAGCATAATTGGTTGCCACAGCATTTCTCCAAGCTTTTCAAGTACATGGATAGTCTGTGTATTGATAATAACTTTATTCTCTGCGTTGACTGGAATGCAAGGCATTCTTGGTGAGTAAGCATTCGAGCCTGTTAACGAGGCAAGGCTATTATGGATAGCATTCACAGATATAAGAGATATAATGTACTTGCTACTGGTGGAGCCACCCATTATCCTAATAATAAGAAGAAGAGACCATCCGCCATTGATTTTTCTATATATGGTGGACTGCAGAATAAACCTCTTAATACGTATTCAACTAAATAATTAAATCAGCTCACAAGCAAGTTTTATCAACTGACGTTTGTGAAAGGTAGACTGTTGAAGAAAAATGTCTATGTTAACAGTTACATCAGTCACAGATCGAAAAGACATTTTGTAATTTTCAATAATCTGACGTCTTATTTAACATTGCTGTCAATATCCACTCTAAACAGAAATGTAAACAAGGCCTTCAATTTTTGCTTATTGATTATCGATAAATCGATGCGAAAAAAGTCGAATGACAAGAATTTGGTTTTGCGTTATGTAGGCCAAAAAATTATATTCGGTGAGAAATTATTTTATTTCGTTGCTGGTTACCCACAATAATTGTCAAATATCAACAATGGTGTAACATTCTTCGGTTGCAGTTATAAAAGTTTCCTTCATATAAAAGGAAGAGCCGAAAACTTTTTGGGTACGCGAAGCGTTTCTTCATTTGTAACTTAATTTGTGTGTACACCTTTGTGTAATTTGCGCTTGTCTAAGCACATAGACTAAAGCTATTAAATGCACTTGATTTTTTCCTTACGAATACTGAAATAAACATTTTGAAAATATATTTTGTTCCACAAAATCAGTTTTAATGTTTTTAGTTCTTTTTATTAATTTTCGCTTTATATTTTTATCGCTGCTGCTAAGCCCGCTGCTGCCTTTGATGCAGCCGCTAGTTTTGCTGCAGCTGCTGCATTTGCTACCTTTGCTGCTTCTGCTGTCGCTGCTGCTTCTGCTGCTGCTGACGCTACCGCTGCTGCTGACGCTACTGCTGCTGTTGCCATTTTTGCCTGTGCTGCCGCAACCCATTCAATTTCCTTAACTTTTGCAGGATCTTCCAATGCTAGTAGCGCTTTTCTTACCTCTGCTATTTCTGCGTCCGCTGCTGCTTTTGCTGCTTTTGCTGCTTTTGCTGTCGCTGTTTCTGCTTCCTTTGCCGCTGCTGCCACTGCTGCTGCTTTCGTTACTGCTGTGCGTGTTCCTGCCACTGCTGTTTTCGCTTTTACTACCCCTGCTGCCGCTGTTGCACCTGCTGCTGCTGCCGGTGCTGCTGCCGCTGCTGCATCTGCTGCTGCCGCTGCTGCATCTGCTGCTGCCGCTGCTGCATCTACTGCTGCTACCGCTACTGCTGCACGTGCCACTGCCGCTCTTTCGTTGGATGTCATTTTTCTTTTTCTTTATTCCTATAATTTTTTTTTGAGGTGTGTTCACAACAGACGACTGTATAAAATACATGACAAATTTTGAAACGGCAACTCTGAACATTATGAAATGCTCAGCTGTTTTAGCCACAGCAACCAGTGCATTTGGATGCACTGTGCAGATGGGGGTGGCATCACGAACAAAAGCTGCATCTGCGAGTGGAGCGACATCCAAGGCACCACCCCATGGAGGGAAATCCAGATCAAAAATGGAAAATGCTTAGAGTAACTATGCTGCTCCTACATGTAAGATGGTATTGCAGCAAGATTACCATCGAGGAACAGCCAGACTGCATTATTATTTTAAACTAATCAGCAGACTTAGCCTTGTCTACCTTGCCTTGTCTACCTTGCCTTGTCTACTTATATGTCATTTAACCCTGCGAATTGTAGAAGTGGTGGAGTTGCCATTCTAGTAAAGCAAGGAATAAGGCATATTGCACTTCAACCCATATCATATTCCTTCATGCAGTGTGCACCTGTGGCGATAATGCCTCCTGGTTCAAGCAATGAGATTGTTGTCATTGTCCCGATTTTCTGCCCTCCCCAGCATAATTGGTTGCCACAGCATTTCTCCAAGCTTTTCAAGTACATGGATAGTCTGTGTATTGATAATAACTTTATTCTCTGCGTTGACTGGAATGCAAGGCATTCTTGGTGAGTAAGCATTCGAGCCTGTTAACGAGGCAAGGCTATTATGGATAGCATTCACAGATATAAGAGATATAATGTACTTGCTACTGGTGGAGCCACCCATTATCCTAATAATAAGAAGAAGAGACCATCCGCCATTGATTTTTCTATATATGGTGGACTGCAGAATAAACCTCTTAATACGTATTCAACTAAATAATTAAATCAGCTCACAAGCAAGTTTTATCAACTGACGTTTGTGAAAGGTAGACTGTTGAAGAAAAATGTCTATGTTAACAGTTACATCAGTCACAGATCGAAAAGACATTTTGTAATTTTCAATAATCTGACGTCTTATTTAACATTGCTGTCAATATCCACTCTAAACAGAAATGTAAACAAGGCCTTCAATTTTTGCTTATTGATTATCGATAAATCGATGCGAAAAAAGTCGAATGACAAGAATTTGGTTTTGCGTTATGTAGGCCAAAAAATTATATTCGGTGAGAAATTATTTTATTTCGTTGCTGGTTACCCACAATAATTGTCAAATATCAACAATGGTGTAACATTCTTCGGTTGCAGTTATAAAAGTTTCCTTCATATAAAAGGAAGAGCCGAAAACTTTTTGGGTACGCGAAGCGTTTCTTCATTTGTAACTTAATTTGTGTGTACACCTTTGTGTAATTTGCGCTTGTCTAAGCACATAGACTAAAGCTATTAAATGCACTTGATTTTTTCCTTACGAATACTGAAATAAACATTTTGAAAATATATTTTGTTCCACAAAATCAGTTTTAATGTTTTTAGTTCTTTTTATTAATTTTCGCTTTATATTTTTATCGCTGCTGCTAAGCCCGCTGCTGCCTTTGATGCAGCCGCTAGTTTTGCTGCAGCTGCTGCATTTGCTACCTTTGCTGCTTCTGCTGTCGCTGCTGCTTCTGCTGCTGCTGACGCTACCGCTGCTGCTGACGCTACTGCTGCTGTTGCCATTTTTGCCTGTGCTGCCGCAACCCATTCAATTTCCTTAACTTTTGCAGGATCTTCCAATGCTAGTAGCGCTTTTCTTACCTCTGCTATTTCTGCGTCCGCTGCTGCTTTTGCTGCTTTTGCTGCTTTTGCTGTCGCTGTTTCTGCTTCCTTTGCCGCTGCTGCCACTGCTGCTGCTTTCGTTACTGCTGTGCGTGTTCCTGCCACTGCTGTTTTCGCTTTTACTACCCCTGCTGCCGCTGTTGCACCTGCTGCTGCTGCCGGTGCTGCTGCCGCTGCTGCATCTGCTGCTGCCGCTGCTGCATCTGCTGCTGCCGCTGCTGCATCTACTGCTGCTACCGCTACTGCTGCACGTGCCACTGCCGCTCTTTCGTTGGATGTCATTTTTCTTTTTCTTTATTCCTATAATTTTTTTTTGAGGTGTGTTCACAACAGACGACTGTATAAAATACATGACAAATTTTGAAACGGCAACTCTGAACATTATGAAATGCTCAGCTGTTTTAGCCACAGCAACCAGTGCATTTGGATGCACTGTGCAGATGGGGGTGGCATCACGAACAAAAGCTGCATCTGCGAGTGGAGCGACATCCAAGGCACCACCCCATGGAGGGAAATCCAGATCAAAAATGGAAAATGCTTAGAGTAACTATGCTGCTCCTACATGTAAGATGGTATTGCAGCAAGATTACCATCGAGGAACAGCCAGACTGCATTATTATTTTAAACTAATCAGCAGACTTAGCCTTGTCTACCTTGCCTTGTCTACTTATATGTCATTTAACCCTGCGAATTGTAGAAGTGGTGGAGTTGCCATTCTAGTAAAGCAAGGAATAAGGCATATTGCACTTCAACCCATATCATATTCCTTCATGCAGTGTGCACCTGTGGCGATAATGCCTCCTGGTTCAAGCAATGAGATTGTTGTCATTGTCCCGATTTTCTGCCCTCCCCAGCATAATTGGTTGCCACAGCATTTCTCCAAGCTTTTCAAGTACATGGATAGTCTGTGTATTGATAATAACTTTATTCTCTGCGTTGACTGGAATGCAAGGCATTCTTGGTGAGTAAGCATTCGAGCCTGTTAACGAGGCAAGGCTATTATGGATAGCATTCACAGATATAAGAGATATAATGTACTTGCTACTGGTGGAGCCACCCATTATCCTAATAATAAGAAGAAGAGACCATCCGCCATTGATTTTTCTATATATGGTGGACTGCAGAATAAACCTCTTAATACGTATTCAACTAAATAATTAAATCAGCTCACAAGCAAGTTTTATCAACTGACGTTTGTGAAAGGTAGACTGTTGAAGAAAAATGTCTATGTTAACAGTTACATCAGTCACAGATCGAAAAGACATTTTGTAATTTTCAATAATCTGACGTCTTATTTAACATTGCTGTCAATATCCACTCTAAACAGAAATGTAAACAAGGCCTTCAATTTTTGCTTATTGATTATCGATAAATCGATGCGAAAAAAGTCGAATGACAAGAATTTGGTTTTGCGTTATGTAGGCCAAAAAATTATATTCGGTGAGAAATTATTTTATTTCGTTGCTGGTTACCCACAATAATTGTCAAATATCAACAATGGTGTAACATTCTTCGGTTGCAGTTATAAAAGTTTCCTTCATATAAAAGGAAGAGCCGAAAACTTTTTGGGTACGCGAAGCGTTTCTTCATTTGTAACTTAATTTGTGTGTACACCTTTGTGTAATTTGCGCTTGTCTAAGCACATAGACTAAAGCTATTAAATGCACTTGATTTTTTCCTTACGAATACTGAAATAAACATTTTGAAAATATATTTTGTTCCACAAAATCAGTTTTAATGTTTTTAGTTCTTTTTATTAATTTTCGCTTTATATTTTTATCGCTGCTGCTAAGCCCGCTGCTGCCTTTGATGCAGCCGCTAGTTTTGCTGCAGCTGCTGCATTTGCTACCTTTGCTGCTTCTGCTGTCGCTGCTGCTTCTGCTGCTGCTGACGCTACCGCTGCTGCTGACGCTACTGCTGCTGTTGCCATTTTTGCCTGTGCTGCCGCAACCCATTCAATTTCCTTAACTTTTGCAGGATCTTCCAATGCTAGTAGCGCTTTTCTTACCTCTGCTATTTCTGCGTCCGCTGCTGCTTTTGCTGCTTTTGCTGCTTTTGCTGTCGCTGTTTCTGCTTCCTTTGCCGCTGCTGCCACTGCTGCTGCTTTCGTTACTGCTGTGCGTGTTCCTGCCACTGCTGTTTTCGCTTTTACTACCCCTGCTGCCGCTGTTGCACCTGCTGCTGCTGCCGGTGCTGCTGCCGCTGCTGCATCTGCTGCTGCCGCTGCTGCATCTGCTGCTGCCGCTGCTGCATCTACTGCTGCTACCGCTACTGCTGCACGTGCCACTGCCGCTCTTTCGTTGGATGTCATTTTTCTTTTTCTTTATTCCTATAATTTTTTTTTGAGGTGTGTTCACAACAGACGACTGTATAAAATACATGACAAATTTTGAAACGGCAACTCTGAACATTATGAAATGCTCAGCTGTTTTAGCCACAGCAACCAGTGCATTTGGATGCACTGTGCAGATGGGGGTGGCATCACGAACAAAAGCTGCATCTGCGAGTGGAGCGACATCCAAGGCACCACCCCATGGAGGGAAATCCAGATCAAAAATGGAAAATGCTTAGAGTAACTATGCTGCTCCTACATGTAAGATGGTATTGCAGCAAGATTACCATCGAGGAACAGCCAGACTGCATTATTATTTTAAACTAATCAGCAGACTTAGCCTTGTCTACCTTGCCTTGTCTACTTATATGTCATTTAACCCTGCGAATTGTAGAAGTGGTGGAGTTGCCATTCTAGTAAAGCAAGGAATAAGGCATATTGCACTTCAACCCATATCATATTCCTTCATGCAGTGTGCACCTGTGGCGATAATGCCTCCTGGTTCAAGCAATGAGATTGTTGTCATTGTCCCGATTTTCTGCCCTCCCCAGCATAATTGGTTGCCACAGCATTTCTCCAAGCTTTTCAAGTACATGGATAGTCTGTGTATTGATAATAACTTTATTCTCTGCGTTGACTGGAATGCAAGGCATTCTTGGTGAGTAAGCATTCGAGCCTGTTAACGAGGCAAGGCTATTATGGATAGCATTCACAGATATAAGAGATATAATGTACTTGCTACTGGTGGAGCCACCCATTATCCTAATAATAAGAAGAAGAGACCATCCGCCATTGATTTTTCTATATATGGTGGACTGCAGAATAAACCTCTTAATACGTATTCAACTAAATAATTAAATCAGCTCACAAGCAAGTTTTATCAACTGACGTTTGTGAAAGGTAGACTGTTGAAGAAAAATGTCTATGTTAACAGTTACATCAGTCACAGATCGAAAAGACATTTTGTAATTTTCAATAATCTGACGTCTTATTTAACATTGCTGTCAATATCCACTCTAAACAGAAATGTAAACAAGGCCTTCAATTTTTGCTTATTGATTATCGATAAATCGATGCGAAAAAAGTCGAATGACAAGAATTTGGTTTTGCGTTATGTAGGCCAAAAAATTATATTCGGTGAGAAATTATTTTATTTCGTTGCTGGTTACCCACAATAATTGTCAAATATCAACAATGGTGTAACATTCTTCGGTTGCAGTTATAAAAGTTTCCTTCATATAAAAGGAAGAGCCGAAAACTTTTTGGGTACGCGAAGCGTTTCTTCATTTGTAACTTAATTTGTGTGTACACCTTTGTGTAATTTGCGCTTGTCTAAGCACATAGACTAAAGCTATTAAATGCACTTGATTTTTTCCTTACGAATACTGAAATAAACATTTTGAAAATATATTTTGTTCCACAAAATCAGTTTTAATGTTTTTAGTTCTTTTTATTAATTTTCGCTTTATATTTTTATCGCTGCTGCTAAGCCCGCTGCTGCCTTTGATGCAGCCGCTAGTTTTGCTGCAGCTGCTGCATTTGCTACCTTTGCTGCTTCTGCTGTCGCTGCTGCTGACGCTACCGCTGCTGCTGACGCTACTGCTGCTGTTGCCATTTTTGCCTGTGCTGCCGCAACCCATTCAATTTCCTTAACTTTTGCAGGATCTTCCAATGCTAGTAGCGCTTTTCTTACCTCTGCTATTTCTGCGTCCGCTGCTGCTTTTGCTGTCGCTGTTTCTGCTTCCTTTGCCGCTGCTGCCACTGCTGCTGCTTTCGTTACTGCTGTGCGTGTTCCTGCCACTGCTGTTTTCGCTTTTACTACCCCTGCTGCCGCTGTTGCACCTGCTGCTGCTGCCGGTGCTGCTGCCGCTGCTGCATCTGCTGCTGCATCTGCTGCTGCCGCTGCTGCATCTGCTGCTGCCGCTGCTGCATCTACTGCTGCTACCGCTACTGCTGCACGTGCCACTGCCGCTCTTTCGTTGGATGTCATTTTTCTTTTTCTTTATTCCTATAATTTTTTTTTGAGGTGTGTTCACAACAGACGACTGTATAAAATACATGACAAATTTTGAAACGGCAACTCTGAACATTATGAAATGCTCAGCTGTTTTAGCCACAGCAACCAGTGCATTTGGATGCACTGTGCAGATGGGGGTGGCATCACGAACAAAAGCTGCATCTGCGAGTGGAGCGACATCCAAGGCACCACCCCATGGAGGGAAATCCAGATCAAAAATGGAAAATGCTTAGAGTAACTATGCTGCTCCTACATGTAAGATGGTATTGCAGCAAGATTACCATCGAGGAACAGCCAGACTGCATTATTATTTTAAACTAATCAGCAGACTTAGCCTTGTCTACCTTGCCTTGTCTACTTATATGTCATTTAACCCTGCGAATTGTAGAAGTGGTGGAGTTGCCATTCTAGTAAAGCAAGGAATAAGGCATATTGCACTTCAACCCATATCATATTCCTTCATGCAGTGTGCACCTGTGGCGATAATGCCTCCTGGTTCAAGCAATGAGATTGTTGTCATTGTCCCGATTTTCTGCCCTCCCCAGCATAATTGGTTGCCACAGCATTTCTCCAAGCTTTTCAAGTACATGGATAGTCTGTGTATTGATAATAACTTTATTCTCTGCGTTGACTGGAATGCAAGGCATTCTTGGTGAGTAAGCATTCGAGCCTGTTAACGAGGCAAGGCTATTATGGATAGCATTCACAGATATAAGAGATATAATGTACTTGCTACTGGTGGAGCCACCCATTATCCTAATAATAAGAAGAAGAGACCATCCGCCATTGATTTTTCTATATATGGTGGACTGCAGAATAAACCTCTTAATACGTATTCAACTAAATAATTAAATCAGCTCACAAGCAAGTTTTATCAACTGACGTTTGTGAAAGGTAGACTGTTGAAGAAAAATGTCTATGTTAACAGTTACATCAGTCACAGATCGAAAAGACATTTTGTAATTTTCAATAATCTGACGTCTTATTTAACATTGCTGTCAATATCCACTCTAAACAGAAATGTAAACAAGGCCTTCAATTTTTGCTTATTGATTATCGATAAATCGATGCGAAAAAAGTCGAATGACAAGAATTTGGTTTTGCGTTATGTAGGCCAAAAAATTATATTCGGTGAGAAATTATTTTATTTCGTTGCTGGTTACCCACAATAATTGTCAAATATCAACAATGGTGTAACATTCTTCGGTTGCAGTTATAAAAGTTTCCTTCATATAAAAGGAAGAGCCGAAAACTTTTTGGGTACGCGAAGCGTTTCTTCATTTGTAACTTAATTTGTGTGTACACCTTTGTGTAATTTGCGCTTGTCTAAGCACATAGACTAAAGCTATTAAATGCACTTGATTTTTTCCTTACGAATACTGAAATAAACATTTTGAAAATATATTTTGTTCCACAAAATCAGTTTTAATGTTTTTAGTTCTTTTTATTAATTTTCGCTTTATATTTTTATCGCTGCTGCTAAGCCCGCTGCTGCCTTTGATGCAGCCGCTAGTTTTGCTGCAGCTGCTGCATTTGCTACCTTTGCTGCTTCTGCTGTCGCTGCTGCTTCTGCTGCTGCTGACGCTACCGCTGCTGCTGACGCTACTGCTGCTGTTGCCATTTTTGCCTGTGCTGCCGCAACCCATTCAATTTCCTTAACTTTTGCAGGATCTTCCAATGCTAGTAGCGCTTTTCTTACCTCTGCTATTTCTGCGTCCGCTGCTGCTTTTGCTGCTTTTGCTGTCGCTGTTTCTGCTTCCTTTGCCGCTGCTGCCACTGCTGCTGCTTTCGTTACTGCTGTGCGTGTTCCTGCCACTGCTGTTTTCGCTTTTACTACCCCTGCTGCCGCTGTTGCACCTGCTGCTGCTGCCGGTGCTGCTGCCGCTGCTGCATCTGCTGCTGCCGCTGCTGCTGCCGCTGCTGCATCTACTGCTGCTACCGCTACTGCTGCACGTGCCACTGCCGCTCTTTCGTTGGATGTCATTTTTCTTTTTCTTTATTCCTATAATTTTTTTTTGAGGTGTGTTCACAACAGACGACTGTATAAAATACATGACAAATTTTGAAACGGCAACTCTGAACATTATGAAATGCTCAGCTGTTTTAGCCACAGCAACCAGTGCATTTGGATGCACTGTGCAGATGGGGGTGGCATCACGAACAAAAGCTGCATCTGCGAGTGGAGCGACATCCAAGGCACCACCCCATGGAGGGAAATCCAGATCAAAAATGGAAAATGCTTAGAGTAACTATGCTGCTCCTACATGTAAGATGGTATTGCAGCAAGATTACCATCGAGGAACAGCCAGACTGCATTATTATTTTAAACTAATCAGCAGACTTAGCCTTGTCTACCTTGCCTTGTCTACTTATATGTCATTTAACCCTGCGAATTGTAGAAGTGGTGGAGTTGCCATTCTAGTAAAGCAAGGAATAAGGCATATTGCACTTCAACCCATATCATATTCCTTCATGCAGTGTGCACCTGTGGCGATAATGCCTCCTGGTTCAAGCAATGAGATTGTTGTCATTGTCCCGATTTTCTGCCCTCCCCAGCATAATTGGTTGCCACAGCATTTCTCCAAGCTTTTCAAGTACATGGATAGTCTGTGTATTGATAATAACTTTATTCTCTGCGTTGACTGGAATGCAAGGCATTCTTGGTGAGTAAGCATTCGAGCCTGTTAACGAGGCAAGGCTATTATGGATAGCATTCACAGATATAAGAGATATAATGTACTTGCTACTGGTGGAGCCACCCATTATCCTAATAATAAGAAGAAGAGACCATCCGCCATTGATTTTTCTATATATGGTGGACTGCAGAATAAACCTCTTAATACGTATTCAACTAAATAATTAAATCAGCTCACAAGCAAGTTTTATCAACTGACGTTTGTGAAAGGTAGACTGTTGAAGAAAATTGTCTATGTTAACAGTTACATCAGTCACAGATCGAAAAGACATTTTGTAATTTTCAATAATCTGACGTCTTATTTAACATTGCTGTCAATATCCACTCTAAACAGAAATGTAAACAAGGCCTTCAATTTTTGCTTATTGATTATCGATAAATCGATGCGAAAAAAGTCGAATGACAAGAATTTGGTTTTGCGTTATGTAGGCCAAAAAATTATATTCGGTGAGAAATTATTTTATTTCGTTGCTGGTTACCCACAATAATTGTCAAATATCAACAATGGTGTAACATTCTTCGGTTGCAGTTATAAAAGTTTCCTTCATATAAAAGGAAGAGCCGAAAACTTTTTGGGTACGCGAAGCGTTTCTTCATTTGTAACTTAATTTGTGTGTACACCTTTGTGTAATTTGCGCTTGTCTAAGCACATAGACTAAAGCTATTAAATGCACTTGATTTTTTCCTTACGAATACTGAAATAAACATTTTGAAAATATATTTTGTTCCACAAAATCAGTTTTAATGTTTTTAGTTCTTTTTATTAATTTTCGCTTTATATTTTTATCGCTGCTGCTAAGCCCGCTGCTGCCTTTGATGCAGCCGCTAGTTTTGCTGCAGCTGCTGCATTTGCTACCTTTGCTGCTTCTGCTGTCGCTGCTGCTTCTGCTGCTGCTGACGCTACCGCTGCTGCTGACGCTACTGCTGCTGTTGCCATTTTTGCCTGTGCTGCCGCAACCCATTCAATTTCCTTAACTTTTGCAGGATCTTCCAATGCTAGTAGCGCTTTTCTTACCTCTGCTATTTCTGCGTCCGCTGCTGCTTTTGCTGCTTTTGCTGTCGCTGTTTCTGCTTCCTTTGCCGCTGCTGCCACTGCTGCTGCTTTCGTTACTGCTGTGCGTGTTCCTGCCACTGCTGTTTTCGCTTTTACTACCCCTGCTGCCGCTGTTGCACCTGCTGCTGCTGCCGGTGCTGCTGCCGCTGCTGCATCTGCTGCTGCCGCTGCTGCTGCCGCTGCTGCATCTACTGCTGCTACCGCTACTGCTGCACGTGCCACTGCCGCTCTTTCGTTGGATGTCATTTTTCTTTTTCTTTATTCCTATAATTTTTTTTTGAGGTGTGTTCACAACAGACGACTGTATAAAATACATGACAAATTTTGAAACGGCAACTCTGAACATTATGAAATGCTCAGCTGTTTTAGCCACAGCAACCAGTGCATTTGGATGCACTGTGCAGATGGGGGTGGCATCACGAACAAAAGCTGCATCTGCGAGTGGAGCGACATCCAAGGCACCACCCCATGGAGGGAAATCCAGATCAAAAATGGAAAATGCTTAGAGTAACTATGCTGCTCCTACATGTAAGATGGTATTGCAGCAAGATTACCATCGAGGAACAGCCAGACTGCATTATTATTTTAAACTAATCAGCAGACTTAGCCTTGTCTACCTTGCCTTGTCTACTTATATGTCATTTAACCCTGCGAATTGTAGAAGTGGTGGAGTTGCCATTCTAGTAAAGCAAGGAATAAGGCATATTGCACTTCAACCCATATCATATTCCTTCATGCAGTGTGCACCTGTGGCGATAATGCCTCCTGGTTCAAGCAATGAGATTGTTGTCATTGTCCCGATTTTCTGCCCTCCCCAGCATAATTGGTTGCCACAGCATTTCTCCAAGCTTTTCAAGTACATGGATAGTCTGTGTATTGATAATAACTTTATTCTCTGCGTTGACTGGAATGCAAGGCATTCTTGGTGAGTAAGCATTCGAGCCTGTTAACGAGGCAAGGCTATTATGGATAGCATTCACAGATATAAGAGATATAATGTACTTGCTACTGGTGGAGCCACCCATTATCCTAATAATAAGAAGAAGAGACCATCCGCCATTGATTTTTCTATATATGGTGGACTGCAGAATAAACCTCTTAATACGTATTCAACTAAATAATTAAATCAGCTCACAAGCAAGTTTTATCAACTGACGTTTGTGAAAGGTAGACTGTTGAAGAAAAATGTCTATGTTAACAGTTACATCAGTCACAGATCGAAAAGACATTTTGTAATTTTCAATAATCTGACGTCTTATTTAACATTGCTGTCAATATCCACTCTAAACAGAAATATAAACAAGGCCTTCAATTTTTGCTTATTGATTATCGATAAATCGATGCGAAAAAAGTCGAATGACAAGAATTTGGTTTTGCGTTATGTAGGCCAAAAAATTATATTCGGTGAGAAATTATTTTATTTCGTTGCTGGTTACCCACAATAATTGTCAAATATCAACAATGGTGTAACATTCTTCGGTTGCAGTTATAAAAGTTTCCTTCATATAAAAGGAAGAGCCGAAAACTTTTTGGGTACGCGAAGCGTTTCTTCATTTGTAACTTAATTTGTGTGTACACCTTTGTGTAATTTGCGCTTGTCTAAGCACATAGACTAAAGCTATTAAATGCACTTGATTTTTTCCTTACGAATACTGAAATAAACATTTTGAAAATATATTTTGTTCCACAAAATCAGTTTTAATGTTTTTAGTTCTTTTTATTAATTTTCGCTTTATATTTTTATCGCTGCTGCTAAGCCCGCTGCTGCCTTTGATGCAGCCGCTAGTTTTGCTGCAGCTGCTGCATTTGCTACCTTTGCTGCTTCTGCTGTCGCTGCTGCTTCTGCTGCTGCTGACGCTACCGCTGCTGCTGACGCTACTGCTGCTGTTGCCATTTTTGCCTGTGCTGCCGCAACCCATTCAATTTCCTTAACTTTTGCAGGATCTTCCAATGCTAGTAGCGCTTTTCTTACCTCTGCTATTTCTGCGTCCGCTGCTGCTTTTGCTGTCGCTGTTTCTGCTTCCTTTGCCGCTGCTGCCACTGCTGCTGCTTTCGTTACTGCTGTGCGTGTTCCTGCCACTGCTGTTTTCGCTTTTACTACCCCTGCTGCCGCTGTTGCACCTGCTGCTGCTGCCGGTGCTGCTGCCGCTGCTGCATCTGCTGCTGCCGCTGCTGCTGCCGCTGCTGCATCTACTGCTGCTACCGCTACTGCTGCACGTGCCACTGCCGCTCTTTCGTTGGATGTCATTTTTCTTTTTCTTTATTCCTATAATTTTTTTTTGAGGTGTGTTCACAACAGACGACTGTATAAAATACATGACAAATTTTGAAACGGCAACTCTGAACATTATGAAATGCTCAGCTGTTTTAGCCACAGCAACCAGTGCATTTGGATGCACTGTGCAGATGGGGGTGGCATCACGAACAAAAGCTGCATCTGCGAGTGGAGCGACATCCAAGGCACCACCCCATGGAGGGAAATCCAGATCAAAAATGGAAAATGCTTAGAGTAACTATGCTGCTCCTACATGTAAGATGGTATTGCAGCAAGATTACCATCGAGGAACAGCCAGACTGCATTATTATTTTAAACTAATCAGCAGACTTAGCCTTGTCTACCTTGCCTTGTCTACTTATATGTCATTTAACCCTGCGAATTGTAGAAGTGGTGGAGTTGCCATTCTAGTAAAGCAAGGAATAAGGCATATTGCACTTCAACCCATATCATATTCCTTCATGCAGTGTGCACCTGTGGCGATAATGCCTCCTGGTTCAAGCAATGAGATTGTTGTCATTGTCCCGATTTTCTGCCCTCCCCAGCATAATTGGTTGCCACAGCATTTCTCCAAGCTTTTCAAGTACATGGATAGTCTGTGTATTGATAATAACTTTATTCTCTGCGTTGACTGGAATGCAAGGCATTCTTGGTGAGTAAGCATTCGAGCCTGTTAACGAGGCAAGGCTATTATGGATAGCATTCACAGATATAAGAGATATAATGTACTTGCTACTGGTGGAGCCACCCATTATCCTAATAATAAGAAGAAGAGACCATCCGCCATTGATTTTTCTATATATGGTGGACTGCAGAATAAACCTCTTAATACGTATTCAACTAAATAATTAAATCAGCTCACAAGCAAGTTTTATCAACTGACGTTTGTGAAAGGTAGACTGTTGAAGAAAAATGTCTATGTTAACAGTTACATCAGTCACAGATCGAAAAGACATTTTGTAATTTTCAATAATCTGACGTCTTATTTAACATTGCTGTCAATATCCACTCTAAACAGAAATATAAACAAGGCCTTCAATTTTTGCTTATTGATTATCGATAAATCGATGCGAAAAAAGTCGAATGACAAGAATTTGGTTTTGCGTTATGTAGGCCAAAAAATTATATTCGGTGAGAAATTATTTTATTTCGTTGCTGGTTACCCACAATAATTGTCAAATATCAACAATGGTGTAACATTCTTCGGTTGCAGTTATAAAAGTTTCCTTCATATAAAAGGAAGAGCCGAAAACTTTTTGGGTACGCGAAGCGTTTCTTCATTTGTAACTTAATTTGTGTGTACACCTTTGTGTAATTTGCGCTTGTCTAAGCACATAGACTAAAGCTATTAAATGCACTTGATTTTTTCCTTACGAATACTGAAATAAACATTTTGAAAATATATTTTGTTCCACAAAATCAGTTTTAATGTTTTTAGTTCTTTTTATTAATTTTCGCTTTATATTTTTATCGCTGCTGCTAAGCCCGCTGCTGCCTTTGATGCAGCCGCTAGTTTTGCTGCAGCTGCTGCATTTGCTACCTTTGCTGCTTCTGCTGTCGCTGCTGCTTCTGCTGCTGCTGACGCTACCGCTGCTGCTGACGCTACTGCTGCTGTTGCCATTTTTGCCTGTGCTGCCGCAACCCATTCAATTTCCTTAACTTTTGCAGGATCTTCCAATGCTAGTAGCGCTTTTCTTACCTCTGCTATTTCTGCGTCCGCTGCTGCTTTTGCTGCTTTTGCTGTCGCTGTTTCTGCTTCCTTTGCCGCTGCTGCCACTGCTGCTGCTTTCGTTACTGCTGTGCGTGTTCCTGCCACTGCTGTTTTCGCTTTTACTACCCCTGCTGCCGCTGTTGCACCTGCTGCTGCTGCCGGTGCTGCTGCCGCTGCTGCATCTGCTGCTGCCGCTGCTGCTGCCGCTGCTGCATCTACTGCTGCTACCGCTACTGCTGCACGTGCCACTGCCGCTCTTTCGTTGGATGTCATTTTTCTTTTTCTTTATTCCTATAATTTTTTTTTGAGGTGTGTTCACAACAGACGACTGTATAAAATACATGACAAATTTTGAAACGGCAACTCTGAACATTATGAAATGCTCAGCTGTTTTAGCCACAGCAACCAGTGCATTTGGATGCACTGTGCAGATGGGGGTGGCATCACGAACAAAAGCTGCATCTGCGAGTGGAGCGACATCCAAGGCACCACCCCATGGAGGGAAATCCAGATCAAAAATGGAAAATGCTTAGAGTAACTATGCTGCTCCTACATGTAAGATGGTATTGCAGCAAGATTACCATCGAGGAACAGCCAGACTGCATTATTATTTTAAACTAATCAGCAGACTTAGCCTTGTCTACCTTGCCTTGTCTACTTATATGTCATTTAACCCTGCGAATTGTAGAAGTGGTGGAGTTGCCATTCTAGTAAAGCAAGGAATAAGGCATATTGCACTTCAACCCATATCATATTCCTTCATGCAGTGTGCACCTGTGGCGATAATGCCTCCTGGTTCAAGCAATGAGATTGTTGTCATTGTCCCGATTTTCTGCCCTCCCCAGCATAATTGGTTGCCACAGCATTTCTCCAAGCTTTTCAAGTACATGGATAGTCTGTGTATTGATAATAACTTTATTCTCTGCGTTGACTGGAATGCAAGGCATTCTTGGTGAGTAAGCATTCGAGCCTGTTAACGAGGCAAGGCTATTATGGATAGCATTCACAGATATAAGAGATATAATGTACTTGCTACTGGTGGAGCCACCCATTATCCTAATAATAAGAAGAAGAGACCATCCGCCATTGATTTTTCTATATATGGTGGACTGCAGAATAAACCTCTTAATACGTATTCAACTAAATAATTAAATCAGCTCACAAGCAAGTTTTATCAACTGACGTTTGTGAAAGGTAGACTGTTGAAGAAAAATGTCTATGTTAACAGTTACATCAGTCACAGATCGAAAAGACATTTTGTAATTTTCAATAATCTGACGTCTTATTTAACATTGCTGTCAATATCCACTCTAAACAGAAATATAAACAAGGCCTTCAATTTTTGCTTATTGATTATCGATAAATCGATGCGAAAAAAGTCGAATGACAAGAATTTGGTTTTGCGTTATGTAGGCCAAAAAATTATATTCGGTGAGAAATTATTTTATTTCGTTGCTGGTTACCCACAATAATTGTCAAATATCAACAATGGTGTAACATTCTTCGGTTGCAGTTATAAAAGTTTCCTTCATATAAAAGGAAGAGCCGAAAACTTTTTGGGTACGCGAAGCGTTTCTTCATTTGTAACTTAATTTGTGTGTACACCTTTGTGTAATTTGCGCTTGTCTAAGCACATAGACTAAAGCTATTAAATGCACTTGATTTTTTCCTTACGAATACTGAAATAAACATTTTGAAAATATATTTTGTTCCACAAAATCAGTTTTAATGTTTTTAGTTCTTTTTATTAATTTTCGCTTTATATTTTTATCGCTGCTGCTAAGCCCGCTGCTGCCTTTGATGCAGCCGCTAGTTTTGCTGCAGCTGCTGCATTTGCTACCTTTGCTGCTTCTGCTGTCGCTGCTGCTTCTGCTGCTGCTGACGCTACCGCTGCTGCTGACGCTACTGCTGCTGTTGCCATTTTTGCCTGTGCTGCCGCAACCCATTCAATTTCCTTAACTTTTGCAGGATCTTCCAATGCTAGTAGCGCTTTTCTTACCTCTGCTATTTCTGCGTCCGCTGCTGCTTTTGCTGCTTTTGCTGTCGCTGTTTCTGCTTCCTTTGCCGCTGCTGCCACTGCTGCTGCTTTCGTTACTGCTGTGCGTGTTCCTGCCACTGCTGTTTTCGCTTTTACTACCCCTGCTGCCGCTGTTGCACCTGCTGCTGCTGCCGGTGCTGCTGCCGCTGCTGCATCTGCTGCTGCCGCTGCTGCTGCCGCTGCTGCTGCCGCTGCTGCATCTACTGCTGCTACCGCTACTGCTGCACGTGCCACTGCCGCTCTTTCGTTGGATGTCATTTTTCTTTTTCTTTATTCCTATAATTTTTTTTTGAGGTGTGTTCACAACAGACGACTGTATAAAATACATGACAAATTTTGAAACGGCAACTCTGAACATTATGAAATGCTCAGCTGTTTTAGCCACAGCAACCAGTGCATTTGGATGCACTGTGCAGATGGGGGTGGCATCACGAACAAAAGCTGCATCTGCGAGTGGAGCGACATCCAAGGCACCACCCCATGGAGGGAAATCCAGATCAAAAATGGAAAATGCTTAGAGTAACTATGCTGCTCCTACATGTAAGATGGTATTGCAGCAAGATTACCATCGAGGAACAGCCAGACTGCATTATTATTTTAAACTAATCAGCAGACTTAGCCTTGTCTACCTTGCCTTGTCTACTTATATGTCATTTAACCCTGCGAATTGTAGAAGTGGTGGAGTTGCCATTCTAGTAAAGCAAGGAATAAGGCATATTGCACTTCAACCCATATCATATTCCTTCATGCAGTGTGCACCTGTGGCGATAATGCCTCCTGGTTCAAGCAATGAGATTGTTGTCATTGTCCCGATTTTCTGCCCTCCCCAGCATAATTGGTTGCCACAGCATTTCTCCAAGCTTTTCAAGTACATGGATAGTCTGTGTATTGATAATAACTTTATTCTCTGCGTTGACTGGAATGCAAGGCATTCTTGGTGAGTAAGCATTCGAGCCTGTTAACGAGGCAAGGCTATTATGGATAGCATTCACAGATATAAGAGATATAATGTACTTGCTACTGGTGGAGCCACCCATTATCCTAATAATAAGAAGAAGAGACCATCCGCCATTGATTTTTCTATATATGGTGGACTGCAGAATAAACCTCTTAATACGTATTCAACTAAATAATTAAATCAGCTCACAAGCAAGTTTTATCAACTGACGTTTGTGAAAGGTAGACTGTTGAAGAAAAATGTCTATGTTAACAGTTACATCAGTCACAGATCGAAAAGACATTTTGTAATTTTCAATAATCTGACGTCTTATTTAACATTGCTGTCAATATCCACTCTAAACAGAAATATAAACAAGGCCTTCAATTTTTGCTTATTGATTATCGATAAATCGATGCGAAAAAAGTCGAATGACAAGAATTTGGTTTTGCGTTATGTAGGCCAAAAAATTATATTCGGTGAGAAATTATTTTATTTCGTTGCTGGTTACCCACAATAATTGTCAAATATCAACAATGGTGTAACATTCTTCGGTTGCAGTTATAAAAGTTTCCTTCATATAAAAGGAAGAGCCGAAAACTTTTTGGGTACGCGAAGCGTTTCTTCATTTGTAACTTAATTTGTGTGTACACCTTTGTGTAATTTGCGCTTGTCTAAGCACATAGACTAAAGCTATTAAATGCACTTGATTTTTTCCTTACGAATACTGAAATAAACATTTTGAAAATATATTTTGTTCCACAAAATCAGTTTTAATGTTTTTAGTTCTTTTTATTAATTTTCGCTTTATATTTTTATCGCTGCTGCTAAGCCCGCTGCTGCCTTTGATGCAGCCGCTAGTTTTGCTGCAGCTGCTGCATTTGCTACCTTTGCTGCTTCTGCTGTCGCTGCTGCTTCTGCTGCTGCTGACGCTACCGCTGCTGCTGACGCTACTGCTGCTGTTGCCATTTTTGCCTGTGCTGCCGCAACCCATTCAATTTCCTTAACTTTTGCAGGATCTTCCAATGCTAGTAGCGCTTTTCTTACCTCTGCTATTTCTGCGTCCGCTGCTGCTTTTGCTGCTTTTGCTGTCGCTGTTTCTGCTTCCTTTGCCGCTGCTGCCACTGCTGCTGCTTTCGTTACTGCTGTGCGTGTTCCTGCCACTGCTGTTTTCGCTTTTACTACCCCTGCTGCCGCTGTTGCACCTGCTGCTGCTGCCGGTGCTGCTGCCGCTGCTGCATCTGCTGCTGCCGCTGCTGCTGCCGCTGCTGCATCTACTGCTGCTACCGCTACTGCTGCACGTGCCACTGCCGCTCTTTCGTTGGATGTCATTTTTCTTTTTCTTTATTCCTATAATTTTTTTTTGAGGTGTGTTCACAACAGACGACTGTATAAAATACATGACAAATTTTGAAACGGCAACTCTGAACATTATGAAATGCTCAGCTGTTTTAGCCACAGCAACCAGTGCATTTGGATGCACTGTGCAGATGGGGGTGGCATCACGAACAAAAGCTGCATCTGCGAGTGGAGCGACATCCAAGGCACCACCCCATGGAGGGAAATCCAGATCAAAAATGGAAAATGCTTAGAGTAACTATGCTGCTCCTACATGTAAGATGGTATTGCAGCAAGATTACCATCGAGGAACAGCCAGACTGCATTATTATTTTAAACTAATCAGCAGACTTAGCCTTGTCTACCTTGCCTTGTCTACTTATATGTCATTTAACCCTGCGAATTGTAGAAGTGGTGGAGTTGCCATTCTAGTAAAGCAAGGAATAAGGCATATTGCACTTCAACCCATATCATATTCCTTCATGCAGTGTGCACCTGTGGCGATAATGCCTCCTGGTTCAAGCAATGAGATTGTTGTCATTGTCCCGATTTTCTGCCCTCCCCAGCATAATTGGTTGCCACAGCATTTCTCCAAGCTTTTCAAGTACATGGATAGTCTGTGTATTGATAATAACTTTATTCTCTGCGTTGACTGGAATGCAAGGCATTCTTGGTGAGTAAGCATTCGAGCCTGTTAACGAGGCAAGGCTATTATGGATAGCATTCACAGATATAAGAGATATAATGTACTTGCTACTGGTGGAGCCACCCATTATCCTAATAATAAGAAGAAGAGACCATCCGCCATTGATTTTTCTATATATGGTGGACTGCAGAATAAACCTCTTAATACGTATTCAACTAAATAATTAAATCAGCTCACAAGCAAGTTTTATCAACTGACGTTTGTGAAAGGTAGACTGTTGAAGAAAAATGTCTATGTTAACAGTTACATCAGTCACAGATCGAAAAGACATTTTGTAATTTTCAATAATCTGACGTCTTATTTAACATTGCTGTCAATATCCACTCTAAACAGAAATATAAACAAGGCCTTCAATTTTTGCTTATTGATTATCGATAAATCGATGCGAAAAAAGTCGAATGACAAGAATTTGGTTTTGCGTTATGTAGGCCAAAAAATTATATTCGGTGAGAAATTATTTTATTTCGTTGCTGGTTACCCACAATAATTGTCAAATATCAACAATGGTGTAACATTCTTCGGTTGCAGTTATAAAAGTTTCCTTCATATAAAAGGAAGAGCCGAAAACTTTTTGGGTACGCGAAGCGTTTCTTCATTTGTAACTTAATTTGTGTGTACACCTTTGTGTAATTTGCGCTTGTCTAAGCACATAGACTAAAGCTATTAAATGCACTTGATTTTTTCCTTACGAATACTGAAATAAACATTTTGAAAATATATTTTGTTCCACAAAATCAGTTTTAATGTTTTTAGTTCTTTTTATTAATTTTCGCTTTATATTTTTATCGCTGCTGCTAAGCCCGCTGCTGCCTTTGATGCAGCCGCTAGTTTTGCTGCAGCTGCTGCATTTGCTACCTTTGCTGCTTCTGCTGTCGCTGCTGCTTCTGCTGCTGCTGACGCTACCGCTGCTGCTGACGCTACTGCTGCTGTTGCCATTTTTGCCTGTGCTGCCGCAACCCATTCAATTTCCTTAACTTTTGCAGGATCTTCCAATGCTAGTAGCGCTTTTCTTACCTCTGCTATTTCTGCGTCCGCTGCTGCTTTTGCTGTCGCTGTTTCTGCTTCCTTTGCCGCTGCTGCCACTGCTGCTGCTTTCGTTACTGCTGTGCGTGTTCCTGCCACTGCTGTTTTCGCTTTTACTACCCCTGCTGCCGCTGTTGCACCTGCTGCTGCTGCCGGTGCTGCTGCCGCTGCTGCATCTGCTGCTGCCGCTGCTGCTGCCGCTGCTGCATCTACTGCTGCTACCGCTACTGCTGCACGTGCCACTGCCGCTCTTTCGTTGGATGTCATTTTTCTTTTTCTTTATTCCTATAATTTTTTTTTGAGGTGTGTTCACAACAGACGACTGTATAAAATACATGACAAATTTTGAAACGGCAACTCTGAACATTATGAAATGCTCAGCTGTTTTAGCCACAGCAACCAGTGCATTTGGATGCACTGTGCAGATGGGGGTGGCATCACGAACAAAAGCTGCATCTGCGAGTGGAGCGACATCCAAGGCACCACCCCATGGAGGGAAATCCAGATCAAAAATGGAAAATGCTTAGAGTAACTATGCTGCTCCTACATGTAAGATGGTATTGCAGCAAGATTACCATCGAGGAACAGCCAGACTGCATTATTATTTTAAACTAATCAGCAGACTTAGCCTTGTCTACCTTGCCTTGTCTACTTATATGTCATTTAACCCTGCGAATTGTAGAAGTGGTGGAGTTGCCATTCTAGTAAAGCAAGGAATAAGGCATATTGCACTTCAACCCATATCATATTCCTTCATGCAGTGTGCACCTGTGGCGATAATGCCTCCTGGTTCAAGCAATGAGATTGTTGTCATTGTCCCGATTTTCTGCCCTCCCCAGCATAATTGGTTGCCACAGCATTTCTCCAAGCTTTTCAAGTACATGGATAGTCTGTGTATTGATAATAACTTTATTCTCTGCGTTGACTGGAATGCAAGGCATTCTTGGTGAGTAAGCATTCGAGCCTGTTAACGAGGCAAGGCTATTATGGATAGCATTCACAGATATAAGAGATATAATGTACTTGCTACTGGTGGAGCCACCCATTATCCTAATAATAAGAAGAAGAGACCATCCGCCATTGATTTTTCTATATATGGTGGACTGCAGAATAAACCTCTTAATACGTATTCAACTAAATAATTAAATCAGCTCACAAGCAAGTTTTATCAACTGACGTTTGTGAAAGGTAGACTGTTGAAGAAAAATGTCTATGTTAACAGTTACATCAGTCACAGATCGAAAAGACATTTTGTAATTTTCAATAATCTGACGTCTTATTTAACATTGCTGTCAATATCCACTCTAAACAGAAATATAAACAAGGCCTTCAATTTTTGCTTATTGATTATCGATAAATCGATGCGAAAAAAGTCGAATGACAAGAATTTGGTTTTGCGTTATGTAGGCCAAAAAATTATATTCGGTGAGAAATTATTTTATTTCGTTGCTGGTTACCCACAATAATTGTCAAATATCAACAATGGTGTAACATTCTTCGGTTGCAGTTATAAAAGTTTCCTTCATATAAAAGGAAGAGCCGAAAACTTTTTGGGTACGCGAAGCGTTTCTTCATTTGTAACTTAATTTGTGTGTACACCTTTGTGTAATTTGCGCTTGTCTAAGCACATAGACTAAAGCTATTAAATGCACTTGATTTTTTCCTTACGAATACTGAAATAAACATTTTGAAAATATATTTTGTTCCACAAAATCAGTTTTAATGTTTTTAGTTCTTTTTATTAATTTTCGCTTTATATTTTTATCGCTGCTGCTAAGCCCGCTGCTGCCTTTGATGCAGCCGCTAGTTTTGCTGCAGCTGCTGCATTTGCTACCTTTGCTGCTTCTGCTGTCGCTGCTGCTTCTGCTGCTGCTGACGCTACCGCTGCTGCTGACGCTACTGCTGCTGTTGCCATTTTTGCCTGTGCTGCCGCAACCCATTCAATTTCCTTAACTTTTGCAGGATCTTCCAATGCTAGTAGCGCTTTTCTTACCTCTGCTATTTCTGCGTCCGCTGCTGCTTTTGCTGCTTTTGCTGTCGCTGTTTCTGCTTCCTTTGCCGCTGCTGCCACTGCTGCTGCTTTCGTTACTGCTGTGCGTGTTCCTGCCACTGCTGTTTTCGCTTTTACTACCCCTGCTGCCGCTGTTGCACCTGCTGCTGCTGCCGGTGCTGCTGCCGCTGCTGCATCTGCTGCTGCCGCTGCTGCTGCCGCTGCTGCATCTACTGCTGCTACCGCTACTGCTGCACGTGCCACTGCCGCTCTTTCGTTGGATGTCATTTTTCTTTTTCTTTATTCCTATAATTTTTTTTTGAGGTGTGTTCACAACAGACGACTGTATAAAATACATGACAAATTTTGAAACGGCAACTCTGAACATTATGAAATGCTCAGCTGTTTTAGCCACAGCAACCAGTGCATTTGGATGCACTGTGCAGATGGGGGTGGCATCACGAACAAAAGCTGCATCTGCGAGTGGAGCGACATCCAAGGCACCACCCCATGGAGGGAAATCCAGATCAAAAATGGAAAATGCTTAGAGTAACTATGCTGCTCCTACATGTAAGATGGTATTGCAGCAAGATTACCATCGAGGAACAGCCAGACTGCATTATTATTTTAAACTAATCAGCAGACTTAGCCTTGTCTACCTTGCCTTGTCTACTTATATGTCATTTAACCCTGCGAATTGTAGAAGTGGTGGAGTTGCCATTCTAGTAAAGCAAGGAATAAGGCATATTGCACTTCAACCCATATCATATTCCTTCATGCAGTGTGCACCTGTGGCGATAATGCCTCCTGGTTCAAGCAATGAGATTGTTGTCATTGTCCCGATTTTCTGCCCTCCCCAGCATAATTGGTTGCCACAGCATTTCTCCAAGCTTTTCAAGTACATGGATAGTCTGTGTATTGATAATAACTTTATTCTCTGCGTTGACTGGAATGCAAGGCATTCTTGGTGAGTAAGCATTCGAGCCTGTTAACGAGGCAAGGCTATTATGGATAGCATTCACAGATATAAGAGATATAATGTACTTGCTACTGGTGGAGCCACCCATTATCCTAATAATAAGAAGAAGAGACCATCCGCCATTGATTTTTCTATATATGGTGGACTGCAGAATAAACCTCTTAATACGTATTCAACTAAATAATTAAATCAGCTCACAAGCAAGTTTTATCAACTGACGTTTGTGAAAGGTAGACTGTTGAAGAAAAATGTCTATGTTAACAGTTACATCAGTCACAGATCGAAAAGACATTTTGTAATTTTCAATAATCTGACGTCTTATTTAACATTGCTGTCAATATCCACTCTAAACAGAAATATAAACAAGGCCTTCAATTTTTGCTTATTGATTATCGATAAATCGATGCGAAAAAAGTCGAATGACAAGAATTTGGTTTTGCGTTATGTAGGCCAAAAAATTATATTCGGTGAGAAATTATTTTATTTCGTTGCTGGTTACCCACAATAATTGTCAAATATCAACAATGGTGTAACATTCTTCGGTTGCAGTTATAAAAGTTTCCTTCATATAAAAGGAAGAGCCGAAAACTTTTTGGGTACGCGAAGCGTTTCTTCATTTGTAACTTAATTTGTGTGTACACCTTTGTGTAATTTGCGCTTGTCTAAGCACATAGACTAAAGCTATTAAATGCACTTGATTTTTTCCTTACGAATACTGAAATAAACATTTTGAAAATATATTTTGTTCCACAAAATCAGTTTTAATGTTTTTAGTTCTTTTTATTAATTTTCGCTTTATATTTTTATCGCTGCTGCTAAGCCCGCTGCTGCCTTTGATGCAGCCGCTAGTTTTGCTGCAGCTGCTGCATTTGCTACCTTTGCTGCTTCTGCTGTCGCTGCTGCTTCTGCTGCTGCTGACGCTACCGCTGCTGCTGACGCTACTGCTGCTGTTGCCATTTTTGCCTGTGCTGCCGCAACCCATTCAATTTCCTTAACTTTTGCAGGATCTTCCAATGCTAGTAGCGCTTTTCTTACCTCTGCTATTTCTGCGTCCGCTGCTGCTTTTGCTGCTTTTGCTGTCGCTGTTTCTGCTTCCTTTGCCGCTGCTGCCACTGCTGCTGCTTTCGTTACTGCTGTGCGTGTTCCTGCCACTGCTGTTTTCGCTTTTACTACCCCTGCTGCCGCTGTTGCACCTGCTGCTGCTGCCGGTGCTGCTGCCGCTGCTGCATCTGCTGCTGCCGCTGCTGCTGCCGCTGCTGCTGCCGCTGCTGCATCTACTGCTGCTACCGCTACTGCTGCACGTGCCACTGCCGCTCTTTCGTTGGATGTCATTTTTCTTTTTCTTTATTCCTATAATTTTTTTTTGAGGTGTGTTCACAACAGACGACTGTATAAAATACATGACAAATTTTGAAACGGCAACTCTGAACATTATGAAATGCTCAGCTGTTTTAGCCACAGCAACCAGTGCATTTGGATGCACTGTGCAGATGGGGGTGGCATCACGAACAAAAGCTGCATCTGCGAGTGGAGCGACATCCAAGGCACCACCCCATGGAGGGAAATCCAGATCAAAAATGGAAAATGCTTAGAGTAACTATGCTGCTCCTACATGTAAGATGGTATTGCAGCAAGATTACCATCGAGGAACAGCCAGACTGCATTATTATTTTAAACTAATCAGCAGACTTAGCCTTGTCTACCTTGCCTTGTCTACTTATATGTCATTTAACCCTGCGAATTGTAGAAGTGGTGGAGTTGCCATTCTAGTAAAGCAAGGAATAAGGCATATTGCACTTCAACCCATATCATATTCCTTCATGCAGTGTGCACCTGTGGCGATAATGCCTCCTGGTTCAAGCAATGAGATTGTTGTCATTGTCCCGATTTTCTGCCCTCCCCAGCATAATTGGTTGCCACAGCATTTCTCCAAGCTTTTCAAGTACATGGATAGTCTGTGTATTGATAATAACTTTATTCTCTGCGTTGACTGGAATGCAAGGCATTCTTGGTGAGTAAGCATTCGAGCCTGTTAACGAGGCAAGGCTATTATGGATAGCATTCACAGATATAAGAGATATAATGTACTTGCTACTGGTGGAGCCACCCATTATCCTAATAATAAGAAGAAGAGACCATCCGCCATTGATTTTTCTATATATGGTGGACTGCAGAATAAACCTCTTAATACGTATTCAACTAAATAATTAAATCAGCTCACAAGCAAGTTTTATCAACTGACGTTTGTGAAAGGTAGACTGTTGAAGAAAAATGTCTATGTTAACAGTTACATCAGTCACAGATCGAAAAGACATTTTGTAATTTTCAATAATCTGACGTCTTATTTAACATTGCTGTCAATATCCACTCTAAACAGAAATATAAACAAGGCCTTCAATTTTTGCTTATTGATTATCGATAAATCGATGCGAAAAAAGTCGAATGACAAGAATTTGGTTTTGCGTTATGTAGGCCAAAAAATTATATTCGGTGAGAAATTATTTTATTTCGTTGCTGGTTACCCACAATAATTGTCAAATATCAACAATGGTGTAACATTCTTCGGTTGCAGTTATAAAAGTTTCCTTCATATAAAAGGAAGAGCCGAAAACTTTTTGGGTACGCGAAGCGTTTCTTCATTTGTAACTTAATTTGTGTGTACACCTTTGTGTAATTTGCGCTTGTCTAAGCACATAGACTAAAGCTATTAAATGCACTTGATTTTTTCCTTACGAATACTGAAATAAACATTTTGAAAATATATTTTGTTCCACAAAATCAGTTTTAATGTTTTTAGTTCTTTTTATTAATTTTCGCTTTATATTTTTATCGCTGCTGCTAAGCCCGCTGCTGCCTTTGATGCAGCCGCTAGTTTTGCTGCAGCTGCTGCATTTGCTACCTTTGCTGCTTCTGCTGTCGCTGCTGCTTCTGCTGTCGCTGCTGCTTCTGCTGTCGCTGCTGCTGCTGACGCTACCGCTGCTGCTGCCGCTACTGCTGCTGACGCTACTGCTGCTGCTGCCATTTTTGCCTGTGCTGCCGCAACCCATTCAATTTCCTTAGCTTTTGCAGGATCTTCCAATGCTAGTAGCGCTTTTCTTACCTCTGCTATTTCTGCGTCTGCTGCTGCTTTTGCTGTCGCTGTTTCTGCTTCCTTTGCCGCTGCTGCCACTGCTGCTGCTTTCGTTACTGCTGTGCGTGTTCCTGCCACTGCTGTTTTCGCTTTTACTACCCCTGCTGCCGCTGTTGCACCTGCTGCTGCTGCCGGTGCTGCTGCCGCTGCTGCATCTGCTGCTGCATCTGCTGCTGCCGCTGCTGCATCTGCTGCTGCCGCTGCTGCATCTACTGCTGCTACCGCTACTGCTGCACGTGCCACTGCCGCTCTTTCGTTGGATGTCATTTTTCTTTTTCTTTATTCCTATAATTTTGTTCACAACAGACGACTGTATAAAATACATGACAAATTTTGAAACGGCAACTCTGAACATTATGAAATGCTCAGCTGTTTTAGCCACAGCAACCAGTGCATTTGGATGCACTGTGCAGATGGGGGTGGCATCACGAACAAAAGCTGCATCTGCGAGTGGAGCGACATCCAAGGCACCACCCCATGGAGGGAAATCCAGATCAAAAATGGAAAATGCTTAGAGTAACTATGCTGCTCCTACATGTAAGATGGTATTGCAGCAAGATTACCATCGAGGAACAGCCAGACTGCATTATTATTTTAAACTAATCAGCAGACTTAGCCTTGTCTACCTTGCCTTGTCTACTTATATGTCATTTAACCCTGCGAATTGTAGAAGTGGTGGAGTTGCCATTCTAGTAAAGCAAGGAATAAGGCATATTGCACTTCAACCGATATCATATTCCTTCATGCGGTGTGCACCTGTGGCGATAATGCCTCCTGGTTCAAGCAATGAGATTGTTGTCATTGTCCCGATTTACTGCCCTCCCCAGCATAATTGGTTGCCACAGAATTTCTCCAAGCTTTTCAAGTACATTGATAGTCAGTGTATTGATAATTTTATTCTCTGCGGTGACTGGAATGCAAGGCATTCTTGGTGAGTAAGCATTCGGGCCTGTCAACGAGGCAAGGCTATTATGGATAGCATTCACAGAAATAAGAGATATAATGTACTTGCTACTGGTGGAGCCACCCTTTATCCTAATAATAAGAAGAAGAGACCATCCGCCATTGATTTTTCTATATATGGTGGACTGCAGAATAAACCTCTTAATACGTATTCAACTATAGATCTTGATTCTGACCACCTTCCTATACAAACATTGTACATATACATTGAGCTGGTTATGGGTTCGTCAAATAATGATACAGCTACGCAGAGGAAACGTAGAATATTCGATAAAAATGCCAATATTTAGGTGTTTCAAAAATTCCTGGACAACTGTATTTTGTTGAATACAGAAATTAATCCTGGCGCTGATGTTGAGGATGCCATCAATATTCTTACCACTCATATACACAAAGCTGCTGTTGCTGCAGTCCAAAGGAGTCGACAGCATCAAAGCAATAAAAAGCACCCTGGGCAATTCAAATTAAATCGTCAAACTAGACGGTTATTGAATTACAAGCGCCAATGCAAGAAGGAATATATTTTCTACAGAACGACGTTTTATAAGCAGAGGTATAGGCGGAGGGCACAATCTCTATCTCTATTAACAGTTTGTTTAAGAAATTTGATGCACAGGATCAATACAGGATGCAGAAACTGTGGAAGATAACTAAGAATCTGAAGCAATGCAAGTCTCATGTTGATAGCGGATGTGGAATGAGTCAAGTCTGAACGAAAAGCACAGAACAGAAAGCTGAATTTTTTGCAGCACACTGAGAACAGCGATTTACGCCCAACTGTACCAATACGCTGAAATCGCGTAAAAAAGTTATTGATGAACTTGATCTCAAGTTACAAGAACAGGCATGCCAAGATGAGAGTATATTGCCTTTTCGTCCAGTAACCATCAGCGAAATAATAGTGGAAATAAAATCATTGAAGCTACAAAAATCACCTGGCATTGACAATTGTGTTACTAAATCCTTACCACAGAAGGCATTATTTAATCTGGTGCTCATATTCAATTGATCAAGCAATTTTTAGATTCAAACACTTTCCCTGCCAGTGGAAATGTGCTGCTATATCATGGATTCAAAAACCGGGTAAGCCCACTGAAGATGTTTCCTCCTATCGCCCTATAAGTCTACTTTCTGGATTCTCTAAGCTGTTTGAAAGGCTTCTTATGCGCAGACTCTTTGAGTGAGAGGACTTTGCTAATGCAGTGCCTACTCATTAATTTGGCTTCGCGCATAATAAATATCATCCTTAATCACAAACTGCGTTTGACTCTTCATTTGCCATGGTTATTTTCAACAGAAATTGAAATAGAAAGAATCTCAAAGTTGATAAAAAAAAATTTGTTTTTCATAAATCCAGAAGAATAGCTAGAATTAGCGAAGACTAAAATTGCCACAAATGGCAAAAAAAAAACAAAAATGGAGGTGCCCAAAATGCTTCAACACACCATTGACGAAGACCGATCCTGAGGTGGTCGACCGTCCTGCACCCGCAGTCTCCCGCTCAACGGAGAACAAGGAGAATAAGGAGAATCAGCAGGAGCAGCCGACTGATTTACCAATGCCAACGGCGGTGAAAACCTGCAGCATTTAGTACCTGTTCTAACCACAAAAGATCAAAAGAATAATATGCAAATTTGACAATAAATGTGGAATCTATGTTTTGAATGATGATTTGGAATACACGAATATATATGTGGATAGGGGACAGCTGCCTTCCCTTCTTCACCCAACACAACATATGAACTTTACATATATACAAGCAAATTGGCTTAGATTATGAAATTTGAATTTCCCCTTTACGAAAATCTGACTACGCCATTGCAGCTTATCTCCGCCAGCCAGCAACCTTATGTACAAGAAGTGCACGCTTCCTGTTGATAGGTATCGCTGTGTAGTGGCGACTTTCAAATGGAAATTACAGATAGCGGAAAGTAAATCAGACGACCTGAAATAAATCTGCGAAATTAAATGAAATCAGTTCAAGCTCAACTAAATTCAGTAGAATTTGTTAGCTCACATTCCGGCTCAAGTGCACAGCGATTATTATTATTCATGTAAGTTGATTCTTAATTAATTATTTGCAACCTATTGGAGCACGTGTGCAGCCATTGTGGACTTTTTCGACTTAAAGCGAAACTACCATTGCAGCCATAACCAAGCTTTGGGATTGAAGATGCCACGCACTACACGCCAGAATACAAATACAGCGCGTCGTGCGCTAACTCCTTATGATGACGATGCCGCTCAGGATGACAACGTGGGTGCCACAGCTAGCATCGCCGCTGTCACAGCTGACGATGCGTCCGCCAACGACAACAATACCGGCCCGGACGAGAATGCTATGGGCGATGGCGACGCCGCGATTATTGAAGATAATGACAAAAATTCTGATGCGGATATGCCTGGTAATGGGCCTGGTAGTGAAAACGCCGCAGCGGTTGCTGTTGATCTATCTGTCAAACATTGAATGTATTCACACTCACACAAACAACTTGGCAACAGCAAAAATTCAAAACATATACCCTTCCCATTTCGGGAATTACAAACCCAGGTATACTCAAAAACAAGTTCAAGATTTCACTAACGAAAGTGAACAAATAGAAATAATAACAAAAGAACACACTAGAATGTTGTGACCATGCTGAACTGTAAGTGCAGAGAAGAAATAAAAATGAATTTGCGCAGTTGAGAAGCAGATCTGTGGTAGGCAAAGCAAATTTTGCTATCCTGAGAACGATACGCACACACACGCAATCGCATCAACCAAACATCAAACGGCTAGCAGTAAACAGCAAACGAATAGACTACAGAAGGGAAATTCCAGCGAATTCGTTATTAGTGCCAGTTGTTACGTAAAGCTTGGCGTTGCCAGACGTGTGCAAGCAACCTATTCAAAATATTTAAGAGCTATTTAGTGACTTCATCAGCTCATGTATTTGCGCAATTTATATAAATTTTATATCTGGCACGTAATATTATATTCATTTTATGCAAAACAATATGCGTTTAATGTGTAGTTCTACCATATTTATATATTTTTTTTAAATTTTTTCGTGTCTTTTGACAAAACGTGCGGTTGTTGTGTATTAAAAATAGCAACAACGCTGACAATAATTGCTTTTTTAAATGCAAATTTTTATGCCTGACGCAAACGCAGCAAAAGTAGTTAACAGTAATTTGCAAAGGACGAGAAGGTCCCGGACTTGTGTCGGCCGCAATCAATTTGTTTTGAGACAGGATTAACTAAGAAAGCATCAATAACTTACTTGAAACATAAAAATGGCAGCGGCAGCACCAACAGAAGCCCAGCAGCAAAAGTTCGATAAATACGATGGAATAATTATTGACGAGTTTAAACTCAAAAACAAGGGGAAAGCGTTTGAGTCCGAGTTACGTGGAGTGCAGGAAAATAAACGTAAAGCGAAGGAGATTTTGGCTTCAGAAAAAAAGAAAACAAGGATAGAATTCATGGAGGAATTCGATATCAATCCCTCCAACAGTTATTCGAGTGACGATGAAGCAGTGGTCTACTCTATCGAGGATCTGTGGATTGTCTGCGCCAGACTGTTGCCAAGGAGGGTTTCGTGGCTCTCCATAAGGGTTTTCTGCCCTGCTGGATCCGGATGGCGCCTTGATCGGCATTTGGACATCCCCTAGTGCCACCGCTGCCAGGAATTTGACCGCACAATGAAATACTGCCAAAAACAGCATCGCTGCGCAAAGTGTGGTTCAGCACATGCTAGTCAGGTGTGCGAAAAACCATTGGATGCTGATCCGAAATGTGCCAACTGCGGAGAAACCCATCCAGCCAGCTGGAAAGGCTGCTCCGAATAGTCTCCCGGTTTTTGTGGATTCCACTCATTGGTTCTTTTTATGTTCCAGTTGTATTTTTATTTGCTTATTTATTAATTATTTTATTTGTTGTATAAACCTATCGATATATTCGACAACGATGATACTGTAGTATATATATATATACATATACGTTTTTCCATATATAAATATAACTTGTCGCCATGCCAAATAGAGCAGGAAATATGGAAAACAGCGCAGGCGTGAATGCAACATCGCTCAAGGCGCGCGACCGCTTTAAAACACCCTTAATCGAATGCAGTACTTGCTACAGCAAATGTGAGTAGCAAATAAAAACAAACTAAAAAACAGTTTGCATAAAAATGTAGTAGTATCAGTAGTAGTAGTGTATTGTGTTTCAACTACAATTGTGCTTTTTTTGTTATTTTGTTTTACAGGGGACATTAGCTGTTTGTCCGCGAAGCCGCACAGCTCGAGGCGCGTATCTGCCGGAAAATGGAGGTGCCCGAAATGCTTAAACACACCATTGACGAAGACCGAGCCTGAGATGGTCGAGCGTCCTGCACCCGCTGTCTCCCGCTCAACGGAGAACAAGGAGAATGAGGAGAATCAGCAGGAGCAGCCGACTTATTTACCAATGTCAACGGCGGTGAAAACCTGGAGCATTTAGTACCTGTTCTAACCACACAAGATCAAAAGAATAATATGCAAATTTGACAATAAATGTGGAATCTATGTTTTGAATGATGATTTGGAATACACGAATATGTATGTGGACAGGGGACAGCTACCATCCCTCCTTCACCCAACACAACATGTGAACTTTATATGTATACAAGCAAATTGGCTTAGATTATGAAATTTGAATTTCCCCTTTACGAGAATCTGACTACGCCATTGCAGCTTATCTCCGCCAGCCAGCCACATTATGTACAAGAAGTGCACGCTTCCTGTTGATAGGTATCGCTGTGTAGTCTCGACTTTCAAATGGAAATTACAGATAGCGGAAAGTAAATCAGACAACCTGAAATAAATCTGCGAAATTAAATGAAATCAGTTCAAGCTCAACTAAATTCAGTAGAATTTGTTAGCTCATATTCCGGCTCAAGTGCACAGCGATTATTATTATTCATGTAAGTTGATTCTTAATTAATTATTTGCAACCTATTGGAGCACGTGTGCAGCCATTGTGGACTTTTTCGACTTAAAGCGAAACTACCATTGCAGCCATAACCAAGCTTTGGGATTGAAGATGCCACGCACTACACGCCAGAATACAAATACAGCGCGTCGCGCGCTAACTCCTTACGATGACGATGCCGCTCAGGATGACAACGTGGGTGCCACGGCTAGCATCGCCTCTGTCACAGCTGACGATGCGTCCGCCAACGGCAACAATACCGGCCCGGACGAGAATGCTATGGGCGATGGCGACGCCGCGATTATTGAAGATAATGACAACAATTCTAATACGGATATGCCTGGTAATGGGCCTGGTAATGAAAACGCCGCAGCGGTTGCTGTTGATCTATCTGTCAAACATTGAATGTATTCACACTCACACAAACAACGTGACAACAGCAAAAATTCAAAACATATACACTTCCCATTTCGGGAATTACAAAGCCAGGTATACTCAAAAACAAGTTCAAGATATCACTAACGAAACAAATAGAAATAATAACAAAAGCACACACCAGAACTCATAGGAACGCAATACTTTCTCTTTCCTAATCTAAAGAAAAAAATTGAAAGAACAACAAAATCTTATGAAACTTACAATGAAAGCAAGTATGACAGGCACCCACAATCGAATTTTGAAGACCTAATATTCAAATCCATTCAATTATAGAACCAATCCATACATTCCACCGTGAATGAAAAACCAATAAATATATTTGTTGGAACCCGAAACAAAGTCGGAGATAAAGTAAAAAATAGACAAGCCAATGACTTAGAATACCATAACAGCAAGAAGAAAACAATAAAACAGTACGAAAAAGCGGACACAGTGTATTGTAAAATTGATAAAAGACGACTCAAAACTAACTCCAAGATATAAAAATCAGTCGTATTTTCAACCTCGGAGCATTCGGTCACACTAAAACATTTTGCAGCGAAAAAATAATTTTATTTTTATTTTATTTTATTTTTTAAGCGTGTGAGCGTTTCGCGCTACTCTCTCGCGATTTGAAACTATCGACGTGCGCGCAAATTTTGCGCCAATTTGAACAACACTGCAGCTGCAGTTTCCTGGTGCTCGCCGGGCAGACCAGCGAACTCCGCTATAATCTGCGCTCTCGCTCGGAAAGCAGGAACAACAACAACAACAACAAAGTCAACAATGCAAGAATTGCAAATGCAAGCAAAAATGATACCGCTAACAACAATACAAACAAAGCCAACAACAACAACGACACTAGCAAAAACACCAAAAATTATATTGGTGATATTAACGCCAACAACAATGCATCAAAAAAGGAAAAATTGCGACAATCAACGATTACATCGACTTGGACGCATTGCAATAGAGCACCCGCTGTCAGATTCTGACTCTGACATTGAGTCAGTTGAAATGGCAAAAAGAACTACAGTTATACCTGCGTCCCCAATTTTTCCGCTGATTGTGGACGATGAGGACACAAGTCTGGGCACTGCCGCTGAGATCCGCGATTCTCCGTCAAATACTTACACTGCGGAGCCACAGCCTACAAAGGTTTCCAAGCCCCCTCCACTTATAGCTGAGGGTATCACCAACGTTGTTGGACTGCTGGAAGCATTAAATGCTGTCACGCTTTATGCTTTATGCTTAAATGCAGTGGTGGTAGTACTGTGAAAGTCATGCCAAGTGGTATTGAATCTTACAGGGCAATCCAGAGAATGTTTACGGAGAAGAAAATATCGTTTCACTCCTACCAAATAAAGGAGGACAGAGGCTTCCGGTCAAATACAATGGGAAGCGGGCGAATTCCAGCTCCAAGTCATTAAACCCATATAAAAACAAAAAATAACTATGTACAAAGAAGTAAAGTACCAAGCGGATTTTGAGGGGGGAGTTTGGCAGAGCATAATCGTCAAGTCCGACACAACGACTGATAATATGGAGCAATAAGTAAGTAACGATATTTGAGGAGTTTGAACCAATAGTCGTGAATCGATAATCGTCTGCCACTTTGATAGTTTACAATCGATATTTCCCAGTCCTAAGTTGTCAGCTTAGTGCTAAGTCCGGTTTTTTTCTATTGTAAGAAAATTTTAACAATTCGATTTCTTTTTCGCGAGATAATATATAATATAATATTTATATTTTATATTTAATCGATTGCACTCAATATATCAGCGGCAACAGCAGCAGCAGCAGCAGATGCAAAAGCGGCAGCAGGTCTAGCAAAAGTGAGAACTGCAGTAGCACGAGAACACGCTGCAGAAACCGCAGCAGCAAGGGCAGCAGAAGCAAAGGAATCTGCAACCACGAAAACACCAGCAGCAGAGCACGCAATAATGGAAGCGCATCAAAAAGCGCTAAAAGAATCACAAGATGTTATAGAAGCTAAAAAAAAAAATTGAATGTGTTGCGGATGCAAAGGAAAAAGTGGCAAGAGGCGCGATAGCGACAGAAGCGGTAGAAAGAGCAGCGGCAGCAGATGCAAAAGCGGCTGCAGATCGCGCAAAAGAGAGAATTGTAGTGGCACAACAACTCGCTGCAGAAGCAGCAAGGGCAGCCGAGGCCAAGATAATGAAACAATAAAAAAACAAGAAGGAAATTACGTAATAATGGAAGCGTATGAAAAATCGCTAAAAGATTCGAGAGATCAAATATAACCTACAGACATTGAACTTATTGCGGATAAACATGAAGAAAAGACAAGAGTCGCGATAGAGTAGCAGCCGCGGTTGAGAATGCAGTGGCAATATGTAGAGGATTCAATGAAGCCGCAGTAGCTGCAGAAAATCTAGCTGCAATATCAAGAATAGAAAGCCCTCTTTATCGCAAAACCGACATAAATATTGCAACGAACCTTTAGCTTTGCCGGGCTAAAACTCAATCATTTACTTTACTAGTTTGGAGAGATCTAATCGGACTAAATGTACATTGTGCTGCAAAGCATTATTTTCTTGTTTGTATCAATTTTTATATACATATAAAAAGGTATTATAAATACTTATAAGCAAATATATTATTGATATTTACAAAAAAAAAAAAATTAAGAAAAACACGTTATAACGCTGGAGTTGGGGAAGTCTAAATATAAGTTAACCTGTACCCAGCTGAGAATATTTATTAATATATTAATATTTTATGTGTCCAAAAATTATCTGCTATTTTTAGCCAATAGATAATTTTAGCTCGGTTTTTGCTCAGATTTCGATAGAGTCAATAATAATATAAGCGTAAAATCGTGAGTATTATATGGAAGCGTACATTCTTCGCTCTGCTGGTAAAAAAAAACATTTGAGCAACCATTATAAATGAGGAGGTTTATAGAAACTTTGAAACTTTTTAAAGCAACTGTCCAACTTATTTGAGTGCAGTTTTGATCGTAAGATAAGTTTTTAAATAATACGTTGACATTTGCACGAGAGTCAGAATGTGCTTGCCAGTGTGCATTACATCATTATATTTATGCGGATGCAAAGGAAAAAGTGGCAAGAGGCGCGATAGCGGCAGCAGCAGTAAAAACAGCAGTGGCATTAGAAGCAGCAAAAATAGCAAACGCAACAGCTGTAATAAAACTAGCGGAATCAACAAAATCAGCAGCGAACTTCGCAGCAGCGAGATAAATATATATAATGTAATATATAAATATAAATCGATTGCACTCAATATCGCAGCATCTGTCAGGATTTCGATGTGAAGGGTTATCCGACGCTGCTCGGGATCGAGGATGCAATATCGCGGCATGGTCGTCACCGCCTTTTGCATTGTACGTGAGGAGGGCGCCATCAAATTGAGGCAGGGCGTGACGCCGGCGCTTTACAGACACGTCGTCTATAGATGAGTAAAAAAAAAAACAATCAAAAAAACGGGAATCTGATTTCGAGTCAGACGCCTTAACCACTGCTATTATTATGAGGGCCTTTATTTATAAGCGACATTTACTAAGGTTATTATTGACTACAATATAACCAAAACAGAGGCGGGCAGCAATTGCCCAATCATTTACAGACACACAGAGTTGCCAATCAACGTAAAAAAAAGAAAACAAATATATATATACTCAGTGTCATTATCGTGATGAAGCACCGATACCCGCACCCCATTATATTTGCTGTGTCAAACTCAGTTTGGTCACACTGCCGACCAGCTGACATATATGTCATTGTAGCGTGTTTAAGACGGGCAGATCAAAAGCAATTCGCCATCGAACTGGATCTGGCAACATTCGAGGAGTTTATTAAAAAAAAAGAAAAAATGTGCAAAAGTAAGAACTGCATTGGCACGGACACGCGCCGAACAAACGGCAGGAGCAGCAAGGTTGGCAGCAAAAGCGACCGCGAAAGCAGCGTTCTCAGTTTGGTCACACTGCGACATATTTCATTGTCATCAAAAGCAAACATTGGCAAATAAGCAAACATGCTTTTAAGGAGTGGAAATACAACGCCCAATGCAGAAGCGGCCGAGGAACGCGCAGCAACATCAACAGCAACACCAGATGCATTCGCGGCTGCAGGTCTAGCAAAAGTGAGAACTGCAGTTTCACGAGAACATACTGCAGAAACTGCAGCAGCAGCAGCAAGGGCAGCACAAGCAAAGGAAGCTGCAACCACGAAAACACTAACAGCAAATCACGCAATAATGGAAGCGCATCAAAAAGCGCTAAAAGAATCGCAAGATGTTATAGAAGCTAAAAAAAAAAAATTGAATGGATTGCGGATGCAAAGGAAAAAGTGGCAAGAGGCGCGATAGCGACAGCAGCAGCAGAAGCGGTAGAAAGAGCAGCGGCAGCAGAAGCAGCAATGGTAGCAAACGCAGCAGCAGCAGAAAACTAGCGGCTTCATCAAAAGCAGCAGCGGGCTTAGCAGCAGCGAGATAAATATATATAATATAATATATAAATATAAATCGATAATTATGTAATGAATTTATTTTTCCGCCTTTACTGCAAATATAAGTACACTTTCTTTTAGAAGATTCGAATCATTTCTCATTCATAATTTGCTATTCTCACCTTGATGCACTTTCCGCTTCTTTGATGGCTTGCGTTTAAAAGTCCGTCAAAATATATCTAGGTTTATTATTTTGATGCCGTCGAACAGAAGTTTCACATTATCGATAACTTTTTGATCTGTAAACTATGCCTAAGGTGCGAAATTTAACCAATTCAATTAAACCATTCTTTTACCCTGCACCAGGCCTTTAAAAATATATTTTATCGCAGCTCGAAACTTTGTTTTAACTGTCTAATGAGTCATTAAAAACTGTGGATTAATACGGTTGTTGTACATTTGCACTGCCTATCTTAACTTAACTTATCAATAATGCTTGCCTTATCTTATCAAAGGTGCAGTTAAGATAAGAAATACCTAGAAATGCCTTTCATTCGTTATATTTATTTGATTCAATTTTAAAAAGAAAGAACGTTGATGTGGGGCATCACCAGGTTTGATGTAGCCAAGAAATTCTAATCTTTGGTGTACGTTCCTTAAAACTTATCCTCGAAAAAAACGTTGGAGTTTCCAAGATTTTTCCTTTCTAACTTTTGGAACTTTAGCTTTTGAATAAAGAAGAAATTCAGGCTTTTTGGGAAATTTGGGAACGAAAAAATTTTGGAGGACGTGCTTGGTATTTGGTAACTGCAGCTTTCACATTACATGACATATATGGATTTATCTATACCAACTATATCGCTTTTGGGAGTCGGAGTGGGCGTGGCAATCCAACTTTTAACGTTATTTAATGGAAGTTACAACGTTATTTAATGGAAGTTACAAAGATCAAAAACCTAAAAATTCGGTAAGTCCAGTTTAAAAATTGAGGAAGATACAAAAATTTCAGATTTCAGAGGTAAACGTGATTGACGCCGATCTTTGAAGGATTTTGCCAATAACCTACCTACCATATTTAATGACTGTAGCCTTCTAGAAGATATGTCGCTTGATTGATGTGCGATTATCGATTTTGTAGCCTCCTAGCGGACATATTACCTTAAATGATGTGCTCCGAGTTTTAAGGCTTTAGTGATATCTGTATATTATTTTACATTTGCTTACCATCAAATGTGTCAAGTAACAAATATGTCTGAGTTTTACGATTTATGCCACATAAAACTGACGATGTGGCCAGTTGCTGCTGAAGTAGATGTTGTTCCTCTTCCTTCTCGATATTCGGATTTGCAGCTATATCGTCATTATTAACGGTGTGTTGCATTTTTTGAGACTGCCTCTGTTAACTCCGGTGTGGAAAGGATATATGCGATTTATCCTCAACAACTTTTACAGACACTTTTAACTCTGTAACTGTTATTACAGTACTATATTCGCCGATTTGTAATTTAATTAGCTTGCTATTGGGAAAAAAAAAGTTAATAACACCAGTCGTTGGATTTTGGAGTCGTTTGTTTATTAATTAGATAATTAAATAAGATTTACAAATAATGTCGCTTAGCATAAGTACATTTGTCTTTCGTCATTTGGGAACATTTTTCTTTGGAGTCGAAATTAAGTTATGACAAAGTATAAATCATTTTGCAAACGTTGATTTTGGTGTGGCTTTTGAATTATGAATATATATATATATAATTTCAAATAAATCAAATTCAAATTATTGTATTTGTGCAATTCTTAATAAAAATTCTAAATTCTAATTCATTTTAATTTATATAGTAACATTATAGAAATATACTTTTAGTAAAGCAAGGCAAGACACGATCTTTCCCTCTTTACTCTTTAAGTCATGCTTTAACTATGTTTACTCTGCTTATGGTTTAGCTTATTCCAAAACTTCTTAACTCAGCTTATTGCTAATCAGTTTATTAAGTTAATTCTTGGCCGAGGCAGCCTGTCAGAGAGTATCATGCAAGTTAATATTGTGTAGCATGCGCACTCAGAAGCTTTTATAAGCATACCGCTGTCTTTGAACGAGAGACACTTTAGTGACCAAAGCATCGGGACACTCTACTTAAGTCCTGCCGGGAGCAGAAGACAATAATATACAAAATGTTAATTGTGCTGCTAATGCGATAGTTTCATGAAATTTACTTTGTTCGCTTATTTTACTAATGAACCCCTCAAAACAAGAAATAAAATTCATTTCAAAATGGGTGGTGAACAACGTCAAATTAAAGATTATAAGGCAAATCAAGTAACTGAGACTTCCAATACAACAAATAATAATACTCTCCTTATAATAATTACTGTTTGCGTATCAATTTAATATCATTCTAATACTAAAACTGTTTAACATGTACACCAAACATCTTAAAAATTAATACAAGAAAAAACCATCAAATAAAATAAGTGCATAAAAACAAAAAAAAAAAACTAAACAAAAATGAAACCAAAGAAGACCGAGAAAACACCTGCAAGAAGAGCTAACACAACAATAAGCCCCATGAACAGATTAAAAATTTAACATAAATTTAATGTATATTTAATAAACATATTGCAAATTTGCAAGCAAAATCGTTGTTCCAATAAATACGCAACATAAAGTGCAGAGTATTGTCTTCTTATTTATTAACGCTGTAAAACTTACCAGTAAGAAAATTACAACAGTTAAGCTGTCAATGAGCAGTTGTCAAATAAATGCAGAGTTAAGTCAACATTATTCAACTACAAACATATATTTTCGAAGCAATTGAATTTTGCCATAAATTGTGAGTCGCTTGAAACGTGAAACACATAACAACAAAACGTAACCAGCCGAGAACAGGCTGCAACAACAACAGCAATAACAGTAATACGAGGCAGTGAAGCAAATATGAGCACCTCGCCGCCCAACAGCAGCAACGGCAATATTCCGGGTGTCACATCAATATCTGATATAGAATTCGTGTGTTTGGTGCGCAACCATCCTTATATATACGACAATAAAAAGACCGCTTATCGGAACAAAGAGAAGCTGGGGGCGGAATGGTCACTGATCGCCGAGGAAATACATGAGAGTACTCATCACTGCAAGAAGCGTTGGCAGATTCTGCGCTGCAGCTTCTCGCGCTACGTTAAATACAAGAATCGCCCTATCGCGGGACACATGGAGTTTCTGCTACCATTTATGGAAACCGAGCGGAACTCCCAACAACATCAGCAGGATGTTGAAGAAAACAACAACCAAGGAGTGGAATCCACGAAAACCGGGAGACGATTCGGAGCACCCCAACATACCAAAAATAGTTCCTTATATTTCAGAATGGCTGGCAGTGGAAACGGCTTGTCTCCCGTGCAGTTGCGTTCAATGAAATTCTGCGAAAAACGTCGCATAGAGCGGCCTTTGACGGTGTGGTTTGCGAATCTGGAGACATTGCATTCACAATGGGGTATCACCGATCACGGGGCTAAGGCCTTGCATGTGATGACCATTTTGGAACAGGACATAAGCGATGACAAATTGGCGATGCTCGACTTCTCGCTGGTATTTCCCTATCCGCGACCTTACAGACATTCACACTATGACATTCACACTATGATTTCTAGATTCAATCTATAGAAATCGTAATCCGGCAACTAAACATCTCCAGAATTTCCAGCAGCGGCTGCGTATTGAGCAGCAACTACAAAATGGTTTAATACCCCAAAAACGGCAGGATAAGCGGCAACATGAGCTAAGCCAGCAACGCAATTTGGAGAGTGATCCTTGGCAGAATCCGCAAGTAGGAACTTCCATTATGCAAATATTGCATAAAAACATGTTGCTGATTAGTGATATGGGAAAGAAGATGGACACGCTACTCAATGTACTTCAATTGTTTGTCTCTAATCAGCAACTCATGTCAAACATGTATACGACACCAAGTAATATAACCAGCATTGCCATTGACCGCCGCAATGTCTAGTTTGTCCAGAAGTCCTCTCCATACACAAATCAATACGGCTGTTCTGAATGGCAGCCCAAATAACACTAATATCAGCGGCAATCAATCTGTCATTCGTAAAATATTTTATTGGAATGCTGCTGGCATTGGTAACAAAACTGTGGAGCTTGAAGTATTTATGCTAAGACATCAAATTGACGTTATGATGATTATTGAAACCAGATTGGACCCAGGAGCTTCTTCATCGGCAACAAATCCATGTACTTTGTCCGTATGTGGATAGTATACTTATATGTCAATTAACCCTGAGAATTGTAGAAGTGGTGGAGTTGCCATTCTAGTAAAGCAAGGAATAAGGCATATTGCATTTCGACCCATATAATATTCCTTCATGCAGTGTGCACCTGTGGCGATAATGCCTTCTGATTCAAGCAATGAGATGGTTGTCATTGTCCTGATTTACTGCCCTCCTCATCATAATTGGTTGCCACAGCATTTCTCCAAGCTTTTCAAGTACATTGATAGTCTGTGTATTGATAACTGTATTCTCTGCGGTGACTGGAACGCAAGGCATTCTTGGTGAGTAAGCATTCGGGCCCGTAAACGAAGGAAGGCTATTATGGATAGCATTCACAGAAACAAGAGATATAATGTACTTGCTACTGGTGGAGCCACCCATTATCCTTATGGTAAGAAGAAGAGACCATCCGCCATTGATTTTTCTATATGTGGTGGACTGCAGAATAAACCTCTAAATTCGTATTCCTTCCTATGCAGATTAAGCTGGTTATGGGACAATTGTATTTTGTTGAATACAGAAATTAATCCTGGCGCTGATGTTGAGGATGCCATCAATATTCTTACCACTCATATACACAAAGCTGCTGTTGCTGCAGTCCAAAGGAGTCGACAGCATCAAAGCAATAGAAAGCACCCTGGGCAATTCAAATTAAATCGTCAAACTAGACGGTTATTGAATTACAAGCGCCAATGCAAGAAGGAATATATTTTCTACAGAACGACGTTTTATAAGCAGAGGTATAGGCGGATTCGTAATCGGCTGAGGAGGCCACTATCTCTATTCAAGGTTGATTATATTAACGGTTTGTTTAAGAAATTTGATGCACAGGATCGCTACAGGATGCAGAAACTGTGAAAGATAACTAAGAATCTGAAGCGATGCACTGAACCAAACTGGCCTCTTAGGTCTCATGTTGATATCGGTTGTGGAATGAGTAGTCAAGTCTGGACGAAAAACACAGAAGAGAGAATGCAGAACCACACCGCCTGACAGCTTTATGCTTGAATGCAGTGGTGGTGGTACTGTGAGAGTCATGCCAAGTGGTATTGAATCTTACAGGGCAATCCAGAGAATGTTTACGGAGAAGAAAATACCGTTTCACTCCAACCAAATAAAGGAGGACAGAGGCTTTCGGTCAAATACAATGGAAAGCGCTTCAGCTCCAAGTCAACCAGTTCCGGCCAATGACGACAACTTTGCAATGGTAGTGGAGTTAACCATAGAACCAATAAAAAAAAAATAATAACTATGTACAAAGGAGTAAAGGACCAAGCGGATTTTGACGGGGGGTTTTGGTCAGGGGACTGCATCCATCGTTGCAGAAAATTGATTGCTAAAGAGATGAGATCGCCAGATCTGAACACTCAGTGCGTGATGTCCAAACTATTGTTAGCCGTGTTAGCAAGAAGGAGCTAAACCTTTGTTGTTTAGAGTTGGAGCCGGTTGCGAATTACAAAGAGATTTACAACCTACGCTCCGTCTCTCAGGTGCGCATTACTTTTGAATGCCCTGATCGGCATTTGGACATCCCCCAGTGCCACCGCTGCCAGGAATTTGACCACACAATGAAATACTGCCAAAAACAGCATCGCTGCGTAAAGTGTGGTTCAGCACATGCTAGTCAGGTGTGCGAAAAACCATTGGATGCTGATCCGAAATGTGCGAATTGCGGAGAAACCCATCCAGCCAGCTGGAAAGGCTGCCCAGCAAATCAGCGCTTTGCTCAAACTCAATTGCATTTTGGAATACTCCGAATAGTCTCCCGGTTTTTGAGGATTCCACTCATTGGTTCTTTTTATGTTCCAGTTGTATTTGTATTTGCTTATTTATTAATTGTTTTATTTGTTGTATAAACCTATCGATATATTCGACAACGATGATACTTTAGTATATATATATATATATACGTTTTTCCATATATAAATATAACTTGTCGCCATGCCCAAGAGAGCAGGAAATATGGAAAACAGCGCAGGCGTGAATGCAACATCGCTCAAGGCGCGCGACCGCTTTAAGACACTTTTAATCGAATGCAGTACTTGCTGCAGCAAATGTAAGAAGCAAATAAAAACAAACTAAAAAAACGGTTTGCATACAAGTGTAGTAGTATTAGTAGTAGTTGTGTATGTGTGTTTCAACTACAATTGTGCTTTTTTTGTTTTTTTTTTTGTTTTACAGGGGACATTAGCTGTTGGTCCGCGAAGCCGCACAGCTCGAGGCGCGTATCTGCCGGAAAATGGAGGTGCCCGAAATGCTTAAACACACCATTGACGAAGACCGAGCCTGAGAAGGTCGAGCGTCCTGCACCCGCTGTCTCCCGCTGAACGGAGAACAAGGAGAATGAGGAGAATCAGCAGGAGCAGCAGGACCAGCCGACTGATTTACCAATGCCAACGGCGGTGAAAACCTGCAGCATTTAATACCTGTTCTAACCACAAAAGATAAAAAGAATAATATGCAAATTTGACAATAAATGTGGAATCTATGCTTTAAACGATGATTTGGAATACACGAATATGTATGTGGACAGGGGACAGCTGCCATCCCTCCTGCACCACATGTGAACTTTATATATATACAAGCAAATTGGCTTAGATTATGAAATTTGAATTTCCCCTTTGCGAAAACCTGACTACGTTATTGTAGCTTATCTCCGCCAGCCAGCAACATTATGTATAAGAAGTGTTAGTTACACGCTTCCTGATGATGGTATCGCTGTCTAGTGGCGACTGTCAAATGGAAATTACAGATAGCGGAAAGTAAATCAAGTGCACAGCGACTATTATTATTCATGTAAGTTGATTCTTAATTAATTATTTGCGACCTATTGGAGAGCACGTGTGCAGCCATTGTGGATTTTTTCGACCTAAAGCGAAACTACCATTGCAGCCATAACCAAGCTTTGGAATTGAAGATGCCACGCACTACACGCCAGAATACAAATACCGCGCGTCGCGCGCTAGCTCCTTACGATGACGATGCCGCTCAGGATGACAACGTGGGTGCCACAGCTAGCATCGCCGCTGTCACAGCTGACGATGCGTACGCCAACGGCAACAATACCGGCCCGGACGAGAATGCTAAGGACGATGGCGACGCCGCGATTATTGAAGATAATGATAACAATTCTGATGCGGATATGCCTGGTAATGGGCCTGGTAATGAAAACGCCGCAGCGGTTGCTGTTGATCTATCTGTCAAACATTGAATGTATTCACACTCACACAAACAACTTGACAACAGCAAAAATTCAAAACAAATACCCTTCCCATTTCGGGAATTACAAACCCAGGTATACTCAAAAACAAGTTCAAGATTTCACTAACGAAAGTGAACAAATAGAAATAATAACAAAAGAACACACTAGAATGTTGTGACCATGCTGAACTGTAAGTGCAGAGAAGAAATAAAAATGAATTTGCGCAGTTGAGAAGCAGATCTATGGTAGGCAAAGCAAATTTTGCTATCCTGAGAACGATACGCACACACACGCAATCGCATCAAGCAAACATCAAACGGCTAGCAGTAAACAGCAAACGAATAGACTACAGGAGGGAAATTCCAGCGAATTCGTTATTAGTGCCAGTTGTTACGTAAAGCTTGGCGTTGCCAGACGTGTGCAAGCAACATATTCAAAATATTAAAGAGCTATTTAGTGACTTCATCAGCTCATGTATTTGCGCAATTAATATAAATTTTGTATCTGGCACGTAATATTATATTCATTTTATGCAAAACAATATGCGTTTAATGTGTAGTTCTACCATATTTATATATAGTGACATATCCAGATCACGCAGATCTCTCATGTCCACACTCACTGCAATCGCAACAGCAGCGCACAAGAATTAAAACGCCGTCTCAGCATAAACATAAACAAATCCAACAGAGCCAGCGCACAATAATTAAAAGCCCAGATCCCAGAATCAAACGCAACGAAAATAAACAAATCCAACAAAGCCCAGATCCCAGAATCAAACGCAACGAAAATAAACAAATCCAACAGAAGCAGCAGCCACAAGAATTAAAAGCGCAGATCAGCATATAAACGTAAACAAATCCAACGGAGCTAGCGCACAAGAGTTAAAACGCCGTATCAGCATAAACAAATCCGTCAACGCAGTTCATAAGAGCAACGCCGTCTCAGCAAAAACACATCAGTCAGCGCATTTCCTAAAAGTAAACAAAATCCTAGAGCTGAAGACACAGCAACAAATCTACAACACCGCAGAATACGCAAATCCGAGCTTTCGTAATAGATAAAACCATAAGCATAAGTCAGAGTTATTTGGTACGCAAAGCCAAGAAGTCGTGTGTGTTATTCAATAAAAAAATACCATTACTAATAATCAATTGTCGGATTTTATTTAATTGGCACTTCCGGTAGGATAACTCTCACCCCAAAAACGTTATTGGCGCAGCCGGTAGGATAACAGAAAAAATTGTGAAACGTCGTGATCCTTTATAGGAAACGTACTAGTGTTTTGCAAAAACTGTTATCCGCATAAGGACCCCGTGAACCTTTAAAATCTCGGAAGGATAATAATAAACTTTGTGAAACGTCGTGATCCTTTACAGGAACCGTACTAGTGTTTCGCGAAATTGTTATCCGCATAAGGACCCCGTGAAAAAAAACTTTTTCTCAAAAAGTAAATCATAAAATACGCGAGACAGACGACGAAACATTTTTGTGCATTGAATAAAAAAAAAAAAAAAAAAATTTTTTTGATTTCAACAAGTGAACAAATAAATAAAAAAAAAAAAAAACAATAATAAAAAAACAAAAAACACAAAATCAAATCTAAAATTGTGCAAACAATCAGCAAGTGCAAAAAATCAAAATTTTTAACAAAATTTTTGCGCGTAACATTCAGAAAAGAAAAACAATAAATAAAAACAACAAAACGATGTCGGACGCATTAAACCAGGCACTCGGGCGAATCCGCCAAACACCCAGCTTCGGTGGAGACACGGACGAGTTGTTTAACTTTATCAGAAATATCGATTTAACCATAGAACTCTACCCAACCAATGATGCGCGACAAAAACTCATACTGTACAGCGCAATCCAGATGCAGTTGCATGGCGACGCAATGAAGACATCACTCAGACACCTACCAGGAGATTGGGCAACACTACGAAACATCCTCATCTCTACCTACAAAACTCAAACACCTTGTGAGGAACTCCTCAGACAGGTGTACAACACGTATTATGGAGGAAGTCTTCGTAAGTTCCTCGAAGAACTCGAGCGCAAATCACATGTAATAACTAATAAATTTGGATCAGAAAATAATTCTGACAATACGAAATTATATACTAATGCATTATATAATACAGTTAGGGACGTAATAAATAAGAGACTACCAGACAGATTATACATGCAATTAGCACGATACGACATATCCACAACTGATAAACTAAAAGCAGTAGCCCAAGAATTAGGGTTGTACGAGGACCGCATACCTGACAAAATAATACCTATAAATAATACATATCATAATAAAAATTATTCTCAGAGCCCAAGAGCTCAACAAAATTTTTCTCCACATTATAATCAGCACCCAAGAAATCAACAGAATTTTAACCCGAATTATAATCAGCACCCAAGAAATCAACAGAATGTTTACCCAAATTATAATCAAAACACAAGAAATCTACAAAATTTTTACCCACCTTCTCATCAGAATTTTGGGAGGCACCAAAATTTTAATCAGTATCCACAAAATGAAGCAATGGTTAATGAACCATTGTATCATGAATTTCAACACAACTTAAATCAGGGCAGAATACAAAACCCAATGAATTACCAATCAAATAATAATAATAATAGACCACCTAACCAACCCATAAAAAGACAAAGACCCAGTAACAGTGGTCAATCAAAAATGGATTGGGCGTCAAATTTTCATCAAACAGCCTCGGAAAGGAATCCAAAACCCCATTCATAAACATAATTTTGAATAACATACGAATGCGATGCCTAATAGACACAGGGTCATCAGTAAACTTAATGAATAAAAATTTTCTTAAATACGAAACTTCCACAGAAAATATTACTTGTCACACCATATGTGGGGAAGTACAATTAAATACTAGCATATCTTTAGCCCCTAACAAGCATTGTCCGACAGATCAGAAGTTTTACATACATAATTTTTCAAAAAATTTTGACATCCTCTTAGGCCGAACGTTCCTTAAGGATTGTAAAGCAGAGATCAATTACGAAGATGAGTTTGTTAGACTTAATAATTTCCAATTTTTATTTAAGTATAATAACGAAAAAAAGAAAAAACAATATGAAAATAAAGAAAAAGAACATAGTAACGAAAATAAAAAAGAAAAATATAAAAACGAAAATAAGAAAGAAGAATATGTAAATGAAAGTAAAGAAAAAGAACATAGTAACGAAAATAAGAAAAAAGAATATGAAAACAAAAAACGAAAAAACAATTAGCGATAAGTATCCCATACCTGTAATGGATGAAATATTGGACAAGTTAGGAAAATGTCAATATTTCACCACCATCGATTTAGCAAAAGGATTCCATCAAATTCAAATGGACAAACGATCAATCGCAAAAACGGCATTCTCAACAAGAGAGGGACATTTCGAATACACACGAATGCCATTTGGCTTGAAAAATGCACCAGCAACCTTTCAACGGTGTATGAACAATCTCTTGGGAGACTTAATTCACAAATATTGTCTAGTTTACATGGATGACATAATAGTGTATTCCATTTCATTGGAAGAACACATATTAGCATTACAGAAGGTCTTTGGAAAGCTCAGAGAAGCAAATCTAAAACTACAACTAGCAAAGTGTGAATTCATGAAAAAGGAAACTGAATTTCTTGGCCACATAATAACAACGGAAGGAATAAAACCTAATCCAATCAAAATAAAAGCCGTGAAGGAATTTCCAATTCCGAAGACTCCCAAAGAAATAAAAAGATTCCTAGGATTATGCGGATTTTACAGGAAGTTCATCCCAGATTTCGCCAAAGTCGCGAAGCCAATGACCATAAAGCTAAAGAAAGGAGTAAAAGTAATTGAAAAAGACATAACATACATCGAAGCCTTCGAGAAATTAAAATTACTCATAGTCCCCGACCCAATATTAGTATATCCGGATTTCACGAAAAAATTCTCACTTACTACAGATGCTAGTAATTATGCATTAGGAGCAGTATTATCACAGGATCACAAACCAATCTGTTATGCTAGCAGAACTTTGAACGAACACGAGATAAATTACTCAGCAATAGAAAAAGAATTATTAGCAATAATATGGGCAACAACAAAATTTCAGATCATATTTATTTGGTAGAACTTTTGAAATACTTAGTGACCACAAACCTCTCATATGGCTAAATAACATAAAAGAACCAAATATGAAGTTACAAAGGTGGAAAATAAGACTAAATGAATTCGATTATGAAATAAAATACATACCAGGCAAAGAAAACAATGTAGCTGACGCACTTTCACGAATTAAAACCGAAGAAAATAACATTGAAGAAAATTTCATGGGAAATGCTCACGATAGCATAGCAGCAACAATACACAGCGCAAACGAGGATAATCAAAATTGTATTCAAATCACAGAAAGACCATTGAATAATCATAATCATCAAATAGAATTTATAAAAGGAAATACTGAAGAAATAAATAAAATTAGCTATTTCCACAAAACTAAAGTTATAATAAATTACGTAGAAATGACAACAGAAAAAGCAAAAGACATCATAAAAAAATATCTTTGTGACCAAAACAGCGTTATATACTTCCCTCATGAAGGTGACTTTGCAATATTCCAGGAAGCTTATATAGAAATAATACCAAGACATTGTCCGATAAAAACTATGAGAACCACAAAAAAATTAAGACATTCAAACATATTCAGAATTGAAACAAATTGTATTAAACAACCATACAAAGCTTTTACATCCAGGAATAGAAAAAACTATAGCAATGTTTAAAGAAAAGTATTATTTCCCGGATTACCAAAAATTAATACAAAACATGATTAACGAATGCAAAATCTGTAATACGTCAAAAGTGGAACATAGAGACACAAAATTCCGTTATGAAATAACACCTGAGATTTTCAACCCTAGAGAAAAATACGTTATAGATTTTTATATGGTCAATAACAAGCAATTTTTATCATGCATAGACGTATACTCAAAATACGCTACATTAATAGAAATACATGGTAAAGATTGGTTAGAAGCAAAACGTGCATTATTAAAAATATTCAACGAAATGGGAAAACCAATAGAAATAAAAGCAGACAAAGACTCAGCATTCATGAGCGCAGCATTAAAAATTTGGTTAGATTCAGAAAATGTTAAAATTCAAATCACAACAAGCAAGAACGGAATATCGGACGTAGAGCGGTTTCATAAAACTATCAACGAAAAAATAAGAATAATTAATTCAGATACAAACAAAGAAAATAAGTTAACCAAATTCGAAATAATACTTTACACTTATAATCATAAAACAATACATAGCACTACTGGTAGAACACCAGCCGATATCTTTATTTATGCCGGTTCACCAGCATACAATACCCAGTTGAATAAAATTCAAAAAATCAATAAACTAAATGAAAAAAGACAAACTTATGAAGTAGATACAAACTATAGAGAAATGCCACTTGTCAAATCAAAAACCACAAATCCATTCAGAAAAACAGGCATAATAAAAGAATTAGACAGCAAACATTTCGAAGAAACAAATAGAGGCCAAAGAATAATACATTATAAAACTAAATTTAAAAAGAAAAAGAAAATAAACATAAATCAATATAACACTAATTTCAGGTCACCTACGGAAGATTCATCTACCAGTGCACCTGTTAATATTGACAATACTAACCCTAGTAATAACTCAGAGTAACACCCAAAGTATAGAAGTAAACCATGTCAAAGCACAAAACGGGTTCGTTTTATTTAAAACAGGCTCATTGAGCATACCTTCAGATTTTGAATATCATTGCTTAACAGTAAATCTAACAAAAACCGAAAATACTGGAACACGACTTAACATCACAGACACATGACTTTCGTTTTCAACCCGCAATAGAATACCTAGTAGAAAAACTTCAAAGAGAAATGAACGGTATAAAGATAATTAAAAGACAGAAACGAGGACTCCTAAATATAGTAGGAAAAGGCTACAAATACTTATTTGGCACATTAACTGAAGACGACAAAACAGAACTAACTGAAAGAATTGATGACTTAGAAGCTAATAGCATACAAGTAAACGAACTAAACAAAGTCATAGAAGCAGTCAATCATGGCAAAGAAGTAATGGACAGCATGACAGAAATGTCACAACAGAACACAAAATTAAGTTTATTAATGTTTAATTTGCAACAATTCACAGAATGCATCGAAGATATCGTATTAGGGATGCAACTATCCAGATTGGGAATCTTTAACCCAAAATTACTAAAACATGATCATTTGTTACATGTTGATTCGGAAAAATTGTTAAACATCAAAACATCAACTTGGATAAAATCCACAACAAATGAAATTCTTATAATATCACACATACCAAAAACTCTGTCACAAGGAACATTGTATTCAATAATACCATATCCCGATGAGGATAAAAATATTTTAACCGAACTAGAGCTAACTTATAATGATAAATTATATAATACCTTGTTAATCAAAAGCTTAACGTTAGTGACAGTATTGTCAATAGTAATAATAAGCTATTCAAAAATTTACCAAAACAAATACTAATCAAACATAAGAATAGTGCAGCAACGACACCACACGTCGAAGATGAAGACAAAGCAACCGCGGAAAACACCAACGACTTACAGTTGTACCCTAAACTGAACGCTTGAGGACAAGCCAATTTCTAAGGAATGGGGAAGTGACATATTCAGAATCTCTCATGTCCACACTCACTGCAACCGCAACAGCAGCGCACAAGAATTAAAACGCCGTCTCAGCATAAACACATAAAGCCCAGATCCCAGGATCAAACGGCGTAAATAAACAAATCCAACAGAACCAGCAGCCACAAGAATTAAAAGCCCAGATCAGCATAAACATAAACAAATCCAACAGAGCCGGCGCACAAGAATTAAAACCGTCAACGGATTTTATAAGAGCAACGCCGTCTCAACTTAAACACATAAAGCCCAGATCCCAGGATCAAACGCCGTAAATAAACAAATCCAACAGAACCAGCAGCCACAAGAATTAAAAGCCCAGATCAGCATTAACATAAACAAGTCCAAGAGAGCCAGCGCGCAAGAATTAAAACTCAGCATAAACACATTACGCTCCGTCAGCACATTTTCCAAGACCTAAAGATGCAGCGACAAAGCTACAGCGACTCAGCTACAACACAGCAGAAGAAACAAAGGCTAGCTTTCCTTATTAATAATCCACTAGAATAAGATCAGATTTATTTTGTACCTAAAACGAATAAGACGTGATTTTGAATAAATAATTTCATTGTTTACTAATCGAAACCGTTAAAGAATTTTCAATTCTCCAATATTCAGATGGTGCAGTTAACTCTCAAAATATAATTAGATTCTCCATATATATAATTATATACATATACGTTTTTCCACATATAAATATAACTTGTCGCCATGCCAAATAGAGCAGGAAATATGGAAAACAGCGCAGGCGTGAATGCAACATCGCTCAAGGCGCGCGACTGCTTTAAGACACTTTTAATCGAATGCAGTACTTGCTGCAGCAAATGTGAGAAGCAAATAAAAACAAACTAAAAAACGGTTTGCATACAAATGTAGTAGTATTAGTAGTAGTTGTGTATGTGTGTTTCAACTACAATTGTGTTCTTTTTGTTTTTTTTGTTTTACAGGGGACATTAGCTGTTTGTTACAAGCAAATTGGCTTAGATTATGAAATTTGAATTTCCCCTTTGCGAAAACCTGACTACGCCATTGTAGCTTATCTCCGCCAGCCAGCAACATTATGTATAAGAAGTGTTAGTTACACGCTTCCTGATGATGGTATCGCTGTCTAGTGGCGACTGTCAAATGGAAATTTCAGATAGCGGAAAGTAAATCAAGTGCACAGCGATTATTATTATTCATGTAAGTTGATTCTTAATTAATTATTTGCGACCTATTGGAGAGCACGTGTGCAGCCATTGTGGACTTTTTCGACTTAAAGCGAAACTACCATTGCAGACATAACCAAGCTTTGGGATTGAAGATGCCACGCACTACACGCCAGAATACAAATACCGCGCGTCGCGCGCTAACTCCTTACGATGACGATGCCGCTCAGGATGACAACGTGGGTGCCACAGCTAGCATCGCCGCTGTCACAGCTGACGATGCGTCCGCCAACGGCAACAATACCGGCCCGGACGAGAATGCTATGGACGATGGCGACGCCGCGATTATTGAAGATAATGACAAAAATTCTGATGCGGATATGCCTGGTAATGGGCCTGGTAGTGAAAACGCCGCAGCGGTTGCTGTTGATCTATCTGTCAAACATTGAATGTATTCACACTCACACAAACAACTTGACAACAGCAAAAATTCAAAACATATACCCTTCCCATTTCGGGAATTACAAACCCAGGTATACTCAAAAACAAGTTCAAGATTTCACTAACGAAAGTGAACAAATAGAAATAATAACAAAAGAACACACTAGAATGTTGTGACCATGCTGAACTGTAAGTGCAGAGAAGAAATAAAAATGAATTTGCGCAGTTGAGAAGCAGATCTATGGTAGGCAAAGCAAATTTTGCTATCCTGAGAACTATACGCACACACACGCAATGGCATCAACCAAACATCAAACGGCTAGCAGTAAACAGCAAACGAATAGACTACAGAAGGGAAATTCCAGCGAATTCGTTATTAGTGTCAGTTGTTACGTAAAGCTTGGCGGTGCCAGACGTGTGCAAGGAACATATTCAAAATATTTAAGAGCTATTTAGTGACTTCATCAGCTCATGTATTTGCGCAATTTATATAAATTTTATATCTGGCACGTAATATCATATTCATTTTGTGCAAAACAATATGCGTTTAATGTGTAGTTCTACCATATTTATATATATTTTTTTTCAATTTTTTCGTGTCTTGACAAAACGTGCGGTTGTTGTGTATTAAAAATAGCAACAAGGCTGACAATAATTGCTTTTTTAAAGGCAAATTTTTATGCCTGACGCAAACGCAGCAAAAGTAGTTAACAGTAATTTGCAAAGGACGAGAAGGTCCCAGACTTGTGTCGGCCGCAATCAATTCGTTTTGGGACAGGATTAACTAAGAAAGCATCAATAACTTACTTGAAACATAAAAATGGCAGGGGCAGCACCAACAGAAGCCCAGCAGCAAAAGTTCGATAAATACGATGGAATAATTATTGACGAGTTTGTACTCAAAAACAAGGGGAAAGCGTTTGAGTCCGAGTTACGTGGAGTGCAGGAAAATAAACGTAAAGCGAAGGAGATTTTGGCTTCAGAAAAAAAAGAAAACAAGGATAGAATTCATGGAGGAATTCGATATCAATCCCTCCAACCGTTATTCGAGTGACGATGAAGCAGTGGTCTACTCTATCGAGGATCTGTGGATTGTCTGCGCCAGACTGTTGCCAAGGAGGGTTTCGTGGCTCTCTATAAGGGTTTTCTGCAGCATTTAGTACCTGTTCTAACCACAAAAGATCAAAAGAATAATATGCGAATTTGACAATAAATGTGGAATCTATGTTTTAAACGATGATTTGGAATACACGAATATGTATGTGGACAGGGGACAGCTACCATCCCTCCTTCACCCAACACAACATGTGAACTTTATATGTATACAAGCAAATTGGCTTAGATTATGAAATTTGAATTTCCCCTTTGCGAAAACCTGACTACGCCATTGTAGCTTATCTCCGCCAGCCAGCAACATTATGTATAAGAAGTGTTAGTTACACCCACTATCTCTGTTACTCTCTGTTAGTAGAGTAATAGAGCAGGACAGACGGACAGTCCGATCCACTGTTAATATAGAGAGACTACTCGTTATGTTAGGAGTGCGATATCTGTTGGCTGCCACGCTTCCTGTTGATAGGTATCGCTGTCTACTGTCGACTGTTAATTGGAAATTACAGATAGCGGAAAGTAAATCAGACGACCTGAAATAAATCTGCGAAATTAAATTAATTCAGTAGAATTTGTTGGCTCACATTTCGGCTCAAGTGCACATCGATTATTATTATTCATGTAAGTTGATTCTTAATTATTTGCGACCTATTGGAGAGAGCACAGCACGTGTGCAGCCATTGTGGACTTTTTCGACTTAAAGCGAAACTACCATTGCAGCCATAACCAAGCTTTGGAATTGAAGATGCCACGCACTACACGCCAGAATACAATTAATTACATTTTCCAGGTATACTCAAAAACAAGTTCAAGATTTCACTAACGAAAGTGAACAAATAGAAATAATAACAAAAGAACACACTAGAATGTTGTGACCATGCTGAACTGTAAGTGCAGAGAAGAAATAAAAATGAATTTGCGCAGTTGAGAAGCAGATCTGTGGTAGGCAATGCAAATTTTGCTATCCTGAGAACGATACGCACACACACGCAATCGCATCAACCAAACATCAAACGGCTAGCAGTAAACAGCAAACGAATAGACTACAGAAGGGAAATTCCAGCGAATTCGTTATTAGTGCCAGTTGTTATGTAAAGCTTGGCGTTGCCAGACGTGTGCAAGCAACCTATTCAAAATATTTAAGAGCTATTTAGTGACTTCATCAGCTCATGTATTTGCGCAATTAATATAAATTTTGTATCTGGCACGTAATATTATCATTTTGTGCAAAACAATATGCGTTTAATGTGTAGTTCTACCATATTTATATATTTTTTTTTTCAATTTTTTCGTGTCTTGACAAAACGTGCGGTTGTTGTGTATTAAAAATAGCAACAACGCTGACAATAATTGCTTTTTTAAAGGCAAATTTTTATGCCTGACGCAAACGCAGCAAAAGTAGTTAACAGTAATTTGCAAAGGACGAGAAGGTCCCAGACTTGTGTCGGCCGCAATCAATTCGTTTTGGGACAGGATTAACTAAGAAAGCATCAATAACTTACTTGAAACATAAAAATAGCAGGGGCAGCACCAACAGAAGCCCAGCAGCAAAAGTTCGATAAATACGATGGAATAATTATTGTCGAGTTTATACTCAAAAACAAGGGGAAAGCGTTTGAGTCCGAGTTACGTGGAGTGCAGGAAAATAAACGTAAAGCGAAGGAGATTTTGGCTTCAGAAAAAAAAGAAAACAAGGATAGAATTCATGGAGGAATTCGATATCAATCCCTCCAACAGTTATTCGAGTGACGATGAAGCAGTGGTCTACTCTATCGAGGATCTGTGGATTGTCTGCGCCAGACTGTTGCCAAGGAGGGTTTCGTGGCTCTCTATAAGGGTTTTCTGCCCTGCTGGATCCAGATGGCGCCTTGATCGGCATTTGGACATCCCCCAGTGCCACCGCTGCCAGGAATTTGACCGCACAATGAAATACTGCCAAAAACAGCATCGTTGCGTAAAGTGTGGTTCAGCACATGCTAGTCAGGTGTGCGAAAAACCATTGGATGCTGATCCGAAATGTACCAACTGCGGAGGAACCCATCCAGCCAGCTGGAAAGGCTTCCCAGCAAAGCAGCGCTTTGCTCAAACTCAATTGCATTTTGGAATGCTCCGAATAGTCTCTCGGTTTTTGTGGATTCCACTCATTGGTTCTTTTTTTGTTCCAGTTGTATTTTTATTTGCTTATTTATTAATTATTTTATTTGTTGTATAAACCTATCGATATATTCGACAACGATGATACTTTAGTATATATATATATATATATATATACGTTTTTCCATATATAAATATAACTTGTCGCCATGCCAAATAGAGCAGGAAATATGGAAAACAGCGCAGGCGTGAATGCAACATCGCTCAAGGCGCGCGACTGCTTTAAGACACTTTTAATCGAATGCAGTACTTGCTGCAGCAAATGTGAGAAGCAAATAAAAACAAACTAAAAAACGGTTTGCATACAAATGTAGTAGTATTAGTAGTAGTAATCTATGTGTGTTTCAACTACAATTGTGCTTTTTTTGTTTTTTTTTGTTTTACAGGGGACATTAGCTGTTTGTTACAAGCAAATTGGCTTAGATTATGAAATTTGAATTTCCCCTTTGCGAAAACCTGACTACGCCATTGTAGCTTATCTCCGCCAGCCAGCAACATTATGTATAAGAAGTGTTAGTTACACGCTTCCTGATGATGGTATCGCTGTCTAGTGGCGACTGTCAAATGGAAATTACAGATAGCGGAAAGTAAATCAAGTGCACAGCGATTATTATTATTCATGTAAGTTGATTCTTAATTAATATTTGCGACCTATTGGAGATCGTGTGCAGCCATTGTGGACTTTTTCGACCTAAAGCGAAACTACCATTGCAGCCATAACCAAGCTTTGGAATTGAAGATGCCACGCACTACACGCCAGAATACAAATACCGCGCGTCGCGCGCTAACTCCTTACGATGACGATGCCGCTCAGGATGACAACGTGGGTGGCACAGCTAGCATCGCCGCTGTCACAGCTGACGATGCGTCCGCCAACGGCAACAGCAGATGCAAAAGCGGCTGCAGATCGCGCAAAAGAGAGAATTGTAGTGGCACAACAACTCGCTGCAGAAGCAGCAAGGGCAGCCGAGGCCAAGATAATGAAACAATAAAAAAACAAGAAGGAAATTACGTAATAATGGAAGCGTATGAAAAATCGCTAAAAGATTCGAGAGATCAAATATAACCTACAGACATTGAATTGATTGCGGATAAACATGAAGAAAAGACAAGAGTCGCGATAGAGCAGCAGCAGCAGCCGCGGTTGAAAATGCAGTGGCAATATATAGAGGATTCAATGAAGCCGCAGTAGCTGCAGAAAATCTAGCTGCAATATCAAGAATAGAAAGCCCTCATTATCGCAAAACCGACATAAATATTGCAACGAACCTTTAGCTTTGCCGGGCTAAATGCGCATTGTGCTGCAAAGCATTATTTTCTTGTTTGTATCGATTTTTATATAGATTTAAAAGGGTATTATAAATACTTATAAGCAAATATATTATTGATATTTACAAAAAAAAAAAATTAAGAAAAACACGTTATAACGCTGGAGTTGGGGAAGTCTAAATATAAGTTAACCTGTACCCAGCTGACAATATTTATTAATATTTTAATATTTTATGTGTCAGATTGTGTGTCAGATGTCACAGATTTCGATAGAGTCAATAATAATATAAGCGTAAAACTCGGGAGTATTATATGGAAACGTATATTCTTCGCTCTGCTGGCAAAAAAAATCATTTGCACAACCATTATAAATGAGGGGGTTTATAGAAACTTTGAAACTTTTTAAAGCAACTGTCCAACTTATTGCGGTCTCTGAAGGAAACTCTGTTGAATTTTGCACGCTTGCTCAGTGACACTCTCAAGTTCGATAGACACCCATGAAAACGAAAATTACAAACAATCCGTTTTCTATCTTATCCCGGTCAAATTATTCATTTTGATTTATGTAGTACAGAGAGAAGTACTCTTATCGCTGCTATAATAATAATAATAATCCAAGTATACACAGATATAACTCCTAAACTCAAAATCAACTAAAGATACAAAACACCCATTAAGTGATGTTAAGTTATCCCAAATTAGTCGATTTACAACGAAAGAGGAAAAGTTGAAATATTTCATTCAACACTAATCGAAATTATGTGAGGTGCAAAGAAGGATGAAGGATGGAGAATGAGAATAACGAATTTCGAAGATTTAATATTTTTATGCATTCAATTATCCAACCAATCTACACATTCCACTGTGAATGCAAAAACAATAGATAATATTTACGGAGCACGAGACACCAGTAACCCCCAAGATTTGGAAGGAATTACAAATTAATTCAGAGATAACATAAAAAAAATCAAGTTAATGATTAAGAACACCAAAATACCAAACTAAAAAAAAAAATGAAAAAGGCAACATAGCTTACTGTAAAATAGACAGAAGATTTGGCTTAAAACTCACTCCGAAATATAAAAAAAGAAATAGTAGAAGAAAAGTGACCGGATAATCTACAAAAATAATTTAAAAACATGTTTTACATAGTTTTCTCTCCAACATGTCTTGGTCTAGCTATGATCGCTGTGGGGACTACTACTATTCACAAATAATACCTATAAAAACAGGAGTCGCAGCCGTAGAAAAAGGCACATGCAAAATGTTATTTCGAGCCTCGTTGTGCAGTTAGAACTGGAGAATGCCGTAAATAAGTAAATTTAATTCCGATAAAATCAGCTAATCGTAGTTAGCAAAATGCGAAGAAAAAAGTTAATTTTAAATATTATTTTTTAAAAGATGTTCGTAGAAAAATCGCCATGTTCCAACTAATCTCACCCTTTTCACAATTAAGACTTACAGTGAATACTAACTAAAATCAACAAAAAACTAACAGTTAAAGTCATTAATAAAATATCAAAAATCACAACGAACTTTTCAATCACAACATTTGGGTACTTGTAAAATCAATGAGAAAATAGATTGTAATTTTTTTTCCTATTAAACTAAACAAATGAAGTACAAAAATTATTCATAATAAACTTAGGTTTACCTATGGAAATGTCTGATATAATAAATACAAATATTCTGAGTTTATGTTTGATAAATCTGAATAAAGGTGTGGTTGTTATCAAACATACTGAAATACTTATGATACAATTCACGATAAAAGGCCAAATCTCGAAGGCTCTCAACTCAAATTCATAACTTCTCTTTGGCTTATAAACTTTGGCATCGAATCATAGGAATATCATATCATACCAGTCGTAAAGTCTAACGGCAGAATGAAAAACACTTTTCTTAATATTAACTAACCAGGAGTTAATCACTGATTCCAAACTCCAGACACATTACCACATCTAATACCATTAATAGATAAACACAATTTACAGCATTTGACGACGAGAACACTATTAATTCAGGTAGGAAATTACACTTACAAATACTTGTTACCGCATCAAAACGGACAAATCTAACAGAAGCCCAGCCGAAACCTAAGCTAAAAGCCAAAAATATTTGGACAAAGAAATATAGCTAACGAGATCCATGGATTCATCTCTTAGCTCTAGCAAAATATTGTCAGTTGATGTGGTAAATGTGATCTTGTGACCAAAATTTTACTAAAATGAATGAAATGATAACTATAAAGGTAATAGTCATGAAAGCTGTCATGCTAGAAAACAGAGCCACGAAAGGTATTCAAGCAAACCTATCCGGTCCTTAAGCACAACAAATTTGTATGAAGACCAAAGAGGAATGTATAAGAGCTACAAAAAAAGATTATTTTATAAAATATATAAATAAATAAGTGAATAAAATTTACGATACAATAAATCGAAGTGCACAGCTCGAAATTCTGAGATCGTTAAGGCTTAAATGTTGCTTCTGTTGAACTTTGGTATTAAAATAAAACAGCTGATTCTGTTAAAAGACAACGGACATGCGCAATGAGTAATCCTGATTTGTTGCCATTGGGGTTAACATTAATGTAATACTTCTGTTATTCAACATTTTGGAAAAATGTTAAAAAAAAACGAAAACGAACAAAAAATATTTGGTCACACTATTGTAAACAAAACAAATTTGTGAAAATTTTATGTCGTACGAAAAATATTGATTTGGCTTGCAAAAATTACTTAATTTGTGTAAGTTAAGATCTGGTTTGCATTGCAAACATATATATGAAAATGTATTTTATGCTGATGCACGGCACTGTTGGTGTAATTTCTAATTTGGACATAACCTACTCGCTCCTCGCAGGGAAAAATATATTTTCTTGATATCTGTGAGGGCAATTATATTTCCCTTTACTAACCGTTTATCAATGTTCGCCTGCATCGTTGAATCCGACGTGGAAATTGATATCAAATATCTATGAGTAATCCATTGGTAAACATGACGTTTACCAAAGTATTGGTCCTTTCCTCAGTACAAAAGCTATCTAGTTTTACATATGTATTTGGGTATTATATTAATAAGTCATGTTTTTTTGGTGAACTTTATTTATACGTCCAGCCTGCATGCAAGTAATTTGGAAATCGGAATAGATTTTAATAAAGAGATTGTTGTAAAAATATTTTATGCGACTAGATTGTAAAAAATTTTCCTAATTATTTAGAACCTCTTGTGCTCCTTGACCTTAATGAAATATCTTGAACATTTTCGTAATTCTTATCGCAATTCTTAAAATATCCATCATATTTGCTAACATCTCTCACAACTCCAGAAGTTGACACCATCGCTGGTAAAGCTCTTAAAAACCCATGTAAGCCGGACGGAATGGGAGGCGTTGCTGGCACTGAAAATCCAATTCGATTGTATAAAAATGGCATTATTCCGGTAATATTTGTGTGGTGAGTTAGCACTGCCTCCAAATCAGACTCTTGAGCGTGCATCAAAAATAAACTATAGGCACTGGATGGAATCATTCCAAAATGGTCAAACGAATCTACATACGACTCTGTATCTCTTTTGTAAATTTCCAGGAAATCTCCCAATAATTTAGCCACCATTGCCGAACGAGCTTTGCTAACATTTTGCGTGCTACGAAACAAAATTGGGGGTTTCACCCCCCCACCGTACTTATTTAAGAACTTAAGTATAATCTTTTCATGACTGTCTTTGGGTTCTTGGGTCAATCGCCGCAGAACTGACTCTAAATATAAACAAAATGTCTGCCGTGCCTGAAAGTGGGTTAATGTCGAACCACTTCCAATTTTCTTTAGCATCTGCTTGCGAAGCCTTCGTCCTTCTTCTTCGCACTTCTCAACAATTTGCTTCTTCAGAAATGGAATCTCTGAATCCGTTTCCAAGGCTCGCTCGTACTGTCTTATACGATTTTCTTGACAATTGTCGTCTTTAATGGAACGCGAGCCCGGGCTGTGTAAATTTGAATGCAACATTTGATTGTAATTGTGTTGCGTGACTAGCGTTTGAAATGTTTGACCTTGGACAGTTGGTGTTGATATTGGAATTCCATTAGCTGAGTCTAAAAAGTGTCCGTACCGCTGCATTGAGTCATCCGTGGGAAAGATGCGTACAAAACCTCCACGTCTGGAATATTGCAATCGTGCACTGCGCAATATGCGCTGATCTTCTTGTGTCAGTGGAGCTAAACCCGAACTCTTCTTTTTTATTTTTGTCGATCGATGTGTAGTGTTTGATTCCGTTGTATCTGTTTGTCTTTGGCAGCTAGAGCTACGAAGTCGTGTGGTTTTACTATCATAATGAGATCTCATTTCCGGACTGAATGCGGGGATACCAACACAGGTAAGCATATCTGTGACTAGACATGCCTTTACTTTAGTGTCCAGTGGACTGTCTACACCCATTGATGGCGACAGGTTAACTTCGAGCAACCATGGCTTAAGCGTATTATCAATTAGTATATCGAAACCATAAAGCTCAAAGCAGTTGTTAACGTTAGGTACGAACATTCTGCATGCGGAAATAATTGTTTGCGCACAAGCAAGGACAGCCTTAATTATAACATCTTCGATGTTTAGCATTAGCAAATGAGTGTCGCATCCCTGAAGTTTCAGGTGTCTTAAGAGGGCTGACAACGTCCACTTATGACCTACATCCTCATCCTGGGCATCCGATGATCTTATATAATCAGAATGGTATTTGTTGATGCTATAGTTACAAAGGTGCATACACGGATTCCACAAATTATCGGTGTTTCTGTCATACCTAACTGTTGCCAGTCTGACGATACCCTCTTCGTACAGATAAATGATAAGTGGATCAAAAGATGTGACTAATACATACACTCTCAAATCGCACTTATGCCCATCAATACAAAGTGGGTCAACGATATATTTGGATACTAAGACTTGCTCATCCTGTGGTATCTGGTCTGGCTGCAAACAAAGTTGATTTTCATTAAATTACTGAATTTATTTAAACATATCAAAATCAATTTTACCGAGTTCACAATAAAAATACCACGTCCTCTGCTAGATGCTGCCGGTTTAACAATCCAAGGTCCTCGATGTTTATTATGGGCAAAAATTAAATCTCGCGATTCCAGCGGAAGAATAAAAGACTGCGGCACAATGTCAAAATGTTTCATTCCCCGCAGGTGTTGCATTCGTTCAATATTCTTGTAAAGTCGATCCTTTCGTGTCAGTTCATAAGACCTAAACAAAGAAAATATAGAATTTAAGTGTTTATTTTATATATACCCAATAAATACATTTACTTCTTATATGAACAACTATTTTTTGGTCTAAGTGAATTAAGTTCCTTGATAAATTAACAACGAAATTCAACAAGTACAGTTCGTCAAGGCTTATCAACAAAACTAAAATCGATCATCCAACTATATTTTATAAACACATTTATATTTGGAAATTTAATCAAGCCATTGATATAAAGAATTTCCAAATTTAAAAAACTTTTTGGGGATATTTAAAGAAAAATATTTTTTGTGCTTTAAATTTTACTTTTTGAAGTGCCGATAATTATACATTTTATCAGCGCTTCAAAGTAAAATTTACGCTCATTAAAATCTATGGTGAGATGTATGGGAAATTTTTCTAAGAATCTTCGTATGAAATTGTTGAGCAATAGCCTTTGCAAATAATTATCCCTTGGGGAAATTTAATTGTTTATTAATTTATTGTTTTCTGATGGATGTAAAAAACGCGGGAAATGCAATTTTCTCAGATTATTTTGTTATCTTGGCTATATCATCAAAACTTAAGAAAAGTATGGTTTAAAAAACATTTGTATTTAATATACTTTCATTGTTTTTATTTACTTACCGCGGAAAATGGTTAACTCGTTGATACAGCGATAAGTTCCGTAATGTGTCAAGTTTCAAATGAACACCCGTCCACAGCAGATTAAAGTTTGACTCGCCCTGAACTTCAGTTAGTCCGTGAACATTGAATATTTTCCTTAACAATTTGGTTTCAGTTTGGATAAATTTATATGTTATTTGCAACTGATGTGCCGGCATATTTATTCCGCATTCGTTGTCTTCCTCGCTGGACGCCTCCTCTTGATCTTCTTCACTAGTATTAATTTCTAAATTTGATTGAGAAGCAGTAATGGAATCATGACCACTATCCTTTGCTATATTATCTTCAATTTCTACCATTAAAATATCTTTATTCTTCTGATGCTTTGGTCTTGACTTTGATTCACTATATTGCGTTTCATCTCCATCACTTGATACTTCTTCACATGATGAGAATGAATCATGCGATTTCGTTGTTATATTATCAACATTATTAAACTTTGTCAGCTTGTTAACAGACACGTATAGTTTCCCTTGAGTTGGATTGTTTCGTGTTGTTTTGCCAATTTTTGGTGATAAATCCCCTTTAAGAACCATCCCGTTCGGAGCGGAGCAGGCTTGATCATCTTGACCCTTTTTCTGATCCAATTGTGCGGGCGTTGTTTCTAATAGCGTTTTTCTAGTCTTTGGATTAAGTATGTTGGTGCGGAAAACTAACACTGCTTCACGAGTACCAAGCTTTCCACTTGTAACCCAGTCATCATGATTTATGTATTTGTCGCTATAATTAAATGTTAAATAATTTTGTTAACCAAAAGTTTATAGCCAAATTTACATGTATATCCAAAACGTAATATTTGTAATTCTAAATGGGTGTATTGTATATCATAAATGGTAGTTTATTCTGAATTACCATCAGCAGATGGACCGACTTTCTCTTCAGAAAACCTATTACCTAACTACGAAAATTACCTAACTTCTCCGGTGCATTTAACAACATATCCTACAAGACAAAGGAGCTCATGGAAGTGAACTCACGAATTCAAATGCGACTAATAATCATCTCGAAGAAGTTATAATTATCGGTCAAATTTGTATCATTAGAAACATTACTTCCTCAATAAGTGTTGAAACATTTTAAGTTTGAATAACCCCAAATTTTAACATATCATTTTTTATTATTATTTTGTTGTTTTTCATTTTCAATTTTAATTTAGTTTGAGATTTAATTTTACATTATTTAGTTTGTATTTTTTTTTTTGTGTTTTTAGTTCTCATTAAATGAACAAAAAAATGAAAATATATCTCCCAACTTAAATCAAAGATCATGAAAATAAATGTTTGATTAAAGCTTCATAGTAGTTTCTGTGAAATAATTTCATTTATAAAAAAAATGCACTCAACAAGATCAGAAATGCGTTCTATATCTTTTCTATATTTGCAGAGCCTTTCCTATCTTCCATATTCATTTTTAAGGACATAAACAAGTATGGATAAAAGTAGAGCAAATAAGAGGAACAATAACTTACGATGAATTTATGTGCGCATCACACAATGAAGAAGCAGGCATGGCAATTTCTGGAATATTGAAAAATAAAATTATTTATTTGGAGATTTATACACTCCTAATAAAAGTCTTTTACACTTTTTTTTTGCATTGCTCTGAAATAAAATATAAAGTATTTATACAATTATTTATAAAACTGGGAAACTGTGAACTAAATTTGGTTATACTAGGCACGATTCTACTATATCTGATGAATCTTATTCTTATATATAGAAAATGTGCATGCTTGTACTTTTTAAATGACTCGAAATTCAGCAGGTCAAATCAAGTATGCGTCCTTCATTTTGGGAATTAAAAAGATAACCCTTTATATTTTTGGAAAAAATATAAATTGGATAGAAAAGAGAATACTAAAGCATGGATACGATTACCTCTATGTGCTTTATTTGTTTCTACATCCTGTACCCAGCCCATTAAATGGGTTACAACCAAGTTACACAGGAGTATGAATGGGCAGAAGGACATATCTCCGAACCCATAAATTAGATATATTTTCTATGAGCATCAAATGACTACTTGTCTCTCTGGAGACTACAAGAGCACTGATCAAGTTTATTATTATTCCATTGATTACTTCCTTCCTCCGTTCTTCTCTAATATCAATGAAACTCGATTACTGGTTTCTACAAAAGTCACAATTTTTGAGATATAGCTTTCTGGCTTTGGTAGGAATATTTTTTGATCGAATTAAAAATGCAAACAATTCGAAAACCGATGTACTCACCTCAACAGACAAATGGCTATATGATATATCGACTCAGATCGGCGTAATTTGTCCGATAACATTACATTTGCATATTGTTTTTATAATTGAATATTAATTTGGTTACTAAGGAACATTATAAAAACATTTGATCATAAGGCAGAGATGCGACTTAAAAAACATAATTCTGGCATTAGGCAATCTAAACATGTACTGAATCTTCGATCTGACCTGAGGCGATGATGTCCCGTTTTGGCCGAAATTTTACAATACTAGGTCTGCCTTCGCCACGACATTGTCTCAGAACAACACATTGTCAAATAAAAGGGGTATCATTGTCTCGACATGCGAAATAGTTTGTTCGCACAGCCGTCCGAACATTGTAGCATTGTCCCGTTGAAACCTATCTTTGTATGTATGCGTATATGTGTGTCCGTCATGAAACAAAGAATTTTGTATGCCGTCACAATGATACCCTGTTTTAGATTTTCACCATATATTTTTCGGACAGTGGTTAAAAAATTGGTAAACAATCCAACCACCCGACTTTACGAAAGGTTACAAATCAGACCCGAAAACTAAAAAATTGAAAATCGAGTGCCAGCTCGCACACAGAAAGACAAGGATATAGTGTTGCTGCTATCTTCGCACGCATTCAAGGTAACAATATAGCTGGCCTTTTCGCACACATTCAAAATCCATTAGGGCCTACTAGAAAAGGTGCCTAACTGTCGCACCCATGCACGTGTGCTCATTAAAATTCTGGGTTTTCCATTTATCCGCGATGTTGTCGCAGCGAAGTCAGGTAAAATAATGACAAAAATTTTACAGAAATACTTGACGCATATTTTTTGTCGATTTGTCGCCGCTTAGTTGTAGTACTTAACGGAGGCCCTATATACGTCGATCTTTGAAGAACGTCAGCAGCAATTCCGTTCCAATTGTGGAGACTTTTTGTGGTTTGCACATTCAGATATATCGATTTGGAGCCGGGAGTGCACGTGACCTTAAACCATTTTTTACATTAAGTTAATATATTTATATATATTCAAAATTTTATAATTTTGTTTCAAAAACAGTGGAACATTATCGATTTTTGAGACTGGCGATTGGGGGCTAAGGCGTCACTTTGTCTGATGCAGTCCCAAACGAATATATGTTCCAAGTTTCAAGGCTCTAGATCAGGTACTAAAAATGTAATTGTAATTGTTGCAATATATTTGAATCTTTATTTATTTAATCAATAATTTTTGTATACATTAAATATATTTATTCATCTACGAAAGTGATTAAAGCATCATCCGATTAAATTAAATCAATAATAATAAGTTATAGAGCATCTACAAGCAAGAGCGTCTGAACTTCAGAATTGAATATTATTTATTTAAATTAAATATTATTAATTTTAAATTAAGCAGGTGTCTGTTGTGCCCAGTGTGAGTCATTATTCGAGTGCATCTAGCATCTAGGAGATAGGCGAGACCTTAAGTTGCGACGTCTTGTTGAAAATAAAGGTCATCCTCTTAAATTTGATCATGTTTGTCAAATAAATAATCAGAAACAGCTGACCTATCCTTGGGTGGTTGGGAGTAGAGATTCATTCGCATTTTCTTATAATATTTCACTCACACACATGCCCAACAGCAGCGGCCAGCAGCAAAGTTCCATTTTCCTTGAGAGCATACGCAACATGCGGAAGGACGCAGCGATCCAACCAAATTTCGCATACGCGAGAAGTTTTACATTGTCAGTTTAAGTCTAATTTAAAATATCCATTTCACACTTTATAAGTTAAAGACAGATAGTGATTATGCTAAACTTACAATTTGACAGCCACGCAATAGTAACTTTTTTCCCCCGTTGATGCTTAGTTTTTAATTATTTGTATTACAGTCGAGTTAATGGATTTTTTTTTTTTTGTTTATCGGCACTATTCTATTGATTAATATTTATATGGTGGATTATTTCATTCAATAATAGCTAGAAAAAGCATATAGAGACAGCTGAACATTTTTAACGCGAACACAATCTAAAAAATTAAATTATGACCTCAACATTCCAACACTCCGTCTTTGTAATAATTAATTTGTTAAAATTATTTAGATTTAACACTCAAATTAGGCTAAAGTTACTTATAATATATATTAAGAAACTGTATGTTAAGGCTCTACCGTTATTCGTATACCCTTAAAAAGTGTAGTTGTTGGTTAAATCTCAATGAAACTTTGTTTTTCTTGCAGGAGAGGGCAGCTAAGCGAAGCTGACCACATCTTCTATTCACTTGATTCTTAACGCCGATCAGGAATATATATATATATATTTTTCTTCAATGTTAACAATTGGAGTACATATATCCGATATGGGGTCGGACACGCTTCAGGACAAAAATTACAAACGTTTGATCGATAAAAACTATGCTTGACTTTAGGAGCATAAGTGCTGAGTGGATCGGCCAAGACCACTAATTTTATATTTATATATATATATATATATATATAATATATATATATATATACCATTATATTTAACAGTTAAGCAAATACTTTGTAGAAAAGTAGAATTAAGATTATTTTGTATTGGGAGTTACTGATTATACGAGGGATATAAGTCGAATTTCAGTAATTATACATGGCTGCTGCTATAAAAATTAAACGAAAGTGGCGAATATTATCATTGCAGACAATTAATAGTGTATTTACGGTTATTTCAATGAACAAGGGTATTTATAACTGTATGTACATGATAGTAAAGATAAATCTTCTTATTACAAGTAATACAAGTTTGAGTTCATATCATAAGTAGCTTAAAAAATAATTATATCTAAGCCCCAGTTTGGCTCCGTAGATACAGGATTTCTTCTTCCTCCAGTGCCATTATCAGTCGGACCAAAATAATAATGGCACTAAAAGTTCCTGTTGCTTCGAAACACGTCTTGGATCTGCATAAATAATTCTCGTTCGTGGTCATATTGATTATACTGAGAGTCCGGCTGCTGTCCATTGCGGAAGTCCTGGGAGTTCTGCTGCTGTCCACTGCGGAAGTCTTGCGAGTCCCGCAGCTGTCCAGTGCGGAAGCCCTGGGAGTTCTGCTGCTGTTCATTGCGGAAGCCCTGGGAGTCCTGCTGCTGTTCATTACGGAAGTCCTGCGAATTCTGCTGCTGTACATTGCGGAAATCCTGGTAGTTCTGCTGCTGTACATTGCGGAAGTCCTGGGAGTCCCGCAGCTGTCCATTGCGGAAGTTTTGGGAGTCCTTCTGCTGTTCATTGCAGAAGCCCTGGGAGTCCTGCTGCTGTCCATTGCGGAAGTCGTGGGAGTCCTTCTGCTGTCCATTGCGGAAGCCCTGGGAGTCCTGCTGCTGCCCATTGCGGAAGTCCTGGGAGTTCTGCTGCTGTACATTGCGGAAGTCTTGCGAGTCCCGCAGCTGTCCAGTGCGGAAGCCCTGGGAGTTCTGCTGCTGTTCATTGCGGAAGCCCTGGGAGTCCTGCTGCTGTTCATTACGGAAGTCCTGCGAATTCTGCTGCTGTACATTGCGGAAGTCCTGGGAGTTCTGCTGCTGTACATTGCGGAAGTCCTGGGAGTCCCGCAGCTGTCCATTGCGGAAGTATTCCATATGATTGATGTTTCTGCCTCCTCCGTTATTGGTGCCAACCATATTTGCAGTAAAGTTATTAGTACTAGTTTCATTATTATGCGTACCGCTTATTAAATTAGAGTTTGGGAATTCGTTGTTGTTTGTGGCAAAAGCGGCCCGATTGTTATTATAATTGAAGATCTGCGTTTGCCGACTTGGCTGCTCAAACATCGTTGTGTGTGAATCAAAGTGGGTATTTCCTTGAGTAGGCGGCTTCTCATTTTGTGAAGCAATCCTATTTTTGTTCGTTATTGTTGTCGTATCCTGGATTTTCTGTCTCTCTAAATGCGAATAGACTTGGACTATTTGCTGGAGCTGTGCTTGGTCAATTTTAGTTTTTCCCTGAGAAATCAGCGAGGAAGCTAGCTTAGCAGCAAGTTCGGCTTTATCGAGGCGATCTGCGCTTTTGAACGAGAGTTTCGTATTTAGTCTGGTGTTCGAAGACTTCTGCTGGGACTCAACCAAATTATTATCGAACTGTGCCAGCAAAACGGCTTCTGCTTCTTCTGCCTGTATTTTAGTTGCATACTTGAGTAATTGTTCAGTGTCGACAATTGCCCTTTTCAACGCGCGTTCTTGAGGAGGATCTAGGATTTTCGAAATTACTAGTCCTGTAAACTTCTCTTTTGCCGTTTCCAAGATAGCGCAATTCTCATTTGTAAGCAGTAAAATATCTGCCTTATTTGGATGCAATTTAAACGTTTGCAGTGCCTTAGCCAACAGTTCCGTGATACTCGGTCCCAAACTTCCCAAATGATCCTCCAATGCAGTTAAAAGGCGAAGTACGTGTATTACATTTACGTCTTCTGCGATTTCGATGGGTTTTGCAATATACTCACTGTCATTTTCATTTGCCTCATTCGGACTAACATAGTCCGATGGATTTTCAGAAATGTGAACATGATATTTTGAGTTGGATAGTTCGGCATTGGTCATTGGCAAACATAACCTTTCGCGGCACTTCATTTTGATGTTCTCAACATCTTGATTATAGAGACCCTCTAAGCGAGCATTGAAAAACAAAATCCATTCATTTTGAAAATTGTAAGTTCGATGGTTTATGCCAGCGGCAATGAGCTCATCCCTGCGCCGCTTCCAAAATTGTTGCCACTCTTCATTATAGAGAGGATGTTTTTCGGGATCGGATTTATATAAGTCAAATGATACATTCAATTCCCGCACACCCTGATCGACCATATGTCGATAGGCCTGCCAAAGGTCACCCTCATTTAATGGGGACAACGATCTACGGTCCAAGTCCCATTGGGATATGATTAATTGGTTCATCGATCGACCTCGCTTGCTCTCAGGAGAATTCGATCTTGATCGACTACGTTTCAAATTCTTCGACGCTGGGCGATGTCGATGCATGGGTTGCGTAGTCTGCCTCGTCTCCATTAAAAACATTTCAACCATTCGCTTATGCGTTTCATCGTCTACGGAGTCATCGACGACCCTTGGCTGGTGATTGTAATTGGGATTGTGATAATATGCTTTGGGATTTTGATTGAATGCAGACGAATCGATATTTACGACATTTGTCGTTTCGTTGTTTGTCGTGTTAGCGTTAATCTTGCTAGCATTTGCAATCAGGACATCCACATCCTTTGAACTGACAACATGAGTAAATGAGGGACCAAGCAGCTCGGATGCGTGTCTGCGATGGAAAACTGTTGAAACTACGGTTTGTCGATTCTTGCCAAAAGAGTTTTCAAAGCAAAGGTAGGACTTTTCTCGGCCATGGTGATTTTCAATCGCCATTGCCAGCTTTTCTAATATTGGTGATAACACCTTAAAAACCATCTCCTTTGGAATATGTTCCATATATTGTTTATACTGCCGCATAGCGGTTGGGAAATGTTTTTCGCAATACTTTAGACGATGATTGTAGCCAATCAGATGGTTTTGCATTGAGATCTCATCGGCAGTTATGTCACATAAGCTGCATTGGAACTTTGCTGCTCTGTCTTTCACAAATTTGACAATTTTGATAACGTACTCAACTCCCAAAAGTCCCATGATATCGCCAACATTCGATGACGATTCAAATGTGGAACCCTGAGCAACAGCAACGGACAATTTTGAAAGATAGTTGGGTCGATTTCTGTTATTCACCCTCTCCGTTTCAGAGCTGCTGCTCGGTGCAACTGTGTCATTTTTACTACGTTTGTCTTCTTTTTGGCTGCAAATATCGACTTTTTTTATAGGCTCAGATGCAGCTACCACTGCGACATCATTATCAATGTCTTTGTTTTTGTATTCATCATTGCTATGACTTAATTTCTCAGGAAGTGTTATAGGTATCAGTTTCGATAGTGGAACACAAGAAATTTGGGTTGGCTTTCGCTTTGCCAAGGCAATTGGATTTACTACCACATTTATTTGAGCTGGAGATTTTAATGATTGTTTTTTTCCAGGGTTAAGGACCATTTCTTCTTCAACGATACAAATATCACTCTGATCCGGTATTTTATCTAAATCAATTGATTCCAAAATCTCGTTTTGCTGCAATTCATTTTGGCATTCTTTTGTTGGCTTTGAAATATTGCTGCTAGATTGAGGAGGTGAACTATCTTTAGATTTCTGTGATATATTTTTCTTAGTCTGATCTAATTCAATATCTGGTTTTTCCTTTACATTATCGCATTTAGCTGACGGTGTTTTCTGATCAACAGGTAATTTTAATTTGGTTACCGAGACCAGTTCCTTAGAAGAAACATTATTGGTTGCGATGGCTTTCGGCTTTGAATCTGCTTTGGCCACATTAGGTAGGGTAGTAGATTTAGCAGCAGAAATTTTGTTAGATACTGGTTTTGTTAATGTTAATTGCGGCTTAGAAGGTGCTTCTTTAGCTTGTGGCTTACTTGGCTGAATAGTGGGCGAAGGTTTTTTCTTTAAATCACCGACGATTTGTGTGGGTTTTTCTTTATCTTTTACTCCCACGGTCGGAGTATTTGTTTGTTTTTGCAAAGGTTTACTATTTTTTGTTGCAGTTTTATTGCCAGTTTCCTTTGCGTAATATATTTGCAAGTTCGATGATTCCATCGTTAAAAAATGTTTCTTTCCAGCAAGATGCTGAAACAGATTTTTATCTCCAAATTGAACCACCTCGCAAACTTTACATAAATACTTCTTTTTCAGTGGGTTTTCACAAACAGCCATCGATTCCCATTTGCAAGTGATGTCAGCTCTAAATTTCACTTTCATTACCTCGATTAATGACAATCTTGGTAATAACGATAAAAATCCAGTTCCATCAAGCATTTCCTTATTTTTCATATTTTTGGCGGCCATTTTCAACATTAAGCGGTACATAGCATAAATTGAACTATTCTTACTTCTGCATATCGTTGGCTGATATGATATATATATATATTATATATCAATTACATTAATTTATATAAATTGCATTATTCGATTTTTATTGTGGCTTTTGTATTGCTATAAAATTGGAGGAAAAAAGTACTTTTATAAAACAAATAAAGCAATTAATAAAGAAAGTACACACAACTTCTCTGCCTCGAAATGCCACAAGCAATATAAATGGACTTATTAAATTCGAGTTAGAGAAAAATTGATCAAAAATCGACCAAATACATATTATAATCATAAAACCACTGATGCCACTGATGCCGCAATGCATCATCTCCGACCATTAATTCTTGGACACCAAAAAGACTCGAGTCTAGATACGTGTCTACAATTTCGGTGGATCGCGGGTAGGCAAGATGGAATATATTTGATGAGTATATATATATATATATATATACATATATATATATATACAGACATATACATATACTGGGGAATTCGATTAACGGCACTCGTGTTTATGTTGCTAAAAACTGTACCAAGGCTAACGGGACCTTGTTTGCGCATTTTATAACGGCGCTTCTTATTCTTACACTCTTATGATGCATACGAATGAAAGTTCCGTTAGTTTTTTTTCCAAGATTTTTGCCTATTTGTGTTTTTGGGTGCAAAACTACAAATAACGCTAAAAACTCAACAGTTAAAAATTATCACACAGCAAAAAAAATCTAAAATTTTAAGGGCTGGGCTGGAAGAAAATGTTATGGAATCTAAAAGGTTACAAATTTTATCAGGTAATGATCAATTGATTAGGAAGAAAATTATGTCAAAGCCCGTATTAACACCAATAGTCAGATTTGGCGAAAGAACATATATTTTCTGATGCGAAACAATGAAATCGTGACAAACGGTTTAAATTATTACTGTCTTGACTTAAAGAAATCTGAGAGAGGAGGAAGGTTGGATGCAGTTTTAGTGAACTTTATGAAGCATCAACAGGACCCAAGTGCCTTACTCAGGCAGGATAATGCTCCAATACATGTGCCACGGGCCTGTAGTGGTTGCTTTCGGGATAAGGATTTTAAAATTTTTGGTGTGACCAGCAAGATAACCCGAACTAAAACCCCATAGAGAACAGGTGGGGACACCGAATCTAATTTTTTGAGTTGCAAACAACATCTGGAGGTTGAATTTCTACATATTATATTAATTTTATTAGCACTGCCTTTAATCGAAGGTCGCACCTAATCATCACTTAAAAAACAAAAATAATATTGCAAATTTAAATCATTTTTTATTTGACGTGTATTCAAAACCGCTATATTTTATGGAAGACAAAAAAAATGTTAGTTTTATTTTCAATTTTATAAGGAAAATATTAAGTGTCTCTAATCGAATTCCGCAGTGTATCGTAACCTTCAGAATAGGAGCAAAATTGGGAATCATTAAATGATTCAATATATTTTATACATTTTTGTAGAAGTTAAATTTTAAATTTAAATCTCTAGCTCTTACAGACAAAATATATATAAAGCTGCGAAAAGATCAGCACCACTCTCACAAGGAATGCTTTCAAAAGTGAATTTTTTTACATTTTACGCTGAAGAAAGTGAATACGATTTGAAAAAAAAATAACAAAAAAACCATATTATTCACCGTTTTCAACGTGTTTAAAAAATTTGATGAAAAATGAAATAAATTAACGAAAACTAAAAATAGCACCACTTTTCAAAACGTGACCTAATAATTATGAAAATTATAAATAAATAAAAACTTCTTTACTAACAGCTAAAATTATAAACTAAATATACAAATTCGGTATATATTGGCTTTGTATTAGCCAAGTCCTGGCATAGCCATGGAGGCATAGCTAATTCGATCCAGAATTTCCGAATGACACAGCATTGTTGGTTGGCTTAGGAGTAGAAAATGCCTCTTTGACTTCAGACCACAGATTCTCAATTGAATTGAGCTCAGGTTTCGACGCAGGCAGGAGTTTGCGAACTTCATTTCTTATGGCACCCAATCAGTTGAGCAACTTATATATATACAATTTTTCACATTGTAAATAAGATCAATAAAATTAAGTCAAATTTCTTAAAAACATATCTATAAATGCAAATCTAAGAAAGATATCTCTGAAGAGAATGCGTAAGTGGTGCTATTATTTTTTTTACTACTTTTTCGTACTTTTCCCATCCAATTAATATTTATATATATATATAGAAAAGAATTCAAAGAGCAATATTAAAAAATAATTATTTGAAATATATTAAAAAGTAATTGTTGGTTTTATGATCAGAAAAAAATATTACATAGTGTTGCCATTTTTTCGCAGCTTTATATGGAATCATCTCCGACTCCAGGAAGTACACATAAGTATATCTGCATAAACATAACATCTACTTTTAATTTTTATTTATTTATTTAATGTCGACTAAATTGAGTGGACACAGAAAAGTACAAAAATATAAAAACAAAAAAAAGGAGATTAATCCTTTTATTTTTGGATTTGAATCATTTAGTTTCTTTGTATATAATTTAATAAGTAACTTTAATTTTAAATTTAATTTGAAAATGAACTTTTTAACAGATTTTTTTAAAGATGCAACCGGTTCGTTTGTGGAATTGAGGTATTGAGATTTGAAATGGATTTCAAACGTTCGAAAAACAATCAACCAGGCGCTAAAGGTCCAATAAAAAAGGAAACATATATTAAGAGAAACAAACATGCTGAGAAGGGTTAAAAATAGACCTGCACCTTAATAAACGTCATTCGCCATCATCATCATCTTCTATTATGATTTAATAATATCATGTCTAGTTATAGAACTTCACTACTATCAATTTTACCGGCCCAATTTGGATACATTTTAAAATACTTTTCTTTTTGTTAATTAAAACTTTCCGTGTTAACATATCTTCAATTATGATTGTTTATGTTGGGATAAGTAACGATCGAAAAATCCAATCGAATTTAGCTCTACTGAAAGCTAATCCAGCACAGATCATGTGGGAACCCTGGACAGACATTTTCACAAAATAGAAATGTTGATGCAGATATGAGACAGATATATATGCAATGTACTTGATTTGGTCGAAGATGATTATGCCTGTTACAATCATTTGCACTCATTTAACAGTAACATAGAAATATATTTCATATGCACACATTTCTCAAATATAAATATAATATAAAAAAATTGCATAGTTACACAAAAATGTTGCTACGCATCGTAAAAAAAAATCGTATTTCAAGGACCGGTTGAGAACGCACTTGGCATGATGTCATACAAAACGCATTGATTTTTCGGTTTACACGCACGCTGACATATATGGGATGTGTGTGGATGGGGTACATATATGTGAAAGTGCACATGTTAGAGTTGAAACAGTTATGTTTCCAACTCGAATAACAGCGACAAAAATAAAATTTATGGGGCAACTTACCAATGTTTTTGTTGTAATATATATTAACCTTCTGCTATTAGCCGACTCCAACCACTGTACACGGTACAAGAGGCAGTTAATGTTCCTAAGGTGAAGTTCCTAACAATGAAAATTGCATATATACATTCATTATACATATTTATATTTCTGTTTACAAATGTGTGCATTGGAAACTTACCTTACATATATTTTATACGTAGAAAATTATTTTCTCTCTATTTGCGCTGTAATTGTTAAAAATGTATGCAAAACAGCTCAGCATAGAATTCAATTCCCATACAAATTTGCAATAACTTAAATTTGCTATGCGCACTTGGACGAAGACAGACCGAAAATTTCGATGACAACGAGAGAAAAGAACTGTAATGTTAGCAGCAAAACAAAGAATAGTTTCAATAGTGTTTCGATTTCCATTCGCTACCGATTTTTCCCTGTAATGTATCGATAAATTTTTGCTCTGAAATGCGTACAACCAGCAAGCGGAACAATGATGTGGAACGCTGATCAAAAAGAAAAATTATTTGTTTTGCACTGTTCTGTGAAAGATATATGCAGAGTAAATGTGCAACTATTGCACACTGTTAAAAAAATTCTCACCATGCTGTAAGATACTTCTTAATACAAATAGATAATAATTAATATATTAAGAGCAGTATTGTTAATTTTTTAACTGTGTTATATTTGATATATATGCCGTTGTCATCTGTCAATCTGTGAATTAAGTTATTGAAGGGATACAAAATATTAGATATTCAAAATATATAACTATTATAAATAATTTTTTATTATACAATATTATGTTAATTAGTTAATATGATATATTTCATATAGCAAAATTCAACACTAATGTAAAATAATATATATATTATATATTAAGATTCCATACTCAATTTCAGGACCATAACTTAGTGATGCTAGCTTGTCTTTTAAATGAACGAAAACCAGGGACGCATAGTTTTCAGCCGGTCGGCTTGAAAATAGGTTCAAACGAACTTAGCTTAAGTGGTCCGGAACTAATCACTACGGTGCATTGTCCAAAAAATGAGCGTAGAACAAAAATCGTTGTTTGTTAATATCAACGTTTTATTTTTTGCTAAAAGTCGTGAACTAGCAAAAACTTCACGCGCCGAATTTGCTGTTGAAGGTGTCGTTAAAGCAGAAACTTTGCTAAATCAATTGATAGATAAATTCAACTTGAGTTCAATTTGTCAAAACTTGATTCTAGCGCACAACGAAACCTACATTGAAGATCTAAGCGCAGAGATTCTTCTACAACAAGGAGACGAGATTGCCGTAATTCCACCAATAAGTGGTGGCTAAAGACCAAAAATGGATCACATCAAATTAGTTAACAGTCAAATTGACATCAATCACATTCATAACCTGCTGATCGATGAGAGTTGCGGCGCTTCTTCGGTTTTCGTGGGAACAACACGTAACAACTTCGATGGGAAAAAAGTAAGATTATTATTTTTAATTAGGTGGTCAAGGGTCTACTTGTGAAATGAGTTTATACTTTTAAATTGTAAATGTAAACACAACTAGATAAGCATTTGGGAACAAATTTATATCAATTGCGAAAAGTAAAATTATTATGTTTAATTGGTTGATCAAGTTATTGTTTGTGAAATTGGCTTATGCTTCTAAATTGTATACATAAATATTTATAAGCATATTTAATATATAATTAATTAGGTTATATCATTGGAATACGAATCGTATGAGAAAATGGCCCTCAAAGAGATGAGTAAAATCTGCTCTGAGCTGCGAGACCGTTGGCCCGATCTCAAACATATTATTATGTACCACCGACTCGGAACAGTTCCTGTCAAGGAAGCAAGCGTTGTTATTGCCACATCTGCGCCACATCGCGCAGCTGCCTTGGAATCCGTTACTTTTGCCGTAGAATTGCTGAAATCACGCGTCCCCATCTGGAAAAAGGAAATATATGAAAACGACACAATTGGAGAGTGGAAGGAAAATATGGAGTGCCCATGGCCCCGTAAGAAATTATAAAATTGTACAACGTACACAAATTGTTAAATAAAGCAACAAAAGTAGTGGAAAGCGTTTTAACATTTTTCTTTCAATATACAGCAGAATATTCTAAAGCATCTTTGAGGACATTCGATTTCTCTTCTTGCAATATTGATCAGACAATAAAAAATATTCCCGATAAATTAGTACAAATCCGTGTGAATGACAGCGATTTGAATAAGCGTGTCAAATGTTTCCTGAAACGGAAACGAGATGAAATAAATCTGCACAATATAAATGACTTCAAGCAGCAGTCAAGCCAAGACCCTTGCGAAGAAACAGCAACGATTTCATGTGCCCGTACTCAAAGCTTTCTTGTAAAACAACAACAATCAAGTGGACACTTAAAAGGTAAATAAATCTATAAAAAATAATATACCACAAAAAAATTTAATTGCATAAATTAAATGTGTATGATTCTATACTCCATAGTACGACGCGCGAATAACTGCTGTGGGCCACAAGTGCGGCCGAACTATTCACTCCAATTAAATAAGCTAATGACACCGCATTCCGGCTGTGACGATTTGGTTGAAGATAAACTAGCAAACTCACGTCTTCGAAATATAGAAGCCTACATGTGTGCTAGCCCCGATGATGACAATGTTTTGAATCGTATTAAGAAAATAGAAGATAGAATTTTATTGCTAGAATCCACCTCTCCAGAATATAAACATTTTGTAAGTACATCTAATGTTTTCCAATTATAATTTGCTCTAATAAACTGTTATTGCACTTTTTTTAGCTACAATTTGGCACGGATTCGGAAAAAAGTTGTCTTAAAAAGCCAAAAAAAGAAGTTTACTTGACGGATAGGATAAACGAATTTTTAATTAAGATTAAAAGGGAAATTGAACAGTAACAAGTTATTTAGTTTCAGAAAAGTTATTGTTTAGAAAATCTGATTCTATTGGATTATCTGATCGTAAATTGGATTATTGGTTTAATATAGCAGCAAAGAACTTGAAATGATATAGAATTGTTTACGTACTTGAATTTGGAGCCCTGCGTGGCCTAATAGGAAGACTATATTGTTAGTCTTAATTACATAGCCGCACTATGTTATGTTCAGTTAGAGCTGCAGTATAGCGTCAACAGCGCTCTCTTGGCTGCTGCTGCAGCTAGTTTGTTGTTCTGAAAGCTGCAGCATAGCGTCAAAAGCGCTCTCCCTTCATTCAGCGCTCTCTCTCGATAAAGGGCGTTGGCTATTTGACGGCTGCGGCAGCTAATTTAGTTGTTCAACAAAGCTCTAGATGATTGACGTGTCGTTCATCTGCTCTCGTAGATTTAGTACGTGGCTTCAAACCTTCATATAAGCGATTGTTGTGAATAAAAGGCAAAGCGTTGGCTTCCAGCCTCATCATCCATTGGAAATAAATAATATAGTAGTAGTGCAATCAGTTTGTTATTATTTGACTTATTGCACTATTGATAAGTTAAATTAAGATGGCAAAAAAAATTTACAACAATTGGAGAGTTGCAACAATGTTCCTAGCTGGGATATACTATATTTTTAAAGGCCTGTTGCTGGGTAAGAGAATGGTTCAATTGAATTGGTTAAATTTCGCACCTTAAGCATAGTTTATAGATCAAGAAGTTATCGATAATGTGAAACTTCATTTAAAAAACGGGTCGCGAAATATTTTACTCCGGAAATGAGAAATGATTCGAATCTTCATGAAGAAAGTGTACTTATAAATGCAGTAAAGCCGGAAAAATAAATTCATTACGCAATTGCCTCTCAGTAGACCGCTTTGGTTTTAGGTCCCACAAGCGAAATATAATGCAATTTCGCTCACGAAAATTTTGGTCAGTCTATAAACTGTGCTTTAACCCATCCTGTCAATGTTAAAATTAGAAACAAGCAATTGACAAACTAATGTGAAATAAAAAACAGTTTTCAAATAATCAATTTTAAAAACATATTTATTCACAGTTTTTAAAGGCTTACTGAACCATAAAATTATACTTCGAAACCCGAAATATTGTCTTTTTGGAGGCCTAGCGGTTCTATATGCATGCGTGTCGCCTTTGTATGATAATACGGATTTTTGGGTAAAATACGACAAGTCGAAGAAGTTCCCTGAATACACTGTAAGCGGCGGCTCCGATTGGGAGGGCTACAATAACTTCGTGGGACGCGTTCATCATGAGGGCTCTCTCCTGCCAGCACGTGTCAGAGCGGTAACTGGCTATACTACCTATTGCACCAAAGAAGCCGCTTTTGCAGCAACCAACTTCGAGCTGCTTGTTGATCCTTACAACAAATATCACTGGGTGGATGGATTTGTGGGAGCCAATTCAGTCTCTGTTGGAACACGACCTGGGCAAGAAGAAAAGGTTTATGTCTGCCGAGCCGAGATGGATGGTGGAATGTCAATTGGCACACTGTATTTATCGGAAAAGAAATGCATTATCATTTATGAGAATCTTGCCCCGAGAGTCATGGATACATTCGAGGTGCTGGCTCAAAAAGATGTTACATTCTGGCCAACATTGTTGAAAATTATGGGGCTCCTAGGCAGGCTAATACCACATCTTATAAGTGCTCTTTATTTTATAATTGACAATTTTATCCTTTCAGTTATACTTGTCTTAATTATATTTGTCATAAATGATAACACACAGACGTACAGTGCACGTGGTTTACCAGGTTAGAGGTGGTGCATGATTCTGTGATAAGAAATAAAGCTCAACGATAATGTTTTTGCTCAACTGAAAAACTGGTCCGTACTAAAATTACAAAGCTGCTGATCCAGTATAAATTTTTCTTATTGGAATATAAATAACAAATATCGTTTGTATACATTATTATGTAAATTAAACGGGTTCTTTGGGTTTTTTTTTCAAACTGAGCTGTTTCAGATTTGTGAAACTTTATTAGGACTGATTTTATACAATATGGTTTATTTTAAAGAAACATTGGTTTGCTGCATTCTGTTGGCGATGTGGCGTTGTAGCTGCGTCGCTGTAGCTTTGTCGCTGCTGTCCTATTGGTGGAGGTGTCGGATGTCCGTTTGAGTCTCACTGTAGCCCACTTGTGGAATGCTCTAACGGAGTCTACTGGTGGTATCGGTTGTCCGTTTGGGCTTCTTGTAGAATATGCTGACGACAGCACGTGCGCATTTGGCTGTGCTCGCTGGTTGCAGCTGCGTTTGGCGAAATATGCTGACGCGGCGCAAGTCCAGTGAGTTAGTGTATTTTCGGCATATTGGTGATTTAGGAATAATTGTTCTTAACTAGTATATATTTATATACATACATATTAAATATTTTTCATATTATTTAACTCTTTGAGGCTTTGCTCGTTCAGATGTCCATATCTCTTATGATATTTCATAATGTCCTCACTGCCACCATTTCCACAAGGAACACAGCATTTATTGATTTGGTTATTTCATACAGAAATAAATTGCTTCTATGATTTGCGATTATCAGCATTTTACCGTTTTCGTCACATACACACGCACGACTGTTCTTGAAGGTTACAGTGCAGCCTCTTTTTACTAATCTGCTCACCGAAATAAAGTTGCATTGTAATTGTGGTGCATAAAGAACGTTTTTAAGTTATACTGTTGAAGATTTCGTTTTAATCATGACGTCTCCTCGTCCGACTACTTCTAGTGACTTCTCACCAACAAGTGTGACTATCAGTGCATTGTTCAAACATATTTTGATTTGCACACATATGAGCTGTGGCGCCACTATCTAAGCACCACGCTGACTTGTAAAGCAGCCGATCACTGTTTCTTGCACTTAGCAACATGAAATATGAGTTTGCGTTTCTTCCTTTTACATTCTCTTCGTTCGCTTTGGACCTACATTCGGCAGCAATGTGGCCAATTTTACCGCAATTGTAACACTTAATTTTTCTGTTTCGGTTCTTGCATACTTTGTCTTTCTTATTTTCGCTCTCTTTAGCTCTCTTATTTGCGCTCTGTTTGCTTAAAAATGCCTGTTCATTATTTTCGTTCACGTTCTTCAAACAATTTAACCTTCAAGTTACTAAACTTTGGTAATTCATAACGTGATTCCAATGCTACAACCAGATTTTCATTTGGTTTGAGTAATCTCTGTTGACTGCTCCACCGTGTTGACAAAATTTGCAATATGCATTTGCATGTTCTCATTCTCGTTCATCCTCATGAAGAGTAATATCTTGAGCAACTTGACCTTTTTCAGTGGACCGGTGGGCTGATGCACTGCCTTTAGGGTTATCCACGCATTTCTTAATGTGACCAATCTCAGAACTTCTTACTGAGAGAGTAATCACCACTAAAGCCTTTTCGTTTTTTGATATGCACTGTCTATATTGTACAGCGCACTCACTTTTTGCTTGTACTTGTTCTCACACAGAAAACTTGAGTTGGTTTGCACACAGCAATACAAACTATGCAGTTCTAATTCAGTGGATATTTAACGCGGCTTATTGCCCATAACCTGTTGCGTTTTTTACGCTGCAAAAAGTTTGATGCGCTTGTTTTGGCGTTCAATGAGGCAGAGTGCAGCCTTGACGTCATTATTATTGGTGGACATATCGAGATTAATGTTCGTAGATGTGTAACTGTAGATATACGTTGCAAGGGGACTTGTCAATTGTTTAAGTGGACAAATGGGATCTGTTGCGACAAAAATGAAAAATTTTGAACACAATTTTGAGTACAATAAATATTTATTTATTTATTTATTTATTGTCAACTAAGATCAGTCGACACAAAAAATACAAAAAGTAAGAAATTTAAACAATTAATATTAAAATTATAAGTAAATTTAAAAATAAGAAATATTTATAAGATTTCTGGGGGTATTTAAATGTAAAATGGTCCAACATTTGTTGCATGAATTGGGGAAAACCCAGAAAAATCCCAATCAGACCAAAAATTGTTAGTAAGACTTAGTTATGCCCCACCCCCTGTTCCATGCAAAAAATTATCCACAAGTTTCGGTAAGTACTAGAATATAAAATTAAAAAGAAAGACTTATGATATGCCAGAGAAGGAGAGGATTTTAGTTTTTTGTGCAACATTCCAAGAAGAAGCACCAGAAGGATTCAGAGGCAATGCAATAGGAGACCGAATACGTTTTTAATTTGTAAACTCCCTTATTTACTTATATAGTTTTAGTTTTTTGGTGCAACATTAGAAGACGAAGCACCAGAAGAATTCTGAGGGAATGCAATAGGTTGCCGAACACGTTTTATGTTTGTAAACTCCTTTATAACTAAGCCCTTCGGCCAGAAATTAGCACAGCAAATTGTGCCGAATACTTCAGCCGAAACACTTATTTTAAAAGAGGAAATTTCTCTTTCATAATTAAATACAAATTTTTCAAACGATATTCCTTTACCCTGTATGTAGGCTTGAACGTCATCCACAGATATCTCAGGGGCAAGACGCGAAATAAAAATCTGCTTTCTAGGTACAACCGCAGCAAGAGTCCTAGGAACACTGCTAGAAAGAGGTGGGGGAATCAAAACGGGCACAGTGGCATGTGACACAATTGGGGCACCACTGTTGATTGCAGGTGGTGCAGGAGAATTAAACTGCTTCACCTGCTGACCATTATCAACAGTGGGTGTCAGCGGTGCAGGGGTCACCAACAGAGCCGGGGCCAATACACCTGGTTCACGAGGCAAAGCAGGCTCGGCCGGTTGCTTCTGCTTAAGAAACTCATTTAGCAGTTTTACACTATTAAATTGACTCTCCATAGCATCAAAATCAGCACTGAGCTTACTAAGAGCTATACGAGGATTGTGAAAGCCCCGTCTAGTTTGCCTCATAAAACCCTGAACATCCGACTCCGTCTCGCGGCATCGCTCACAACACCACTTTAAACCCGACTTATTGTGATTAAATCTTTTACTCGAAAAGGAGAGAAACTATACAAAGATTCGGCACAGCACACATAATATGACAAAACAAACAGCGCCCAAGATATGAAAAAGAAACAACAAAACCCAGCTTTGGCGCTGTAAGAATCTCTACGAAAATAACCAAAACTTCGAACGACTAAAACAACAACACGTACAAACACAGTTAAGAGAACACACACGAAAGAAGAGAGAGCGGGAGTAATAAGGCGTTGTGAGAGCACACGAAAGTTGAGAGAGCGAGAGTAATAAAGCGCACACAGAAACCGCTATAACAACAACAGTGCGCAGCGATCTAGCATGCAATGTGGAACATAGAGAGCGAGAGCACCAAGCGCACCAAGAACAAAGCACAGCTGTTAACCGCGCTCTTTATGTTTACAAGAATAACAATTTTGGTGATTTGTTGCAAAATTACTAAAGAAAACCTAAATTACGAAAGCAATCACCGAAAAATTAAAGAGAACTAAGCACAGATATATTTTATGTTAATTAAATTAAATGCACCAGTTAAAATTTTATAACAATCACGAACTGGACACAGCACAGCAAAAACACAACCGATCACAGCAAAGGCTACTAAGAGAAAAATTGCACATCATGAGCGTTAATAGGAATATGTAAATGTGAAAGGATTGCGGGGAGCTCAATAATGAAAAGGATACAAAAACAATAAAATAAAAATAATAATAAAAGAACCCTTACACCTTGACGCGGGCACATACCAGTATATTTTCCAAGTTTCAAGTCTTTATCTCTAAGCGTGTCGAGCATACCTTCGGTATTACAGTATAAAAACTTAAAATGCAGTTTCAAAATTATGAATATTGTATCTGAGCATTAGCTGTCCATACTGAAGATAAGCAAACATTAATAGATCGGATGGCTATAAAACCACTAACACAAACAAATATCATTTTATTATCTATCTTTAAATTAGAAGAACAAAATAATAGTATTGAAGCATTTTAAATATTTCTAAAAACCAGATATGAAGTGTGAATATATAATACTAATTTTTGTTGCTTAACCGTCAATAGATATAAATAAAATATAAGCCAGTTCTGGATTCGTCCGATCGCTAAATGTTCCGCCATTTCTTCAATGGTCAAGGTCAATTCACACGTTCTTTTTTAGACTTTTAACTTTTTTCATTATGTTTTCGTTTTATTCGGAAGGGATTTATTCTTGGACTATTCGCAGACTTACTATTAATTATTTTAGCCAAATAACTCTTAATAAACTCTTTCTTTAATTATTTCGACTATTTTCAAAAAATTGCGAAACGTAGGAAAAAGATGGGTATGTGGAGATATTTCGAAGAGTAAAATGGGCCAGGGAATCGAATCGATTATAAAAGCAGTATTTTCATTGAAGCAACACTATTATCTTGACCGAAACTGTACGTATATGATTAGTGATCCGACAACGATATATTGCAAGTTTAACCAAGATAGCTTTGCAACTCATTGAGGTCTGCTCAGATACACGCAGATTGGCACGACGGGCATTTCGAAATCGATGCTATTCTGCCCGTCAGAGTTGGGACAATATGTTATAATGTTGGCAGATAGAGGGAAGTGATTCGATTTCAGTATTTAAATATAGTATATTTTATTTCAACATTTTATACTATTTCCAAGTGCGTATTTAAATGCGTAAATTCAGTACAAAATTCAAAAGTCATCCATATAATCCTAAGGACTTTGGTTAGCTTAGCACAATAAATGCTAAGCTGCGTGAGTAACCCTCCCTCTTAACATAGTTTTGTTAAGATTATATGGTAAAATATTTAGATGAAAATATCTGATCTGGCTATAAAAGTGGCTTAGGCCAAAGTGGGAAATTGAATTTCATCATCGACTTTGAGTGATTTCAGTCCCGAACGATGTTTCTCTCCGAATTTATTATAGGAATTCATCTTCTCAAATCCATTGTTGTTGTTAGGCGTCATTTCCTGGCGAAGATGATGATCTCCACGCGCCTGATGAGCACGCATCCCTTTGCGGAAGCCAGATTTGCGACCATCATTGAACTTGAATTCTATATCGAATAGGCGCTGCAGACGACCAACACGCTGCGGATACATTGAGGCGTCGAACTCGAGTTCATCGTCATCATCTTCAGTGCCAATTCCCCTCTTTTTGCTCAATACGATCATCTTTTTCCATTCGGAGTTATCGACACCTTCGCCAGCTTTTCGCAGATTGTAATTGGGCTTGGCGCGCTGTTCCTTAAGCGCTTTCCATTCATCCAGAGTCATCTGCTTTGCTTCGTCATCTTCCATCAAATTATTTGTACCCTCACCAGATTGCTCATTATTCGCAGACTCTTCTTTGTCTGTTCCAGGAACGGTGGCGCCCTCAGCCTTATGGTCCGCGATATCCTGTTTGGCAGATCCCCAGTTGTGTGCGCCAGCGCCATCACGTTTATCAATTGGTTTAACTCCTGCAAAAGCAAAACAGGAAAACCAAAGTTTATCAATTAGTTAATTCTAAACGAAACTCTGCTTAAATGCTCAACACATAAATTAAAATGGGTTTCCCCAATCCATGCAACAAATGTTGAACGATTTTTATATTACATTTAAATACGCCCTTTGTTTTTTAATTTATTTTGTATTTTTATATATATATACATATATATTTTATATTTTTAGTTGACATTAAATAAATAATATTCAAAACTTCTTACAAGATTCCGAAATAGAGCCAAAATCAAGATGAATTTTTGGTATTTTTTGTGCAACTTTTGTCATGAATCAAGATAAATTCCGAACTTATATAAATATTTTATATAATAATGTTCACATTTCCGAATAATCAAGCAAATTTATTTAATTACAGAAGAGCGGAGTGAAGCCGACTTATTTTATCGCGTTTGCTGTATTGTTATTCGAAGACCCTTAAAGTTATTTACTTGGCAAAAAAAAGTTCAACATGTAAACTGAAAAGAATTATTACATTTTCGAAAAAAATAAGCATAATACTTAAATATTAAAATTTCCATCAAATTTGGCATTCGTAAGACCTATTTCAGACCAAGCACATACAGATAAAAAAATCATTATCGATAATCAAAAACTACTTAAATAAATATCAATTTTGTATTACAATTCTTTTCTGCACAAATCTAACATCGACAATTTTTGTTTTGTAAGCAAATGAAAACCATCCAAAAAATATTTTGTAAACAGCGCAAGTGTTTTTCCTTATTTAAAACACCAACTGCGACCTTTTGGTATTTTTTAGGTGATTCTTTGGCTCTCAAGTGCCGATTATCTACTCAAGTTCCCTTTTCGAGTGTTATTCGTGTTTGAACGTTTTCACAATCAGCCGAAGATGTGCACAAAAAAGGGTCCGAAAACGTGTATTGTTCTCAAAAGAAGCAAAGCTTATGCCGGGTGCTGTATGTGTGTGCTAGAATGCACCGCCTAAGAGCTTTTCCAACAAAGAAAATCAAAGATCTTCTGCTTTGTTTAATATATGTATAAAAAAAAACATTTAAGAAACATTTAAAATAAAAATACTAGAGCAACTTAAAATATTTTCTTAGAACACTGGAATATTTCAATAATGCACTAAATATAAGCTATATTTACTAAATAATTATTTATTTACCTGTTTTATCAGAACCAGATTGCCGGTCGAATTCCCGTTTTCCGAATTTTTCGTTGGCTCGAAAACGTGTTGGAAATTTGTTTTCACGATCTTTAGTTTGGCGTTGTGGAAGCTCATTGTTGTATTCGGGTGCAAAGGAAGAATTATTTTGTGTTACATTTGCGCGATTAATTCGTGGGCGCATTTCTTTGATGGCGGCATTCGAAGCGCCATTACGCTTTTGGGCGGAGTTAACATTTGCTGTTTTGGTCTGAGCACTGTTCTTATTCTTATTATTGCTGACTGGGTTCGACTTGTTTTCCTTTTCGCTCTTTTTTACGCTCTGATCCGTTTTCTTTTTGTCGGGAACAATTGGGGTACCACCTGCTGCGTCATCGTCCATAAATAATAGTTCATAGCGATTATTGGCCGAATTCTCCATTTTGCCAAAGAAAAATAAAATGGGAAAAGTTTCCTTGAAGATGACAATCTAACTAAAAGATTAAATTTTTCTAGCACACTTCTCTCGAACGTGCCCAGCAACCAGTTCTCGAACTGGGTTTATTGAGTTGAGTTAAGAAACGAGCATGTGCGTCAAGGTAGCATCGGTTTTCTTGATCGACAAATATCGGAGCTAAGTTCCGTCGACGATTATTAATCGGAACTGACTAACTGTTGCTTATACATCAAAGAGGCCTATTGCTGATCTATTGTTGCAAATTTATATTTCCACAAATACGGTAATTTAGTAAAATCTAAATGTAGTGAATATACTACTACTATAAATATTTAATTCATTCATGACGCAAGAAATGTACGTTTTATATGGTTTGAAATCACATTGAACATTATTCTACATCAGTTTATTTTGAAATTAGTGCTATATTAAAATTTTGTTTGGATTCGCACAGAAACGTTCCAGGATATTCATTGGATATCCCTTTGTGATTTTATTGCATTTAGTATTTTTGTCATATATTCAATAACGATTTCTGTCTTCTTTTGCTTTGCAATTGAAAACGTCAATATTAAAATTAATTTGTAACTTTTTGCTTGTGTTTCAGATCTTTGGTAAAATCCCATACGTTCCGTGTATAAATTGCCAATTACGTTTACAAGCTCAATTCAGTGTTCCAAAAACGAAACACATTATTGTGGGTTCGTCAATACTTAAATCCCATACGTTCCATTTTTACACATTTGAATTTGGCGCCCTGCCAGCATAAAATAAATAGCTTTTCGTTAGTTGCGATTACAGTTAAATTACAATTATACATACTATATTAGGTTATTAAACACAAAGACAAGTGCAAAATAAATCCACTATCTATTGTACAGCGCTCTTTCTCGATAATGGGCGTTCGCTGATCCGCCGGCTGTTGTAGCTAATCGTTCGTTTTTATTTTTTGCTCTTGTGAAAAGGTTTCACTGTGGCTTCAAACCTTCATCTATCCAAAACCAAGAGTTGGGTTCTAGCTTCAACATAGGATTCGGTCCTATGCATTTGTATAAAATGACTTGTGAGATTACGCGGCCTAGAATTGCATATAATACAAATCTTCGTGTTTTGTTCCATCATTTTTGAGTCGATGTTGCACACATAGTTAATATTAATTTGTTTTCTTTTAGCCTTGATTTGTGGTCGATAATTCTCAATCTCAGGCGAATACTGATTGTTTGATTCAACTAAAACGACTTCTAGCATTTCAGCACTATTCTCCTGAAGTCCTTTGGAATTATTTAATATTTGCTCCACATACGACTGCGGCAGTTTTTGTAATAACACAACTGGGTTCACATCTGGCTGTTGTCCAGGACTGCTTCCATTTGGTAATTCTTTATCTATCGTCAAAATACTGGATTTTCCATATTACAAGCAGCGTTTTCATTTCTGTTATTCTCATTTTCCGAACTGAGCAATTCTATTTCAGTAACTCGACCCTTGACCCACATATTTAGGAATTGTAGTCCCAATAAATACTTTTATACGCACCTTATTTTGTCGCAGCAGTTTTTTGTATTGCAAAATGAGGATTCTGTCAATTTGCTCAGCCATTTTGCTTTTTAAGCTAAAAAAAAATGCAAAATCAGATCATACCCGCCAGCGAGGAGGTCCTGGACTCCGTCACCGCCATGGTTGCCGAGGTCAAGAAATTGGGCTACTTCGATTAAATAAATACTTTTTGACTGGCTGTGATTAACATTTTTGTTGCTTCGTGTTTTATTTACAATCAATAATTAGTTGACATAAATAATGAACATTTGTTGATCCATTGGATTACTCTCAATATATCAAGGCATAGCCAGAGCAGATATGACTATCCCACCAGTTTATGTATGTCCGGATGTAATGACTATCCTCAAGATTGGGCTTAGTCTCGATCTCGATTGATGTAGTTGAACATGGGTCGAAACGTGAGAAAATAGACAAACTCAAAGGCAGTCACAATGCTGAAGCCGAGAATGAGGCCGAGTAGGCCACCAAATGAAGCTGTCGATTAATAATTATATATTATTAATAATAATTACAAATACTTAATTATATTATTATAAATATAATAGCTCACCCAGAGCGGAGAGCCAATTCTGAAAGATCTCCATGCGGTATCTGGTGGACATCAAGTCGCTGTAGAAGACATGCACCAAAATGCTATTTGAGTGACTGGAACTATAGATTGAGAGAGAGAGTTATATCCGATTTGGAGCACTGCTAGGCTCACAGCTCTCACTTGATCACTTTCCTATCCATTGTGCCAATGGTGCTCTCTGAGGCATACAGATTGGACTGACAGTCGGGCAGACAGTCGCAGGGAAAGCTGATCGTATTCCTCGCTATGAAGATCGTCGAGTCCAGATTGGCCAAAGCACGGGAAAAGAGAACTGCAAGCAAGGATTTATAAACTTTAATATTATTTAATTATTATTATATTATTAAAAGGAAGTTCCTTAAGAGTATTCCTAACTCAACTCGACGGGTCACTCGTAAGGGGTATTCCTTGAATCTTCGATACTCACGCTTGCTTCTGATGATGCAGTTCAGGGATGCAGCGCAGGGGTCCAGCAGCACGGACAGCCCGGTGGGATAGCCACAGCCAGTAACCCGATAAGGACGCTTCGGCACCGGATAAGCAATTTTGCTAAAAAAAAAAAATAAAAAACAGTAAAAAAATACATAAATACATAAATAAAAAAATAAAAAAAAGAATAAAAAATAATTAAAAATTTAAGATTATTCTTCTATATAGATAAATATATTATATATATATAATATCTTCTCAAGTTTCTTATCTATTCTACTCACATGGGCTAATTATTGGATGTGGCGGTAAAGTAATTGAAGCTACAGCAGATACCCTGTAAAGTTCACAGCGCGTCTTGATGCCTTTCCACACGCAACGCGAGATCATGTTCAGGCAGTCGGGTGACAGACGATTCGTTAGCTCCGTTATGGTGATATTACTCAGATCCAATATTCAATCATAGGTCGCCAGGGAACTATTGCAAGGAGGTGAGGCCACGGGCAACAGCGTCAAGTTAAAGAGTTCCCGCAGATGCTCCCTTGTCGAACCGGGTAGCAGTTGCCTGCAGAGGTATGGCACAGATTGAATTAATTGCTACACTCAAAAAAAATATATATATGAACTGAAATTTACAAGAATGGGGGCCCTTGACAGGACCTGAACCGTATTGTGGCATAGGAAGACACACAATACGACTGCAACCCAGAAACGAAGAAAGACAGGCGAAAACGGAGCTAGGCAGAGGCACCAGGACTCCGAAAAGCCAGAAGTCTTATAGGTGGCTATAATCAAAAACGATTTAAGCAAGTAATGCCCATGGGGAAGAACAGGCTCAGCATAATCACCTGTCTGTTGACGGGACACAGCAGACTGAGAAGTCACCTAACCAAAATAGGTATTTATAGTAGCGATGTATGCACGAGGGGGAATCCTCAATGCACATCCTAGCAGAATGCGTCGCCTTACTAAGGAAAAGATGCGGCATCCTAGGGAAGCATATCATGAAGTCCAACGACATAGAAACCCTCAACCCAACAAAGATTCTAGCATTAGGCTCAGAAAGGGACGCAATATACCTTATAGGTCGCAGTGCTGATTCCCCAATTACAATAATAATAGTTGCCCGCTCGATGGGATGCAACTTGATGGACTGAATCATGTAAATTATTTGGGCTTTCTTTTTGATCATAAGTTCAAGAATTTGATGAGATACTTTTCACTTCTTTTGTACATTGAATTCTGGAATTTGGATCTTGTTTGTGGTCTCCACAATATCATAGTCATCCAAGTAGATTGGGATCTGTGCAGAAGAGTTTCTATCTTGTGTTCTGGCTCCTTCTTGACTCCCTGCCTCCTTCTTGACCTCTTGTAGTTAAATGTAATATATATATATATATATATATATATATATATATATATATTTATATATGTATAATTTATATATAGATTCAACTGCATTGTTGAGCCAAATACATTTCTCTGTACTAAGTCATCTCCTTACTTCTTCCCACTTTCTCTTGATCGCTGTCCTACTTATAATTCCTAGCACGGTCCATCTCGAGTTCTTCGTAATGCTTGCAACAGACTATATCATGTAATCAATTCAGAGTCCTCCATTTCTTTAATTAAGAACTCAATTTTAAAGGTCTAATCTTGTCAAGAAATTTTTCAAATGAATTATATTTTGGTCTGATTGTGTTTTTTTCTCGGGGTTTTTCCCAATTCATGCAACAAATGTTTGACCATTTTGCAGAAATCTTATAAATATTTCTTATTTTTTAATGTATATATTATTTTAAATTTAATTTTAAATTCTTTTTCTGAGTGTAGTTGAATATATTTTGATGTTCACTCTTTACTCACAGCCCCTGCAGTAAGTCCGTCGCTTTAGTCTTCGAAACCCGGTTAAAATTGCAAATGGTGACCGCCGGAAAGGGTATGTTCCAGGTGGGAAAATGGGAGCTCTCGATGAGCGTAACGGTTGGCGTCTCCCGATTCGAGTACCACGATACCAGGACCAGGGTTATGGCTGCTACGATCTCCGCAATGACCACACCCAGCCAGAAGAGGCGCTCATTGCGAGTGATGTCCTGGCGCGTGATGTAGCTGCGATGTCGTCTGGCAATAGTTGCGCAGATTCCCCATATACCAACTGCGCACCTCTCGCAGCTGGCACAATTTCCAGCGATTTGTCGGCTGCAAGCTGGCGCTAATCCTGCCTGGATTCGCTGGGATTTTAGCTAGAACACATCCAACTTGCGGCGACAACTGCTCGAAATGCTGCGTCCATTAGCTGCCCCCCAAATTAGCGTCGTCCTAATTACCCTTTGCCGCTGCTGTTGACGACGACGTCGGCGTCGCAATCGATAGCGTATCTGGAGTGTCAGCTCCAACATAGACACGAAACTGCAGCCCATGAATAGACCGGAGATGCCCCAAAGGTGCCTGTCACATTAGCATTGCAATTACAATTATAATTATCACAATTACAGTCCATCTTGCCTATAATTAACCCACATATTTTTTTGTCTAAGTATACGTTTTTTTCTAGCTGAAGCTCAAAAACCAGAAAGAAAGAAATTTTTGGAATTATTTTTTATAATTAAGAAAGAAATTTTTGGAAATATTTTCTATAACTAAGAAAGACATTTCTAAGAAGCAAAAAATTACAAATAGATAAAATTCTATCTAAAATCCCCTTGGAATCATAAGATATTTATATGCATTTTAGTCCAACAATAATATTATAAGGAAACAAAACTAATATAAAAATTCTTCAGTCCTGTAAATTAAATTTTCTAAAATTTTAAAAAATCCATCCTGAAATCTTGAAATGCAATGCCGAGTTTTAAACAAAGCACAACTATAAATTTTAGAAATTTACTTTTCTGAATTATAGGGTGATCATCCAGAAGCGCCAAAAGTACTAAAATGTATTTAGTTTTTTTTTAATAATAAAAAAATCTTATTGAGTTAACTTTCATATAATATTTAAAAAAAAAATGGAATTTAAAACTTTTAACGTTTCCCAAATGGTCTTTTCGGGATGGTAATAATAATAACAAATAATATATGTTCAGGTGGATGGGATTTATGTTATAATTCCGATTTTGATGAGGAATTCTATATAAATTTATATATCGGTATACTTGCCTATAAAACTCAGCCAATTCTCAGACATCCAAACGCAGCTGTTCGGCGTTCAACGAGTCAAAGTAGAAGTGCAACAGGACCTCGACCGAGGCATTCAAGTTGTTGCTGTTGTGATATATATATATATATATATATATATGATATATATACAGATACGATATATATGCAATTTGGATGCACTTACTTAAGTCCTCATTGGTGGGGAACGCAGCTTGGCTGGCATCGAGTGTTGCCACATCGCTGTGCACTTCGTAGCGACCAAACTGACAGGGTGGCAAGCAGTTGCACAAACTCTGCAACCGATCCCAGCCAAATACTATATAAAAAAGAGTCCAAACTTAGAAGTGTAATTTTGATTACTTGTTTTTTTCTTCTTACAAATGCGCAGTGTTGGTAAACTCAGGATGAATTTTTCTATTTTTTTGAATTTTACGAAATTTGTCTAAGTTCCAGAGGAGAATACTTAATTCCGGCTATTTTTTTTCGTCCTACTTTTGAAGAAAGAATTTGCATTTTTTAGCTTCAAGTTGAATTTTTCTAAAATTTCTAAAAAGAAATCTTTCTAATTTTCAGATTTTAATATTCGATTTATTTATTTTTTTTTTGTTATTTATTTTGTAAATTTCAGGAGGATCTTTTTAGGTGTTCTTACCCGCTGCTAAAGACACTTAAACGCGGATGTGAGGCTCCAGGCTGTCCAGATAGGCTGTAGCATGTGTGCTGTAGGGCTTTAGCATCAGGTGCACCACCGTGCCCCTCGGCACGATTACGCGCTGGGTGGCCGCATCAATGGCTGTGTGTGCCTCGTGCAGCAGCAACTGAAATCCCGTTGCTGCAGTCGCAGTGCTGCCATAGTCCGCAATTTTTGTGGCCAGGCGCAGCGTTAGAGCCGTTGCAGGATTACCAGATGTGTCCAAGGCTGCAACAGCGACCCTCTGTTTAGCTGCAAATGGAGGTCATTAGATGCTTGCAACCCTGTTGATGCCTCCCCAGCCATTTGTGAGCAATCAGTTGTTGCTCGAAAATCTGCTGCTCCAGCAGCTGCGAGCAAGTTTCGTTTTGGTCACTCAACTGTTTGATTAGTCTGATTGAAGCCAAGCCAGCTCCTCCGACTTGACTAAGGCAGCTGTTGCATCATTTGCTCGGGCACCGCCCACTGCTTGGCCCAGATGGGAAGCTACTGTTTGGAGATGCGGCTTAGGCCACATATTCTTATGGCTGGAAGGGGCAAACGATTGGCGGACGGGGGCTGCATCTTGCCCTTAATATAGCTTCTGGTTGGCGTCTCCGCCGACATGCCGTAGTATATGATCAGCACGAGGAGCGATAGAAGTATCGCCGCACAGATCAATAGCCACCAGAGCACACGCTGCCAGGTCTTTGCCCCAACGAATACATGGAATCCGTAGATGCTCGACATTTCGCAGTAGATCTCGAAGCCCGTCTTCGACTTGCACAGACCGTCATCGTCAGCGGGCACGGAAAAAGTTGAGGAATCGGGCCAGCGGCATCTGTTCCACATTCTTCGCTAATTTCATGTGCGCTCTGCGCCACCATCTGACCAATTTCAGTCTTCGGAGGGCTTGATGGACCTTGGAGAATTTCGCTTCGGATTTTTTTAGATTATCGAAACATTGTAGTGGCGTTATCTTATGCGGTCTCTTGGGCCGCAAGTAATCCTCCTGTTTAGATTTTAGATTAAATAGATCGGTTGCGAACCTATTTTCTTGGCCATTGACATTTTTCACCCTGTCGATCAAATCTTTTTACTCTGTGCTAATGATAACTTTCTAAACACTCAAAACTTTATAATTGTTCACTAAATCAGATTTTGTTCAGATGTTAATATAGAGAGCTCCTCTTCACTTTATAGTCCAAATTCAATTGCCCTTTTTTTATATATATGCCCGTCAGCCATGTCGATGGCGTTACGTCCACTATAGTAAATTGACGCCGGCACGCCCTTCACTTGTAGTATTTCGCTATCATCCGGTGCTCCATTTATAATCAGTACAACTCATCAAACAAAAAAATAATTAAATAAATAGGAGCAGAAAAGAATATAGTCCATTAAAGTCCTTTTCAAGCAAATGACAAAATTGAGAATTCTTTACAGAAAAATATTATTTTTCTGGGTTTTCTCCAATTCATGCTACAACTGTTGCATTTTTTTAATTGTCAAAAATACAGTTTCTGTTGTTATTGTTGGTATTATTATTTGAAAAGGGGACGGGGGGCAAGCATTGAAAATACACACATATTATAAATTCTAGCCTGACTGTATTCCGCAAGTTCCATCTACCTTGATATATAGATACACAAAAGTACCCAAACCTGAATATTCCGGTGTAAAGGCAAAGACTGGGTCTGCATTGGCTGCGAAGAAATATTTTCAAATACGTACTCAACACACTTTATTTTCTTATATTTATAAGCCAAGCAATCTGTGTTCTGTTAATAAGACTAATTAAGTTTCTGCACGTCTTTATTCGTTGAGGATAAAAAGGTAATTTTGCTGTTCATTTTTATTTCATTAGAAGTCAAGCCAAAAAATTCAGATTGTGGTTTATTTGCTGCATCAATAATTTGATAATTTGTTTATTAAGATTCTTTTCATGGTTTGCAATATTTTAAATTCTTTGAATAGAATGAGTTTAGGCCCTGAAAAGGGCCTTTGGTGATGTTCTTCTGCGTCTGTGTTCCGGAGCATGTGATGTTTCAGACACTCACGAGGCGTAAATGATATGCTGCAAACATCACATTCGAATTTAATGTGACGTTGGCGCATATGTCGAAGTGTCGCTGTTTTGGTGGGGACAGACTCGCTGCATAAGGGACAACGCTTGGTGTCTCAGGTGTGTAAATACATATGGCGGTTCAGCTCTATCCCATCTCTAAACTGTTCCTGACACATCGGACCTGTCATCCTGGCGTTGCTGGACGTCGGCAACAACTGTAATGTGATCGCGATAAGTTATATTTATAAAATGCGATTTCTCAGCCTGCCTTCATTTGCCAGGCAGAGTGATTTAAAATTGTAATTGTAATTGTATTCTGTTCGGCCAGTTGTCGATTGGTGTTACCACCAACCCGAGGCATGTACGAATGCGGTTCGGGATCGCCATCCCGTCGGTGCAAATTACGTCGTGTATATTATTCAAGTTCGTGTCTTCAAATAGGCCAACCAGGTAGGCTTCGCTAGCCTCTTGCAGAGCCATCATAGCCGAACTCTGGAAACGTAAATCGGTCTTGAAGTCCTGACCAATTTCGCGTACTAAACGCTGGAACGGCAGCTTGCGGATAAGCAACTCTGTGCTCTTCTGGTAGCGACGAATTTCACGCAGTGCAACAGTACCGGAACGCTAGCGATGAGGTTTCTTCACACCACCGGTTGCTGGAGCACTTTTACGTGCTGCCTTAGTTGCCAACTGTTTGCGAGGAGCCTTGCCTCCCGTCGATTTACGAGCAGTTTGCTTAGTAAGCCCCATTTCTATATTTCTCTCTTTCTAAAACACTGTATACACTGTCACTGTCGCTTGCACGATCTGCTACTCGTTTATTTAGAAAACTGCTCGTTTTTCGTCGTGTTGGGAGGGCAGTGTGTGAGCGGCATAGAAATATCTGTGTACTCGCTCATGGGTTCACACTTTTTCGTATAAACGAAGCCAGCATTAGCTATCCGACGTACTTGGAAAAAAGTTCAACATGTAAACTGAAAAGAAATTTACATTTTAGGAAAAAAGAAATAAGAAGCATACTTAAATATTCAAATTCCCATTAAATTTGGCATTCGTAAGACCTATTTCAGACCAAGCACATACTACAGATCAAAAAATCATTATCGATAATCAAAAACTCCATATATTTTATAATGTGTATGCGACATTTTTCGTCATCTCTAAACTGACCTTAAATAAATAAATATCACTTTGTATTGCAATTCTTTTCTGCACAAATCTAACATCGACAATTTTTGTTTTGTAAGCAAATGAAAACCATCCAAAAATTATTTTATAAACAGCGCAAGTGTTTTTCCTTATTTAAAACACCAACTGCGACCTTTTCGTATTTTTTAGGTGATTCTTTGGCTCTCAAGTGCCGATTATCTATTCAAGTTCCCTTTTCGAGTGTTATTCGTGTTTGAACGTTTTCACAATCAGCCGAAGATGTGCACAAAAAAGGGTCCGAAAACGTGTATTTCTCTCAAAAGAAGCAAAGCTTATGCCGGGTGCTGTATGTGTGTGCTTTTCCAACAAAGAAAATCAAAGATCTTCTGCTTTGTTTAATATATGTATAAAAAAAAACATTTAAGAAACATTTAAAATAAAAATACTAGAGCAACATAAAATATTTTCTTAGAAAACTGGAATCTTTCAATAATGCACTAAATATAAGCTATATTTACTAAATAATTATTTATTTACCTGTTTTATCAGAACCAGATTGCCGGTCAAATTCCCGTTTTCCGAATTTTTCGTTGGCTCGAAAACGTGTTGGAAATTTGTTTTCACGATCTTTAGTTTGGCGTTGTGGAAGCTCATTGTTGTATTCGGGTGCAAAGGAAGAATTATTTTGTGTCACATTTGCGCGATTAATTCGTGGGCGCATTTCTTTGATGGCGGCATTCGAAGCGCCATTACGCTTTTGGGCGGAGTTCACATTTGCTGTTTCCGTTTTCTTTTTTTGAATTTCTGTTTTGGGGTACCACCTGCTGCGTCATCATCCACAAAATAATAGTTCATAGCGATTATTGGCCGAATTCTCCATTTTGCCAAAGAAATAAAATGGGAAAAGTTTCCTTGAAGATGACAATCTAACTAAAAGATTAAATTTTTCTAGCACACTTCTTTCGAATGTGCCGAGCAACCAGTTTTCGAACTGGGCTTATTGAGTTGAGTTAAGAAACGAGCATGTGCGTCAAGGTAGCATCGGTTTTCTTGATCGACAAATATGGGAGCTAAGTTCCGTCGACGATTATTAAACGGAACTGACTAACTGTTGCTTACTTATCAAAGAGTCCTGTTGCTAATCTATTGTTGCAAATTTATATTTCCACAAATATAGTATTGTAGTAAAATCTAAATGTAGTGACTATAAATAATTAATTCATTCATGACGCAAGAAATGTACGTTTTATATGTTTGTCTGTCTGGATTCGCACAGAAACTTTCCAGCATATTCATTGGATGTTCCTTTGTAATTTTATTGCATTTAGCATTTTTATCATATATTCAATATCAATTTCCGTCTTTCGTTTTGCAAAAGATTGAAAACGTCAATATTAAAAATAATTTGTAACTTGTTGCTTGTGTTTCAAGATCCTTGAAAAAATCTCATACGTTCCATGTATGAATTGCCCATTACGTTTACAAGCTCAATTCCGTGTTCCAAAAACGAAACACATTCTCGTGGGTTCGTCAGTGCTTAAATCCCATACGTTCCATTTTTACAAATTTTAATTTGGCGCCCTGCGAGCATAAAAAGAAAAGCTTAACAATTACAATTAAATTACAGTTATACATATTATGTTAAGTTATTAAACACGAAGTAAGACGAGTGCAAAATAAATCCACTATCTATTGTATAGCGCTCTTTCTCTATAAGGGGCGTTCGTTGATCCGCCGGCTGCTGCAGCTATTCATTCGTTTCGCATAACTCGCTTATCGATCGTTTTGATTTTATGCTCTTGTGAAAAGGTTTCGCGGTGGCTTCCAACCTTCATCTAACCAAAACCAAGTGTTGTGAAAAAAAGGCTAAGCGTTGGCTTCTAGCTTCAATATATATTACTCTTAAACATAACGTTCCTGAATTATCTCCCTATTATAGATTCAAAATTAAGCTGTCGAATTAAATACTTTAATTCTTATCTTTGCATGCCGTTGACTCAGCAATAATTTCAAATTTGTTTATTTAATTACACAAACTTGCGTAAATCACATAAGAACTTGTGTTTCTTATTGTTGTTTATTTATGTTTCATAATAATATATCACTTCAAAAACATTTAGCATGCTTAACTTAGTAATTATTTTCGATAGTGTATTTTTTTATATTGATGGCGATGTTGAAATAGCTTCCATTTGTGCAACATCAATTGTTGCAATAACTAGTTTTTCAATAGAGCTTTCGCCGTAATGGGTACCATGATGATCAACAATATGTTTTGATATGTTTGCTGAATTCAGTTGTACAAAATTACATAAGGTGCATCGAAAAATATGAATAAGCGGCTGATTCGAGCTGTATGAATAAATTGTTAAAGCACCCGTACCACTGCATTTTTTGGACCGCATTTGGTGATCCATTATATCCTGGAAGTACGGTCTTTGCAGTTTGCAATATTTACAGCAATAGGCGTATTCACCAGTATGTGATGAAAAGTGGTTGTAGAAATTTATAAAAACGTCAGTTAAACGCGTATCGCAAAACGGACATGTGACCATAAATTTGACAGCATTAACACCATCAATGTTCCGACCATTTAGGTCGCCAAGATGCATCATATATGAGGTTGTATTACGCAGACGTGTTAGAGTCTCTTCACTCAAGCGAGAAATATAGGATTCGGTCCTATGCATTTGTATAAAATGACTTGTGAGATTACGCGGCCTAGAATTGCATATAATACAAATCTTCGTGTTTTGTTCCATCATTTTTGAGTCGATGTTGCACACATAGTTAATATCAATTTGTTTTCTTTTAGCCTTGATTTGTGGTCGATAATTCTCAATCTCAGGCGAATACTGATTGTTTGATTCAACTAAAACGACTTCTAGCATTTCAGCACTATTCTTCTGAAGTCCTTCGGAATTATTTAATATTTGCTCCACATACGACTGCGGCAGTTTTTGTAATAACACAACTGGGTTCACATCTAACTGTTGTCCAGGAATGCTTCCATTTGGTAATTCTTTATCAGTCGTCAAAATATCCGCTGTTGGATGGTCTATTTCTACTGGATTTTCCATATTACAAGCAGCGTTTTCATTTTCATTATCACCCTCCTCATTTTCCGAACTGAGCAATTCTATTTCAGTAACTTGATCCTTGAAGAGCTCATGAAGCCATCCTGGCAAAGGCTGTAAAAAGAGCGACATATTTAGGAATTATAGTCCCAATAAATACTTTTATACGCACCTTATTTTGTCGCAGCAGTTTTTTGTATTGCAAAATGAGGATTCTGTCAATTTGCTCAGCCATTTTTCTTTTTAAGCTAAAAAAAAATGCAAAAATCAAATATTTCAGAAAAGTGTACAAAATAAAAACAATAATAAACGAAGCTTTTATTTTTTTTTAATATAAGAAAATTTGAAATTTCCTTGTTTTGGTATGGTAGATAGGAGCCACAAAAAAATAGTGCTTATGCGACCAGGTAATTATCAGATAACGAACGATTCAGATTCAAATCAACTTATTAGTTCAGCCCACGAAAATAGAGACAAAGTTTTATTGTTATTCGGTGGGAAAGGACCCGGGAGATCATTTTCCCTCCCCTGTAATGTTAAACAACCATTGTTGATTTTGTTTACATTACATTAATCTAACTATTCAAAAGTTAAAAAACATTCATTTGAAAAAGGCACTCGGCGGATAAATTGGTGAACCAAGCACAACTGTACCCGTCTCTTCCATGTCAACTGACTCGATGTCTGCGTCAAAATCTGACAGCAGATCCTGGAGCCCTTGAGGTGCTGCACTAGCACCAGCAGAAGCAGATGGCACTGCATCCAAGTCGATTTCATCTTCAATTATCGCAATTTTCCTCTTTTTGTTGGCATTGTCGTGGTTGAAATTGTTGTTGGCGATGTTGTTGATGGTCTGGTTGACGTTGATGTTGGTGTTATTATTGGTGTTTTTGTTAGTGCCATTGTTGTTGTTGGCATTGTTGTTTTTAACATGTTTTTGTGGGCGTTGTTTTTGTTGTTGGCGGTGTTCTTGTTAATGTAATTGTTGTAGCTGTTGGCATTTTCAATTATTCTTGCATTGTTGACATTGTTGTTGTTGTTGCAGCTGCAGTGTTCGCTGGTCTTATTTGCCTGGTTTATCTTTTTAATTCTTTTTTACCAAAATCGCGATAGATAAATGACATAACACTACAGTTATAGTTGAAGAATACTTATTAAGGGGAAAAAAACATCACACCAGGAGCACAAGATCCATAAGGTTAGATTAGGTTTGACGGTAGGCATTTTTGATCCGTTGTGCTACCATGTGGATCTCACTTCTTCGTGATTCTACCTCTTCATCTCTGCAGCTTCTGCTGAAATCATTGTAGGGTGCTTGGAACCTTTTTGCGGGAATACGCTCTAAGCAGTTCACAGTTCCTTACTGCGTTTCCTATTTAAATTTGGCCAGGTTTGGCGTGCTATTCGACCAGAGTTGGCATTTAGCAATTTCTAATTTGACCTGTGTCTATTGTTTTCTCTGATTTTGAGCTTACAGGTAGCTATAGACATTGATATACCTTCCATATCTGATAGAAGGGGTAATAGAGTGCCTCCTCTATCTAGCTCATCAGCTTTGCAGTTGCCTTCTATATTCTGGTGCCGAAGTTAGGCTAATAACATGAAGATTTGACATCTCGTGTAGAGATTTGCGACAGCTTGTTACGGATATCGAGTTTGACGACATCGCGCTGATAGATTTCATCGAATTACAAAATTCCTGATCGGAGTACTGCAAAAACAATTTGACTAATTATTTCAGGATAAGCAATTTATTAGTTTGTGGGAGAGGATTACGCAAAAAGTGTTTCTACGAATAGAAAGAATGGGAATGTTGGTCAATCAAAGTCTACTACGGTAAGTCGGTAAGTTAATATTAAAATGAAAGAGAAAACTTGTTTTTGACGAATGGGACGAATAATCGAAAGATTAGCGCTTAATGAAACCATTGACAGCAGAGGCTCGATTTCCAGCAAAATAAATATGCTTGCCAAACTTAAGCTTTAGTATCTAAAAGAAGTCCTGTTAATACTTAATTTACTTTCACCATAATGTGGAAAGTGACTTGAACAGCTTAGAGACAAAGTCTGTAAGATACCCTTTCTGTGTTCTAAACTCTTTAATATATTGAGATCCAAAGAATTAGGTTATTTCAAAATCCCAGAAGATAACCTTTATGAATGCAAAGAATGAATAATAAAGTAAAAATCTGAAATTTCTAAAATCAGTGTAAATAATACCACATTGAATTTAATTTCGAAATCTCTCAATAATTAACAAAAGAATTCTAATAAATTAGTGGTAGTAGATTTATTTTTCATGAACACGAATAGTGGAGAATTTCGTAATACCTCTATATTTAATTAGATTGGTTTCAATGTTCATAGAGAGCAATTGTTTAACGAACGATTAGACACGATGAGTCGGCGCTTAGTTTCGAACTGCCCTTTATTTATATACAATGCTTAAACCTAAATACATATATATAAATACATATATTATGCAGCTGTTCGTAAGGGACCGCATTGGGGTCTTATCGAGTGCGGCCGTTTATAAGGCAACCGCTTGGTCTCTTATCGAGTGCAGCCGTTTCTTTATATAAGCATCTTAATCCTAAATGCATAGAAAATATTATGCAGCCACTTATCAACAGCTCTCATGTTCATACTTGAACAGCAAGCAAAGAACTTTTAAATTTGTATGATTATATGGCAGGAAGTGGTTTATTGCTTTTGATTTTTAATTGCTTTTTATATTATAGCAGTTAATTTATTGCTCTTGGGTGGGGGAGTGACGGGGGTTTAACTTTTTGATGAAAATGTGTGGTTTTTGATCACATATGAGACATTTATAGTCGAAAGGTCTAGATTTATGGATAACCCAATTTTAATTGTGGATTGGAGTCAAGTGGAGGATCAGTCACGCACTCGTTGTTCAAATCCATCGCGGGCTTAAAATATATTGCCCGGAGTAACTCGGCTCAAGGACAGAGCCGCCCCAACTATTTTGATAATTTAACCTATAAGGTTATCGGTAATGAATTAAATACCACCACCAACTAAAAAATCAACCCCACTACCATCGCCAACTCCAGCAGCAACAACATCAACGTGATCAACTATCCCATCACCACCACCAACTCCAAATATACAAATATACTCCGCTAAAAGTTTCAAGTTATATCGAAACCCGAAATGGCTATTATAGATGTAAAAAATGTAAAACATTTCGTGTGGATTCAAAATTTGTCAAGGTATTATTTTGAAATAAATATTCTTTATTAAAAACAATATTTTTCAAATATATATATATATATATATATTATTTAATTTCAGGCTTGTAAGACGCCAAATTACATCCCACAAGGCGCAACTTTATTTCAGCAAGACGTCGTAATTTCTCGCACAACGAGAGTGTGCATGCAGAGCATCGTCAACAGTTCGGGAAGGTTGTATCAACGCTCAGAAGATAAGGTAAGCCTTAGCTTTAAAACTTGTAATCGTAGTTTAGAGGTTCCATTTGTTGTGTATGCATTTGTTTCATACATAAATTAACAAAACACAGTAATACCTATGTCCGAAATGTTTAGGTCTTTTGAATATATTATTATTTTTTATTTACTTATTTTATTTTTTTATGAAACTTCATTGCTATTTATCCAAGAGTTCTGATCATTTGAGAATCCAAGCCATTTTACTAGTACCCTATCATTTCGTCTCCTTATTATATTTTCAACCAAGTAAGTGTCTAGAAGTCTTGTGTTCCTCAACTCTTCATTATAGAAACCTCATTTCAGAACTGCACCTTGATAGTCTTCCAATATATATGTAGTTGGATTGGTATTTTATATTTGCCCGATTCTAGAAATTTCAGTTGTCCAGTTTGGTGTATATGCCATTTCAAATGTATATTTATGCTTGCTAAAACGCACATAATATCCAGCACGAAATTTACTACCATTAAAGATCTGTATATGATTGTAGACAGTGTTCAATAAATTGTTCCCATTTGATGAATTCACTTCAATTGGTGCCATCTGAATTATTCTATGATGTTCTCTATTATACTCACTTATCATTTGCTGATAAATTTTAATCCAACCATATGTTCCATTATAGCTAAACTCTTTCTACATCATCTCCTCGAATGATCTATTAAAAGGTTCAACAATTGATGCCTTAAGGCCACTGATATCATGTTTTTTACACAAACTCTTAAAGTCTGAATTACAAAATTCTTTTTCATCATCGGTCTGCAAATTTCTGCGATTTTACTTAAGAATACTCGAGAATGCATGATTAACTTCTTTCGCCGCTTTTGTTTTCAACGCATGTCCCCATGCATATTTAGAAAATGTATCTATGACTGTCACTTCTTCTGAAGTACCGATGGAAATGAAAGATTAAGTGTAAAATCAAATATTTGGTGTTCTAGTTGATGTTGATCAGAACATTATTTTTTGAAACAAACGTCTTAAAAATGTGGATCATTCCTTGGAAGAAAATGATGCATTTAATAAAGTCTTTTTAAAAAGAAAAGTAGATGAAATGATGGAGAACTTTGATAAAACACTAAAAGAAATAGAAAAAGATCAGTCGGATCAGAAAACAATAAGTGAAATATCATTTACAATTCTTCATGAGTTTAACAGACATAAAATTGAGGTGGAAGAGATCTTGAAAAATCAGAAAGTTCTTTACGAACGAATTTTAATTCGCAAATAGAGTTATTAAGAAGTTTAATTAATGGTGAAAGTCAAAATATATAGATAAAAATCGACTCTATAATGTTTGATAATAAAATACATAAATAATGTGACGTGTGTGCTAAGAGTTATAATCTATGTGACCATTAGCAAGTTCCGACATTACTCAAATGAGCGGAATAAAAAAAAAGTAATTTCCACTTGGTGGAAATAGGCGTGGAAAATGGTCAAAGTATCGGTAATAAATACAAACTTATTAAAAATGTTCTGTCGTCAGCACTTTTCGAAAGGAAGCAGACCTTGTTTTCGTTAAAATGAAAATTAAGGAAATATGAACATCAATAATTGAAATGTGAATCATGAGTAGAAGAAATTTAACAGTAGAATTACATGCACAAGCGCGTAAAAATTTTAAACGTCGAAGAGGTATTGTGAGGGGCTTTGTAATATGCTATATGCGCCCCTCGCAACAACTGCAACAAACGACATCTGGATCTTGCGCCGCGTCAGCATATTTCGTCAACGACGAAATCAACTGCAACCAGCCATCAGAACCAAGGGCGCACGCACCTTCATCAGCATATTATACAAGAAGCCCACCGTGGGAAAGCTAACTGCACATCAGCAACCTTGAACTGCAACCAGCGATCACAACCAAAAGCGCACGTGCCTTCGTCAGCGTATTCTACAATAAGTCTACCGTGGGACCCAAATGGACAACTGACACCACCACTAGCTTCCGTCACCGCATTCCACAAAGGGCCAGCGTGAGACCCAAATGGGACACCCGACACCTCCACCAATGGGACGAAAGCGTCAAAGCCGTGAAAAATTTCCAAAGATCACGCCACCAACACGACCCGACCTATAAAAGATGACGTCGCAGATACGGAAGTCAGTCAGTCAGAGGCAGGCAGTCAAAAGTAAGAAACGAGTACGAAACTCGCTGTCGGGCAAGAGTAGGTCTGAGACTCACTGCAGTCAGTGCGAAATCTAGGAGCGAAGTCAGTCAGAGAAGGTCCGATCGCCATCTAGCTAGTACATGGAACGCCGGATATCAAAGGGTTATCCATGTGGCAGTTAAAATTGTATTAGTAATAAGTGAAGCCGAATAAAACCTTATACAGTGGCTCACAGTTCAAAGAAAGCAGTGTGAAAGAAAAAAAGAAATTGCCTGCCATAAGCTAATTATTTATTATTTTTAAAAAATTCCAAAGAGCGATTATAGGTACATATATTAACCACCATAAACTGGGGTTTCCCCACCTGCTAGGTAGGATTATGTAAAAAAGTAGCCTATTTTGAGAGGAAATTTTATTTGGATCAGGTACATTGTTGACACCTGGGTGCCATAAAACCCGTTTTTTTTTACCTAAAGTTGAGTATTTTCGGTATAAATAGACCAATCCTTCGTAGTCAGTTTATTTGTGATCCACTGTATATGCAGTTCATGTGTTATTAATTATCGCAGCGCAATCAAATATAAATTCGTTGCTCGAACCCATAGCTCGGCTGAGTGTTAGCCCAGCTAAAACTAAGCATTTAACTGGTTTTAACATATTACAATATTACATAACATCAAATATAACATTTGTTGCACATCAACGTTATAATTAACGTCCAACTGTCCAGAATTCGCTGGTGTGAAGGCGCCTTAAAACGTACGCGGGTTGTGTTTGACCAATGGGTTGACATGCTTATGCATCCGGTCATTATAACGACTTGTATGACTTATATGGTTGTCTCATGACTGTCGGTACACCGAAGTCACTGTTCATCGTTATATTGCTCACATAGGGTGGCGCAACAGAGATGTCTCTTAGCGCATTTTTCTGCAGAACTTGAACGAGGTTAACGCATGATTTTGCCGATGTGCAGCACCAACAGCTTGTTGCTCAAGCTTAGTTTGCTGGATGGCTTCAGCAACCAGTTGAGTTTCGCCTTTTTGGATCTACACGCTGCTGCCGTGATCTGTATGTGCTTGCGCCAGGTAGGTTTCCTGTCCACATACATAGCCAGGTAGCGAACATGGTTCTCCTGAGGTATGACTGTGTTGTTGAGTCGGGCGGTTGGACAATTACCACTCCTGAGCACAAACGTACAGTGCTGATCTACTCCTTAAAAAACACAATCACGTACGCACACACAAGTGCGTGATCCTCCACCTGACTAAACCTTTAGATTTTCATAAAAAAAGGTCACACACCTGCCACCCCCACCCAAATGCAATAAATTAACTGATATAATGAAGCAATCAAAAAGATGATAGCGCAAACAGCAAGAATACATGATTATTTACAAATGTTAGGAAAAGAGCATAGCACGACGAATAGTTTAAAACAAACATTTGTTCAACACAATCGCAAAAGTTAGGTTAGTTAGGATTGGTTAGTGTATATATTTAAATGTATAATTACCTTGCATTTGATTCAATCCATTTGATAATTTGTCTGAATTTAATGTTTTTCTCTCCATTTGTTATTATATATTCAATAAATAAAATATATTTACTGAGATATGTAAGTTTAACCATTTCGACATTATCCATATTGCCTATAAAATAAGGTGATAAGGTTTTAAGTACATAAAAAAAAGAGTTTTAAGTTATTTATGTAATTAATTAATTTCTTTATACATATATTAAAACTGCTAATATACAATGTGTCATATATACAGTGCCTCACAGCTTAATTGAAAAAGTGTGAAGTAGAAATGTAATTGTAGGTACATATATTAACCACCAATATGAATAAATGACCCTAATTAACTGAGGTTTCCCCACCTGCTAGGTAGAATTATGTAAAAAAGTACCCTATTTTTTGGTCTCTGCTTATTTGAATCTGTCTTAATAAAGTATTATTTTGGCGTATAAAAACTTAAATAAGGATGCTAATATTTAGTTTGAAATCCTTTAGCCTTAACAACTTCCCTTAACATATTATTCATCGAAGATACCAGCTTCCAGGTAGTTTCTGGATTGATTCTGTTCAACTCACTCCGCTGGATATGCTCTGATTCCGGATGTTATTTTCCAGCAGTGCCCACAAATTCTCAATAACATTTAAATCTGCAGACTGGGCCATTTTTGGGTTTTTAGAATTTTTGAAAAATAATGAATAATTAGTTTTATGGCAGGCAATTACATTTTTTACCTGACACTGTTTCCATTAAGCTGTGATAGGAGACAGGAGATGGTGATTTATGTAAATGAACATCGATATATCGAATTTTGAATTTAATGATGCATTAATACACCTTGATTTGATTAGCTCAATTCATCGTTTGTTTCCAAACAAAATACCATCACTTCAAAAAATTAAAAGCTCCGAAAATGTTATTTTGTTATATTTTACATTTAAGTGCAAAATTAATCATCATAACTGTGTCTACAAAGTCATCAAAAATTTGTATAAAATCAGAGAAAATTATGGCTGTTTCTTTGAACTATGCTGTTATTCCGTTTGTGTGTTTGTGTATTTACGACAAACTCAAAATAGTGACTAGAAAAAAAATAAAACTGCGTCTGCATTGGTGTGCTCGATCATTGCGCCTTATCGAGTTACACATTTTTCAACAAAACTCTGAGAAGCAGTCAAGTCACTCAAGTAGCGAACGAATTTCGTTCTTTGCTTTGCACGTGCGTAACGGCACTTATAACGTTTTTGCTCTCGCTCATTCATTCGTGCGCTTCTCCATACCCTTCAAGAACAACTTAAATTCTCTGGTCACAAAAGTGTTCAACGCAATGAATTTGAATTACTTCTAAACATTTTATAAGTGCACGGGCAAATGGACGCACGAAAAGCAAAGTAAACAGAGAGAGCGAGAAAGAGAGATGGTTGAGGACACAACCATTTTTTTGCTTAGTTTTTGCGAAATATATCGAGCAATAATTATATATTGTTTGTGACTTGCATTTAATCACTAACTAGACTATATGAAGGCGACAAATTGACTAAAAACAAGACCGTGTGTCCTGAAAGAATTTATTTGTATGCACGGCAATAGATTTGATCCGTTGTGTGCGAATTGGAAAGACGAAATAAAAAATAAACATTTTGTTTTGCGATTTGGCATTGGGTTCCGTTTCTCGAACCGTTTTGCCGTTTACAAATTAGATTGCATGAAAATAAATCAAATAAATAAAAATAATTGAGTTTATATATTTACTTGTTGATGTATAAACCTAAATAATGAAAATTCAGTTTTAATTTTCAATATTAGGAATTGATTCGTTTGATGTCACAACAATTTCATTCAGCATTAATAATAAGTAAAGTAGCTAGGATTGTAGCAAAAAAATCGAACTGTTTTTACAATATTCGGCAAAAATTTCAAGCAACGGGTCTTCCACGCTTATGTCTTTGGACTGGGAACTAGTTGCAATAAGCAGTGCAACGAGTATGTTTAAACATAGTTGTAATGCCTTGCCTATCGGAAGCCACAATATATCGCCCAGCCGGCTAGCTATCGGCTCAGTTGGGGTTCGACCGCGATATATCAGGCGGCAAGTTAGCAACAATTTGTATATTTTTTTTACAACAAAAAACAAATATCTCCATCAGCCTAGTCCGCTCGCTACTGTGTTGGCCGTGTGGGTGTTGTATAGTCTGCGTGTCTCTCCCTTCCTAATGATTCCTCGTCAAAATTCATCTGAGAAATTCCCTTTTATTATAATTCCATTTTCGCTCGTTTAATTAATTTAACACTTCATCTGAATTCGTTTCATACTAGACTATTTAATTCACAATTCATATCTCTCATTATCCACAGTAGCCTTAGTTAAATGAGTGTATATTGTGAATTTCTAATATTTTGTTGGCCAACACTAAAGTCTCATATGTATGTAATATATTAACAATTATGTACTTAACTTAAAGTTTACACAAATAGATATTTTGTTTTTATTTTATTGCCTGCTAAGGTTGCATGACTGATGGGCAAAATGAGTATCACTATTGCAGGCATTGCTCATCACTAATGGCTGGATTGTTCGGGACGATCAGAACCAAACTCACTGGAATATTTGGATGCTCCGAATCGTCTCCCACATTTCGTGAATTCCATTCCTTGGTTTTTGGTTTGTTGCATTTGTCCCCGGGCGATCTCCTCCTTGGTTGGCGTTTATTTCGCCTGTTGGCGCTGTTTATACATAAATATAACAGTTATTTTTTGTATTTCCGGCAACGGATTCTTCACGTTGATCTCTTTAGGCTCTGAAACTAGTTGCAATGAGCGGAGCAACGAGTATGTCTCGTGTTTTGTGTATCTGATTCTAAATCTGCTGTAAAAACTAAAAACTATGAAGTAGCGTTAGATTTTCAATAATTATTAAAAACAAACTTTAATAATAAATTACAAGTGGCTTAAAATATTGCACAATAATATTCGATTCGATGTTGATAACATAGTTGGCAGGCAAACTTATTTCATTTGACGATATATCGATATAAATGTTCATATATCGTTATTAATTTCGCAGCCCTGCCGGAATGTGCATAGAACATTTCATTTCTAATCGAAATAACAATAGTCGTGGAGGCATAAAACAGTAAGTAGGACATATATTTATACACACATACGTTTATTTTATGTGCGGTTAACATATAGATCAATTTCACCATGTTGTGTGCATATGTATATAATTACGTATGCATTTGTGTGTGTACGAGAAATGCAAGAGTAAATAGTAATAGAAACCACGTACTTTCTGTTAAGCCACGAAAACACTCACTTGTTGTCTTTATATTTACACTGCACATTTGGTGTTGAAGCAATGTCAAATTTTTGGTAGCCTGTTTCGAGCAAATCGAACGTTCTTAGCGTTGGCTGAAGTGTTCATGTACATATCTACAGTATGTCAAGAAAGTGTTTTGACAAAACAAAGATATATATATCTTCCTTATTATTTCGCGCATTTAAGTGGTTATTTCATGACTAATCTTATATTTTTTATATTTCTTTAAATTCTGCATTGTTTTTAAAACATTTAGGGATTTCAATAATTTGGAAATAACGAGAACGAGAAGTTTTGGCAATTTAAGCTGTCCAGCACGTGCTTTGACACCTATTGTAAATGGTTTGGCAAATCCCTTTTTAGCCGATCCCGTTAAAAATAAGAGTTTACATTTTGTCCAGCTGCTCGTTAAGTTGCGCGTTCTGAAAATGTATATGCCGATCTTTGAATGACCAGCCAGCTACCTTCCAACATTGGTACCTATTTCTTTAAAATTATTGAAGATATACGGTTTTATCGATTTACACTCAGAAATATAGGAAATATGAAAAGAGTTTATATATATAAAAAAAACGAAAAGGAAGATTCAAAATGTACGTAAAAAAGGCAATTAGATGCATATATTCTAGATATATACGCTATCACAGTACTTTTCTTTGTATTACGACAAAAGGAAATATTTTATTTGAAAAGAAATGGGAAAATTTGAATTTTTTTCAAACCATGTTCGTGAATTGTGTCATCTATAAAGAAGATATAATCCCACTAACGAGACAGCCTCGTGCAACATGCATAGAAATATACTATTTTGATAATGTTATTTTTATGTTATCTTTTTATACTCGGATACCGTAGATACACGATTATTTTTGTTCAAAGATGAACACCTTATATAAATATAACAAATGCTCAAAAATGAACACCCTATATATATATATATATAACACATGTACTAGTGTAAGTGTTCGAGTATGAGCGTGTGACGCTCTGACCAGCTGATGGCTGGCCCATGCAGGCCGGCCTTGTTCATCGTTGTGCCTGCCGCCTGTTAGGCGGCGATGCGGCCGCCTTCGCGACAGTCGCCGTTACCCAGCGCCTGTTAGGCGGCGATGCGGATGCCTTCGCGATGGTCGCCGTGATCCAGCCGCAGCTAGGCATCGAAGGGGTCGTCGATCGAAACGGCTTCGCTCGAGAGGAGTGAGGTAGCGGTCAAGCAGCTGCATACAATTTCTAAGAATTTAGGCGCCATGCGGTCGCCTTACACACGACTGCATGACATTTCTAAGTATTTAGGCGCCATGCACGCAGCAGCATAATATTATATATGTATTTAGGTTAAGCATTTTGTATAAATAATGAGCCTGCAGTTCGATTCTACACCTCAACTCGGTTTAATCATTCATTAAACAATTATTATTATTTGTTTATTATAATTAATTATTATTAAAATAAACATTCATCCTTATTTTAGGTAAAAGAGACGACTCAATCAGCAATAAACCATGAAATCACGGTTTAATTCTTATGATATTATATGTGGCGTTGCCGAGCTTCAAAGGTAAATTATGTAGGTTGAATAAGGTTGATTTCTTTCAATTGTGATCTGTACAACTTTTCGTTGAAAGGTATATAAAGTTGTGAGAAAAACAACAATTACTTTTGCAATTTTTCATAGAGATATTTTATTTAATTTTGCATTTTGGAGTATGCATAACTAATTATAAATTCGTATAATTATAGGCTTGTCGGCTTCCGCATCAACCAAATATATGATATCGACAACAAGACGTATCTATTCCGACTTCATGGAAGTGGTGCCTCGGAGAAGGCGACATTGTTAATTGAGTCTGGCACTAGATTTCACACAACTGCGTTTGAGTGGCCCAAAAATGTAGCGCCGTCGGGCTTCAGCATGAAGCTAAGAAAGCATTTGAAAAATAAGCGACTTCAGCATGTGCGTCAACTGGGTGCGGACAGAATTGTTGATTTTCAATTTGGCACTGGAGAAGCTGCTTATCATGTTCTGTTGGAGCTGTATGATCGTGGAAACGTAATTTTAACTGATTATGAGCAAACCATCCTTTACATCCTGCGACCGCACACTGAAGGAGAAAGTGTTCGCTTTGCCATGCGTGAAAAATACCCAATTGACCGGGCAAAAGAGGGAAACTATGAAACCATATCTGAAGACGCACTGCGTCAAATAATAGAGAATTCCAAAGGTGGTGAAAGTTTGAGGAGTATTTTAATGTCAATCCTAGACTGTGGTCCAGCTGTCATTGAACACGTCCTTGTCGAACACGGAATAGAAAATTGCATTGTGAATGCCTCTCCTGATGCTGACGAACCAACAAATGAAGAAATATCGAAAGCACAAAATACGAAAAGAAATAAGCGTAATCAGAAAACATGCAAAACTAAGTTATTTGACTTAGTGACCGATCTGCAAAAACTAATGATGGCAATAAAGGTTTGTATGAATTACTTTTAGTTATATCATCACAATAGACCCACAAATTCTTAAAATTGGAAGGGGAGAATATAGGTATCACTCTGCAAGTGGCGAAAGGTCCCGCTAGATCAGATATCATCACTCAATCTTAAAGCTAAAGATACTAAACATGGAACGTAGACTATAAGGAATCTGCTCCTAAGATTGGAGAGACAATTTTTGGGTTCACCCTCGTCCGTCCCATACAGTCACAAAATTCAAAAGGTATATTAATAGTTGTAATCTGATACTGAAGGTATTATATTGGTTTTGTGCAATGGCCGTCATGCTTTCTGTCCGTCCGTATGAAAGCAAATTTTTTCGACACCCTTTAACCTAGAGACTTGAAACTTGGTTAACATACGGGTCTGTGCTACGTCCACTAGGTGGCTATGAAATCGATATATAATATATATTATAATCTCAAATCGATAAGGCCACTGTAACGAACCTTTTCAGTTCGGTTAGTTTTAGCTGGGCTAAAACTCAGTCGAGCTGTGGGTTCGAGCAACGCATTTATATCAGTTGCGTTTACGGTAATTGGGTCTATCTATTAATTAAAGGCTTTATTGACCCTTCACTTATGGCTAGGGTACAATGGGATTGCTTATATATAAATTGACACTTGTAGATGTCGCACTTTTCCCGCTCTTAGGTTTCGCACTCTGACTTCTATTTCGCACTGACCGCCTATTTCCAAATCCTCTGAGTTTTGGTTTTCGCGCTGACTCTCGTGGTGCGCTCCCTTGTAGATTTTGCACTCCGTTCTTAGTTCTTGCACTTCACTGACCTGACTCCGCACTGAGTCCGAGACTTCGCACTGACCGCCTATCTTACACTGACCCTCTTCCTAGGTGCTGCGACGCCCTTTTATAGGCCTGCGTCGCCTCGGTGGCGTGATCTTTGGAAGTTTTCCACGGCTTTGTCGCTTCCGTCCGATTGGTGGAGCTGTCGGGTGGCCCATTTGGGTCTCACGCTGGCCCTCTAGTGGAATGCGGTGACGGAAGCTAGTGGTGGTGTCAGTTGTCCTTTTGGGTCCCACGGTGGACTTCTTGTAGAATATGCTGATTAAGGCACGAGATCTGAATGTCGTTTGCTGCAGTTGTTGCGAGGGGCGCATATAGCATATGTCAAAGCTATATGGCTCCTCACACCACATATCTCTCACAATATCAAGGCTACAGTTACTAAATTTTGTAGGTTTTGGCGGCATATGCCACTCCCAAATATATCCAAGGTGATAAACTATAGAAGGCATTAGCATTAAATACAATGAAATAAAATATTGTTCCATAATTATGTATTATTATATATAGTTTAAATAATCTCCAACCATATATAACTTGTCAATCATAAATTACGTCATATCATCCTTCTGTATAGATAATGCAGGACCAATACTAATGCAAACTTTTATTTGCAGGACGCACGTGATATAATAGAAATTGGACAGAATGGTAGCACTAATGGCTACATAATTCAAGTTAAAGAAGAAAAACCGTTGGATACCGAAAACACTGAACATTTTTATAGAAATGTTGAGTTCCATCCGTACCTGTTTGTCCAAAACAAAGATCAGCCATTCAAAAAATATGAAACTTTTATGGAAGCAGTCGATGAATTTTTTTCTACACAAGAATCGCAAAAAATCGATATTAAAACGTTGCATCAAGAGCGAGAAGCTCTCAAGAAGCTTTCGAATGTCAAAAAGGATCACACAAAGCGATTGGACGAGCTAAATAAATTACAAGATATTGATAAGAGGAAAGCCGAATTAATAACGTCTAATCAAAGTTTGGTGGATAAGGCCATTTTGGCAATTCAGTCGGCCATCGCCAGTCAATTGTCGTGGCCAGACATACAAGAGCTGGTGAAGGAGGCTCAAACAAATGGCGATGCTGTTGCCAGCTCAATAAAGCAATTAAAGTTGGAGATAAATCACATTTCGTTACTCCTTACGGACCCATACGAGTGTAATGACGATGATGAATCGATCATAGTAGATGTCGATTTGGCATTATCCGCTTGGGCTAATGCACGCCGATATTATGACCAAAAGCGTTCAGCGGCTCTAAAGGAAAAGAAAACTATCGATGCATCACAGAAAGCACTGAAATCAGCTGAACGTAAAACACAACAAACGCTTAAAGAAGTGCGCACTATATCAAATATAGCCAAGGCACGCAAAGTCTTTTGGTTTGAAAAATTTTATTGGTTTGTTAGTTCAGAGAACTACCTTGTTATTGGAGGACGGGATGCGCAGCAGAATGAACTTATTGTTAAAAGGTAAATCCATTTTTGTCCGTCTATTTTCCTTTTGGTTTTTGATTCCAATTTTTAAATTGTATTTGTATTCCAAAACAGGTACATGCGGCCAAAAGATATATATGTTCATGCCGACATTCAAGGCGCTTCAAGTGTTATAATTCGCAATGCAACCGGAGGGGATATTCCCCCCAAAACTTTGTTGGAAGCTGGCACCATGGCGATATCATACAGCGTTGCCTGGGACGCAAAAGTCGTCACAAATTCCTACTGGGTCTATAGTAATCAAGTTAGCAAAACGGCACCTACTGGAGAATATTTGGGTACAGGCAGTTTTATGATTCGTGGAAAAAAGAATTTTCTACCATCTTGTCATCTGATAATGGGCCTTAGTTTACTTTTTAAACTTGAAGAGGGCTTCATTCAACGCCATGCCGGAGAAAGGAAAATTAGAAATACAGACGATGGGGCTGATGAAGACGATAAACTTGAGCAAGCAGAAATTACGTACACGGAACTCGATGAAATAAGCGAAGGTAACGAGGCAGAAAGTGTTCCTGCAAATGCAAATGCCTTCCCAGACACCGAAGTTAAGGTTGAACATGACACCGGCCGAATAACAGTCAAAACAGAACTATTGCGTGAAGATTCGAAGACTTCAACTGTTGAAATTCCACATGAAAATAATATAATAAACGAAGAGGAAACAGTCATCATAGAAGCAGGGCCGTCCCGCAAGAAGACTCAAACAACAAACAAGAAACGTAAAGAAGCTAAAGTACGTTCTGACAAAGCAGATATTGAGAGGAATCAGGCGAGCGTGTCTGAAATGACGGAGCCTATAAATGCATCCAAAGTAAAACGAGGCCAGAAGGGCAAATTGAAGAAGATGAAATCTAAATACAGAGATCAAGATGAAGAGGAGCGCCAAATGCGAATGATGATTCTAAATTCTTCAGGAAAAGATCAGAAAGTGATCACCAACAATGACAACGAAGATGAGCAACAGAATACTTTAAAAACACATCAGGTGGAAAAATTGGACGCACCCATTGCCAAAAATCAAATTGAAATAGATGAAAACGACGATTCGCCCGTTATCGTTGACGCCGATTTGCTAGATACCCTCACTGGAGTGCCCTTTGATGATGATGAACTTTTGTTTGCTATTCCAGTTGTCGCTCCTTATCAAGCATTGCAACAGTATAAGTGAGTATTAAAGCAGGTCAAAACAAGTTCAATTCTAAAATGCATAAGACTATTATATATATTGGAAACGCGTGCATACCAATTTCTGCTGAATTTATTTAGGGCAAATTCCAAATCAATGTCTGTCAAAAATTGAATTTCCCCAATGAATATATTTAATTTTTTTGTTACTATAATAAACTAGGAAAGACCAATAGAGCATTTACGTCAGCATTCCGCGAAGATCGTTAATCTAGCCAGGAGAGAAGGCAAGTTCACATTTGTGAACTTGGACCGGGCTACGATTTATACAGCATCCAGTTAGAAACTTAACGAGACAGTGAGGAAAACGAACAAGGAAAATATTAACGACAGTCAAGTGATGAAATTTTCACCATGTAATTTATTTATTGAGGGGGGATTAATTGTGGTTAGAGTTTACCACAAAATTAAATTTAAACTTATTTTTAAATGTCTACACTAGTTTTTTCCAGGCAAAGTCTTTCCCAAAATCGTTGGGTTATTAATTATTGAAGCATTATCGATTATATTTTTAATGGTTTTACATTATTTTGTAAATTTAAATATTTACAGGTTTAAGGTGAAGCTGACTCCCGGTACAGGAAAACGAGGAAAAGCCGCAAAATTGGCACTCAATATTTTTGCAAAGGACAAATCCTGTAATAATCGTGAAAAGGATTTACTGAAAAGCATAAAAGAAGAAGCTCTTGCAAGAAACATCCCTGGAAAAGTTAAAGTTTCGGCACCGCAGTTACAGAAATTAAGAAAGTGAACATAACTAGATCATAATTCTTATTTCATAATTCAAAATTATATGAAACTTGTATATAACAGTTGATAAAATCTATTTAAACAATAAAATACGCCTTGTTGAGACTTGAAGAGTTTGTATGAAATTCATTATGCTTAGAAGAAAATAATCTTATCATCACCCTCTAGTAACTCTATAGTTTAGTTTAGCTGTCAGTGCTGACTACCCTGCAATATTTCTTGTCACATAACGCCCAAAACCAGCAGCGATTTAAATATAAATGTATCTACATATTATTATTCTGTGATGAAAAGGAATTCAATTTAGAAATTTATGTAATCTCCAGTGGAAGTCTGATGTTTGCCATTTGCCTATACATCGATTGCTCATAATACTCCTCAGTCAGAAACGGAATCACAAAACGCTTACTAAGCGGGATATTAGAGGCTCTTTTCGATCTAAAAAAAAGCCTGTCCCAAATGAAGCAAATTACAATCAATATAGTATATATATATGTATATATGTATATATACATATATATATATATATATATATATATATATAGTGACATATCCAGATCACGCAGATCTCTCATGTCCACACTCACTGCAACCACAACAGCAGCGCACAAGAATTAAAACGCCATCTCAGCATAAACATAAACAAATCCAGCAGAGCCAGCGCACAAGAATTAAAACGCCGTCTCAGCATAAACACATGAAGCCCAGATCCCAGAATCAAACGCCGTAAATAAACAAATCCAACAGAACCAGCAGCCACAAGAATTAAAACGCCATCTCAGCATAAACATAAACAAATCCAGCAGAGCCAGCGCACAAGAATTAAAACGCCGTCTCAGCATAAACACATGAAGCCCAGATCCCAGAATCAAACGCCGTAAATAAACAAATCCAACAGAACCAGCAGCCACAAGAATTAAAAGCGCAGATCAGCATAAACATAAACAAATATACATAAACAAAGCAGTGATAAAAAATATTTAAATCCACTAAAGACGTTTAATACATTTTCCGCAGAATACATCACACGCTTAAAAAAAATGTTGATCAATATCTAAGAAAACAAATGTGATCAAATTGATTATTTCTGTTGGGAATCAAATCTCTCCGGACTTTCTCCCAAATGTGTTGAATTTAACACTAGGGGGGCTTTAAAAGCTCATTTGTTAATAATTTTGATTTTATTTACAGTCCTCTTCTAGATGGAGTAACTTCCCATATCATAATCTTATGTCCCTTTATAATTTTCCGATTTAAAACAAGCGGTTCCCTCTATAGACCTAAGCATGCCCTATTCGGACTGATATTTCGCGTTGTCACGCCAATAAACTTCAAATTGGTCGAAATAAAGTACTGATTCTGATTTTAAGAAGAACAAACATTGAAATGATATAGGAAATGCTCGGAAAGCTAGCCCTGAAATTGTATATTAGATATATTAAGAGTTAAGTTAAAAAGGACTCGGAGTTTGAATTCCTAACTAACTAATAATTTGAGCATAAGAAATACACATTTACATACAATACTTATTAAACTTTGTATATTTATATAATTGCTCTTTAACACATTAATTGAAAATAACTCAGATACCTTATAATTATGCTGTATATATTCCATTATATTCTAAATCAGTACGAACAGCCGCGTCCGCTTGTCTGTTGCTATGCAAGCTGGTCCAATATTTTGGTTATCGATAGTTGGTAGCACTGCTGAGAGCAAAGATACGTGCATCAAGTTCTGCGCAGGCGCTATGTGGAGCATGTGGAACCCGAGTATGCATGTATTTGTTTACTGGAGTTCTAGTATACGAAATGTGTTATATTTATGTATGTTTTGGTGCTAAGATTCCTGTTTTGAAATTTGTGTATTTTTAAGAAACACTCGGTTATCACAAATCAAATTGTTCGCAAAAAAATCGCGTAAATAAGTTAGAAGATACAAATTAAATTGTATTGAAAAACGCACTTGTTTTGTATATACAATAATACTCGACATATGAACATCGTTTTTTTTTCCTACATTTTCATTATATTTGTGGAACATGTGTTAAGAAAGGTGGCCTAAACGTAAAAAAAAAGTTTTGTGTAAATTGTTTTCGACAACGTCCTTCAAGCCACACTTACGGATTACTTATTTGCCACAAGATGAAGTGTTCTCAGGCACATACACATTTATGTACATGCAAATACATACATATGTACACTTGAAAGTCCTTCAGCCTGTGTATATGGCTTTGCATTAGCTGCGAACTGCGAGCTGCGGGCTGTGAGCTGCGATGAGGGTATCGATTCAATCCAGGAATTATGTGTACATTCGAATTAAATCATTTTTGGACTAATCTTAATGCATTTTCATGTTTTCGCTCAAACCCATACAATTCACAATGCACACGTACATACCTACAAATGGAAATCGGGCGCTCAATGACGACATGCTTTTTGGTCACGGACTTTAATGACAACCTCAGTGTCTAGCCTAAGGACATGCTCAGAACAGTGTCGGCAGTATAGCGTATCAAAATAAAAAAAAAAACATTTTACCACAAGTCTTCAAGAATTAATTAAGTAAACCTTAAGCATAGAAGTATAAGCAGATCACTGGAAACACACCCGCCTCGTAAACAACAGTTCTAAAGCTCAACTCCATCTGATTACAGGCAGGTAAGTTGGTCAGTTGGAACATAAGGAAACTTAATATCCGAAACACAAGCAGTATGAATAACAGGTTGAAGAACACATATCCGATCCTGATAAATGTATTTTAATATTTTGCAACGCATTGATATATATATCATATAGCTGCCGTAGGAACAATCGGTCGAAAGATGATCTTTAAGCCTACCTTGATCAAGAAAGAACGGTTATTTTTTAAACGCACAAAATAACAAGCCCTTGTAGACCGGGTATAATGTGCTGACATCTAGTTGTTTGAAAATTAGAAAAATGTTTCTGTAAAACAAGATCTTAAAAAAAAACAAATATATGTTACAAACAGGGTATTCAACCGGGATTGAAATAGATGTCGGGATCGCATAACTACCGAATGAAATTCAGATTCGGGATCGGAATTTAAGCCTCAATTTCAAATTGATATCTCTCTAATAATTAATATTTTCAAACTTATTTGATCCAAATTCGAACGTATTAGAATCAAAACATCGTATCGGAACATCATAAAGGCTGATCCCGTTACTTTATGTTGGTATAGTTCTCATAGTCTTGCGATCACACAAACGGAGCGACAGCTGTGTACCGGCACCATTCCAGTAGCGAACACCGTAAAAAAAAATTGGATGAACACCGAAGATTGAAACCTAAATTAGATTCTTTATACCCTACAATAAATATATATACAATAAATATATATATATATATATATATATATATATATTTGTCATCAGATTAGCTCCGGGCTACAAGGGTATGTTATCTTGGGTGTGTCTAGTATACCCGTTCATCTTGTTATATTTTTTGATAATCGTCTCAATTTTATGGTTTTATCTAAATGTTAATTCTTGCAGGACTCTTGCGGAAATATAAAAATACATATATAAATACATATTTAACTTTGTTTATGTCGATCTTTTTTACACAACAGATAATGAAATTCAATTGTAATTTTATATTTATAATTTTCAGAACGTATACGCACAAGTATATGCACATCAATCATGTGAAGTCATTTACTAACAATAAAGTATAGGTAAGTTTCGTATCCTTCGATATTAAATTTAATACATTTAAAAAGTCCGATTCATAAAACGCACCAATCCATATTAGCCGTGAGGCTGGCAACATTTTTAAGCGTCTTCTAGCATTAAAGCCACAACTTCAACTTTCAGCCGGGCCTAGTAAGTAGGCGACAGATTGAACCAGGCTTCTAGCTTGAGCACTTCGAAGCAGTAAATATCTGGTATTGTTTTACATTTGAGAGCCGTTTTTTGCAGATCCAACAAAGTATCATTTCCAGTCGACACTCTCGAGAACAATTCTGTCGGAGATTTCATAACTTTAATTGTATTAAATTCTGGTTAGAAATGGTCTAATTGGGTGTTTTCCTTGGGTTTTCAGAAAACTTTTTATAAATGTTGAACAATTTTACATATTCTTCAAAATTTGTGATTCACCAAGTCTGGAATTCTTTCAGAATGTGTTCAGGAGTCTTCTAGGGAGAGGCGTAATAGACCCAAGTGGGGGCACAGTCACTGACAAATAATAAAAATATAAATAGATATGCTAACCATATTATCATAATGAAACTTAAATTTCAGTCGAATTGTTAATAGCCGATGACAATATGGAGGCAAACCAATATTATTGCCGAAATGAAATGCAGCAGAATCCATCTCCATCAATTTCTCAACCGCCGCTAAACAAAATGAACTATGTAAACAATGGTGGTCAGGACTATTTGGCATGTAGCTCAAATCATTCAGAGTCGGGCTACAACTCGAGCGAAATGCCTCCACGAAATGGGAACAATAAATCTGTCATTGGAAATCGGAACATGGGAAATCCTTACGCATTTCCCAGTTGCAATAACAGCAGTCACTGCACAAATAACACAAATAATACCGGCAATTACATCAATATAATGTCGGTTCCCTTGAGCACGCTACAATATAATCGCAAGAAGTCCACATCGCAGGACTACCAGTAAGTAGAGTCATCCTTCAAAAAAAAACTTGAAAAATTAAAGATAAGTCTTTCCATGGACAGATCACGTTTATATTACAATACAACGGATGTGAAGTGTCGCGACGATTACTATTTGGGAAACAATGGCAAGCGCAGCAACGAAACCACTGCACAAATACAACATCATCAAATACAACAACATCAAACATCACAAAATCACCATCACGTGCAACACCAACTGCAACACATCAATCAAAGTACTCATGGCCAACGGATGCAAACTCAAAATCAACAAAAGACCGCATGCAGCCCCAACTCGGTCTTGGATACCATCGATGTTGATTGCGCAATGTATTCAAATGCCAGTGTTGGAAGTGGAGGACGCGTTGGGGCCGCAACACAAACGCATTTAAGCAATGCCAATGTGGCAGCGTGTGACCAATTGGGGTCACAACAAACACCAGTCTCACTGGTGCCAGTCAATGTGCCTGTTCCCCCTGTGATGTATACAGTGCATCGTGTAGTGACCACAGCTCAGATCCAGACAGCTGTCGGAAGCACATTTGCATCGTCTGCGAGCGTTTCGAGCGTTGTTAGCGCCGGTCGCAATGAGAACGAATGCATTTCGTCGGCCCAGGTGACTTCAGCGATGTCCATGTCAGCCAAGGATCCTTGTCTTCATCTCTCAGAGATCGGCGGCAATATCATTAATACCGGCAACTCACTTGGAGTTCGAAGTGCATCCGGTAAGAATAGCTTCAGAGCTTTAGCTTTCGTTACTTTAGTTGCACTTTAATCTTACTGTATGTTCAGGTATTCTTCAAAATTTTTTACCAGTTCAACAAAAATGCAACAGCAGCAATGACGCTCAACAGAATCCAGTGGTATCAAAACGAATCGTTGGAGGCAACTCCTCTTCCACTTACACAAGCGCCGGAAAATCCAATTCGATTGTAACCCGTACTCTACAAAATGTAAGCTTCATACACTCAGAAAAAAAGGCCCACATTTTATAAATTTTTCGCTCTCCTTTTGTGGCGGGTCGAATTAAATTTATAATTTTTTCTGATTATGTAAGCTTAAAGTTAAATATATAAATCTTGTGCATTTTGAATAGGTCATACCAACTTGTGTGTACTTAATGTCAAGAGTTGCCGTGCACATGGAGATCGAGGGTACGGTTCAGTGTCCTTCTCAAGTGATGCTTGCAGCTGCACTGGGATGCGAAGAATTAGGAATTTCTAACAAATTGCTGGCGCAGAGCATTTTTGGATTATGGATGACCAGCAGTTTGCTGGAAATGCAGCTGAAAGCTCACCATTGTCCATACATTGTCAGAGTAGCCTGGCCGAATCTGCTTGAAAAGTTTAGCAGCGGAACACCGATTGAAAAAAAATATGATGAGCCAATGATTGTCCTTAAGCGGAATGTATTCTTTTCCAAGCGCGATGAAGAAAAGATCAAGTAAGTTGTACTCATCGATCCACACTTGATTTACATTAATTGAGGTACATTTTAGGGACCATCGAATTGTGGAGCTACTGTATGAGGAGGCAAAGCATTACGTATTAGCAGGAAGATATATTATGGAGCCGGTTCATTCGCTCATGCTTGGCGGTATTCAAGCTAGAATCGAACTGGGCCCCTACAATTCTCACACGCACACAGTCGGATTTTTCAGGTGATTGTCACAATATAATAATATTGGAGTTTACTGAGCAATTTTGTTTTTCGATTTTAGGGAAAACCAGTCAAGATTCTTACCCAAACATGTTGCCAAGAGTTCAAATTGGTTGTGGTTGCCAATTAGTAAAAAGAACTCTGCAGAAATAAAACTATTAGAACAATTCAAGCGAGTGCCGCAAACAGCCACGACTCGCAAATTAATGCGCAAATATTTGGAGTTTTGCTGGGCACTACCATTTTATGGGTAAGTTTGTAGATTACTGTATTTTTTCCTTTTTATTATTTCTTCTGTTTATCTTTGATAAATTCTTTGATAATGTGGTACGGAAGTGTTTTAATATACATAAGTCTTCGTTGCTTCGATTAGTTTTTCGATAAATCGAATATCTCCTATATAACATCTGTTTGTGTATGTTCAAAGGAAAGCATTCAGCCTATAAACTGACTACTAAAGGCGTCGCAACTAGCACTTGAAACTAGTTGGACTACGGAGAGTGAGATCCTTCGATGCGCACTGTAAGTGCGATGGTAGAAATCAAACTAGCGGAGTCGACTATTAGATTCGAACTGTTTGCTCTGACGAGCAGGGCTTTATTTATACATAATTCTTAACTCTAAATACATATATAAAAATACATTATTCGGCAGTTTTGTACGGCGAGTGTAACGAGTGCAGCGATTGCAATTTCCCAATTTCACCAATTTCGTTTGAAACAATTTAATTAATTAGCTTAGACTTCTCGTCTGAGAATCCATATTAGGTGATTGATAGGCAGTGGCCGGGGCGCCGATCTTTAAAAAAATTTTGCTAAAAATTTCCAAATCCAGCTAGCTATACAATTTTGGCAGATATGTGCTTTTATTGACTTACACTTATCGAAGTTATCGACTTATCGGCCCCGTATGTCTGTCAATCACCCCATTTTCAACATGCTTCGAGTACCTTGCACAAATTTCAAGAAATAGTTTACTACCGTCCATGGAGCATTAGCATTGTAGTTAAAGGTGACTTTATATAAAAAATGAATGTCGCTCAGCATTAATTACAAATTAGCAAATTAATCGTTGTAGTAACTCTTACGCATCATTTTGCTCTTTGACCTTTATTTAATTTGATTTTTATATCTAATTTAAAATATGTAGTGCTGCTTTTTTTCACGGACAAATGGAGCAACCCGTTAGAGGCATTATGTCTTTAGTCAACCATAAGGATATGGAAGTCCTGCTTGCTGTAAACGAGAGAGGAATTTTTATAATAGACTGCGTGGAAAACGTAAGTACTCTCTGAAAAGTATATAATATAAAATATAGAAGTGGTTGTTGGCTGATCATAAGTTGGTATTTAGTAGATTCTTTTAATTCTCATAAAATTTCAATTGCATCTAAATGCTAAATATTTAAAACAAAAAAATGTACTCCACTGTTCGCTTTGAGCAATGCTGGAAATTCAATGAGCCTCTTCGTCGCTCCCACAAACACTTTTTGTCTATGTACATATATAACACAAAGTCGTATAACCCACTAATATATAATTGAACTTGCTTACTTATGTATTAACAATTTAATTTTCATGACCACCAAGACTCTATTATTGGGGCTCCGATATGAAGATATGTCATGGGATTATGCTAAGCCAAGTGATAGTGAGGATTCCGAATGTCTTACATGCATATTCCTGCAGGTTAGTATTTAAAAAAACATTTGAAATTACATTCATAAGCACAACAATTTTTAAATATATATTTGTGTGTATTCTTAGTTTGACGCTGTAGAAAATGGAATACAAATATCGAAACTAGTACAAGTGTTTTCCAAGCAAGCTGCAATGATTGATGCACTCATCTCGCACTTCACAGAGCAAATGAGAAAAAAGCGGCAAGAGGGAAACTCTGCCGAACAATTTCATGATGGTAAGCTTGTTGAAATACTAATAAAATAAATACCACCAAAAATTATTGCGAAAGTTGGAATAATTTTCAAATTTTGTGATTAATAATTGTTATTTTTAAATTGTATTTACAGAACCGAATCCTATTCAAAATAATGGGAACGGAATATTGTGTAATAAGCTGTCTCGGTTGACTTTAGCCAGCTTCGATGAGGAAGGCCGCTGTATTGGACAAATGGGATCATTATCTATAAGCTATTAACATTTGTTGATATACATATAAATTAATTTGTTACAATTAAGCAGAGTAAAAGGTCTACATACATATGAATGTATAACATTTGGAATATTAACGGCGGCCCGGTCACATTAGTAACTAAGTTTTTGCAAAAAAAAAATTCTCAAAATATTAGTCAACCAAAATGTGTTCGGGGCTAATTTTCATTATTGCTGTAAATACTTTAAAATTCATTCGGAAAGTTACAACAATTTGCTGAATTGAAAACTTTTCGATCATTCTTAGCCGAAAACATGATTCTGCAAAAAAAAAAAGAAGAAGAATTTTCATAGATATGTGGTTGATTTAAAAGCTTAACAGATAAAATATTAAATTTTTTCATAAAATGTTTTTTTTTTATTCCGAGGTTTACTTATTAAAGGGAAACTAGTATGTTATTCTTAGCATCACCTTATAGGCACAAATCTTTCATATATCTTTCTGATGCAATGGAAAACAATTTGAATACAGAATTTTTTTCTTACCAATTCCGTAACAGCGAAGTTTAGATTTAAGAAGGTAGGGGTGATATATTGAGTAACATATGGATCTTTGGAACTTGGTAAACATGAAGCACCGTGAGTGAGGCCGAGAGTGAAGTACAGCTAAATCATAGACAAGAGAATGGCCTCATTGACTGCAGCTACACTTAAATAAATATTTATTGCATTATTAAGATTGCATTTGCTTATCATTTCAAATTCACATTTTTTTTTAGGTATTTTATTTTTATTGTTTTTGAGATTCTAGCAAAAGATTGCTTAGGCAAAAAATGTTGTAGTTAGATTACTGTTAACAAAAAGATAAAACTTCCTTAAATACATCACCTTATATCTGAATTAGACCAACAGTGAAACTATAAACATTTTTAAGCTTGTCTCCAGCTCATCAATCAGAGTTGCCGCAGACACCTTCAGTAAGGATGCTCAGTTAGACACCAAGCAAAGCAGCTCTGATGATGTGCAAGGACACCTGCGACAGCATTTAAGATGAGGAATTCAAATTGTGAACTCTTTTCTCAAATTTAAGGCTTGAAAACTAGGTTTTTGATCATTTAATTTGAGAATCACAATTTCTTAATTGTCTATAGATTGGTGCGAAGTTAGATAAAACATTCAATAGAAACGGATCTGACGTTTTCGGTGCAAAAAAATGCACAAAATGAAATAATAATTATTAATTTTTGAAATATCTGTAAGATTTGATTTGTGTGGGGCAATTATATGTTAGAATATTAATTGAAAATAATTGTATTTAACAAATATGTGCTAATATAAATTTTAATGCAAATTTTTGTCAGTGTATCGAATACTTAATATATGTACAATAGATATGGGTATATAAGTGAGTGCAAGTTGTATTCAAATATTTGTGGCGCTAGGCTAGCCAAAATAAAACAAGTGAGTTAAAATTCAGATATTTATCTTAACGTCGACCACTTTCTGACCTAACAGAACCAGCAACTGTCGATGGCGACAAGGAAACAGTTTTCGATTAAAGATGGCAATTAATATCAACATCTTTAATGATGCTTCAAAATGTACGCTAAATGAATCTTTGGACGTCTTCAATGGAAAAATAAAACCATATCGATTCTACCCAAAATGCACAGCTATAAGGGGATCGGGTCCATGTTCTACAAGAGAACTTCTTGCAGCGCAGCCAAATCAAATAAACGATCTGATTTCTTTGACGCCTTTATGTATTTTATGCTTAGTAGTAATACGTAAGATATCATGATCTTGTTTAATACTGATGTATTCCTGCTCTGCTATTCCCAATAAGAAAAGCTGTCCAAAAAACGTGAAGCTGTATTAGGGTTTTAGTTCCATATTCTGATCAGGGATCGTAGTTCAATCATAGTCAAATTCCAAAAATCTATATGGCTGATGGTAGTAATCAATGAAATCTATATATTTTGCAAATTGGTTTTAAAGAAATAATCGATTATTAAATTTGTATATATGTAAGCAGGTTGGACTCCGGTCTTCATATTAATATAAAGATTTCAATAATGAAGATTATTGCTGTTCGTGCTGTAAAAAATATAATTCCCGACCATTAGGAAAAAAACTTGTGAATCAAATTATTAAAGATCCTAGATCTTAACAAGGTACTTCAGTAGAGTACGGTTTATTTTGCATTTAATACACAAATCGCATTTAAAGAACATTGCAGGTTTTTTGAATATTAATCATAGACCCCGATGGACATTTGAAAACCTCAGTCGCGCTACCGCCTTGGGCAATAAGCCAACCTAATCTGAAATACAAAATAAATCATTTATTTAGTATAGGCAAACACTGAAATTATTTTACTTATGTATAATAATATATATTATTTATTAAATATTAAGCAAATCTTAAAACTTGAATATAACCGATGAAGAACAGTTTCACTAAAATCTGGACCCATCTGCAGTTTTCCCACAAAACCTATTTTTAGCACACTTCTGGAACATAGTAATACTTGTCTGATCGTTATTACTTTCTTGGTCAACTTACATGTTGTCAAACTCCGATGCGCTTGTGTCGATTCCCAAGTAATTGGATTCAGAACAAAGTTCTTGAGCAGAAACTAGAAAAAATATTTGTGTTGGTGTCAAATTCAATCCAGGAAGTCGAGCCATTCCCTTAATAGGGCCAGTCAGCGAAAGCATCGAATGATATGATATCTGCATTCCTCCAGAATGAATTAAGATGTCCATGCGGCTAAAGTTTGAAAATATATTAACAGAATGGGGCACACAACGCATTGCCTTATCATCAAAGTTTTTCGTTATCGATCGCAAAATCTCCTTGGCAATGGAGACACCAATTGAAGCATAATGCAAATAGGGTGGTAAACTTGCATTGAAATATGGTATTAATATAACCGACAAAGGAACAACTGTGAATTATACAAACAAATAATTTATTTCTATCGTAGCTGGAGGAACAGTTAAAATACCCACCTATTGAGTGGCTTAATGTATCATAAAATATGGTCGACACAATGGGATATGCCCATCTGAAATAATATATGTTTTTCAGTTGTTTTTTTTTAATTATTTATCCGTTAACAAAACTTACGCATCATGGGAGCTACCATCCATATTAATTGAATTGGGTACTAATTTATTCCGTTTATATATTTGTAAAATATTTTCCAGCCAACTATCTGGGCTGATCTGAAGGGGGTCCATTGCATTAGTTATTTGTGTCACGTTCGAAAATCCTTCCCAGGTCTGAGACTGTATTTTTAAAGCTGAAAGTTTTACAAGTGCGGCGCCCTTCAAGGATGGAGCTCGTTTTAAGTGAGCTTTTAATGATTTGAAAATTATTTCCGCCTGAAATTATGAATATATGATAAAATTATTGTGCATTTGTTTTTTGTTTTTTGAACTTGCTTTACCCGCTTTATTATGTCCTTTGAATCTACTGAAGAATATTGAGAAATGTATAATGCTGACGCTAGTTCCGGTAAGGCCCACATTGTAGAGCGTGTGCAAACCTCCGCATTGGGATAATCTTTTGGTAACAGTTCAAGTGCGCTTAGCAATATCATTGAGTTATGTGCGATTCGAGACGGATACTTTGTAAGAAAGGCTTGTAGCGCTCTGAGATAATCGGCATTTCTTACAACTATAGGCCCACTCCAGTCCTTGGGAATTAGAAGAGTCCAATTTAGCTGAAACAACATATGAAAATTAATTTATTTGTTGATATGAAATCAGCTTTTACCAGCTGAATAACTTTATTTGCATAAGTACAGGGATATCTATGGTAGCAAAAGCTACACTCAAAACAAAATTATGGTAGTATTTAGAAAATTATCATACTTTTAGCGTGTTTTCATAATTCTTTTTAAAAATTATAATAAAAAATTTTAAATTTAAGTACACTTAATAGTTACTTACATTGTTTATTAAACATTAGTGTTTTCAGATACTACATATATAAACATTTCTTGGAAGTCGTGTGACTTCCCACTGAACTATATTATACTTTGTATGCCCTAGCTCGAAATGTATTTCTTATTAACAAAATACATTTCCAAGTAAAAGTCTTTTAATTTTCTGAAATTTACTTTACTTACTTTACTTTACTATTGTAAATTACTTTTTAAAATCAACGAAAACTTTCTGGATTTCAGAGCGATTTTTATTTAACGTAAAATTCATTCTAGGAAAATTCATACAGGTGGCTCTGAACGACATTGTTGCTTTAATTCAAATATTGCATTAAAATTGACGCGTTCTTTTTGGGAAGATGGTAAAACTTGGGCATATGCACAAATGCTAAAACGTTGAAGGTAAATACAATAATATATCGTGCAAATCTACATTTATATCTTCCAGTTGTATATCCAGAGTCAACAAGTTGACTTCACAATTTAACTGTCTATAGCCAGTATTAAGTTTGCTTCTTTTCACAAACAAAGTATTCGTATTTACTTTTAGTTCTTACTGTTATATGTATATGTGTGTATCTATATAATAAATCAAGAAATAATTGCAATATATTGAAAAAGTAACTTACAATTGGATACATGACCTGCAAACTGGATATATTATACAAGACAGAGCTATCCCAAAAGCCTCGGCGTGATTGTTCAACTTGAAGCTGAAATAAATATTCAAATTTATATGTATTATATTTTTATTCTACAATTCAGCAAACGTTAGAAGTAAGACGTAAGAATGCTCTAATCGAAAGTGCCCGACTTGGACATACCCTTTTTCCAGCAGTTATATACATTAAATCGATTAAAATAATTCTTACATTCAATTGAAATAAAACATATTATAATAGAGTTGTTTAAGCCGATATCTCTGAGACTACACAAGCCAGAGAGGAGCAAAATTCGTTTACCAAACGCAGATCAAGTCTATATAATTTCATCGATACTTTTTCCCCAACATCGATATTAGTCGATTACTACAATAGAAGAATATATATTGGCCTAATATTGATAGACTCTAACAAATCTACCAAAATTGCTTGGTTAAGGATATCTCCCAGAGGAGTTCTCTCGACTAGAGCATTCGTACTTCTCAATTGTCTTAGAATCTTCAAAATCCTTACCTTATTGAGATCCTTTACAAATTCTATTATGGTATCTTTTTCAGATACTCGTTGAGCAAAGGACAAGTAGCTTGGTAGAAAATGGTCAATCAAGTCGGGTAAGAGCTTTGGTACTCCTTGCCGTAATCGATTCGGAGGGGCTTTTGGGCTCATCCAACGAACTTTATTCTGAAAATGAAATAAAATCAAAATAAAATTAAATAAAATTTGCTATATTGTATTAAAGGCATATGAGCACATATAAGCGATATAATTAATTTCCAGCTTCAACTAATAAAATTAAGGAAAATGCAATCAGATGGTTTAATATGCCCATGAGGGGATAATACGTCAATATATCTAGATGCCAGCTTACAGATTGTTAATGAACCGTATTAGTTTCTATCCATTGAAATATGAAATATAATTTTCAAGTAAATTGGATAATAACCAACAAATTTCATAGAGTTAAAATAAATGTACAATTTAAATGAACATACCTCCAAAATAATCGATGATGTACTTGGTCCACTTATGATGAGAAGCACATGCGGTCTTCTACCATAACTAAGATCATAATATATATCAACAAGTGGGCTTGGCCCAAGCTCATATATTTTAGCTACAAGAGTTGCTATGGACGAAGGACCGGTGACACCAACCGTTAAGTACCCTCCTAAAGTATCAAATACACGGTGTAAAGCACTTGAATTTGTTTTGAGTTTCAAACAGCTCTCAAATAAACTCTGGAGTATCTTAAAATCTCCATTTATACTAGAATTCTGCAAGAGTACTAAAAAATTGTATTGTTAATTATTATTAAATCATTTAAGATCAATGTAGAACTCACACTGCATTTGAGTATCAACCGATTTTTGTGAATTGCCCATTTCAATCAGATTCGTTATATTTTTATTAAAATTACTGCGCCAACAACTGAACTTTTTAAACTCGGAGCAAGGATCTTTATTCCAATTGAGTCTTGCTTGAATGTTGGCAGCCACTGTTTCACAAATTGCTTCCGTACATTCCGATGGAGATGACATTGTTGGCGAGCACCCATCGCCCTCCATGTAGCAATCCCTGGGAAGCGGCGAGGGTGCTGTACTAATTAAAAATAATATTGGTGAAGCGACCAGTAATGTTGTCACCAATAATGTTGCGGACGTTATTGCCACCTTGTGAACAGCAGCTGAGGTGCGCAGCCATATGCAAGGAGCACAGCATATCCAGCCAATAATATTATTCTACAAATTAAAGTGGTTGGTATTCTTGGAACATACGAGTATTATACGAGAGCTGGAGTATTACTATACCTTGTTATATCGGCCAGCCAAGTTATCTATGTTTGAGTTGTCGATAATTTCAACTTCATCAATTTTGCCAAACTGATTCGAACAGATGGGGGTTTTGAATGACAGCTGCTTTTGGAGAAGCGATGCGCTGCTACCACCGCATGGATTGGCAGAAGTAATAATACTGCGGGTATTGCTGCCGAGTCCAGTTTTCCGAAAAGTGTTACGCGAACTAAACTCAGCTGTCATCTTTGTATTGCGCTTGTACACGTTTAAGACACCAGTGTGCAAAAATTATAGCTTTAATTTATTTGGTATTATTCTAACATTTACAACGCATGTGTCAATCATTTAGAAATGCGTTTAATCAATATTTTGCTTTACAAAACCAAAGCGGTATATAATCCCTAATGCACATGTCTATGTACGCAGATGTACTCATACTATTTACATGCTATAAAGTACTTGAAATCAATAAATAGAATACTGCCGAATTTAATTATAATATTTTCAATTATTTTCACATGCCTTATTAACTTTCACAATATTTGACAAAAGCTCTAAGAGCTTGCAATCAAAGCTTTCGCCAGTAAGAGCTTTTTCTTACTTTCGGCAATTTACACGAAAGGCACATCAGGTATGTTCATTGTAACAAAGCCTTTAGACGCGCCATTAAGCAACCTAAAGTAAATTAAATTACCTGAAGCGTTTCTGTTACATCTAAACGACTTTAATACTCAAATCCAAGAAACAGCTGCAATCATAAGGGAAAGGACCTTCACTTGGGACGTGGTCAGCGTGGCAGGAATGCTTTTAGCTAAAACTCTGGAAAAGATTATCAGTAATTTTTTAGTTTTACGAAGTTGGGTAATGGTTTCCAAAAATGTAAATCTTGTTTACTTGTGTAAAAATGCAATCTTGAGGCTTTTAAATTTCCCTACAACGTCAAAATCTTTAAAGGAATTATATTGCTAAACCCCTTAAAAAAAAAATCTGAATGCGAAATAAATGTTCTGAAAGGGTTTAAAGTTATAAACCCAGTTTGCGCCATGCATATGGGAGAAACAGTAATCATTTCCATCCTTTTATATAAAATCACTACAAACATTTCCTTACAAATCCAAATAATAATTTAAATTTATTAAATTTATTACTCATTTCCTGAATTGACAGCAATTTTCTTGTTTACTTATCATATTGCCTTATACAAATAAATGATTCCGTCAATTCATATTGATTCGATTTGAACTTTTGGTGTAGAAGCAAATCCAGCTGTTTTATACAAAATCAAAACAAATTGTCAGAGTGACCCTCAATGAAAAAGTTATCGGAAAATCCTGGGCACACAGCCAATCAAAATGAAATCACCTCCTAAACTTGTAATTTTGATTACACAAAATTAGTAAGACCATTCATAGATAACCAAACAGTATAGATACTATATTAATTATAAAGTAATTCAAAATCCCCTGCAAATATTTGTTTAAATATCGAGTTTAACTGAACATAGGCCAACTTGATATTTAATAATTAATTAAATATAAACTACAGTTCACCAAATTAATTTTTTTTTTAAATAATTAATTTTTTGAAAACTTTTAAATAATATATATTAAATTGTAAATTTATTTATTTATTAAATATAAAGTGTACAAAATGATATTGTGTTTCGTACACTTCAAAATTTTAATTTAATTATTCCTCTATTTAATACTTGTATCTCTTAACATGTAAAATGAAAATTTAAGAAGCAGAAAAGTTAATATTACCTACTAAAATTAAGGAATTTATGATTGATAAAAATGTGTAGGGCAGAGAAATTTTCAACGGGTTATTAACTACGAAAGATTAATAAGTAGAATCCCACTGAATTACGAAAATTGGATCTCAGTTAAAGCTACGCATGGCAAAGAAAATGAATCTGACCAAGCTCGACAGTTGCTGCACCAAGCGCAAATATAAGAATACCATTCAAGAACAGAACTGACTCAGAAGGATTGATGATCTTGAAGTGCACCAGAAGTAACGGGAATATATTTAAAAAGCAGGTCTGACGGTATAAATCTTGCACAGAGAGGATCGACCGCTGTTCTGTATGTTTTTGTTCCGATAAATAGCAATAGCAGTAGCAGAAAGAACAGGAGCACAACGAACAAGAGCGGGCTGGTACCAAAGTTCATATCAGAGTTGCTACCAGAGATGCTATGACTATTCCCTTAAGTCATTTTGTGTGACAATTTTTATGGATGGAGTGAGCTTGAAATTTGTTAGTTATGTTTTTATGTTTAAAATTCTTGTTGCTTATTGCGCAGAGCGATGATATCGTGTTAAAGGGAATTTATCCCAATTATCCCAATAGATCGTCCGTCATAGATCAAGGTCGTATTAAATGAGACCGTGTTATACGAGGATTACCCGTATTTATTTAACAAATAATTGCATATGCAGATACTCGATATAATCAATCTACACATCTAAACTCCAATTCATTTTAAAATTATTTATTGAAAATTGGCTTTGGTTGTCATGAAATGTTTTATTGTGAAAAACTATTTATCAATTTGATGTCGCAGCTTTAGTAACAGAGTTGCATTGAAAGAAAAAAGCCGATAGACTGCAAAGGACTGTAATGTTGTCTTGGAGCTTTTTTTTACCGTTCGTGTGTACTGAGAGAACTTTGTTTCCATCTCTGTCGTTAGCAGTTGACACAGGGCACAGCACAACAATAATGGTTTTATACACTACTGTTTATTATTTCAAAGCCGAGGGGGGACACCAGTAGATATACATTTTTTTTGCGCTGTTGCATATTTTCCTGTTTAAATATGATGGATTATGGCGTCACATTGTCCCTTTCTATATTAATAATAAAAACTAAATAAAAATAATATGGTAATATTTTTTGTTATACGGGTTAAGCTCACAGAAATAGAGAAATATATGTTTGATTAAAATAATAAGTTTTCTATCCTTAAATGTTGGTATTTTAGTAGAATATTCAAAATACTTTGAAGTGTGATGTGTGCTGAAAAATGCGCTGCTCTCCAGTAGCTACTTCGGGTCAGGCCTTTGCAATGTGTATTTTTTTTTTTTTTTTTGATAGCAATTGTTTAACTTTTGAACATGGGTCAAATTAAATCGACGATATAGAATCGTAGTAGCAAGCAAGTTATTGCATTTATTTGGACAACAAACTTAGTTTAATTCAATATCCATATGAACAAAATTATTCCTCGAAGCTTGGAGCTGCACTCTTTGTTTTGGAATAATCCCTAATGGGTGAGTAAAACTGGAAATAAAAAAGTAAATGAAATATTATTATATAAGTCCTCGGGAAACTTGGCATGCTTATATATCTACCACAACAATACGCTTTATAAATATATATATGGTATTATGAGTGTACCCACCTTGTATTGTTTCTCCTTATACTCTTGCCATGGTTCTGGGTTACTTGAACGATTCCAAGTGACGTCCGGATTCCTAGTAGCCAGACGACCCATATAGTAGACTGCGCCAATTGCTCCGGCCGCAACGCAGACGTACAGCGGAATCAACTACAAGAGACAGGCGTACGTAAGTAAAAACATATGACTTTAATATGATTTTCACATCACTCGCGTTACGTAACCGAAAGAAAATCAATTACTTACCGCAGGATTCTTTTTAATGCTTTGTAATCCGAGCCCCTGCATCCTACAATGATTCAATTTTAAATAAATATGCCGTATTATAAATACACTATTAATAATGCACCTTTATTCTAAATGGTTAGCCGTAAGATAACAAAAGCTGAAATTGCCTAGTGGAATTATTTTCAGAACCACTAATTTTGAACTGGTTCTGTTATTGGTGTGTAAGCATAGCAGCAAATTTTCGTGTCTGTGTTAAACTGTAAGGCCCATCTACAGTGACAGATTTATGTCAACGGCTCATTTATTGATGAACTGGTTTGTTTTTTTGCATGACAAACTTATTAATAGTTAATTTATGTTAAATGTTAACTTACAGATAATTTATACCAGAATGTTAAATCAATTATAAAATTAATAATTATAGTATTAGTTCATTTTGATGATTGCGGGAGCGAAGCTTCGGGCGGAAGTCTAATATGTTTAAGTGCATTCAGAATAATATATTAAAAAATCGAACATCTGAAAACTAACTTGCATTTTAATTTTAAATATTTTTGCAGAAACAACTGGAATTTTTCGCGGGAGTAAATTTTTTAGAAAAGATATACTTATTTGGAACAGATAAGTTTTGGTTGTTAATTAGCTATGATTTGCAATGTTTCAAAAATATTTTCAAAATGCTTGCGCACAAAATAATTTACTAATAATAACATATTTCTGGGCTTTTATTCACAATAAACAATCCATTGTAAATGCATTTTGGTGCACTTGATAATAACAAAATCTGTAATGCAGTTAGCGATATTTTGCTTTAGGTGTAAAAAGTCCGAAAATTCTATTTATATATTTTGTTGTTTGTATGCGATGAAATATCTTTAAATATATCGATATTTATTTTGTTGCCATGCAAAAATTTATTCATGAAAGACAATATATATCGATAAGTGAATATATTTTCAACAACCCTACCTTCGAATAATAATAAAAGAAAAATATCTAGAAATGGAAGACAATATTGCTTTATCCTCCATCGGTGACTTAGAAAAAAAACTTAACTCTGCTAGACGGTCGTTAATCTCACTAAATGACAACATACGGCGATTTGTTGGTCGAGGACTTAAGGAACCCAGGTCTTTATTTTACAATACTCACACGATGTATGTATTAGTACGTGTTCTCTCCTTTTTTTAGAATTGAGAAGTATAATCTCGATGCCGGAAGCAAGAAAAATGAACAAAATCAGGATAAAAACATTCAACGCCACGAGATTTTAAAACAAAAGCGGCGTAGTTACGATCCAAAAATGGTATTTAATCGGCTTTCAGACAAGGAAGAGTTGTGGCTACCAACACCTCGACTTAATTCTCGGGTAATTCGAGAATTGCCGTCGAGAGAGGAAATTGTCGAAGCCCAGGGAGTCGATTCCGAATCAAGGGCTCGGAATCGTCGCATGTTTGGTTCCCTTCTGGGCACTTTGCAGAAATTCAGCCAGGAGGAGTCCAGATTGAGAAAAAACGAAGATAAGAAAGCTCAAATAGAAAAGAAGCTAGAAAAGCAAGAGCTGCAAGAAAAAGCATTGGTTCAAAAAGAACGCGACTCATTATTTTTAGATAGAAAGCGTAAGCAGCTTGAAATAAGATGCCTCGAGAAGAAAATGGCTCGTCTAAAAGACTTCAAAACATGGGAATCCTCAGTGATTTGCCAACAAAATCAGATTCGAACAAAAACAAAACCATATTTATTTTACCAACCTCGCGTCCACACGACCCAGACAGAAAAACTCCAAATGAAAACAAAATGCGATCTGGAGTGCCTCATCGAAAGACGCCGCGAGGATTTACAAGCAGAGCTCGGGGAAATCGAATGCACCAATAATACGGATGATGACTTCGTACTCGACGATAGCAGCGTCTATTATAATAAAACAGATAACAAATTACATGTGGAGAGCAGCATTACTGGAATATGTAAGTTGATACGCACTTTCTGTTCAATATGAGCAAATTTTAGACATTTATTCTGTTAATTCGGACATTCGCTTTTCATAGAAATTCAAAATTACGGACACTTTAATGTCATCAGATCCCTTAGCAGAGATGGCTTCCAAACTGCTCTCATGATTTTGCTCAGTGCCTCACATAGACAATATGTTGATCATACTTGTGACCGCGTGCCTTGGCTGATTAACACCAGAGAAGTGCAAAAATAACTTTTCCTTGATTTTATTCTGCACTAAATTTCTTACTCACATGCAACCATTCAACAAAACAAGCTTTGAATAAACTCAGCTTATACCAGCACAAGGAAATTTATATTTTTCTTGGCTTAAGAGGATATTATCGTTTATGGAGGACTATGCCAAAGTTAGAATTCCACTGACACTTCGCTTTTAAAAGGGATCAAAAGTTAACATAAATGACACAGATTTTAGAGAATCCTTAGTTTAATAGTATTGACCGACGAATAATCGAATAAACCAACAAACAAATAGTTCGATTTATTTAAAATCAACAACAATAACGTGTGATAATGCCAATTTCATCACTCTCTCTCTGATTACTTCTCTAATTAACACACAGCAGCGATCGTTAGCACACTCGACACATATCTCCTATAGAGTTGAATACGAAATTGTAATATATTTTGTTTGTTGAACCTAAATTATATTTATTATATCTTATCTATTTTTCAGATGACAGTATTGCACAAGAGGACTTTCGGAAGGTGCCAAACGAGGAGAGGCGGTTAATTAGTAGTAGTAATTTAGTTATTCAGGAAGCATGAAGTTGTTCATTTCAACATTTATAACATTAATATATATAAAGAGAACAAAATTAATAATAAAAGGCTATTTGAATATAAATGAATGTTCAACAATTTATGTATTGCTTAGTAAAGTGGTTGATATTGTCGTCAAATTATCACTTCATTCAAAATCCAAGCCGATTACAATTTGTGGATGCCACTAAAATTCCGTTTGATTTCAATTGCCATATATTTTATTAGAGATTTGATTAAGTAGAGCTTCACCATTAATCATTTGCTAAACTATTAAATAATCATTAATGTACCTTAAATTGGTGCCTCCAGCTCTACGATTTTTGCCGTGACAAAGATAATATCATAATGACCAGCTTATAAATATTTGCATACATATGGTTTTATCGATTTCATAGACGTCCCCAAGTGTGCATAACACCTTAATTTTTACACATTGTCTGCCGGCAATGTATATTCCACCTATCCGACAACGGCCATTGACATCCTAATGGAGCTCACGCCACGATTATATTGAGCTCTATAAAAGCAAATCTACTAAGCATACCTAGAAAATCTCTCCCTAAAGCTATAATCAAAATCGATTCAAGCAAGCAAAATCCATGAGAAAGAACACAGTTAAAATACTGCTGGCCTCTTGACAGAAACCAATTATAAGTTGGCAAAATATAGAAACCCTCAATTCATCAAAGAAAGAGGCATAATAGATTTTAAAGGTAGTAGTGCATGAGACTTTAATATATTAAACTTGAAACCTGAAAGATGATCGAAAAACTTGTCACGAAAGGACCCCTCAAATGACAAATCAAGGAGTTGCATCATATATCGTAGCTCTCTCAGTAATTGTTTATTGGTACCAGGTCGAAGCGACGATCAAATTCGTCGAGAATTGGTAAAGCACGCCAGCTAAATTGCAAATCTAGCGATGAAAATAATGAACTTTGTAGAAAGTTGAGCAGAGCGGTATTATTTGTTGCATATTATTGTTTATTAACTTTGCTAAAGTCCATACATATTTTAAATATTCAGATCTTTTAATTATTTGAGTATCCGGTTTTATTTAATGTATCAGTTAAATAAATGTTCAACAAAAATGTTTTAAGCAATTGTAAAAATTTGGCATATTGTTTTCTGTTAAAACAGATAAGGAACGAAAATGTCGTATATTTGTAATTGATACGATTGCTTTCATTGCTTAAGAAAATACAAATAGAAAATTGTTAATACTCTCTTAGGGATATTTTGGCGGTTGAAATATTCTTAAAATTGTATTATAAAGTTTCGTGATATAAAATGTACGTATATTCCTATTAATGTATTATTTCTAATAAAATTACATAATTAGTTTTTAACATCACAGGACCGAATTGTAAGTCCCGTGGCATTTCTATAGTCATACGGAGCTATCGCGCTTTATCATTAATGGAGTTTGGACGGTAGCCTCATCGTCTGATTGGGTTTGTTCAACAGAGCTGATCACGTTGCTGGCTGCTTCAACACATACCCGGCCAGATTGCACCTGGTTCATGTGGTGTAATGCTATGGTTCGACCGCGAGATTGAGCAAAGGTGTTGGGCGCCGAAACCATAGAACTATTCGATGCAGATGACGACGAGCTGGCATAGTCTTCCGCAGTGTCTCGAGTTAAATGTGAATCGCACTTTTCAGCTGGCGTTGATATTTGATGGAATGTCGAATTTAATCCGGCATGGCTTGCCTCGGGTACGTTGCTGGCGTATCGGGGCCACTCATTTTGGTACGACTGACGTGGAAGAGTGCATTGGGCAATCGCATTTGAATAAACATGTGGAGTCACATTCTGAAAAAGATGTTAAACATCAATAAATCAATCAAAATCAATAACTTTTGCCAGCTTTTTAAAGCCATTTAATTAAGTTCCTATATTTGTAAGCTTACTTACTTGATTTTTCTCAGTGTACTTACCATTGGCAGTGTTCCAATCGGTCTTTTGTTTTGGACCTGCCTTCCAAATCGCAAAGTGCAGTAACCAATGCTGTGAGCTGCACAGAATGCCCTATCTGTTGCATCCAAGCTCTGTCCCAGGGGTGCATTTACCAAAATACTTCTTCGAGGGTTGCAGGTCGTAGTATCAATGGTCGATATCTGCTGTGTTTTTCGGGCCGCTTCTCTCTAAAATTTGTATAAAATTAGCATTAGCATTAAAATATTTCGAAAATAGTTTGATATTTTATATTGATATTCATGTTTTCAGCCAAAATGTTGCAGAGATTACTCTGTAGACAAGTTGGAGCCTTGATGTTCGCAAAATTGAGAACACAAATAAGTCCAAATAGGAATGATTTCTAGGCATATTCTTCTGAAGGAGGCTCTGGTTCTATTCAGTAAGGTCTCTCATATACGCAAAGACTACTCTATGACTACCAATCACAAACTCCAAGTTCACGCCTAATCACAAGGACAACACTGCCAATACCAGCTCACAGGACCACTTGCTTGTAAATTCCGACGTCCCTTCGCTTCTTGAAAAGAATAAGATGGTCTATTAGGCTTACTATTTGTCAATAAGTTTGGTTCCTTTTGAGTTCTGTCGAAGCTACCGTAAGATTATTGTTTGCGATTATAGAACAGATTAAGAGTAATAGTTTAATGTTTAAGTTATCCTGTCTTCAACAACTTGTTTGGTTATTTCTTGTTGGTTTGGTTATTATGTCAGAGTAGTTGTAGATATTTACCAAATAACAGTTGTTGGCCAGTGATTATGTAAGATAACATCCCATACTATAAATATAGAAATCAAGTGGGTTCGATTCTGGGTTCTCTGTGTTTTCAACTTTTTTGCTCTGTCTAATTATTTGAACAGCTGTTCAGTTTTTTTTTAAGTTTCAACACCAATTTTTTTGAATGTTAACTTACTTGATCATCAAAATCAATAATTTCGGGCACCACATCTGGGTTTCTGTCATCATTTTCGTCCACATCCTTGCTAGCACTTTGATCGCTCGGACCTGGAGACACATCTCTCGAATCATTGCCGTTAGTGACCACTTTTTGTCGCCTTTTTGATGTAGCGGCGCACGGAATTCGGAGAGCGAGCACTATGGCAAATGTTGCTATAATCATTGCCAGAGCTAATCCAATAGTTAATGATATCATAGGTGAGAATAGTAGCTCTGCTCGCGGCTTATGGGCTAAAGATAAGAAATATAATAAATTTGTAAAATTCAAAATTAGGTTTTCCTTTTGTATGTTTAAGATTATTCTTTATTTGAAACAATTTTAAATTTGACAAAATGAAAGAAGAAAGATAGTCGAAGTATGCGGGAATTCAGATTTGGGAACTAGAAGATATACACACCAACGATCGAGCCGGCATTTGGTAACCATATATAACAAGAGCAAACTGCAATTATGGCATACAACTGAAAACTCAATTTCAAAAGGCTATAAGTATTATACTTTTGTACAATTTACTTTTATTCGAAACTTATTATTATTATAAGTCGTCTGACAAATTGTTCGAATTGGGGGGCTATGCCCACTGGAGGTGATTTATTATCGACAATATCGATTAAAAAATGCAGAATTCGCACACTACCAGGTTACTAGGAACAACTGCTTAGGATTGACGAGCAAAGAATGTGTGAAAACAACATAGGTAAAATATTGACATAGGAGAAAGTTGTAGTTTACATCTTTGATTGTAAGCAGAAGATAGTTGTACATATATCCGCAGACGTATGCATTGCTTTCCACTGTGGCAAAAAGCGTTCAAAGAATACATTTTTATGCCTGCACCACAAATAAACGGCAATCATGACCATATTAAGGTAGAGTGTTTGGGGATATCAAATTTGATATATGATATATGCCTATACTTACTTTGTTCGAATGTTAGTTGCTTCTCAGGCATTCGCATCGTTGCGGCGTTAACTATTGTAGGATCCGATCGTCCTTTAGAGTTGTATGCAAATATTGATAATATATACATGTTGCCTGGCATAAGCCCCGCAACTGTAAACCTCGGCACGGATGATGTAATATTTGCTTTTATTTCCTAAACATGTGGGAAAAATTCAGTTAGTACTCAAAACATGAAAATAATACTCATATTATGTTATACGTATACATTCTAAGGTATATTTTCCTAAGGTTTCAATCTCTAAAAATGGATAGAAACCAGTGTAAAGTAGCAGAGATATCGCCTCGTAAAAAACATTTTATATAGATTTTAGCTTTTAGTTTATTTTACAGTATTCCTATATCTACCATATACTTACTTTGGTATTTGCATCGTGAAGCTCCAGAATGAAGAGTTGTGGCAAGCCACCGTTGAAGGCATCACTGCAAGTTGCCGTTAGGGATGTCATTGAAATATTTAGCAGTGTACAATTGTGTACTTGATCTGGACGTCCTGTTAAAATAATAAAAGTAAGGAGTGGTTGACTAATCTTTTAAGATAACATCAAAAACAATATGGTATACATATAATAATAAGAGAGCAAAGGAATGCCCTTAAGTCTGCTCTTATGCAAAATAGTTTCTCAGTTTTAAAGTTATCTTGGCCATACTTTGGCTACATCGAAAAACGCTATTACAAGACTTGAGTTTATTTTTAATTAAAAAAATAATCAATATGGTTAAGCTGACTTCTTTCCTCCAATTCTAATTCTTTAATTTCTATATAGTCCGATATTCCATGTATCGCCAGAAAGTATTTAGTGATTTAAAATGTTACCTGCTGCAATGATGTGAAACACACATGGAATTCGTTGTCTGCCGATCTTATTGGTTGCCACACACAGGAGCGTCCCATAGTCTAGCTCAGTAACTGGAGTGTACGTTAACACAGAAGTCGTTCCTATACAAAATATTTATAATAGATATAAGGATAAATATATACAAACGATTTTGCAGTAACTACCCAAACGGGAAATGTGATTTGTCGCAACATCAATGCTTTCCGCGGAATTGTTAAAAGTCCAACTAAAGTCGACGTCAAAAGGATTTGCATCTACCATGCACTTCACGTGAGCATCTTCCTGCTTGGCAACCCCATAAATTTTTGGCTGGTTCTGAGCACAAGTTGGTGCATCTATATAAAAAGATGAACACGTTTATATATTTATAAATATTAATAAAACATAACAAATAAACAGAAAATGAATCCACTTTTTAGTGCATAAATGAATATGAAAACTACAATCTTGATCTCAATATGTACAACGAAAAGTTTCTCAAGTTTTAAGAACCATTTTTGAACACCGAAATATTCTTAATATTTTCAAGATTGTTCGGATAATGTTTTAATAAAAGCAAATAATAATATATCGGTTCAGTTGCGGGGATTGTAGTAGCTCCAAAACTGTGGTTGATATTGGGTAGGTGGGTGGTTGATTTCAGATTTGAGAGTGGGCTAGCTGGGGGTTTACTAGTAATAATAAGATTGGCTCCAAAACAAATTCTTATCGATTATATATAATATTTTTCGCTTATTCCAATTCCCATTAAAAGTCTATAGCTTTTGTACATTTTCGGAGATTCACAGATGATCAGGCGGACACAGGCTAGATTAAATGAGCTATTGATCATTTTTCCTGGCGTGTTTGCAGACGGACATCCATGTCAAATGGCTACTTAATACTTAATGGGATCGGAGGTGCATCCTGTTAGTGACATATTCTTCCATAAAATTCGATTTTTCTTTCAAATTAATATATTCATTTAAAAGTCTAGTATTAAGCTTCATGAGCATCCTCTACCATTGGTATCCGAGAATAACCAGATTTTGGTTAAATTGGTCTTTTAATTAATGTGGATATTTGTTATTAGTATATGAATATGGGGCATTATATATGTGTGTATATTTACAAACTTACATAAGATATTCAAATTGAATGGTTCACTGATACCTTCGCCTTCTGCATTAAACCCCACACATGTATAGTTACCAGCGGTGACCTTTGTAACGCCTTGTAAAACCAAAGAATGGTTACTTATGATAACTCCTTGCGATATATTATGCAATAATGGTTGATCCTTCAAGCAAAGAAGAGAATTAATTATTAACAAATTAAATCACTACATTCGTTTTTCACATCGAACATTTTTTTATATATAATTAATGGATTTTATTGTCCTATATTATTATTTAGCTGGTTCGACAAGTACGATAAGCCCCACGCAAGCTGAGTAGTTCGCATTGAGTATAGCCGCATTCGCATGGCATGCTTCTTATAATAATGGTTTAAGAGCAAAAATACTCACGTTGTGTCTCCATTCGATCCTAAACACCTGAGGGTGAGCTATAACAAAACAGTCAAAATAAACATCGGTCCCTTCACGCAAGGCATTGGCATTCAAAGATGTTCCTAAGCGAACGAATACTTCAGGGATATCTGCAATTGAGATGAATATAAAAGAAGAAAGAAAAGTAAGAAGTTTTACATTTGAGTACCATATTTGAAAGTTAGATTGATGAAAAAATGATTTATTTATAAATAATCTTTTGACGCCCACTTCCGTGACCACTAATCTCCTAGAGTTATAAAGCTAGGTATTTTGGACATCATTTCTATCCTCTGGAAAATAATAATTTCAGGCCAGCATTATCATCAAAGTAGGTTGCCCTTAATATCTTCTTCTAGCAACTGAATTCATCTATGGAATGTGCTGATCAACTGATTTGGAGTGTTATTGACGATTATCGAGGTGCTTTTTGGAGATTCAATTAATGATGTCCATGAGAGACTTAATGATAAGGTCTCCATATACTAACGGAGGGCTTCCTACCAAAAGTCAGATTTGGCATTAATCTTTTTTTAACAGGTGTGCCTGGGCTAGATTTATGTCGCTTTGTCATGATAAACTTTATAGATTTTTCGAGCGAGAATCGAGGATTCCATTTTAGAATGCTATTTGGTAACCGTGGTTCTATTACGGTACATTACGGATAGCCCCTCAAGATGCTCGGATCTGCCCACCGCCGCATTTACAAATCTCGAAAATTACATCTCAAACACTCCAAACAATTAAAAACTGAAATATTAATACACTTAATGTTTGTACTCACATTGAATATCCAATTTCCAACCATCTTCAAGGGGATCAGACTGAATAGCATGATTGTAAGCCTTGCATGATAAAAACTTTCCCGAATCGCTTTTGCTCAGATTTATTGAAAGTGTACTGGTTGTCTGATTTCCGTCACTCGAAGTCTGCAATAACAAAAACATTTGTAAAGCATAATTTATATATATAATTATATATATGATATGTTTATATATACCGATATATAAAAAGTTTGTTAAACTAGTTTCAATATGAACAACAAAAAATGTATAATAACCTGGTAAATATACCACAATTTTTGAGCTACATTATATATGGCAGTTAAAACTGAGCAGCTTGTGGAAGTAAAAGATCGGTCAGCCGACGTAGCTATATCAAATCGACTAGTGATGCTGCTCAATAATATATATATATATGTATATGTACTGGGATAGAGGAAATCTCACTTGATGCGTTACATATTTTATGATAAAAATGTTAATAGACTAAATCATTTAAGAAATAACTGAATCATTCAGAATGACGAATTTGTTTGCTTCGCAGCGGAGAGAGAAACGTGAAAATGAAGTGAAACTCCATTAATAACTGTCGAAGTAATGAATCGGAGTAATATATATCTGCAGCAAAATCGAGATTAGATTCGGAAACCGGCAGAATGAAGTTTGTCTTCAGGAGCAAAGCATCGAATGTTGTAAACAAAATAATGTTTATCAGCTTAAACAAACCAAACAAACGAATTTTATAAATTTACATTCATATTGCTTCTCAATGCGTTACATATATAATTATAAATGTGAGATAAATTATATAAATTATAAACATGATTTTGCAACTTACAGTTTCGGTGGTCTTTTCCAGTCTGACGCCATTTTGCCACCAAGTGATTACAGCAGGCGGCCTGGATCCAGCACTTTGGCACAGGAGATCATATCTTCGTCCAGCTGATAAGGGCTGATAAGCCCCCAACAGTCTTATATTCAAAGGTGCAACTTTAATTAACGGAAATTTAGAACAACAAATTATTTGGCCAGTTTAACGGTAGCTACTCATATTTCAATGATTACAGGTATTGAAGGGAATACTCGGTAAGTTAAATAATGATTTGGGTATATATTATACAAGAACATGCATTCCCCATTTGGAACTTTAAGTTTTCTATAAGAAAACTCGACTATCATAAATTCCAAACCCAAATAACAATAAACATGATCTGACTTAGGCATCTTAGTCCTAATGAATATTTTAAATTTGACTTAGCTGAGAATGCTCAGAAATCGGCCATCATCTATTGAAATGCCGTTGGAATAGGATATGCCCGTATTAAGGCTATCATATCGATCATATGCGAAGATCTTTTGTCTGATTTTGGTAGGTATTAGAAGTGAGAGTACCTCCATTTACCCACTCTTGCCTGAATGGAATAAAACCGTAGAAAGGGGAGGTTAAGAGTTCTGAGGGAACTGTATAGTCGATCCTGCTTGGAAGTTGTGGGGAAGCCGTAAATATGTTGGCGTGGTCAAAGTGGAATGGCTTCCACTCTTCCGTGTACCACATTCTCAGGATAGCGAGAGTTGCAAACTGTTTGCCTATTAGTTCACAGCTTAGCCATGCGAGTTTACTGTCGGATGCTTCTTATTAAATTTTAAAGAGGATGAGCTCTATTTTTGCTGGGCTAACACTGAGTCCAGATCATCTGACCTAGCCGGATAGAATCCATGTTAGTTATGCGATCACGGCGAGTCTGGAGAAATGTTTCTCGAGAAGGCGATAGCAATATATTACGCACATGCAATAACGTAAAAAACATCCCACTCTAAGGTTCCATAGAAGGGTGAGAGTACTCTTCCTTTTGGAGAGCGTCTACGGATGTGTCTGATTGTAGTCGACATAGCCAAAGTCGTCTTACCAGACTTGCGTTTCGGTATCTTATCTACAAGACTCACTAAGCCTAAACGGGATACATGTTAACACCGGTCTTCCGGCTTTTTAAGCAGCTGCCCGTCAGGTGAATGATGATCAACCATCGAGCACCATTTCAATATTCATTACCCTAAAGTTTTTGACTTCTATCTGCTGTGGGAGCAAGGTTTTGGCGTGTGGTACACAGACATCATCCGCGTAGGTGGCGATCAATTAGCACAGGTTTGGGCAGATTAAAAATGCTTCAGCAATATTTTCATTTGTATTTAGATAAACTAAAGATCAACAAACGAAAAGTTATACTTTAAGTGTAAATAAAAATTACAACTTACAATTCATGTCGATTTGAACAACTGCCTCTACAACAGAAGCTCTGGGATGGTTTAAGGCTCTGCAAACAAGTCTGGAGTTTAAGTCGCTTCTGCCAAGCGGGCCGAGTAAAATTTCACTTTGTAGAACTTTTCCTTCCGACAAGTAGGTAGTGTCACTCGGAATTTCTGCGCCATCTCGATACCAAGTTATTGACGGCGTTGGGTAGCCTGGTCAAAATAGAGATTAAAGACACTTGAATACAAATAATTTAATAAATTTATTTCTACTAATTTAAAAATTGACGTAATATTTAAATTTTAGGTGCATTTGTTGCATTTGTTGCTGACAGTCGGAGGGAATGGAACATAGGCCTGGATTACGCTCTTCAAGTGGAAAGCTGGAGGTATGCTTTGGATACTTGATAAACTTCAGTTTCTTTAAATTGCGTTCAGCGATCATTTTATGGCTTACGTTTGCAAACTCGAAAGGTTGATTCCCGGTAAACTGCTTCAAAGGTCGATTTTTAAAAATAATTTATCGAATACCGCTGGTAGTGCAACTATGCACTTCACGTTGGAAAATTTTCCAATTGTAAATTATTATTGGGAACTTAGGATACCTGCCGTCCACCAGTCTTGACTAGATTTTTCGTTATAGCTGAGTTATGCGACGGGTGACTTTCTCCTTCCTGCCAACTTATGGGATCCAGATTTCTAACACCAACAAACACAGAACAAACGGAGGCCGGGACTCTCAAAAAAGACGGATGGGATCAGACTCAAGCTTGGGTCAGGCAGAAAAAGCATGTAAGCCAGCATCTGTAAACCAACCGACCCCTGCTAGAAAGGGGAGTGCCTCAGCTACCCTTTGATTGACTTGTTAGAGCATCAAAAGCAGCTTTGTTCCAGACGCTAACCAAATGCCAAAAGGAAGGTTATCTTTTCAAGATAAACAATGGCTAAACCGTCCAATGAAACTTGTCTAGAGTTGGCAGATATGACCGACTTTTAGCCGTCGAAGCTTGGAAGAACGATGATCAAAGCTCGCGGTGAAATAGATCTCAGTGCTAAACTGGAAACCGTGAAATGGGATATTAAATAACCCAAGGAGCAGAGTTTGGCTGGCTGAGGTAATCCAGCAGATGGTCGAGGTGTGCAACCATTCGCTTCCAACCGCAAAATAACGCAAAAAGAAGAGCCTAATCCAAAGAGATGGAGGATATCCTGGAGGGATGCATCTCCGATGACTGCGTTCTGGAGAGGTGTCTCTGGAAATTTGCTGCGAATGTCGACATGTTGACGGAATTAGAGTTAGAAGCCGATGTTGGAGGTGAAGGCACAATATTTTTTCGGCAATGGGGCAAATCAACCTCCACCACAGAAAAACAGCATTCAGCATTCGGACTACCTGATCATAAATAATGCCGATAAAATCGCTTTGTTCGATATCAAACAATTAAAAAACTGTGAAAAACTGTCATTGATCACTTCAAGAGATGAAAACATTTGAACATCGAGCTGATTTGGATCCCTGGTCACAAGATCGTTTTTGTTCTCGCACATAACAGAGCTATCTGATATTCAATCAAAGTAACGGGCTATGTTCATTCAAGACATAATAATGTATATATAATAATTAAATATATTACAAAATATTTTATTAGCAAAATACTTACCTCCAAGAACTTGGCATTTTAGCGCCACAACGTCACCTTCGCTGTATGGACCAACCACTGTTGAACGCTCAACATTTGCACCATCTCGAATAACGACTTGCTTGGGAGGAGCTGAAATTAAAATATATCATATATATTCGAATATGTGTTCTATATAGAAACAGCAAGGTAACTTTTAAATTGCTAAGGTAAACTGTGTCTCACTACTCCACTTAACTTCGCTAATTTTGAAGGTAGATTGCTGGAAACCTCCTTGAAAAATCGGAGTGAAAATTTCCTGTCCATTCCACAAAAAGTTCGTGGAAGCCTAAGTCTAGCAAAGTATTAAATATAGAGTTATAAAACTCATAAGTTAGATTAAGGCCCATCTCTCCAAAAGTTATAGAGCTGAACAAAATTAAATTTAAAGGGCAGATACGTCCACTTTCAAAAAGTCTTTTACTTTTAAGTGAAAAATCTTCTTTACTTAAATTTAGTCAATTGTCAGCTAAATATTCTGACAGGTGATAGAAGGTAACAGTCTGTAATAGGTATTTAATCTGTATTTTTCAAATTTAAAAGTCAAGCCATTAGTCCACCTAACAATCTAATCTTTGAGCTGAGAAGCTGTATTTATTAAGAATGAAACCAAATCTTTTTATTACTTAAACTTACTAATGACATTGAGCATTATCCGGGTATTATATGTTTGTGCCTTTAAGAAATCCACGCGGCACCTATATACTCCAGAGTCGTTTGCATGGACTTTCTCAATGGAGAGTTTTCCGGGCTCATTCTCAAAGCCAAAATAAGCTCTTTCTCCAAAGACCACGTCATCAGACCATCGTTTTGGAGCTTTCGACGTTCCAGCACGCATATCCACACTATTTAAAAAAAAGAAAGATGGCGTTATGTATTTTATAAGTTAATGCTTTGTCAGGATATATATTTATATATGGTGGAATGCATATATGATAGCCCTGTGCGTTATCGGTAATAAGATAGTGATAAAATCGGAACTATCAGTAAAGCAGCCCATTGCTAATTAGTTGATCAAGAAAATAATTTAATAGCTAAAAACATTTCGTTGGACTACCCACTTAAGCCTCTGAGTTTTGTTCAAGTCCGCTTATATGCTTCTCAGGTGATTGCTTGAGTTGTATGGGCTGTAAATTTGATATTAATTCTGGTTGCTTCATGGAATGACACCATTTATATGCCAACATTGAAACCCAGATATGTCATCAGAAATCACGCCACCTCCGTGTAGCATGACGACATGGTGTCATGGTGTCCCGGTGTCGGCAATGTTAAGAACTGCAGATGCTGCAGTTTGTCCTCCTGTATATTCTCTGATAGGTTGTCAACATTTGTTTGTCCAACAGAATGGAATAATTGTGCGCAAATAGGTCAGACCACATCATAAAAAACTTGATAGCGACTGCGATTAAATGTCCACCCAATTGGTGACAACCTATCGGGTGTTCTGACAATCTCAAGCATTTCATCATGTGATGATCATTTATATCAGAAGCAATTCATATATATTGAGGGAGCCCTCAGAGTGTTTCTGGGCATTTGATGTAGAGAGAATATTATGCTTTTCATTGCGCTCAGACTGATTTAACTATTCCGACTTCTGATCCATTTGTGGATCGTGCTCTCGAACGCAAACATGAATCGGAGGCAACTCGCTGTTGCGATCACAGCAAACACATTTCCCAATGTTTTATTGGTTACTGCTAAGGTAAATTCCATATCAATTCGCAGGTATATACAATTTTCTATTTTGTGTCAATAAAGGCATAAAGAGGAGTTACGAGACCTTTTTTCAAATATTGGGTATCTAACTCTTATAATCTATAAAAAAGACAGACATGATTTTATCAATTCATTTGCTAACACTGATCAACAATATTTACACTTCACTTTTAACCTGAGTTATGTTCAAGGACATTTTTATATACTGGAATAAAGTTGTACAGTGACTGCGAATTCGGGACAACTTCATTAAGCCCAATTACTTTTAGATATAGTATTGGAAAAATCATTGTTATAAATAGAAAAGGGAGCGCATAAGAGATTGACGATAATTTGGATGAAGGTTTAGGGAATGTTTAGATAGAATATTATTTGCTGTCATATTTACCTGTAAATTGGTGTTCCTTTGTCATCACGGTACCACAAAATTAGGACAGCCTCATCTCCATCATTGGTTGTCACATTACATGGAAGGTAAACATTTTCGCCAATTAAAGAATCTACTGTGTGAACGAAAGCTAAAAATATAGAAATTTGAAATTAATAATTGTATTTCAATTTTAACACATCGATCAGATATTTATTAAAAACTTGTATGCCTAAAAAAAAATGGAAGATTTAACATATATATTAATATTAAAACTTAAAGAAGGGAGAACGTTGCAGTCGGACGTAACCGACTGCGAAATACTTTAATACCACAAGTTATTCCAGCGGATAACAATTAGCAACGACAAGGGTGGATGTAGCCAAGAAATACTGTCCAAATTTACCTTTCCAACTGTGATAGACATAAGATAGTTACCTTCCTTCGAAGTTTGGTAACTGAAGCTCTTAAGTTATGGGAGATATGTACTTTTGGAAATTTGGGAGGCGGGAGTGGGCTTGGAACAGAAATTATGGAGAAGGTTCCTAGTAATCTTCCTTCCAATCTTGGTACCTTCTGCGAATTTCGAAGGCGGGAGTGTGGCGGGAGTACGATCTTAGTAATTTACCTTTTAAGTTTGGTAACGTTAGCTCATAAATTGCGGCTAATATAGGCCTTTATCGTTTTTGGGGGCGGGGGTTGCGTGGTCCACATTTTTTCCTGGATTTTTGAAAGTTATTTCCAGCAACATTTCAAATTTGGTGACTCTAGCTTTCAGATACATATATGAGATATATGGTCTTATCGATTTACATTAACAGGTGTATCGGTTTAGGGAGTCGGATTGGGCGGGACCATCCAATTTCTTATCGATATCTTAGGGGAGTTACCAGTAACATACTTTCACGGGTGTGGGCGTGATCTGAAAATGTATATGCCGATCCTTGGAAGAGATTTACAGCAAGTTACCTTTCAAGTTTGGTCACCACTATCTTTCAAATTGTGGGAGATATGCCTGCTTATCGGCTTACACTTTCCGAAATATGTGTGTGTGTGTGGGGGTGGCCATACAAATATTTTTTGTAAATTTATTATCGGTTCCTAAAAGCGGCTACTAGTAATATTACTACCAAAGTTTACGACTCTAACTCAAAAACTGCGGAAGATATGGCCACTTAAAATTTTTAGGGTCTGGACTCCGATCTTTGAAGGACATCCCTAACAACCAAATTTTTTCGACCGTAGCCTTAAAATTGTGGGAGTTATGTGGCTTTATCGATTTCCGAATATCGATTTTATCGATTTCCTAGCCACCTAGTGGACGTAGCACTCAAATATTTACACATTGTCTGACGCGGGCACAGTCCAGTGTATGTTCCAAGTTTCAAGTCTCTATATCTAAGGGTGTTGAAAAAAGTTGCGCTCATACAGACGGATAGACAGACAGACAGAATGACGGACATTGCACAAAACCAATATACTATGAAACTTTCGGTATCAAAGTATAAAAAACTAGATAAATTCGAAATACGGAGGGAAATTCAATGCAGGCTTGCAAATGACCGTAAAGAGAAGGCGAAGAAGAAGACAGACACTAAAGCTCTGAGGAAGCAGTGCTGCAAGTCAAGCGACCTCGCCCCCGGCCTCTTTTCCGGCTTTTTGTGGAAGTAACCCCACACTGGACTCATCGACAAGGGAGATAAGACCAAAAACGAGAGCCAGAACCCTTCAAGTAAATCGGCTGTAGTAGAGAACAGGCTGCAGAAAAAATTCTTCGCAGATGCGGAATAGTGCAAGTGAGTCCCCCAAAGATGCAGATTGTCAACAAGGCATTATTAGCCTTATGGCCTAGTCCACGTAGCCCGAGCACCCAAAGAAGATACTTTACGAAAGCTCCCACTATGTTTCTTAGACTTCTTTTTCCAGCCCTCATTCAGAAATCTTAAAGAAGTGGAAAGGTTTTTAAGCTGTGATTGACCTTAATTAAAATTTTGTTGCCACTCTTAGACTCTTTCCTGTAATCTACTTTTCAAGACTGGTAGCTCTAAAATTGCGGTAAATAAAGGTTTTTTCGATATTTACGACCATACATATTTTTAAGGGTGTATAGTAAAATAAGTCTTTAAATTTTTTGACTTTATTTGGGACTTTTAATTTTACTGGGACTTTTCTGGGTTTTCCAATAATTTCCATTAAATAATGGACCATTTTATACTTTAATTTCCCAGATTTGTACCATTTAATTTATTATTTTTTAAATTGAAATTTAACTATGTCCATTTAGATTTATATTATTTAATTTTATACATAACTAACTGATTAATTATGTCCATTATTTTGGTATATTTTTGATTAAAATTTTATTATTTAATTTTGGTTTTATTTTTTTAAATTTGCAACTTTAATTTTAAGTTTAATTTAAGATTTAAATTTAATTAATTATGTTTTTAATTTGAACTGTTTCTAAACCACATTAAATAAATAAACAAACTAGATAAGTATTGGGGTGGAAGTGGGCGTGACTCTAAGATAATTGTATCTACCTTTAAAAGGGGTTACCGTTAATATACCTTAATTGGAGACTCAAGTTCAAAAGCTGTGGCAGATGAAAGCATTTTCAGCGGTGACTGCCTGTGGCAGTGAGTATGCGGTTTAGCCCAGAATCGAAAGCGCCGCAGAATTAATTGGACAATTTCAGCGGTTTAAACGATAGTTTACAAAACTTTTGAAATCGTTCACCAATTCTACTAAGATTAATGTTGCTTAAAATTATTTTTCACTGATTTAATCGACAATACCAAATCTTAAACCAAATTATATTATTTTAAAATGTAAATTTAAGTGTAACATTTTATATTGAATTAATATTATTTTTTAGTTTATAAATGTGACACTGATTTTCTCGTCGTGCTTATTTAGGTGTAAACTTTGTGTCTATTAAGTTGTCAACATTTTCACTCTCATTTTTAAAGGACGGCTTATAATGTCATTTGCAAGGAGTACGGTGCACCATTTTTCATTTCACTGCCATATCTTTTCAAAATTATCTCTTATTATTACTTATTACTTGACCTGCATTTCTACAAATTGGCAAGCAGAAGTAAAAACATGAAAAGCTTAATTAAGTCTTTTTGTCTTTTAGATTTTCAATGGGCAGGCACCCGAGTTTTACGAGATGTTTCCGCTCTCTTAGGTAATAAGAAAATAATATATTAGATGTAATGCTGAGAGCCCAGTTGGAGCTTTTTATAAGGGCACAATGAAAAAGGAAAATTCTCAGCAAGAAAATAAACATTATTTTTTTTATTTTTGCTTACCATCTTTCAATCCGGCAATTGCTCTGAGGAAAATGACGAAAAATAAAATCCGCACTGAGACTGCCATTTTGAAGCTTTTAGTTTTTTGTTGTATGTTATTGTACATCCAGTAAACAGGCTTGTTAAGTTGTTATCAATGCTCAAAATCTGCCAAAATGTTTTTATGTTATCGAACAGATCTGGTCATTGGAGCTCACATGTGTATGTATAGCAGCATGTACGCATATATATACATGTCTATTTGTATGTATGTACATAGCAATTAATTTGTAACGTTTATCCTTCGTTTTGGCACATTTAAATGATTTGTGATTTTAGCTTTATTATGCAAAGTCTATTAATTATCCGAATACATGGAAAATATTCTCTTCTTTAATCATGTATATATGTATGTATGCACATATAATCTATGTACATGTATTCTATGTAAGTAGACGAGTTGGAAGCTGGCGATGCTAGGCGACATTCATAACTGATTTATAATTTAGTTGTAGTTGTAGTTGAGCGAAAGTTTAACTTTAAAGTTTATCAACACTGATTATACCGGTAAAATGCGCACACCTACATTTATGCAAGCATATACATACTTTTTCACACCATCTACGAAATACTCAAATTGCATATATATAAATGAATATACATACAAGCATAGGTATGAATATAGACTGCACTATGTTTTTTTTTTCCTTTTTTTCAAGCGTGTGTATAACTATTTTTGGCACCCATACATATATACTTTAATTGGGTTTTACTATGTCTGAAGTTTTAGTTTAATATTTGCAACACTTCACTTTGGAAAAGATGCTGAATGCTTTCATAGAAGAACATTTAAAAAGATTTGTTTGTAGTAAAGTCACAAAAGTGCAGTTTTAATTGCCAAAACGAGCTTTCAATATTCATTTTCTGCACTCCCGAAACCGAGCAAAAATTCCAGACAACTACACCTGTCAAATGGTCAAATGTTGAGAAAACGCTGACTGTTAACTAACGCATGCGCCTCTGTCGATTTTTGATGTAAACAATGGGAATACATACATAAGAATGTTGTACGCGTATCTACTGTAAGCGTGTAACCTCTATCTCTGCACCTACAGCTAAAGCTACTCCCTTACAGATTAACCGAGCTCTGTTAAGCATTTAACATGTTGCTAAGGCTAGCTACAATGTTGCAAATCAAGTTTGTTTTCAATAATATAGATAGATGACACATTGTTTAAGTGGAGGGCGTTCAGGTAGATGGCGGATTGCTTTTAAGTTTACCCACATCACTAAGAATCGAATACAATGCCGTGCTTATGCAACTACAGCTGTCCTACACAGCTTGAGTGTGGGCAGATACATATGTAGAATTCACTGACCTCTGTTAAATAATATGTTGATATACATGTTGCCAGCCACAATGTTGCACATCGAGAAATAATATAAATTTCCGCTCCATTTAATGTAAGATTTTCAACTAAATGGTACTTGGGTCGCAAGATTATCCTTGACTTGAAATCGGTGCATCGGATTCCACAACTCGGTGGCATTCAGCTTTTTAAATGACAGAGCTTCTGTAACAAAATTAAAGTTCCCTTGTGGAACTTTATCTTAAAGTATCCGTCCGATGGACTATTCAGTCTCTGAATGGAGTCTGTGTGTTATTTGCACGCCATAAGTTGTTAATAAGTAATTTTATAAACGATGCATAAATAGCATTCGTTGACTCCTTCTTTTTATGGTTCAAAATTTATGTCTGAATGAAATTATTCTTGAATAAATGTCGAAAAGCAGACGTACATGGGCTTGATTGAGTTTTGACTTCAGCGTTTTTTTTATGTATTATTGCGCTCCTTGTACCACTCCCATTGAGTTTCTGTGAAGCGTAAAGGAGACTAAAATAGTCCTTTTCATAAGACTGCGAAAGTTTTTGGTGGAGTAGGTATAGATATAGAGACGTCATACTCAAGCAAGCACTCAAAATTTAATTTTATGTATTTTGCTGTTTCGACTGATCTTAGATCGCATTCAATAAGAAATAAATCTATGTAATCTGATATAGTTATACAGTTATTTTAACTGTGCCTTATATACAGAAAATTAATGCAAAAAACGGAAGGGGAATTAATTATTCTATTCAATAATTGACCCCAAAACGAATCCTAGATTTGGTATATCACCACTGTCATCTTCAATAACGATTTAATTAACCCATTTGGCGAGACCGAATAAAAACAGGTCTAGTCGTATTTTTCTCTAATTAAGCTACGAATTGGAGTTCAAGCCTTTGTTTGACTATTAAACTAAAGAAAAATGAGATAGGAGGAACAGAAATCATTCATGTCATCGTGCACATCTCCAGTCTATTTAACTGTGTCCACTTGTCTGCTTTTAAAAACTTTCGAAACTGTTGAAACAAAGTTTTAAACATTTAAAATAACAAAGACTGATAAAGTTACCCGAACATGAAAATGTAATGAAAGGAATAATTTGCAAGATTTACAGATGACACGAACAGAATTTTACTTAACGAAAAGTAAATCTAGAAGCAGAAAGCTAAGGCTACCTGATAAAACGATACTATTTCGCCATTTATAAACTTATGCTAAAAAACCACACTGAGCAGAGCCTTAAGTCAAGTCAACTGGAGTACGAGGACAAACGAAGATTGGAATCCCAGTTAAATCAAATCCACGCAAAGCAAAGGAGAAGGAATTGCTTTAGAACAGACTCTATTTGATTTATACTGAGGTAGTCCAATAACAGTACTCCAGAATGGAACGGAGACTTAGAAGTTTGGCAATTGAGAGGATCATTAAATTATTTTCGACCAATGCTGAATGAAGTCGTGTAAATCCTTGCCGTCATCAATAATTGTTGACATCTTCAACGGAAAATATATTTTTAAAATACATCTTATTAACTTCCGCTTCCACATCGGTTTAATCATCGATGTTTTTTCTGATTTCTATAACTTAAAATATGCATTAATTCTACGTAGTCTTAGCTCCTGTCATTCTGTATTTCTACATCATGTCTAATGATGACCCATATTGAAGATGTAATGACCCAATTTATAATAACACTTTAAAGATAACGTTAAATTGACTTATTTCCGGATAGCCAACATTATTATGACAGACTGCATTTTGCATAAGGTATTATTTTGAAAGAAATTTGATATCTTTAATTTGAACTTTACAAGATCGCACTGCATTTAAGGATTATTTCAACGGGAGATTAATAAAAGGGCAAAACTGAAATATCAATTAACATTGTCTAGCGTTAATTCGTAAGTATAATTAATAATATAAATAAACACCATTGTCCATTTCACTGTCCAATTTAATCCACAATAGAGTCTATCTTTATCCTTATCGGCGAGAAAAGAGTGTTTTGTGTTGCTCAGCCATAGTAACAAATATTGATCAACAAAATTGATCAACAAAATTTATATTTTAAATATTGAAGTCCAAATATATGCAGTTTTAAGGAGTCCTTTATGTTGATATGTCCTCAAATTGTGATGGAGTGTCCACACTTTTATAAAACATCCATATAAACCTTATATTCCTTATGAACAGGGTTCTTAAGATTATATGGCTTTGTTTTGACTTATGCCCCTTCACGATAACATAAATCTTAATTGCACATTGCTGTAATATATATTTTTCATATTGTCAAAATACTTTCTTGACTTTCTGCATATACCACCTGTAGCGGGAAACTGATTCTTGTTTGTATAAATAAAGACAAGAGAACCGGCAAAAAGAAATTGACTTGGACTCAAGTTTTGAAACATTTACATTTCGTATTCATTTCGTGACACAATTATAATAGGGTATAATTATACATATATTATTAAAAAGGGGGCTGTAGAAACTGTATATTATTGTTCATTAAAATACTAAACTTAATTTGCTGTTTCACATGCATCCACCCAATCGTTATATACATCAATGGGTTCTGACAAAAAGTTAATTCCTGTTTGAAAGTCCTCTAAGCAAACGCGACACGTTATTTTGGCTGTGTTTCTTCCTTTATCCCTGTAATGTGGATATGAAGGGATAAAAAGTTGGAACAATATTGAAATCATACATACTAATTACATTTTTACTTCACATGACTTCTCATGATTACAAAATGGGCAATTAAATTGTTGGTCCAAGGGTTCGATGTTTTTCCTCTTAGGTGGCGGCTTTCTTTTCGACTTCCTTCGTCCCATATTAAAAAAGCGTTCTTTTCACAAAAGTATGTCAATACAAGTTGTAATTTACAACTCTACCGAGACACAGCATAGGGATGGAAGAAATGCTCGATATGTTTTTTACTATCGATATGTCAAGGTAACATCAGAGTTTTCACCAATTATGCTGCCATTCATCGATAGGAAAAAAAGGAATTATTGATATTAGCCGAAAATGAATATATATTTGTATATTTTTATATTATATTTTGCTGCTTGGAAATATCGATTTCAACAATAAGCCTTCAGTAGTTACTTATATTTTTTAACTCCGACACCAAATCAATGCCTAGCCAATCGATATACCCCGAAGCGCACATCGATAAGATATACATTTTCCCACGATTTTAAAGCAGTCATCAAATTTTGAAGATTGACTCTTTTGTGAACCAAAAATTACCCTGCTAGCTCACTGGCTGTAGTAATCCGCTGAAGCTATTTTTCTTTTATCGAATTTGTATTTTTGTTTTGTTTCAGTAATGTGATTTTATTTTAAACTTGTAAAATGTATTTGTTAATTATTTTCTTTTAATCATTTATTACAAATATAGAAATAGTTATTATTCGGATGATTCATCGTCAAGTCCAGAATATTTGTTGGAAGACTGCAAAACCTAAAAATAAATTTGTTAACGTTGTTTTAATGAATGTTTCAGGCAAATAATCATAAATACAATTTTAAGGTTTAAGTGTTTTTTAGTAACTAATCAACCATTTAAAAACATCACACTCTTATTTTTGCTACAGTTTTTTCCAAGGAGCAAGTCACAGCTTGAAAATTTAATCCCTATTTAGAAAACATTAAAAAGTCCTTTTTATATTGATAATTAATGACTACAACTATAAATTAGAAATAATATATAACAAAATAAAATTATTATTATTATTATCTGAAGCGGCATAGCCGAACATATATTCCAAGTTTCTAGTCTCTAGCTTATGCGGACGGACAAACAGCATTGCACATAACATTATACTCTTATACCCTCAGTAACAGAGTATGAACATAGAAATAGAATTTAATTTAATATTTTAAGTCAAGTAGTTACTTATCAATTGTACTTACAGGTTCACCGTGCTGGGCTGCATGCTTGGCCTGAAATTGTTCACTTCGAGGATCTCGTTTATTTTTATTTTCCTCTCTAGTTTTTGCTTCATGGTTCTGGTTATTTCTTGCTTTAGCATTCTCAGATCTGCAAATAAATTGTTCAGAAAATTGTTTTATAATAAATAGCAGCTATCTTAGGCATGCCGTAAATGAATACCCGACAGAAAGGCCGGCATTCATCATATATTATTAATACAATCAAGTCGGAGCTTTGAAGTCACAGGTAAAGGACTCCTTGATACCCTTATACATGGCGGAACATTACCTTTTTTCTTGGTTTCCCCAGATGAACCCTTTTCCTTCGTTCTTAATCTGCCGACGATTACAATCAGCCCCCAACACAGTAACAATCTCACCTCCAACAAATTTTGAATAACTTATAATTAACATTTGTAGATAATTTGATATAATACATTTGGGAACTTGAATATGCTTGCGTCAATAGACTTTTACGGGGCTTCATATTTTTCATTTGCCAATCTGAGATTAACCAAAAGGTAAAGATAGAAAAGACAATTAGAAATATGGAATTTGAAGTTATGAAGTTAGAAAGCGCGTTATACCTTATAAACACGTTAAAGACTCGTAAAACAAAGAAATTTTCATTTCAAGTTATATTAAAAAAAAATAGTATAAAAGTATACATAGAAGTCATGCTAAAATGAAAATATGCACTGAAGTGCTAAAATAAATCAAAATTTTGATAACCATTATTCGTTATCTCTACTTTAAGCACGTTGCGCGTGACGAAATTGAAAACATTGCTTCTGCTAAAAGAAAAAATACAGCTATTTGAATAGGGTCAACTTTCTCGTACCCAAGGGTTTACAAAATAATTTAGCATTGAGGAAATGAAAATTAAGGCAGCAAATGTGCTACATAGCGGTAATCCTTATGCTTCCCACACTGTTTCGTACTTGCTAAGAGAGTGTGACCTGAGAGCGAGAAAGAGGCGCAAAGTTGTTCTTGGTCGAGGACAAAGAGAATTGCTAGAATCTGTGTAATTTACGAGAGAGAGCGAGAGACCGCTGCATACTAATTGCTGAGTCACTGCAGTCAGAGATGCTCTCTTTAGCCGAAAAAAAAAACTTTACCTGTCATTTCGGTCCCGCGGCTTATTTAATTTATTATTATGATCTTGATCTTCGTTACGTCGTTCACCTGAAAATCATAAATAAATGTTAAATGATAATGAAATGAAAGATTAGATTAGATTAAATTAAATTAGTATTTACCCTGCACTCCTGGACTAACTTTGGTATTATCACTGGTCGAAGGATCGTGGATGCGGCGCCAGCTGACTGTTGCCGCATTGGCATTTTCACTATCGTGTTGCTTGTCCAGTTGCACCTCAGCCAGCTTCTCGTTGACAGCAGCCGCCTCGTCCTCGTCGTAGCGAACCTTTTCCTGGCGACGCGCCTCTGCCAAGCGCTCCTCAATCTCCAGCTCTCTTGTGGCAGTATCTACGGGCTTCGCCGATCCAAAGACATTTACGGAACTCTGCTTAACATTGACCACTTTTGTGTCGCTGTCGTTGTCATGTTCTTGTTGATGTGGATGTTCCACTTCTGGTTTATTCACAATCTCCGGCAAGGGTAACGTTCGAGGCTTTAGATTTAGCTTTGGCCTCTCCTCCGTCGAAGCAGATCCCGCCCCATCGTCTCGAACATTCGCATCGATGTTTCGTGACCGATATTTGTCCGACATGTCATTGCGATCCCCTCCCCTTCGCGGTGGAGAGAAATCCGACGATTGCTGACGGCTATTTGTACGCCATGAGCCCGGAGTATTATTTTCCTCGCGTTCGGTGATCGGTTTTCGTTCGCGATTGAAACCACGATCGAAATTCCCCGAATATCCGCCAAAGTTACTCCCATTGTTTTGACTATCACGTCGCCAATTTCCGGAATCACGGTTCTCATTACTATTGCCGAATCCCTCGAAGCGACGATTGCCCTTCTGGCGATTCTGTTGATCGTTCTCATTGGAGAGTTCGATGCGAATACGACGCCCCTTGATCGAGGGATCTGGCAGACTGAGCACGTGTATCAGATCCTCCCGACTCTCCAGTTCAACGTAACCAAATCCACGGGAACGCCCCGTTTCACCATCTTCCCGTGGCAAGCGTAGGGAAGCTAAATTAATTGATCCAAAGAATTCGTATATATCGTCCTCGCCGGCATCGAACGGTAAATTATTAATATAAGCTATGAAGGGCGGCCTGTGTGGAATCGAATCATCGTCGAATATCCGATTCGCTCGCGGTGCGGTCGGTAATTGATAGACTAACGGTAACGAGTGGCTACCATCATCACTATCGTCGCCGTCTAGATTTCGTACCTTCTTGGAAACCTGTGTCGTTCCAGAGGGTGTATCGCCATTGGAAAGGAACGATTGCAGCGAAATCACGGTGCCTTTATTCTTTTTGCCTTTCTTGCCTGTTGAGAAAATTATCAAAAGCAATAATAATCGGATAAATTCATACAAAATATTTAGAGTTAATTATTAATGCAAAGGAGTCTTAAGTCGGGTTATTAATTGTATTTGATTTTGTATATATGCATACAATTAACACATATATGTACATATATCGGTTGATGGATTTGCATACATATATTGGAATGCTGGTAACGTATGCATGTACATACACACACACATTCATACATACATACAAACATATGTACATAGTGTACATTACGTGTCGAAAGCCACGAGGAAAATTCAACGAGAAACACATTGGCCATTTTAGCACACATACGAAGTGCTCAATGAGTTGAGTATGTTGGATGGATGGATGGTATATGCATTATAAAATAATTGTAAATCAAACCTGCAGAAGCCATCTTGACGAAAAATCCAAACAAATTTAAATTTTGAAGAGAAGTTATATGTGTAGCTATCTACTGACACACATAGGGATGATAGAAATACAATATATTAATTTCCCCTATCGATATTTAATTCGATATTTTGTGCGAAAATATCTTGGTAATGCTTTATTTTCATGAAAAGTATAGCACCTTTACTTTTAGTAAAATTCGTTAATTTGCTTTCCTGGAGAACAATTTGAGATTTTGATATAATTGGTTCAAAAAGTATAATTTTATTACATTATTATTTTATGCTTATGCATTTAATTTATTTCTAGTTTATTTCGTTATCGTTTTCCCTACAAAATCCTCAATGTGACTTTGAAGTAATCGCCTTATTGATACCTCAAATTTTTCAATATTTGGTAATTTTCGATCCAGTCACATTTTCTACGAATGTACCTTATTTATGCTTATTAATTTGTTCTACTTAATGCATTTGAAATTATTTATCTGAATAAAATAAAATTAAATTAAATCACATTTAAATACTTTACTACGAAAGAAGGATATTTAAATATTTATTTATACATACAACATAACCGCATTCCAGTTCCATAAATTCGCATCGTTCCTAAACCGCGGCATCCTTGCTTATCGATTGGTTATCGCACTGAACTCCAACAAAAAAGCAGATCGATAACTTTTATATTTGCGACACACAGGTTCTTTTCATCCGTGCTTTTCAAGTGATAGGATGGCCCCAACCGCAAAAACCAACAAGGGAGATACCAAGGCGTCGGCCAAGCCCGCCGAGAAGAAGGCTGCACCATCCGCCGCCAAGAGCAAAGTGGAGAAGCCCAAGGCAACTGAGGCTGCCAAACCAGCGGCTGCTGCTGCCAAGAACGTGAAGAAGGCGCCGGAAGTCGCTAAGGACGTGAAAGCAGCCGCTGCAGGCAAGCCCGCTGCCGCTGCGAAAGGAGCTGCTTCCGCCACCAAGGCAGCCCCACCTGCTGCTGCCACCGCCAAGAAATCAGCGCCCGCTCCAGCTGCGGCCAAGAAGGACGCCAAGGCTGCTGCTGCACCGGCGGCAGCTGCCAACAAGGCTGCACCCGCTGCCGTCAAGAAGGCAGCGCCAACTGCAGCTGCTGCCCCACCAGCAAAGAAGGCAGCGCCTGCCGTTGCCAAGGTTGCTGCTGCAGTACCAGCTGCTGTCGCAGCTGCTGTTCCCGCTGCTGCTGCAGCTGCCAAGCCAGCTGTAACAAAGCCCAAGGCGAAGACAGCAACGCCAGCAAATGCGTCAAGCAAGGTTGTGAAAAAGAATGCGCTGCGTGGCAAGGGATTGAAGAAGAAGAGGGTCTCGCTGCGCTTCACTATCGACTGCACCAACATTGCCGAGGACAACATTATGGATGTTGCCGATTTCGAGAAATATGTGAAGGCTCGCCTCAAGGTCAACGGCAAGGTGAACAATCTGGGCAACAATGTCACCTTCGAGCGCTCCAAAATGAAGCTAATTGTTAGCTCCGATGTGCACTTCTCCAAGGCCTATCTCAAGTACTTGACCAAGAAGTACCTGAAGAAGAACAGTCTGCGGGACTGGATCCGCGTGGTTGCCAACGAGAAGGACTCGTACGAGCTGCGGTACTTTAGAATAAGCTCCAACGACGATGAAGACGACGATGCGGAGTAAAGATGCAAAACAGCAATTTTTATACATGATCTGTTTTTAAATACAAACACCACCACACATGGTAAATACAAACTAAACGGATTAAGTTATTATCCATTATTTTAATCAAGTACGACTTGAGGGATAGTCAACGAATATTTAGTTAGAAATCTAGTTTGGGTTAATAAGTAGTACGGGGAAATAATTCTAAAAATGTACACTGCATATTTATAATAATTGTAAATGCATGTTTCAATGGCGTATGGAAATTACTTATTTATTTTTCGAAGCGGTTGCTAAACAGCATCTGTTTTTTAAAGTCACCAATCTTACGTTCTATATATTGTGTAAAACACAGAACAATACAGAAAGTAAAAATAAAATTAAATTTATAAAATGAAAGACAAAATTTATGGGGTGAGAAATTTTTGCATGAGAAATGGTCCAACATTTAATTCTCGGGTTTGGGAAAACCTAGAAAAACCAAATTTGACCACAAAATTCTTACTGTGAAAATTTTATTCACGAAACAGGAAGTTTATAATTGGCTTCTTAATAGATAGAAATGGATAACTGAATTGATTATACAATAAAGTCTATTGTAAGCATGACACAGTACCCCATTCTCTTGAAGAGTTCGATGCGATTGCGACCCTCCTTGATCGCGGGATCTGCCAGACTGAGCATCAGATCCTCCCGACTCTCCAATTCAACGTAACCAAATCCACGGGAACCTCCCGTTTCACCATCTTCCCCAAGAGCAGTAAAGCTAAATTGATTGATCCATAGAATTCGTATATACAGTCCTCGCCGGCATCGAACGGTAAATTATTAATATAAGCCATGAAGGGCGGCCTGTGTGGAATCGAATCATCGTCGAAAAACCGATTCGCTCGCGGTGCGGTCGGTAATTTAGACTAACGGTAACGAATGGCTACCGTCATAACTATCGTCGCCATCTACATTTAATACCTTCTTGGAAACCCGTGTCGTTCAAGAGGGTGTGTGGCCATTGGAAAGGAAAGATTGCAGCGAAATAACGGTGCCTTTATTCTTTTTGCCTCTCTTGCTTGTTGAAAAAATGATCAAAGGTATATAAATTTTTAATAAATTAATACAAAATAGAGAAATGAGAAAATTACTAATACAAAGGAGTCTTAAATCGGGTTATTAATTGTATTTGATTTAATATATATGCATACAATTAACACATTGTTGATAGATTTACATACATATATTGGAATGCTGGTAACCTATACATGTACATACATACATTCATACAAACTTGTGTACATAGTGTACATTACGTGTCGAAAGCCAAAGACCACGAGGAAAATTCAACGAGAAACACATTCGAAGTGTTCAATGAGTTGAGTATGCTGGGTGGATGGATGGTGTAGAAGCCATCTTGACGAAAAATACAAACAAAATTAAATTTCGAAGAGATGTTATATGTGTAGCTATCTACTGACACACATAGGAATGATACAAATACAATATATTAATTTCTCCTATCGATATTTAGTTCGATATTTTGCGCGAACATATCTTGCTAATGCTTTGTTTTCATAAAAAATGTAGCACCTTTACTTTTAGTAAAATTTGTTAATTTGCTTTCCTGGGGAACAATTTGGGATTTTAATATAATTGGTACAAATCGTGTAATTTTATTACATTATTATTTTCTTATGTATTTGCATTTAATTTATTTCCAGTTCTTTTCGATATCGTTTTCTCTGCAGAAACCTCAATGTGACTTTGAAGTAATCGACTTATTAATGTCTCAAATGTTCCAATAGCATTTGATAGTTTTCGATCCCGTCACATTTTCTACGAATGTACCTCAACTCATATTTTTTACTTAATGCATTTGAAATTATTTTGCTGTATAAAGCAAAATTAAATTAAGTCACATTTAACAACGTTACTACCAAAAAAAGTAAGACATTTAAATATTTAATTATACAATCAAAATAAACGTATTCCAGTGTTCCATAAATTCCCATTGTTCCTATACCGCGGCATCCTTGTTTATCCATTGGTTATCGCACTGAACTCCAACAAAAAAGCAGATCGATAACTTTTATATTTGCGACTTACCGGTTCTTTTCCTCTGCGGTTTTCAAGAGATAGGATGGCCCCAACCGTCAAAACCAACAAGAGAAATTCCAAGGCGTCAGCCGCCAAGCCCGCCGAGAAGAAGGCTGCACCATCCGCCGCCAAGAGCAAAGTGGTGAAGCCCAAGGCAACTGAGGCTGCCAAATCAGCGGCTACTGCTGCCAAATACGTCAAGAAGGCGCCGGAATTCGCTAAGGACGTGAAGGCAGCCGCTGCAGGCAAGACCGCTGCCGCTGCGAAAGCAGCTGCTTCCGCCATCAAGGCAGCCTCACCTGCTGCTGCCGCCGCCAAGACATCAGCGACCGCTCAAGCTGCGGCCAAGAAGGACGCCAAGGCTGCTGCTGCACCGGCGGCAGCTGCCAAGAAGGCTGCATTCGCTGCCGCCAAGAAATCAGCGCCCGCTCCAGCTGCGGGCAAGAAGGACGCCAAGGCTGCTTCTGCACTAGCGGCTGCTGCCAAGAAGGCTGCACCCGCTGCCGTCAAGAAGGCTGCTCCCGCTGCCGTCAAGAAGGCTGCTCCCGCTGCCGTCAAGAAGGCTGCTCCCGCTGCCGTCAAGAAGGCTGCACCCGCTGCCGTCAAGAAGGCTGCACCCGCTGCCGTCAAGAAGGCTGCACCCGCTGCCGTCAAGAAGGCTGCACCTGCTGCCGTCAAGAAGGCTGCACCTGCTGCCGACAAGAAGGCTGCACCCGCTGCTGTCAAGAAGGCTGTACCCGCTGCCATCAAGAAGGCTGCACCCGCTGCCGTCAAGAAGACAGCGCCAACTGCAGCTGCTGCCCCGCCAGTAGAGGCCCGCCATTTCCAACATTCCTGTCTCGTCTGCAGCTACCAAGCCATTGCGAAGACGGCAAATGCATCAAGGTTGCGAAGAAGAATGACCTGCAATGGTGTGATGATAGTACGTTTATAATTGGGTTCGTAATAATAGAAATAAAAGACTGAATTGATTACATAATAAAGTCTATTGTTACCATTACACAGAACCCGAAAAGTTTCAAGGAATAATTAGTAGTACAACATTTAAGAGAAACTGCGAAAAAGTAATTGGGAAGGTCTAGAGGGTACGGAAATATTGAGTTGGGCATCAGGTTCCATCCAGTAGACTGTAAGAACATCGGCGTTGGTTGGATATTGGCAACAGCCGATATGTCTGCTGCGAAGGAAGACCCCAAATATGATTTGAATTGATTCCTCTTCTGCTTGGCTGTTTGAGTTCCTTTCCACCAGTGACCGGATCACCGCATTGTTTGTATAATTGCTCGGCGCGGTTTTTCGATCGGTTGGGATTATATGGAAAGTAGGAGAGGTAATAAGTCATTTCCTTTCTTTCTGTCTGTTCCTCCAAACTTTGACTTGGACATTGCCACAGTATATTTGGCGTTAGTTAAGGACAAGCCATGCATTCAATTGCAATGAAAAAAATATTCTAAACTTAAAGGACTTTGGATAGATAATGAAATGAATACAATGATATAAGGAAATTTCTTCCCTGCTCCTTATTGCAGGTTACTCCTGCTTCACCTTCACTATTCACTAAATGTTCATCAGTTATATATAATTATTTGTTAGACTTTGGACCCTACGAACACTTAAGTCAATTGCGCGTCTCTCAAAAAAATCGTATAGTAATAATTGGTAAGTTTAGTTCCATTATGCGTGGAAATGCAATGGTTTTCTCATGTTTTAGTGTCCGAATTTGTCTGCATCCTTTACAATAATTCGTGTAGATGCATGAGAAAGATTGTATTTATAAGAAATAACGCTTCTAACTTATATTATCCGTCAAGGACCAAGGGTAACTCAACTTAAAATTCTTTTCTCAATTTAATGGTAAATTTTTCTAAAATTTAGGAAATGCCTGTCTAATTTTCAGGGTGTTTTTTATTTGTATATACTCTCTCCACTCTTTTTTCTATCTTTCTGTATTTAGAAATTATTCCTAAAAGCTAGTTTTCAGGGCTATTTTCATTTTAAAGCGATTGAGTCCTTCTAAAATGTTGAATAGAGAACTCCACTACTCCACTGTCCTCCATTTCATCTGACAACGTTCCATTTGTTGCATCAGCTGGCGATAGAAACTTCATTACATAATTAACAGAAACGAGCAAAATAATTCAGAGTTTGAAAATATCAATCCAGGACAGGAAGCATTGTTAGAAAATGGAACATGGGCATAGACAAATACTGGCTCCTAGAGAAGGTCAACGTACTTTCGATATGAGTGCAAACGAGGATTCTGAGGAGCCGGCATTCCCGACAATATTCGCTGACATTAAAAAAAATGCTCAGAATATTTTGGCAATGTCATGGCAATATTGATGGGCGAGTTTGTAGAACTGATCAATTATTTCTCAACTTGGGAATGATTAATTTAAAAAGCAATACAATGCAAGCAGCCTAAATGAAAACCACAAGATAATTTAATTCGCCAATGATGATGGGTAAAGAGGTTTAAAAGGTTTAAAAAGTATTCGCACGTCTTCACGGCCTAAAATGTTTTGCTATAACGGCAAAAATCAATCCTGACTTCGAACGTTTTTTAAAGTTTCTCGAGTAATTATCTCAGCCATTAGCTGTTGTAAATTACCGAAGAACGAAATATATAAGAAGGCGAGACAAAATACGTTCGGCCATTTTTTAAGCCAGGCACATCCTTACCAGTGAAAAGAAATAACGACAGTGATCTACAGATTCCATTTCTTCATTGTCTTCAGATTAAAGCCATTTAAAAAATAATTATATATTATGTTATGTAAGATGAAGTTGTTTCATTTTTGTGTCTAGATTATTATGGTTTTTGGAGTCTGTTATTCTTTTATGTACAAATGTATCTACTTGTTATGTATGTGTTTTGATTTAAATGAAATAAAAAGATAAAATGAATGATTAACCATTTTATATATTTAACAATTTTGGATCCGATCCCATTGAATTTGTATTAAAATAATTGATTCCTTATAAGATTTTTCGCTTTATGGCCGTTTCGTGGAACGAAATGGCGTTGCCACTTCGATGGAATTGTGTATCGTGTGAATGCGTTTGCAAGCAAGCTAAAAATGTCACTTATATACGTAATTTGATATAGTGACCATATGTACATTTATATATATATATGCTCAAACATACATTGATTTTAAGTTTTCGGCAAATAAACATAAGAAATAATGAGGAGTAGCTTGAGCAGTCTGGCCATTTCTTGCCAACTTCAAGATAAGATAATCCCTTAGGCGCTCCCATACAACTTATAAATATTAATCTTGATAAGAGAACGAAATTGTAAAAAGTGGATCTTTTTTTGTTTGTATTTATTTATTTGCAACCGAAAATCATCCATAGTTACCTACAAATTTAGACAAAAAACAAAGCGTAAAGTCCACATATCAATTATTTGGAGTAGCGTACTTGGCTTATTTATTTGCCGGTGGACCTATCGAATGTGAAGCTAACTTCAGATATTTACCAACACTTATTGATACGTTGACAATTGTGATTGGTCCACATGTATCCAATCCAGTCGCTCCACCGATTTTACACGGCACACATACAATCATCTCTTTCTGACATCAGCATTCATCTAGCAAGCCGGCATTTAGTTAGAAGCACACAAATTGCTGATTCCGCAGTTCGTAGCTGAAGTTTGGAGAAGTAACACGGCCTCATCATGCATCTAGGAGCGATTCTTGCGCTATTTACAATAGGATTGGTAAACGCCGACGTTTTCCTTGATGACAAATTCGAAAACGGTAAGTTTTCAACTGAATACGTATATATGAGTTGTGAAATATATATATATATATGGTTTTTTTGCTGTAGATAATTGGCAGGATGAGTGGGTCTACAGCAAGCATCCTGGCAAGGAGCTAGGCAAATTTGTTCATTCGGCGGGTGCCTTTTTCAACGATGCCGAAGCCGACAAAGGTGCGTAATAAAACAAATATAAATACACACGTACATGCATAAATTTATATATGTGAGTGTGTTAATGTTTATTTGCATGAAAACACCCACGCAAACATACATATACGTATATTTACATTAGCATTTCTAACCAAAAAAAAAAAATTTCCCTTTAGGCATTCAAACTTCCCAAGATGCACGTTTCTATGCCATTTCAAGGAAATTCGATGGATTTTCGAATGAGGGAAAACCGCTTGTTGTCCAATTTTCAGTGAAGCACGAGCAGAATATCGATTGTGGAGGCGGCTATGTGAAACTATTCGATTGTTCGCTGGATCAAACCGATATGCACGGAGACTCGCCATATGAGATTATGTTTGGTCCCGATATTTGTGGTCCTGGCACCAAAAAGGTGCACGTGATTTTGAGCTACAAGGGCAAGAATCACTTAATTAACAAGGACATCAGGTGCAAGGACGATGTCTTCACCCATTTCTACACACTCATCGTTAAGCCAGATAACACATACGAGGTGTTAATCGATAATGAGAAGGTGGAATCAGGAAATCTCGAGGATGATTGGGACTTTTTGGCACCCAAGAAAATCAAGGATCCCAATGCGAAGAAACCAGAAGATTGGGATGATAAGGTAAAAATATGTTTATTATTATTTTAATTATTGCTATTATTGATAGGGATGATAAGATAATTTTTTATATTATTAATGTTATATTATTGAATGGGATGATAAGGTAAATTGTTTATATTTTTTTTATCGTAATTATTTGTTGGGATGATAGGGTAAATTATCGTTATTATATATTAATTACTGATTTGGATAAGTTGAATTATTTTTAACATTATCTTATATTATTAATTTGTTTTATTTATTTTACCTTATGCTTTTCAAACTTGCACAAATTCTTATCTATAATTTCACATGACTAATTATGATTACTCAATTTGTTTTATAGGCCACAATTCCCGATCCCGATGATAAGAAACCCGAGGACTGGGATAAGCCACAGCACATTCCAGACCCCGATGCGACCAAGCCTGAGGATTGGGACGATGAAATGGATGGCGAATGGGAGCCCCCAATGGTCGATAATCCCGAATATAAGGGCGAATGGCAACCCAAGCAATTGGACAACCCCAACTATAAGGGCACATGGGAACATCCAGAAATCGAAAATCCCGAGCACAGTCCCGATGACAAACTGTATCTGCGCAAGGAGATCTGCACTTTGGGCTTCGATTTGTGGCAAGTGAAATCGGGTACCATTTTCGATAATGTCCTCATCACCGATGACGTCGAGCTGGCATCGAAGGCGGCGGAGGGGGTCAAAGCCACACAGGCTGGCGAGAAGAAAACGAAGGAGTTGCAGGATGAGGTGCAGCGTAAAAAGGATGAGGAGGAGTCCAAGCTGAACAAGGACAAGGATGATGAGGATGATGACGATGAGGACGAGGACAATACGGAATCAAAGAATGAATCCGAAGACAATGGCCACGATGAATTGTAATTTAGCATCTACAAATGGGATATACGAACAATTTTTTTTGTCCGGATTTAAGTTTGATGGTGGAGGAGACAAACTTAATAATAATATTTATGTAGAATTACAATTTGCAAGACTTATAATATAATTTATAAATAAAGGAATTGCCTGTAAGTCTTCAACAAATAGATCGGAAACTTAACATTAATACAACTCTGGCTTTTAATCTGCATTTATCTTTTGTAGCTTTGCTGTGCGATAAATTCTCAAATTATTCACGTTGTAAGCACGAACCACGATTTTTATCGATATTTTTACTTAACGAACAGCTGTTTTGCGCTAAAAATAAATGGTTTCTTATTAGGTGAAATTAAAATTTTTAATGTTTAAAAAAAACTTGTTTTCAACTTTTGTATGAACGGGGCATGCATTTGCTATTATTTGTATCTGTCCTGTGTTGTTTTAAATTTATTATGCCATAATCACTGGTATTTTATGAGCTTTTGATTAGTTTGTAAACCACTTATTTCTGATCATTTGAAATTTTTCGCTGTTGCTTTCGAGTACTCTCTCTGCCTTCCATTTAGCCTGAAAGCATGCAAGCGAATAAATAAGTGATTTATTTGGTCTTGGACATCTAGAAGAACTTTAAAAATATTTCAGATCTGTCATAAATTCCAATTTCTATGTGGAGCTCTCACGACTTTCAGGTTGATCACGTGTTTCCTTAGGACACTACATCTTTTTGCCAAAGCCCTGTTTTCAGATAGAATATGTTTAAATCATTAAATTGCAGTTTATTTCGATCTGCTACATAAAAGGCCAAATAACAACTTAGGCAACAAATTTATTGAGTTCAATCGACAACTATCCAAAATGAAGATATATCAATATACATCTGTCGATAAACGGCTATCTATTTTTAAGATACCTACCTCAATCCAGACTCGTTGGCTAAAATAACGAAGCAAGTGAGTAAATAAATTTATACCGTACAATTTGCGTACAAGAAAATATTTGAATAATAATTAATAGTTTAAGTCTGTATTTTTGTAAAATTGGAATTTACATTTGTATACAAGGCACAACATGAACTTAATTAACTTTTTACAAACTATTATTCGTAAAAGTGCTTCTCAATCCAACGGGGTAGGGTAAAAGCAGCGGAATGTACGTCACTGGAATAGTATTTTAAATTTAACGCATCTATTTCGGATTTTTCAAACTTTTTCGCTGGCTCCTTCAGATCCCGGCTTGCATTGAGAGATGCGACAATAAATCCGATGTGACCGCATGGGTAAGACGGCACAGAGGTAACGGCATATCCAACTTTTGGAAAATGAATTCCACATCCTTTCATTGTTTTCTTGATGTGATCAAAGTCCAGCCAAAAACTGCCCGCCTGCGAGCAAATAATTCCGCCATCTTTTAGTGCATTCTTCAGCAGCTCAAAGTAGCTTTCTAGGAACAAATTCACTGCCGGTCCAACTGGATCCGAGCTATCCGTTATGATGACATCGAATTCGTTCTTGTGTTGCTTCATATACTCAAAGCCATCGCCAATTGTAAGCGTTATCTTTTCGCTGTCGAAACCACACGCCATCGAAGGTAGGTACTTTTTGGATAATTCCACAACTCTGTCATCGATTTCTACTTGGTGGACTTCTTTAACCAACGGATGCTTGACAACCTCCCGTGCCACACCACCATCCCCACCGCCCACAATTAAAACCTTTTGTGGATTTGGATGGCAACACAGTGGCAAAAAAGATATCATTTCCTGATACGAGAACTCATCTCGGGCAGTACATTGAATGATTCCATCGAGAATGAGGCACCTTCCATATGTTTCCCTGTAAAAATAAATTTTGATAAGAAAATGTTGACACAAATAAATTACCTTAAATACTAAATACTAAAATTAATTATGATTAAATGTATATTTTTAGATGAAACGCATATTTGAATATTATTCATATTACCAATTCAGTAATTTACCTTTTCATGAAGGAATAGTCAAAAATGGAGTTCCAGGCAACAGCAGTGGCAAAAATGATGAAAAGATTATCTGAAGAAGTGACTGCCAAAAATGTATGGTAAAATGCTCAAAAATTCATGTTTAAAACATTAATTACTAAGTTGCATAAGAATTATGTAAGCTAAAATTTTAATTGAGTTTTTGTGTTTAAATGTAAAATAAAAAAAAGAATAGCAATTTCCTTGAACTCGATCGTAGAGCCACCTGCTGAATGCGATTGTGAGCCACTATTATACAAGTGCCATATCATATATAAAGATGAAGATAGATCAAGGACGTGACCCACTTATCTCACACAAATTTCGATTTTATATAGGCTAAACAATAACAAGATGAAACATTTTTTCTTCTTTGTAGGAATGAAGATTTAATGATCGTATAATCATGCATGGAGAAGTACTTTTTATAGAAATAATGTACTTTTTGTAAACAAATGCATTTTGAAGACAACACACAAAAACACAGATGCAGATGTGCTTATTAAAACATGTAAATATTTATTCATAGAATTGGTGGTACATGCATGCTTATGAAAATGAGTCTAAGTAAATCATGATATATGATAGAATTTGTATATGTATACAGTTTTTGTACTTACGTCTCAACTATTTGAATATCTTGGAATTGCGATTTTTCTGCATGAAGAACCTCTTTTACTTTCAAAGAAAACGATTGTCCCGGCCATAAATCATTCTGGATTTCGCTGAACCAGCCTTTCGAAATTTGATCCATTTAGTCAATATAGGAATGCAGTAGCGAAGATGCGAGTTGTACAAAATCAGGCACGCAAGTGTTTAATCTGGGATCAAAGGGAAATCAAATAGCACAACGTGGTCACGAAACAAAGTACTTATAAAATACCAACGAAAAATACTAACATAAGAAATATAGACAAATACCAAAAGAGTAGAATAAGTACCGCTTTTAAAATTCGCTAAAAACTCATCAGATGAATCTACAATCAATTATAGATTTTTTTATTCGTTAAAAAAAATGTTGAATGAAAATTTTGTAAATACCGTTTTGGCATCATAAATAAGATTAATTTTTGGTTTATGAAAGAGGAAGATAGAAAACATCTGTTAGGGACATTTTAGGACAAATGACGTGTTTCTTTCTTTTAGTTTTTCATTTGATTGACCATTTGATCGTGTTCATGGTGTAATTATACAGGGTACTCCAATTGCGACAGTTGTAAGGCAGTCAATTTTCCCTTGGCCGCTGAATAATGAAATATATAGACAAATATTTTATGCTTATGTGAACTAAGTGTCATCGAAATACTGGCGGATTGGCAAAAGAAAAGAATCATCTGTCGTCCCTTTTACACTCAATAAATTATGCAAAGCAAAAAATACCCTTACTATCAATTTTGTTCAGCCGAACCAAACAAAATCAACTAGTACATTTCCACCAACTGCTTGATCAACTCAGCTTTAGTCGCGCCAATTTTCATTTCTCTCTCTCCCTCTTCATGTTTTTAGTATAACAGTTGCGCAGACACGATCATCTGATTCTCAATCACCAAGAGGGAGAAAAACTTAATGCAAATATGAATAATCTGAAACCCGGATACATCCGATTTTGCGCTGCGGTCGAATAATCTGATCGAGCACTCCAATGCATGTAGTTTTATTTTTTTTTATCCACAAAAAGAAAATGAAATATATTTATATATATAAATTTGATCAAAAATATGTTAAGGTGTGTTATGTATTATATTTCAAAGATGTTAAAGTGTGCCTTTTAAAGCTATCGATATTCGCAAAACGTGAGGAGTTACCGATAAATTAAATTGATTTGCGCGCTATGTACGCAATTTGATATTAAATAAGACTTACATTATCTAGCTTTTAAATTCGCTCTCTAATATAGACGAGAAGACAGTCAGTCAGGCAGTCAGCACTGCAAACCCTTTAGCAACAATAAATAAAAACGACGACCTATTTTTCAAATTTCTCTTAAAGGTTCACACGGAAGGATACCAATTTCGCTTTTCACGCTGATCAAGAATGGATGATCTAATCTGCAAGCTACACATTTCTTCAATATGACTGCATACATATAGAATTTATATAACACTAATTAACAGCCTCATATCTCATCAATTGACCGAACACTTTAATACATTTAAATGTTTATTTTAAGTTATAAAGTCTCAGGTTTCGGACATTGCACAAAGCAATTCCCTGCTATTCCCAAAGGATAAAATAAATAAAAATATCTAGCAAATCTATAATTATTGCTTAGCTTAACGGAGTCCTTATATCTTCGTTAATCTGACAAAATAAAAATAAATCGTACACAATGCAAATCACGTTTATACACAATTTGATATATGTATTTAAAATGTTTGTTTTTTTCAGAATGTTTTCACAGAAACATAATTGCAGCTTAGCGCTTCCTGTGCATTTGTTCGCGATTCTTGCGTCTCCAGGCAGCACGCCTGGATCCGCCGATGGTCTGCGAATATCTGTAACCCTTGCCGAGACCACGGGAACTCTTTCCGGCCGAGGTCAGGCCACGCAGCTCGCGGTGCTTGTGCACGTGCTTGCAGATCCAGTTAACCTTGGGGTCACGGCAGATGGCATTGTGGTGAATGTCAACCAAAATAACCTCAAAGTATTTGTAAGAGGCATCCTGGGCCACCCAGTAAGAGTTCAATACGCGTAGACCACCAAGTCTGCGGCCAACACGCTCCTAGAAAAAAAATTGAGAAAATCTTCAATTACTAACCGGCGTATTATGAATATGAGAATTTTGATTGAATTAAGTTCAGACATCTAAGGAAGTTAATGCTACATATTTTTGTCTTCAGGAAACATGTGTTTATCATCAGTTAGGAATAGGACACTTTTTTTTATTTGGAATTATGCTCACCTCAGCAATGGATTGCAATCCACGGTATGGTTTCAGTTGGTTGACACCGTGACTCTTGGGTTTGCCGTAGGTGCAGCCCTTGGGCACGGGGCGCTTGCGGCCGCCGCGGCGAACACGGATTCTGTAGATGACGTAGCCCTGCTTGGCGCGATATCCTAGACGACGAGCCTTGTCCGGGCGCGTGGGTCTCGGCGAGCGATGCAATTTTGTCAATTGGCGATACTGCCAGACACGGATGCGGAGCAGATAGCGCATAACATCGCTCTGCTTCTTCCGATACAGTTCCTGCATATAGCGGTAGGCACCCATTTTCAACGGTTGATAGACCTAGCAACAAACGGAATTTGTTATTTTTATACATAACTTGTCACATCATTGGTCTATTTTTTAGTTTTTCTTTCTTTCTCATAATTATTAAAACCTAAAAATAGATTGAAAGTGTTATTTAAATACAATTTAAATCACTTTATTTACTCGAGATGGATCAATACGGATTTGTCAGAATATCCATAATCTGCACGTTGCTTAAAAAGCATCAGAGTGGTGCATGGAAGTATCATCAGCAGTTTAAGAATAAAAAAATAAGCGTAGCAAACCCTGTAGTTGTAATTACCTGTAAGAAAGAAAGAAATTTATTACATTAATATAAATTGATGACTGGGAAATAAAAAAATTAATATCCACACAGAAATTTCTTAGCACCCACCTTTGTGGCCGACCAAAATCCAAAAGACGGAAATACGCTATGTTGTCTGCGCAGGCTCTCGTTCCAATGAGAAACAAAAATTTGTAAATGAAACACTAAACACTTGCAAGCATGACGTCCACTTTGGAACAGTGGAATCGAAATCCTAAATGTTTGTGCTTTTTAATTTCACATACAATTTATTGAAATTAATAAGCAGTACGAAATAATTTAAAATTTACTAGGCTATTAATACATGGCTACATTTTGCGGAGGCATACAAACGGGCCAAAACTGGTCTTAGTGTGCCGACCTTGGTTGGCAACCGTCAAAACCTAACATAACTTAATATATATTAATATCAACTTTTTCGTTAACCTTTTTGGTTGAACTATTTACTTCATGTTATTTTTGGAACTCATCATCAGTGTGTGGACGCTACAGATGCAAACACGGATTTATTATACTTTATGAAGATTTAAAGGCGAACATTCAGAGGCACTGATATTTTTCCTGCAATCAATATCTATATATTTCCCCAAATTATCAATGAGATATGGAAAACAGCAATAACTTTAAACAATTTCTCTGCAAAATCAATTTTGATTTAAAATGTTTTTTTTTAACAGTTATTTACTTGACAAATAAAAGCTGTTAATTTTTGTTCATTTTAGATCCCCTCATATGATAAAAATTAAGTAAGGCGCTCTCCAGAGGCGAGTATTGAATTTAAATATAAGTACGAAGTAAACAAAAAATAAAATTTTTAATTAAACAACAAACTAACACGATAATATTGATTAAATTCCATCACTTCAACGTTCCATAACGACATACAATTTCGTGGTTAACTTGCGTATTGGCAGCTATCGATAAGGCAAATCTTATCGATTTGACGATTATTTTGCAAATTTTGGTTGTGTATTTCCGTCGAACGAATCTACTTCCTTTCGTTTTGAGCCGTACGGTGAAAGGTACACAAATTGAGTATTACGAATATCTATAAACATCCGTTCGAATATTGTTCTAAATTGTTGGCAGCTTATATGGCCAAATCTCAAAAGCTACTATGTAATAAATAATAATTATATTTTTTACTTAATGTTTTGCTTTGTTCTCGTTTTTGTTTCAGATTAAAGATGGGTCGCCGACCAGCTAGGTGGTAAGTATTTATATTTATTAGATATGCAATGATAATGCCAATTCAAACTGTATTGTTTTTATTGCAAATTGAAGTTACCGTTATTGTAAGAACAAGCCGTACCCAAAGTCGCGTTTCTGTCGTGGTGTGCCAGACCCAAAGATTCGCATCTTCGATTTGGGCAGAAAGAAGGCGACAGTTGAGGATTTCCCGCTATGCGTCCATTTGGTGTCCGATGAATACGAGCAGTTGAGCAGCGAAGCATTGGAAGCTGGACGCATTTGCTGCAACAAGTATCTGGTGAAGTTCTGTGGCAAGGATCAGTTCCACATCCGAATGCGTTTGCATCCATTCCACGTTATTCGCATCAACAAAATGTTGTCGTGCGCTGGAGCTGATAGGTAAGTGACTTGGCATTTCCAAGTGCTGATTCCCCTTACATATATCTGTCTATTTTAGGCTTCAGACTGGAATGAGAGGTGCTTTTGGAAAGCCGCAGGGAACCGTTGCTCGCGTTCGCATTGGACAGCCCATTATGTCGGTGCGTTCCAGTGACCGGTACAAGGCTCAAGTCATCGAAGCTCTGCGTCGTGCCAAGTTCAAGTTCCCAGGTCGCCAGAAGGTAACGCAGAAATTTTGATTTACAACCTCAAATATAATAAAATTTTTCTTTTTTTTAGATCTACGTGTCGAAGAAGTGGGGTTTCACCAAGTACGAACGTGAGCGCTACGAGGAACTGCGCGACGATAATCGCTTCGAACAAGATGGTTGCAATGTCAAATACCGACCAGAGCACGGACCAATGGCTGCCTGGGAGAAGGCTCAGCGTGATGTTTATGCTTAAAAAGTCAACTTTGGGTTTTCAATAAATAAATGCACTGGTTAATTTTCCAGACAGCATTCATTATTTTGTAAAATGCGTCATAATATAGATATTATTATATGCAATGAAATATCTGCTCATCTCCACTCTCCTCAATTTGATTATAACTTCACGATCTGTGATCATTGTGGTGATTCAGCTTCCCATCAGCCCCAATCTCGGTTTCCCAGTTAGCATTTTAAGAGAAAGCGCATTCAGATCTGGAAATGAGGTCTGCTCCAAAGCGAATATATTTCTAAATATAAGAAGAAACCGCATCACCGATATCTGATGGAAATTCAGGATCTTATAATTTATCCACAGCTGGCACTTCCAATTCCTTCGATTGAAAACTAGACTAGAAATTATAGAGCTCGACTAGTAGTTTTACCTAATCCAAGTCTGAATTTATGTCGTATGGGAAGAACTTGGCAAGTTTTTTCTTGACCTTATGAAATGCTTTCCATTCGGAGGAAATCCAATATCTGCTGTAACTAAAAAATGTGACGTTTATTCGATTGCGAAGAAATTTATCAATAAAATAGAGAACACTTCTTCATAATACGATTGAGTGCCGTGGGCAATATGTATTCCGGAACATTGGCAAGATGTTAATGCACCCTAAAGTGCGAGTTGGTTTGTCATGACGCAACGCCTACCCTTGAGCATCTCACATTTGAGAATCTCGGCCTTGATCTCAGGTATCTGCGTACCGTGCACAGCGACACAGGTAGCGACAACTTTTTCTGAATTAGGGTCCACAATATAAGGCATTTTAAGAGTAATGAGCTGAAACTGCCAACTTCTCTTAGGCGTAATTTTAACTTCGATTTTTAATTCCATCTAAACAATGTCTGAAATTTTAATTGAAATAAGAATAATAACTAAGATTTCGCTTCCAAGTTCGTCCGGTCGGAAAAGAATTAAATCGAATGATAAAATCTAAAATAAATATTTTAGAGTTTTCCAGAAACTTTTCTTACCATAATGTGAACTTGGAAATTAATTTTAAAATTAAAATATATTATGGCGTTGCATTAATCATTAGAAGTCTGATGTTTGTTGTTGTTGTTTACTTGATCCCGTGAATCGCAACAGCAACAGTTTGTATTCATAACATTGTATTAATTCTGTTCAATTATAAATTACGTTATGCATCATCACGAGGGATTCCCAGCTCGGCATTGCTCCACTCCTGCGGATTTGGGTAGTCGAACTCTCCCTGGAAATAGAAAAATACCGGTTAATTTCGGTGAATACAATTATAAATACGGGGAAGTGCTGGCACTTACTGTTATGTGATCAGGCTCATGCCAAAGGTGCCAAATTACCCACCACCACATCGCTGCCCCAACGCCAACGGACACAATTCTAGTTGCCTTTGAGTGAGGCGGAGGAGCACTTCGGTACGAGACACTAAATAAAAACGTTATGTAATATAACAAAAGCAAAACGATATTATTGGAACATTCGATGTATGCATGAATAATGCCTTCTACTTACACATGACTTTGTCTGCTTATTAGATTTGTGTTGCCATTTAGAGCTTGTATTGCTCTTGGTGTCATTAAAACCCTTCGGAGGGCTCTAATATTTCCAAACATTTTTCAGTGAAGTTGATTTAACAGAATGTTGATAGATGGCAGAAATAGAGATGGAAAATCAAACCGATAATTGTGCATTTTTCGCATAGCTAAGATTTCACTCGAGTGTTTCTAAAGGGAAATGTAGCGACTGGTGTTTTTCGATATGTTTATAAAATTGTCAGCAATTTTGTCGATCTTCGATGCGATCAAAAATAAAATTTTTACCAAGTTTAAGAAATTTCAGAATTAAACTGCATTAAAAGAAGAACATTATTAAATATATATAAATAAAAATAGGAAATGAATGAAGTGGAAGTGAAAAACCGTGGATGCGATGCCATGAAACCAAAAACAAATCGATACATCGATATATACGATACTGTCGATGGTTTCTCACATCACCAGCTTACACCCAAAAAAGTCGGTTTATTATTATATAGTATAGTATATCTAAATCATCAGGATGAGTGTCTTGGAATGGAAAAAAGTCAAACTCTTTGACTTAATCACTTTGCGCTCAATCAAAGCAGATAATGTAAATGCCGAAATAGCGGCTCGCTGCTTTAGCCTAGTCAAAGCTTCGAATGGAACAACGAGCACTTCGCTCGTGCTCTGTGACAAAAATGGATTTGTGCATGTTTTCTTTGATAATGATAAAACGCCTCTACGATTTGAATGTCACGAAATTAAGCAACCAATCAAATTGTGCGCACTGACAACGAACAATATGCTCACGATAGTGACTCAAAACGAGACAAATCGCTCGCTGGGCATATATATATACGATCTCAACCAGTTCAAAAAGAATGGATTTTCAAGCCTCGCAACCGCAATTTTGCCCACAACAAGTCGGGTCACATTTATGCAGGTCGCCCTCATTGGACCCGAGAGGACATATGCCTTAGGCATAGGGTTCGAGCGGGGTGACATTCTCCTCCATTTTGGTAAAATCAACCGAGATCTTTCGTCAAATATTTGTCAGCAGAGCATTGCAACAAGTGCCATAAATGGAATACAATTTAATACTTGCTATCAGCAGTCGGAGACGCAAACTTGTAATGTGTTCGTTATGTCCCTCGATGGAGTCTATAGTCTTGTTCTGAACGATAGAGCTTCAATTATCGCCACATATCCACTGGGCAGCGATAAGGATATGCATAACCAGCGTTGCACAATGTCGGAACCACTTGGCCCCAATTCGTTTTTCGTCGTTGGACGAGATGATGCCATTTACTGTTTTAGTCGGGATGGTCGTGGAGGCTGCTCCGTGATTGCTGGTCAAAAAGAATTTCTGTCGTGGATTGGCCATCATCTGGTCGTCGTGGTTAAGGCTCAATTTGGCTCCAGACTCATAGTTGTGGATGTGCACAACAAACTGATACTTTTCAACGAACGAATTTCGAATTTGCTTTGCATTCTCAATGCGACCAATGCTTATCATATTATCATTAAAAGCGAACAGTCAAATGATATTTCGACCTACCATCAGTACAAATTGCAACAGTATGATACTAATTATAAAGTTCGCCTCCTAATCGCTCAGTGTATGCACGATAAAGCACTGAGCATTTTGGAAGAAGAGGCAAGTGCCGCTGAAAGTGAAAATATCGTAAATGTTCGTTTGCAACACGGCAACAATTTATTGCAAAGAGGCAGATTGTCTGAGGCAGTGACCGAATATGCTCAGACCATTGGTGAAATAAAGCCATACAACATCATTTCGAAACTGTTAAGTCTCAGGCATAATGATCATCTAATGCAATACATGAATGAATTGTTGAAAAGTAAGAACGCCAGCATTGAGCACAAGAAACTGCTTGAATGTTGCGCCGATCGGGAAAAGCTCAGCTCGAAAATTGATGAGTTTTGGATTACTCGAAACGATTTCACTCACATTTGCGACTTTAGGAATATATCGCTTAGATCGCATAATATCTCCAGTTTGAAAAATGCCAGTGAATATTTGCAGGCGACGGATTTTCAGCAAAAGGACGAAGATGAAATTTATCAATTTTTCCAAGAATATGGTCGGGAACTTTTATCGCTGGATTCCCAAAAAGTTTTCGAAACGGCAGAATCACTGGTAAAAACGCATAAGATAAAAAACGTTCAGCGATTCTTAACTATTTTCTCCGATTACGGGGAGTTTTGTGCAAAGTTAATAGCTGAACTGATAGAAAATTCTTCCAGCTGTGATGAAAAGTTATCCTATTATTTGCTCACTCTTTACCTTGGTCTTTGGCGTGACAAAAAAATGTCATCGGAATTGATTCATGATTTTTTAAAGAAAACTTCGCTTAGTTCTCAAAAGATTGCAATAATATCCAAGGCTTATCAGTTTACCCCCGAAAATAGGAATCCGCATGCCGCTGGATATTCTGGAGTAATTACTGGCGATGAAACAAACTCAAAATGCATCGAGGAAGCAATTAAAAAGAATCCAAGTCTTGCGCCTGTGTTGACAACTGATCACCGGTCATTGCTCAATATTTTGCAAAAAGTATGCAATAACTCTGAAATCAAAATAATCGATATAAAACCATTTTTGATGGAAACATTTACGAAAAATGCAAATGATGCCAAAGCCGAGCAGCAGTTGAATAATGATCTCAAAAATGAAATAGATATCAATGCTGCATTAGTATCGCAATTCGAGTCGAATCCAATGGAGTTCCGCAACAGGTGCTGCGACATTTGCCGCCAACCGTTGCACATGCCCGCAGTGTATTTTCTATGTCAACATTCATTCCACAAAGATTGCCTCAGCTACAATTACAGCTCCAACAACGGCGATGATAATACGGCTTGTGTCTTGTGCGCCAAAAATACTGATAACTTTCTTTCGAATTCTGAAAATATGAACTTTAGTTCCAAGTCTGCCAACACAATCAAGACAATTTCAAATGAACTTGCTTCGGGGCTATTTAAGCTGAATGTTTCGGATGAATTTCGCTGGGCAAAAGCATCCCATGGAGCACGTAAATCAATGAATCCCTTTGATGATAACTATGATTCTAATTTCAATTGTTGTTAACTGTCATATTTATTTTGAATTATCAAATTGTGTATACTTTAAAACTTATTTGTATATATTGATATATCCATGTAAGCAGAAATATTATATTTTTTATAAATGTATAATGAAATAAAAATGTTTTTACGATGGCTGATTTAATTAATTGATTCGTACTACGACAAGATCCAAATTATAGCCCAATATATTCCGAACAAAGATGTGTTTGGCTTTAATTTAGGTAGTAGAGCTATAAAAGGTTGATTTAAACATATATTTAAGGAGTTTGGAAAACTTCCACAAACAATTTTTAGCTACACCCAGAAGGTAATTTACATATTTATATATTAAATAAAATTGGTTGAACATTACGGAAAGGTTTTGATAGTATTGCAATTACTCGTATACTGCTCTGTTAAACATTAATAATTACTTTAAGGAACTTTTTTGTGTGTTTTTCATTTCTACTTATTTGAGCATAAAGTGAATTTACAAATGCATTATAAATACAATCTAACCTATGACGAACTTGGATGAGAAAGAATTTTCACAATTTCTTGATTTTTGGGAATTGTCTTGCACTCATTTCGAAATTTTCGATAATATTGCAGACAAATTTAGGAAATTGCGAAGCTTCTCAATGCACGCAAATTCATCAGACGGTGGGTTTTTTCTCGTAGGTATGGTGATGGTGCCACACCCTCTATCTCCTCATCCATTAACAAAACATGTTTTCAGAAGATACCATGGAGTGTCTTGTCGGTTTTGATGAAATTCTTGAATCGCGGCGCTAAGGGAACTCAAGATATTGCGAATTCATTAACATCGTTTGACTTTGAAATGCTTCCACGTGGTGTGCCTCAACCAAAATAAGAAGAGTCCAAGTTATCTCATCCATCTCTTTAGTTGCACTAAATGTGTTATACTAAATATTTCAGTTATTGCTGCAAATAACTGTAATCTTTGTCAAAATACCACAATCTACCCTATGTAGAGCTGCGAAGTATTAGACATAAATCCAACAGTTATATAATGTTGAACCCTGTTGACATAAATAAATAATTTATATAGTATTTACTATTATTCATTTAACTTTTATTATTGTTCTTAAGTTTAACAATTATACTTTAATTTAATGCGTTTACTGTTAATTTTATGAATCCTAAATATATTTTATATAAGAACATAAATTTCATTTAATTTAATCAAGAGTTTAAGAGGCAATATGAAAGCCCAATTAATATTTATTTCAAGCACTACTCATTTGATTATCTAATATGAGCTTTGACATCCCTACTAATCGAAAGCTTTGAGATGTGTCTCTGAAAATGCGCGCGCAAAAGCTCGTCATATTGTAGGGACAGAAAAGAATCGGAACACTCGCCAAATACCCTTTTCATCGTTGCTTAATAAATAATAATAAATAATTTGATGTAATAATAACGTGAATTATTACAGTATTATATTGTAATTGGTATTTATTATATTTGCCACAAAAGTTAGGTTATTCAGCTTGCTTTATTTGTAAAATACATATGTGGACATATGCCATGTTAACCTTATGCGAGCCTGTCGGTTGGCGATTGTAGACTTTTACTTGCACTGTGATATCACAGGGTATAAAAACAATTTGAGTACAGAAGCGAAGCGAAACTTGGTGGTTTATTATCAGTGCGCGAACCTAAAAAATTAGAAAATTATTCTGTTAATATTACAGTCTTGTTTAAGTATTAACTAAGGAATAAGTGAAAGTTTTCACTTAACTCTACTGTGAAAACAACAACAACAGCAAGTCAAGTATGTATATTAAAATGTATACTAAAATTTGAAAGTACTGCATTCACCATATATAATGTGATGTTAAATATATTCAAAAATATAATAAAATGAATATTTTTATATTCTGATACATTTCCAAAATGAACAACATTTTTGCAAAGATTACGGACATGAGCCTATTGATTTTACACAACTTATGTAGTTTTGCAGTGCGCAGAATCAGAATTTAGACCTGCCCCTACATTAATTATAATAGTAACGTAAACATTAACGTTAACTTTCGCAATAATAATAAATCTCCGCCACAAAAGCGCCATAAAATAAGTTGATGTATGTGCACAGTGTATTATTATTTGTATTTGGGTTTTCCTACATTATTTGTTCAATACCATAACTATTGCACATTTTCCCAACCAATAAATTGGCATTTCAGTTTTCTCATCTTTTAGTTTCCAAAATGTTCAACTCTTAACGAAGAAGAACAGTTGTGCAAATGCATAAATACATCTTACAGTTTATATGTTATATATGCATTTATTTGTCCTTCACTGTCTATATTATGGAGCTTGGGGACTATAGGAGACTTGATGCTTGAAATTTTAATTTAATGTAGGCTCTTGTATACAAAATCTAGTAAAATTGCATTCTATTTCTGCACCTTGTTTCTTTCAAGGAATATCTGTATAATAATTTAATCTCGATTTGTTTAACGTGAAGATTCCGTGACTCCTGCAGAATCAGAGTCAGTACAGCCAGTCTGATCCTATGCAACATAGACTTTTTAATTTTGAATTCATTTATAATTTATTTAAGCAATAAACTTTTTTTTTTGCTGTTCAAAATGGTTAGAAAGGCGTGCTCCAATTTGCAAGATCGTAAAATATCTTGGGATATTTGTTTGAAATAAAATGGCGCTCACTTTTGATCGAACAGTCGAATTGGAATTTATATGATTTATATGTGGTATAAAAGGATAAATGGAATGGAAAGTCTTTCTTTAATAAATTGTGGGATAGAGTTGTGTGACGATGTCATGGCTATATATGAACTGAAAATTAATTGAACATTGAATTGAATTGGGAGATTATGATCAAGATTTGATGTATATACTATTAACACTATTTATTTAAACTGATTATTCATTAGTGGCAACTATCTTAATTAATAAGCATCAGCATGTGGGACTGACAAAGCAAAAAAATCAATAAATGTAAAAACACTCAAGGTCTTCACACACACCTTGGATGGTTCTGCTCCTGGTTTCTTGTTCAGTAAATCAGACAGCCAAGTCTTCTGCCACACCCTCCTACTGATTTCTTGGCATCTGATAGTTTATCGCTTCCTTTCTACTTGACGGGTATAATGTGAAAACAGTATGGTCTGACTTGACCTTATCTGCGACTTGACCTTACTTGCATAGTCTGACGGCATATATATAATTCTGTCATGCTTCCAATTACATTGCTTTAAAAGCATCTGTTTTTTCAGCAGTCTAGGTAATTTTACAGGTGTTTTTTTCTGAGTGAGTTCCCAGTACACATCACTTTCCTTCAATTTCTATACTTAAGAGCAGTTTGTTCATACCAAGCATTATTTTTTTTGCTGCTGATGTTTGATTGAATAAAAATAACATTTGCCTGTATTTGATGGGAAAGTGCTGCTTGGCTTTGCTCAGTACCTTTCTTATGGGATCGTTTTAATCAAAATGAAAAACTTTTAACAAATAATTGAGCGATCCTTAATTTGTTGTAAAAAAATTCCAAAAGCTTGTGCTAGTTTACCTTCTGAGGCCCAAAAATTAGACTCTACGTAGTTCATCTATAAGCCAGTCAGTCTGCACCAACTGTGTAAGAAATTAAATTATTGTTTATTGCAGTTTTATTAATTTAAAGTCGATTAACTAGGATCTGTTAATGTGCATAGTTTTTGATCGCAAATGTGGATCCTTTTCTATATTTGATGGTTAGCTTTAATGATTTAGGTATATTTAGATGTGATACAGGATATCGACAGACAATAACAATTGAATTGAATTATGATTATAAGCAATAATAATTCAACAATTTGACATGTATATATTTTTATATTTTCAGAATGCCGGAAGAGCCCACTGAAGAAGCACCTGGTCCCCAGGTTCCGAAGACGGAACTGGAGGAGTTGCAGATAAAAGCACAGGGGACAGCAGATGAGGTAAATATTCTCGGACTATTGTTATTAACGTCTCTTTTCGGATTCCCGTTTGATTCCCTTTTTGACAGTGAGTTGCAATTAAATTAGATTACACTAGATTGAAATATAATTACCTAAAACTAAACACAGTTCAAAAATAATAAATTAATATTTAATTATAATAAATTTAATTGTGACATGCCAGTCAGATTAAAGATGACTTTTTGAGTTCAAGCTGGAAGGTAAAACGGAAATCTAATAGGGTGGTAAAAGTACAGATATTAACAGAATCCAATTACTTAGTGTAGTCTGATAACGAATTGACGTACAGGGAACTAGCATATTAGCTAAGTAGACATCATGGTATACAATAGGAAAACAACAAAAATTTTATTGATTTTATTTAATTTCAATTTACTAACTGTAATTTTAATCTTTAATTTCAGTCGTTGGAAAGCACTCGCCGCATGCTTGCTCTCTGTGAAGAGGTAAGATTGGATTTATATAAAATAGTATAGACATTTGTCACCTAGTACTCTAAGATTTAAGTAAGTATTAGCTTAATCTCAGACAAACTTATGTTCATGTCCGATGGTTACATTATGCTATTCATTAATGCCACTTATAACACTATGCATGCGTTCAAAATTCTTAGAAATAGTGTAATGTTTTGTAAATGTCTACAGGTGAAGGAAGGACATTTTAAACAATAACATTAATTATCGCACGTGAACATTGCAATCGGACATAACCGACTGCGTAATACTCTGATACTAGGGCAATACAAACTCAACAGAGACAAATATACCTTTTTTTGTGGAAATGTTGTTTGAGTTGCGGGCGTGGTTAGGCCATGGCTCGATCTTCGAAAGTTTATTTTTTGTTAATCTTGGAAATTGTTTCATGTTCACATTCCAAGTTTGTCACCTTACCTCTTAAATTGTGGAAGATATTGGATTTCATGATTTTCGGGCTCGAGCGCTTTTTCGGTTGAAGCAGCAGCAGCAAGGAACCTCATATCTTAATAAATTTTTTACATATTTGAATTTGGCGCCCTTCGCCCTGTTAGTTGTAATAACATATGCATACTATGTTAAGTGCAGTTTGCCAGCGTTAGCAGCGCTTCCTTTGTATAGCAATAAAGGGAGTTCGCTGATCAAAAAGCTGATAGCGCAAACAGTTTGACCTGAGTTGAGTCTAAAGATAAAGCCCATTTTACAGATCGACGAAAAATTCGAAAAAATGCAACCGAAATTGCAATATATTTTATTTGTGAAACATAAATTCTCTATTGAGAGGCAAAACCTAAAAATTTTCTTGCCTTTACGGCGTTTGTAAGTACACTTTTTTAAAGATTAAAATCATAATTTACCGTTTCCATTTCGATGCACTTGCCGCTCTTATGGTGGTTTGTCGATAACCACCGTCATTATGCGGACACCGTCAAACAGCTGTTCACAGAATAAACACAGGCAACAATGAGTAAACATTGTGGATTTTAGTTGCGGAGTCTCTAAACCAGCCGTCAATATTCCACAATATTTCACGACCTGTTTGACACCATTTTTTGTTATATGGAGTTTTCTGTTATCGATAACTTTTCTTTTTATCTGTAAACTGGGCTTAAACTATAAAGATAAGTTTATAGCGAGGGACGGTATAGAGATAGGTCGACATCAAATATTGTGTAAATAATCTGATTAAGCAAGGCAAATATCCAAATGTTTTATCGTTTATTAGTTAATAAGAACTTAATTGATCTTTAGAAGCAAAACGTAAAGCAAAATAGTGTCGATTGCGCTTCTTAAAAATTGGCATTAGTTGTTTGGAAAGCTAAATCATATAATACTTACAGTTAGTCATTGCCACATTATCATTATACATGAGTGTACATTTTTTTGGTACAATCAAGTTTAGAATTTCTATACACTGAACCCATTGAGTAACAAGAGTATAATGGTTTTGTGCAAAAATGTACGATATGAAATATATATATATTCTTGTTTAGGATAAACAGCCGAGTCAATATAGCCATGTCCGGCTCTCCGTCTCAGAAACTATAAATAGATTTAAATAGTTTCTCGTATATCACACGCAGGTCAAGTTTGCTTCATTTATATCATTTCATATCGATAACTGCCTCCATTTCACGAATATCGATGCATTTCGATTTCCGATATATAGATTAAAGGCAGATGCTTCTAACACTAAGCAGACAATACGATGTCACACGCGAAAGTGCGCATACTTGTTTTTTCCACTGTTTCCAGAAAATCGATAAATGTTACTTTGAAAGATTTTAGGAGCTAGATACAATATATGTATTAATAATATAATAATTACGCCAAGTACTACTAGGACTTGTAGACCGAAGATGTGGATTGGGAAGAAATTAGACATGAATAAATCACAAAGGTTGGAAATGTTCCATTCCTTCTGTAATAGTTAAAGATCTTGCAGTTTTTTCTTCTACCAAGCCGAGCTTTAAGCTTTATTTGTTCACATGTATTAATGCGCCTTCATTAAGCATTGGCAGAAAGAATCTAACGGCTCTTTCATCATTCATGTCTTCTCAGTCAGTCGTACTCCTATTCATTGCTCTTCACATCTCTTGAAATTTCTTAAAACTTATTTTATTTGAAGTCTAATAGCGAAGGTAATTCCTCCAACATTTTTAATAAAATTTGACTATAGCTTTAAAGTTATAGGAGATACGCCTTTTATGGATTTGCGTTGATTGATTTTATTGATTTAACAGACGAATTTTAAGTCTATAGTTTTCAGCTAAGAAGAAGCAAGTCTAAACCTAAGTCTTTACATGATGGTCGCATGTACGAACACGCCGAACTCAGAGACTATAAAAACTGAAGATTTATAACTATCGTATATTTTTGGCAGATCCATTTGTTTTATTTGATTGAAAACTAACTCCGTTTTATAGATATGTATGAAAATCGATTAACGATAAGGAAAAACGCCCCAATACATTGACTTTTTCAATTGTATTAATTTCAATACTTCTGCATAAACACAACTGGAAATCATATATTAGGTTTTTATTGAGTTCAAGATTAGCAAACTATGGTTTTTTCACCATTTTCGACGAGGGCTTCCATCGTTTTATTAATTTTCAGCCAAAAATTTCGAAAAATACTGTGGTTCTTGAAACAACCCTTTGTTTATTATTGTTTATTCTTGATAGTTTAAATTTATATTTACTGCCTTAAGCATAGATGTCGCTAAATCAGAGTCCCCCTCAAAAGAGAGTGGAAAAAAGAACAAACGTAAAAAATAATCATTTTTTTTAACGTTGGGAATTAATATTAAAGTAATATTATATCCCAAAATAAATAATTTTGTCAATTAAAAAATCGCACAAATAATTTAATGGTACATTTTGAACACTTCAAAACTTGAATATGAATATATTCATAGTGGGATAGTAAAATAAGAATAAATATATATTATATATAAAAGAAAGTGTCCGAAATAGATTTCTTGAGTCACTGTGATTTCGAGGGATTTTTAGATTTTCTTGAACTTTTCTTAAACTAACAAAATCATACATTTATAAATCTTCGCCGACAAAAAATGATTACATAAACATTTACACTTTAAGACTGCCGTAAACAAAATTATAATACCCTCTCCAAGAGGAAACTAAAACCAATTGGCTGACCAGCATAAATATAATTTGTTTTTTGGTTCTTGAAAAATTTCTATTCAAATATACATTTTGATGATTTAATGTACAATTAATTTTTGTTTTCATCAAACTTACTTAATTTTATATAAGTAATTGAAACTGAGATATATATATACTTATTCCAACATACAAATTATTAATTAAATATATACGTTAACAATATTAACACTTATCTATACACTTTTACAAACTATTTACATTGCATACATTGCTGCACACCAGAGCAAGGAGGCAGGAATACGTACACTTGTAGCCCTTGATGATCAAGGAGGTGAGTCCACTACTAACACAACAATATATCACATATTTATAGGGTATATATTACAGATAATAAAACTCATATTTTGCCAACATAATATGTATATCCAGATTTACAGCACTACATAATATAACGCACAACAATATTATAATACACATGCATATGCGAAATATGCATTTACATCAGTTTTTATAAAACCAATCGGACGAACAATATCGAAATTGGATCCGTATTCGAGAGTTCCCAAGTGCCAAGGCTTGGTTGCTCAATGATCGGTTAGTCACACCAAGTCCAACTAATTGCCGGCAACGCAAAACAACAGAAAGGCATGGAAAACAGTTACACGAAAAAAATCAAAAAGTCTACCGAATCCGTTAACATTCTTTAAAGGCACACCGTTTTTTCTTTTTTGCCTTTGGTACAGATGCAAGAGCTTATTATCGTTCCAACAAATGAAGAACACTTTTTACATCACAAGTTGGAAAACATTCGCACGACTATTAACACTTCGCCCATATAAACTTGATAACACATTTTTCATTAAGGCAGGGGTGAATCGTCTGCCAATAAAAAAGTATCTTATAACGGTTCCCCCCGTTTTTCGACCTATTTTATATAATATTTTTGTGCATGAAACTAGAATGGATTGTCAATCGGCAACCGACAGTGCAAATCGTCAGTCTGGTTAAATAAAAAGGAATTACTTGATTTCATTAAATTTGAAACCAAAAATCGATCAAAAATCGAATTTCAGTTTTAATAATCGAAGGCAGGTCGACGATTATATTCGATTATATTCTCCTGCAGATCTGAGCGCACTTTCTGTTGGTAATTTTTTCCGATTATGACACAGTTGGGTATAAATACTGGTCAATCAATTTCCGGATTGGATTTTAATTATACTCTCTTACGACAACTAACAACTTTCAATATTGGTTTGCTCGGTCAGTTAGTTTAATAACCAGTTGATCGGATAAGGCTACCTTCTATCAAGCTTAACCTCTACAACCTTCGTCCAGCCTTTGTCTAGCCTTGTTTAGCTTGGAGACATCGATATAAGAACAATTGGACGCCTTGAGTACATTCTCTTATAGAAAAAATCAATTCTTATTCGGTTTAATTAAAAACTTACGTGATTTTCGATAAAACTATGAAAACAGCGATCGATCGCAGGAAGATCGATATTTTGAATGACATTTCATTTTTTTTTGTCGACAGTAGAACCTGTCGTACAAAAGTTATCTATCCACTTTGAGCAATCATTTTTCTAAAAAAAATATTATGACGAATATGATAGAAAAGTGAAGACCATGATTTTAATACTCACGAAATATTGCTCGTCTTGCATAGCTCCCTGCTTTTTGACTCGATTAGGCGTTGGTAGCGAGGCCGTTTGTGGAACCTAAAAACACAAAGGTCTGCTGAGAGCCAAAAGATTAATTATTATGTTTTCTCGACTCTAAAGCCTCTCTCATTTCTTGACGATTTAAATAATTGAATATATTTTTCGCTCACTATTCACATTTCGATGCACTTGCCGCAGTTTTGCTTATAGTTTTGGGGTGGTTTGCCGATAGCCGCCGGTAAAATATATCGATTTGGTTCTTTGAGGAGCTATTCACAATCCACACAAGTTAAAATTGTGGATATCAATTTTGCTGTCTCAAGACGAAAAAACCAACTCGAAAATGTTGCGACGAGCGGGAATACGAGTTAAATGTGATCAATGAATGAAGACCGTGCGAGCAAATTAGAAAATTATAGTGTCTAGAGCGGTTGTCCGCAGAAAAGGGAACGGATAAAACGTAAATTCGTGCTCGGAATTTCCTAATGTTTAGAGTTTGCACGTGCCCATTTCCACACGTTCTCTCATTACTCATATTATGTGACTCACTTGAGGTATATGAAGGGATCTGCTGATCTTTAGTAATAACATTGCATCCTTGATTGCGCATTTTAACGCTTGGAAAACTCTGAAATAATCAGAGACTCTTCAGTAATAATAAAATTATTTAATAACTGCTCAGAGCAGATTTCACCAGTTTTACCAGTTATCTTCGAATCTCAGCTGGGTATTGGTGTCCCCCATATCTTTTTCTCACTCGAGGGGATGGAAACTTGCTAGGGAGTTGTAAGATAATCTAAAGGAACTTCATTAAAGTGGCCAAAGTTTTATGGCTTCTGCATTTCCGCGTCCCAAATTCGCGTTGTTGAAAGAATTGCAGCAGATTTTCCTATAAGTTCAAGAGAAAGGATGTGTTGGCTGCAGGGCATCGCCTGGAGTTCTGGATTTGTCACCGGACAGAAATACTTTATATAGAAGAATCGATGGAGTGATAGCCGAATATATCCATCAGACTCATTGTTTGATAATCTTTTGTTTTTCAATGTATGCTTTTGGCCTTACTAGGATGCTCTAATATTACCCAAAATCCGGACGGATGTAATCGTCTGCATAATACTCGAATAGCTGCGAAGTACCTATTTAGAGCAAGAGTAATGAGTGGAGCTGAAGAGGGTTGTCATTAACCTCCATCCCGCTCAAATTTTATTAATCTTTGAAGGAATTTACCAATAATTTACTTGACAAATTTTTGAAATCTAAGTCTAAGACTTAGGGAAAATGGGGAGGAATTCAGGAGGAAGCCCAACTTCCAAGTTTGAATACTGTAGTTCTCAAAGAGGTTAAATTGGCTTACGCTTCGAGGTACAGCTTCGATAGCCTCCCGAATAAAGTTATGGTTATACAAACATTGAACAACACCAATATACTTCTCTACCTCCGGTATCAGAGTATAACAATTTTAAATCGAACATTTACCCAAACTAAAATACGAACTAGAAATATGAACATTATTGAGAGATTCTCGCACTATGGTACTAATTTTTAAATAAACGTATTTCTATTTAGAGCGCGGAAGTTGGGATGCGAAGCATTGTTATGTTGGACGAGCAAGGAGGTAAGACATATATAGTAAAGGAAATAGAGAATTTGACACAAGTGATTCAATGTAGATAATAATTTATACAATTTAAGGACACAGTCTAAAAACCACCATGTTACCAGCTCTACTTTTATCATTGAGTTTATTTTACTTAACTTAATGAAGATCTCAATTGCCGGACGAGTGGAATTGACTTATTTGCATCATACGAAGGGATTGGAAAGGAATTGCAATTCATGAGCGGATATGAAAGTCTTAAACTGACAACCGAATTGAATATATATATAAAATTAATAAGAAGTCTGCCTGTTTAGTCTATCTCCTCCAACTACTCTTGTCCTATGCATAAGAAACCCAAATATAAGCTTTCAAATCATCGCAAGGGAGAAGAAGAAGAAGAAAACCCTAGCTATTTTTCAGGCATTTGGTATATGTTGCTATGTTGCTACAAAAATTTCAAAAGTGAGATCCTTTGCTTTTTCGTATTTATCCTTTGTAAAATAATTATCCCCGAAGCCATGGCTACTCTTAGTTGCATGAAAAGATCTACTTTCCCCGCGTTTCCTTCTTAAGACAACTTACATGGCAGGCAGTTATGGATGAGTCTCTGAGAGAATAGAATAGTTAGAGTAGACTATGGCAACAAATTAGTAAGCGTTAGCCCATTTATAGAGTTATCATGCACTTCAACTTAATGCGCTGCTTGATCTCTTCCTCAGCCACCCCAGGGTCTGTCGGGTTTTTGCTTGCTATCGCTGCCTTTTGGCCAAAACGAACTCTCAACAGCGAGATCGATTTGCTGACGAAAGTGCGCTGTTTGCTTCTCGATAACCTTGTGTTTCGTTGCATTTCAGAACCGTCCACGTCTGTGGAAGAAGATCCTTCTTCTGCCCACTTATCGTCCTCTTCGTCTTAGAGATGTCATCTTCAACGGTTATCATTTTCGGAACGTCTATCGTCAGGCACTCTTTTGAGTGAACTGGGTTGATATGGATGGCCCTTCTTCATCTCTATGATAAAGGTGGGCTCCATTTCGAGAAGCTCTTCCTTCGTGAGATATGTAAGGAAATATTCGGTCGCCATATTCGCCACAATAACAGATTTAATGATACAGGTATACAGCAATTGCCCAATCGGCTGCTATCATCGGCCGAGTACTTGATTACTTGGCGGGGACCATTACCCCATCCATCCGTAAAATGGTTGCACTGCACGCCAATTGTGGTCTGAACGCCTTTGTACCCTTGATATTGCTTTGTCTGCAATGAAAACCCTTTTCAGGTCCCTCTTCATTCTGAGGTAGGGAAGATTATGTTACATTATGTTTAAGCTACGATAAGGCATCGGCTAATCGAGGTTGTCCACGTATTGATATGCTTTGTATAAATACAGTCGCTAAATCCATGACTGCAAACTAGTCCTTCAGCACGGGTTCTGACTTAGGAGGATGAATTGGAAATTTAGCCTAAGTAGGTGAACATTACTAATTTACTTGTATTCTCGAAATAAGATCTGGTGCGAGACCTCTATACTGGAGATCATTAGATAACTTAACTTAGAATCCTTGAGTTAACTGTGAAACTTAGTAGTTAATATTATTTACTTAAATAGATCCCACTTGATTAATACTAATGATCACAGGCCCCAGGAAGCTGCTGTGATAGTCAATCACAAATACTCTGTGCCCAGATTACATGATTACTTGGACATGTGTGTGAAAGGGAAAGATCTTGCAGACCTTCCGTAAGGGCGCAGTCGATTTGTGTCAGAATACTGCATTGCACTCTGTTTCGTAGTATTCTATTTACCGCTTTTAGTTTATTTGATTCGTGGGGCGAACCTATAACCCTATTGGTTGCGTCTATTCTCTTCTTTCTCCCTTTCATCCAACCTTACCGGAATTTTAAGAAAGTGTTATCGTGTCCAAAAGCAACTAAACTAAACAAACTTTAAATATTCAACTCTCTCTACCGGAAAACGTATCAACTTGCTAAAACTGTAATTTTCCTGTCGAGGGCTAACATAATTTTGTAATACAATGATAACGATAATTTCATATCATTATTAGTTTTCTTTGCCTTTCTCAAAGTTAAGAGTTATTAATTTAACGGCAAATTTCACTTTAGCAAAGAATTTTAATTGGCTAAAATCGAATTAAGTTCGCAGCAAATAATTGAAGAAGTGACACAACGAATTGACCGAGACCCAATATAGATCTCAAGGCCATTGTCTGTAAATTAAGTCCATTCAATATTGGAAATTCACAATTGCAGGTTATGAATTTGGATTCAACTACTTTATATCCTGGAAATCCAAATTTATGGAACATCGGGAACAGCTTTGCCTCCATAAAGTATGCATATTATTGATAGGGACGAATAGCTGAATCGAGTATGCTGTTCGACTGTCTGTCGACACAAAACGTATTTTGATAATTTTGCCCTTTAAATTTGTAACGCATTTTTAAATTTTAAATACACAATTATTTGAATTGACAGTTTACATATATATATCTTGACATAATATTGCAGATAATCAAAATGCTATCAAGATCGGTTGATAATTCCGGATGTTCGTAATATCGTTTATTCACAAGTACCCCTGTACTTGTTCATTTTCTTCAACTATTTTCATTGTGGATTATTTGAGTCTAACTTTAAGCATTTACATCAATCATTGCAGGATCCTAGTAACCTAGCTTCCAAGTTTTAACATTTTATCCTTGCCATCGAATTCTTCCCAATTTTAAACTTTACTTGACGCCAACATAAGCGAATATGTACTCTATATATTTCAAGATCTACAATAGACTTTTGAACTATATAAAATTGTTATTATGTAGTTGCGCAATTGTTAGAAAGACATCTCCCAGCACATACAGTCTGACAGACTATCTCCCGTGTTGATCTCAAGGAAAACCCACTTTTGATCAAATCTTTTATAAAAAATAAGAATGTGCCGCAAAAAATGATTTGTGTGTTCTTGTGCAAACAAATTCCAAGAATATTCAGATTTTTTGATAATCGTTAAATTGAGCCGCCTTTAGAGACTAATATATAATATATATAACTCAAAGAATGGTGAAAACCTATGTCTTCCTACCTGCAGAATGGCTTTTTCCTCACGTTTTCAGCTGATAATATATTATGAAACTGCGTCTTCATTGGTGTATCAGTAAATAGACAACAAACAAGTTTAATGTTAACCATTTGATCGAGATTTATATATATTACATTTTAAATTTGTCATCTATGATTTTAGAGCAACTTGATCGAATTGAAGAAGGAATGGATCAAATCAACGCAGATATGAGGGAAGCTGAAAAAAACTTGAGTGGAATGGAAAAATGTTGCGGAATTTGTGTACTACCCTGCAATAAGTAAATATAAACAAATTATTCAGCTTAAAATGTCATTAACAATTAAATAACCCCATTATTTACTTTTTTAAAGATAAATTAGAATGGATCCAGAACTTTACCAATTATTTCAGCTTTTTTCAACATATTTTTATTATTTTTGAACTGTTTTCAAATTTGCGATCAATTTCTATTTCGTTGACTTAATTTTTGATTAGTTTGATGTAGTCGTCAGGATACTAAAGAGATCCCAGTAATTAAATTAAACTTTAAATCAAAACTTGTATTTCTAACTTTTCAGGAGCCAATCGTTTAAAGAGGACGATGGCACATGGAAAGGCAATGATGATGGGAAAGTTGTTAACAACCAACCACAAAGGGTTATGGATGATAGAAATGGAATGATGGCCCAGGCTGGATATATTGGCAGGTAATACCGTTGAAGTCGTATGCTTTAGAGGTAACAATTTTAGGGAGACTTTAGACAGACAGTTCTGTAGGATCTATAGCGTCAATGTAAGCCTTTATAGGTACCTTTAGACAGAGGGAAAGAAGCTTAGAATTATGTACTTACTTTAGTCACTTTAGAATTAAATAGTTCTAAGTTATTTGCTATGTGAACGGCTAGCTGAAGGAGCAAGTCCTTAAGGAAGTGACGTAACATTATAAACCTGACGCTGGTGGGGATTTCAACATGCCGATTTGCACCGTGCTATTTAATTCAGAAATGGTCTATTTGCCCACTGCAGTTAGGAAAACTTTGTCTGTCGGATGACAATCAAGTATTATTGGAGTTGATAAAACCTGCGTTACTTCGGCTTCAGGTGCAATGCAAGTTTTTATAACGCTATAAGCTATATATATCGAATAGTCAAATAGTCTAGAAAACAGTGTTATTAGAGAGACATGAACTCTGGACGTGCCTGTTGTGCTTTATTTTAGCTTTGTAGTTAGCTACCATTATCTGGGTAATCACTCAAGCGATGGATCTCAGACAAATTTTTAAGATCAGTGTGCAATTTGATTTAAGTGAAGAAAATTCAGAGCATGTTAAGGAAAACCGGGATAATATGTTTAAGAATGTAATTTAATTAACTAACATTTATTTGTATGTATTTTTAAACTAATTATCATATATAATTCTATATCATATTGTACTATTTTCAGAATTACAAATGATGCAAGAGAGGATGAAATGGAAGAAAATATGGGTCAAGTTAATACCATGATAGGTAATCTTCGAAATATGGCATTGGACATGGGATCAGAGCTGGAAAATCAAAATCGTCAAATAGACCGAATTAATCGCAAGGTATTTAACGCTTCAAGGATATATTCATTTTTTTTTGTGATAATTTGGATATAGTGCTACCATTTCTCAATCGGGTATGGAGTAAAATAACTGCCCCAGACAGAGTGATCATCATTCCACATTAATTTAGGAATTTTGACACGGATAAACCTTGGTCTTATATAAGATGTTAATGGCTGTCTTGAATAGTCATCTAAATGAAGGCAGTATCTAAACGAAGCAGGCCTAGTCCTGTTGTCAATGCTGTAACAAAGTGCCTGAATACATTTCATCCTATATCTGAACAATTTAGAGATAGAAGGGACTTTTAGATTAAGCCATGTCCTTCCGTTTATCTGCTATCAGAAATTCTATATATAAATGAAATATATTCACACATTTTAAAAACTTTTTGAAATAAAGAAAACTGTACGACTTTGGATGGCAAACGTATAAGATATTCAAATAAATTGTACATAGTGAAGAAGGGAAGTTGGGTTTATTTGATGTTCTGCAAATTATGTTAAAATATCTTCCAATATCCAATGCTTAATAAAATTGTAATCAATTATAATTTTCTTTTCTTTCTAGGGCGAGTCAAATGAAGCAAGAATAGCAGTAGCAAATCAGAGAGCCCACCAGCTTTTAAAATAAAGCGATCTTAAGACGATAACATGTACATACAACAATTTTGAAGCGTATTTCGGGTTTTTCATAAATGTAATAGTTTCGTGTAATTATTTAGTGCTCCAACAGTTGTAAATATGAACAATTTAATTATGTACATACATAAATTTTTCTCTTTATAATACCGAGATCCTGCCCGTGTTTGGCAAGCTTTAAGTATCATCATCCATGCGAATTGTATGTGTGTATGTATGTACATTTGCCCACTCAAATGCTCACACTTTGACCATTCAACCACAAAATGTACATACATTCGTACATACATGCGCATACACTGATACACTCATAATTAACTCTTATACACTCATAATGAACTCTTATACACATGCACATACACAACACACACACAAACAATTGTTTAGTTAGCCAACACTAGTGTAGCAATCAGCTGTTCCCCATCCACAACTTCAAGCTGAACTTTCGCCTGTCTGTTCGACCAACGTAGCTAAATTCAGTATGTAAGCTTGAAATTTTCACTTATTTTCTTCAGTCCTGAGTACAATGTCAAACATAAATCTCCATTAAAATCAAAATACAAAGAAGAAAAAACCAAAGAGGTAAAGAGTCAGAGGATTCAGGCAGAGGATTCAGATGAAATGCCTATATATATTTGTGATAATAGCGCAAACATACCATAGGAATATTAGCAATGTCAGATTTGTTAAGTAGTTTCTCATTTATTACTGTCGAAATACTGAACTCGTCCATTACAATCGTTTCGAATTCGTTCATATCTTTTCGAAATCCTACACGACGAATCTGCAAAAAGTTCTTTAAATTTGGGAGCTGTTACTGATCTCAAGCAGGCTAGAATTTCATATATATGTACATACACAGTACATGCACACATACACACATACATATATATGAAGTGCTCAAATTTAGAATTTAGATTGAATATTAATATTTTAATAAATACAATAATCGTTTTTTTTAGTCAAATTTATTAATATTGTGCGTAACAAATACAAAAAGTCAACTTCGAATGTTAAACGAAAAAATGCTAACATGGAAACTTGCACACAAAATTTGTAGGAAAGTGTTTAACTAACGATGCAAAAAGGCTGTAAGGGTGTGAATGGAGGATTGTTCATTTCTGTAGTAAACATATTTCAAATATTATCCTATTTAATATTTATGTAGCTTATTTTTTAATCAATTTAATGTATAAATCACGTCTTTATTTATAATACGTACGCGATGATATTTGTAACATTTTTTGCTCACTCAAAAGTGTTATTAAAATCATCCAACGTATTATTCGATCTGTATGTCTTCTATATAAATATATTTATATTAACTTAATTAAAATAAATTATCGTTCTATCAAAAATTGTGCTTTAATAGAAGGTGTCCTAAATGGGGAAAACTGCGATTTCATATATGAAATTCACATGGATTTGTATAAATCAACAAACGATATAATCAGTTCTGTTCTCAATTACATATTCCCTACTAAAAAATAGTATAAATCCGATTGATGATCATTTACATCAAGAAAGTTGCTTTCGGGAGTAATCGACTCGGAAACAGGAGACAGGAAATAACGATCTTTGAAGAGGGTTCCTGGTAAACTGCTCTTCAAGTTTGGTATTAAAATTGCGGAGATATGATTTTTTTAATTTTTGAGAGTTTTGGGATCCTGGGAGGCGGAGTGGGCGTGGCTACCGGTAACATACTTTCCAAATTTTGGTGACTTCATCTTACACTTCCAGAATATGCGCATTTCAGATTTTTAGCACCAAAGTTCCTTAGAGCGGTCCTGGACTTGTTCTGAAAATGTACATAACGATCATTGTAGGATCTTCCCAGTAAGCTACCTTCTAAGTTTGGTGACTTTATCCCTAATGCCAAGCATGTATATATTTATATATATATATATTGACAAGCTGCAAGTAACTCGATTTGCGCAATATCAAAAAAATCCATATCGGTAACAAGCTATAGCAAATCACTGCAGGAGATGGCAAGCTCGTATGTGATCAGGAATCTCCCGAACACCTCTTTTATTCCTGTCCGGCATTTGCCAGGAAGAAGGTAAGCAACCTAAATAGATCCTTTCTAACCGATCTATTGCAGTTACAAGAATTAGAACCAACTAAGTTTGCGACATCCTGGTCTAAAAATCATGTAGGATGGCTCGGATGGGGCTGAGCTGAGGCGACCAGATAGGTCGCGGGTGTCACTCGAACCGTACCGACAGTCGGCATGACTGGGGGCCTGGACTTATAACTAGCTCAGTATCTAACGATGGACAACCCCGACACTGTTAGGCATCCTGCATAACGGATGTTCCCGCAACATCAGGTGCTCCCGCTGCAGGAACGAGCAGTCATCCGACGCAGGCCGCCGACTTATCGGAGGACGGCAAATTGGCGGAGGTTACGCTCTGTCCCGAAGACGGGGACATCCCAATGTCCTCACAGGAGCTGACGACGGAGCTGCAAGAGGACACAGCAGCAGCTGATGTCAATATGACGAGCAGCGGAAACGGGGGCAGCTCCAATCGCCGCGTCAGTTGGAGCCCCTTCTGGCCAAAGTAAACAGCCACCAAGATAAGGCAGCCTCGGCTGTCATTTGGCAAATAATAAATATAATATATTTTCATTTTTTTTGCAAAAAATATTGTCAGTTATAACGTCATCACATCATTATATCATTTCACATCATTTCGCAAGAGTTAGCATTAAAAATAAATTAGCAAGCTTTGAAAGTCATTAAATAATATAAGTTCATCAGTTATCACGTCAACTGAACTGACGATTATATGATATAGTTGTGCGATGATGATGGGTTGTTTTGCAATTGTCAATTGTCAGCATTGTCAAACTCGAACCAGGTGAGTTTGGAATATATAAGAAATAGTTTTGGATATGATACATCATCTTTCCAACGATGTACCTTATGGGGTCGGAGAAATTACTCATTTATTTATTTAATGGTATAGGACAGGCTTACTTCAAACAAAAACATAATTTAAGAATTTTTGTATTTTAGGAATTTTGTATTTATATTTATTTGTTTGTTAAGCATTCGTATTGAATGATTTTAAATATAAAAATATAAATAATAACAAATAAATATAACATAAAAATTTAGTATAAATATAAGTTTTGCTATAAAATAATTTCATTCTCGATATTTTAAATAATCTTTCACGACTCCAAAACATAAAAAATTAAAAAAAGAAACATTTTTTGAAGATAACTTTAAAGTTAATTTATAGTTTATATATTTGAAGATGTTTTTTTTAAATACATTAAAATATTCAATCGTGAAATTCTCTAATTCAAACTTAAAATAAACTTCTTAACTTAGTGGTACATCATATGCAGAATGTTTATTTGAACTACTTGAGGTGTACGTAGAATAATCGGAAGAGCTTTCCTTACTTTCGCTTGCGTTATTTGAAGCTTCCTCGGAGTGCTGCTGTAGATCGTTAATCTCTCTTATCTTCTGGTAATCTAAGGAGGTGGTTTTAACACTTGTTTGATTATTTATCGTGTCTGGTGGGAGTTCTGGTATCGTTGCCACAGAAACAGAGTCAATTTTGCTTTCCAGGCGTATGTTTACAGCAAATTGATTACTTTCAGATAGTTCTTCGTCTATGAGAGGTTCTGTGATGTTAGTTCCGTTAATGATATGGGGTTTTGCATCCGAATTAATATCATTGACTTTAGAAGATACGCTTACAATGCTAGGAGCCAATTCGATTGGCTTAACTGTTGCAGCTAAAGGCTGATAGTATGCGTTTTGTGGCACCTCAGCCTGCGCTGGCAGCATATATTGCGTTATTGAGGTTGGCTTTTTGTCTTTGAAAATTAAATGGTGGTGATGGTGATGAATGTGCAAATTTGGTGCTTTCGGAAATGCTGATTCCGAGTTCGCCACAAAGTATATCTTTTGGCCTGAAATTATGTTGCCAAAAGTCGTTTGACTACTTTCAGTTGGATAATGATGCAGCATAGCGGTAGTCGGTGGCGGGACGGGTGAGTTAGTTGGTTTTAATTGATAATAAATATCGCGTTCAAAGTTAAGAGGCTGTTCTGAAGAAATTGTCTGCAGAGGGCCATTATGCGTATCTCCAAAGTTAACAACACCAATATCTTTGACCTCTTCGGCTTGAAGTTTCTCCGGATCATGGGTTTCCGCGCCGTTTCTGTGGTGAGGCTTGTGCACAATTCTGGCGATGGACTGCTCTGCAATAAGCGAAGCTGCTTCTTCTGTGCATCTATTTGTTGGCGTTGCAGCCATTTCAGCAACGGACCACAGCACAATGAATGATAACGCCACTAACATTTTTTATATAAAGTGTTTTATCCAAACATGAAGAATGACTGAGGCGATACGTTTGCTTTCATGCCCATGCCTCTGCAGATTTACATATTTGCTTACCCTTACTTTGAATGCAGAAAGAAAGTAGAGAAAGTATGACGTCTGCGTATAGACTAAAAAATACCCTAGACTACAAGAAAAATGTAAGACTCAAATTAATGCACATGTAGGCAAATCAAAGAACACTAAACAGTTGCATAAATTATTTATTTTATTTTTTTTTTATTTTAGCAAATGAAAAATATGGCAACAGAAAATGTATATTTCATTAATTCAAAATGTTTATTTTATTAATCGATATTACAGGGTATTTACTATCAAACAATCAAACATTTTCATATATGACGACTTAATACCCTCGCCAATAATTTGAATATTATTAATATGATTTACTTTCAAAAATATATAATCAAATATAATAATATAACACAAAAAAAAAAATGTATATATATATATATATATATATATATATGTATATGTATATGTACATGTATATAATCAATAATTTATCATGTTTTCCATTTATACAAAGTTTGTAAATTACGCTTTGCAAAAAACTTAATCGAGTGCAAAAACATATTGGCTCAGAAGGGAAATAGGGTATTCAAAAAAAGTAAAAATAAATCCAGAAACGCCTTTTTTTGGCACGCCGAAAATGACATACTCTTGTAGACCGGAGTTAATATACAGACATATAAAGTTCAGTCCTGAGTTCAAAGTATTATTATGCGTTTATCGGTCGTAAGATAATTGTACTTATATGTTTTATTATCAGCTCGTTATGCTGATCAAGAAATTATATAGTTATATAGTCTGACATGTCTGCTTGAATGCGTTACAAGCTTCACGGCAAAATACAATACGCGTTACGAAGGTATACTAATAATTGTAATTAACCGGTTTTTTTTTTGAACAAACAATTTTTATGTGCCCGGGAGGGAGTTATATTTTTTGTGGGTTACTTTTGTTGTCGCACTTTGTAAATTTTTGTCAGTTCTGATTCATCCACCAATATACCCGTTCCAGTGAGAATTGTCTTTAGCAAGCCTGGTTTACTTAATTCATTTTGGAAATATCACTTTACATATGGATCATCATATATATACGCTAGCTGATGTCTCTACTTTTGCATCATTATACCCTGATGCTGAAGGTAGAATGAGTTGGCTTGTGCAATGTCCCTCAATCTACACAGTTCCGACCAAAAGATCGAATAAGTCTATATCTATCAACATTTTTAGGTTATGGTTACCAAACCTGGAAAGTAGATTAAAGGTAAACTCCTTTCAAGATTAGTAAGAAGAAGATTGTTTTAGAACTGGAAAGTCCAAAATTATAAGGTAATTTGTTGATAAATTTCTCTCATTATCGGATAAACATTTTCCGACCACGCCCTGCTAATCATTTCACATATTTTCAGCTTGTATTCGGAATTATATCAATTTTCATCAGATTTAATATTCTTAAGTAATACTACGTGTCAAAAATTAGTTTTTTTTTATCAATTCATAATAATGCAGTAATGCAACATGCGAAAATATTATAGCTATTGAAATTTTATCGGAATATCGAATAATTATCATTCATATTTGCACAGTCGTCCTAGGTCACCCTACTGGGGAGCAATGGATTTAATCGGCGACCGCCTCAAAGAGCTTATCGATTTTTCTTTTGTGAACTTAGCCCGCAGACCACAGAATGTTACTTCTGTGTACAAGTTCAGCAAGCAGTCGGAGGGGGTTTTACAGTTTCAAATGCGAGCCCTCCTAAGCTTCCCCAAGTGCTCAAATTGATCATAAGTTCATCCGAGTTCACATTAGCTGTGCAATGCTACAAAAAGGTATACTAAAAATCAAATCATCAAATTAAATCATAATCATAATTAATGAGTAAATAACGTCAAAAATGTATGAAATTAACCCGAAAAACAAAACTGATAAGCAGTCGATGCTGACAGTCTCGGGTCAAGTAACTTTAATAACAAATGCAAGTCAAGACCCTCCGAAAATCAAACCCCACCTTATCACTTCCCTAATTCACCTCAACTGAAGCTGTTCAATTCCGAAATCAACAGAAACTGAAAACAAACCTGCGCATCTAAAAAGAATGGATGTCATTGGATGAAGGACATCCTACGAATTCGCACACCCTAAAATGATACTCCGATGGTTCATTCTCACAACCCCTAGACAGATCTATGGGCTTCAATATAAAACGAAACTATCGGATCAGAGATATCGCTATTCTTTCCGACAGATTACGCGCAGAAAAACCGAAGTAATTACAGCTATCTAAGACCAAAATCGGTAAGAACTGAGAAACGTAGAACGACATCTGCGGCAATCCTGCTTGGTTGAGGTAGATTAGGTATAATCGGTAGCGGTTGATAAATTTTGTACATATAATGGGAAAGAAGGATGTGTCTTGGACCCTATAAAAAGCAAAGGGGTCGGATTGCCCGTTACCACTTTTGTCTGCTATTGCACTCTTTTGCACAACTGTGACTCTCCGTCCCATTCGCAACCTAATAGACGATGCTCTACTAATAAATGATCGATAACAGTTGGCAAAGAAGAAGTTTCCCCAATAGAGTTGTCGCTCATCAAAAAGGCTGAGAAGCAACATCATTATTATGCTGAAGAAAGTGACTATTCCGTCCCTAGAGTTGAGAACTGATGCTGAGATCGCAGAACCAATTGAGGCTGTCACCTACAGAACACAAAAGAAACTAGCATTTCTGGAATGACATCTAAGAAGGATTTAAAAGTAGACACTCAGTAGGATAGATAGAGCAGTGCCTTAAAAGTACTGCTCTCAACAACTCTGAACAGACTTCTATAGGGAAACTGGACGAAGTGGAAGTTGAAATCTCTAACTTTAAAATCAAAAGAATAACTTGGCTTCTTGGATAGAATGCACACCTGAGATTTAGGAATCAAGTACTACTGTACAAAAGACTGAAGACAATCTGATTCCAGAATACTCTGATAACAATGTAATATCACCTAATGAAACTAGTATTAAGGCCTTCAAACTTCAACTGATTTAAAGTCAAAGAGAAAAATATTTGCGTCACAGCCAAGGAAGATTCATAAACTCCTGTCTCCCAGGTAGGATTTTCTAAAAGAGGTGTGCCCAAATAAGATGCATGTTTCCATAAGTCATTGAGATGGTTTAAGATATGAATTAGTTGTATCTGCCATATATTCGTCACATTTTAGTCGTCTGGTACTTCAAGCATAGCATTTCCTGGATGTCGTTGCGTGCTCCCTGCAATTGGAAAGATCCTACCGCGGCCATATTGCGTGCTCCGGTCCTCCACATTGTTACATTTGCAGAAGATTCTGGCCAAAACATAAAAAAAAACTCAAGAATTAGGCATTCCAGAGGAACATTTTGATCAACCCCGCAAAGTTTGTTCCAGTTACGCAAGCTCTTGGGAGGCATATCACATCGGGCGGCTGCCTAAAAATAATTCGCTTTAGATAAGAGAAACACTTTAAAGATACGTTGTTAATTAGTTTTAAATCTGTAAATCTAAAGTGAGCAGAATGTGACGGCTGTGAGGAATTTTCAGTAGCCACCCGACGCATCTGATCGATAAGCAAACCTATCTATAACACATAACACGCCGTAGCCTTATCTATTGATAATCACATCTCTAACATGAAAGAACAGTTATTTTGGGCTCGTCGATAATTACAAATCTTAATTATAGGCTTCCGGTTTCTCGACTTGCAGCGAACTCAATGTTCTACATTTTTGTTTGTAACAAATATTAAAAAAAAGTTGATTTTTCCACAAATATTAAAAAAAAGGGGTCTATTTACACAAGTATTAAAAAAATTTGGTTCTCACAAATATTTTTGTTTCCAGTTTGACAAGTCACAAAAAAAAACACACATGTCACATAAAAAAAAAATTAGACGTCTGGAGAATAGCTTCGACCCACAAGATAAGATAACAGTTTGTTCTTGATCGAGATAAGCGTAGGCATACTAAAAAATCACCTTTCGACCGATTCCTATTGCAACCCTATGATATGATAGTGGGCTGATACGACTTATGTACTGCCTTCTGCCAAACGACTGATAGAAATCAAGTTTCCTCGAGAATGCTTTCTAAACTGATGAAGTTCCGCGCACAAGAGACTAAACAATTCGGACTGACGGACATGGATATATTGACTCAGTAATATAGATTATATTATAGATACAATAATAATAATGTTAAAAGACATTTGTACTCTTTTTTAATATTTAAAAATACACTTGTTATTATTATAAAGTTGCTTCGAAAATGTAACAGAATGGTTTTAAAATACTTATCGACGTGGTGTCAGCATGATTCTCAAATAAAGTCAAATATTTAGTCAGGAATTTCTTTTATTCAAATACTATGTGTCTTACTAATCCATTGACAAATTAAAAATTATCGTTAAGAAATTAATATGCGTGAAATACTTTTCATAATTAATTTAAGAAGTTGATTGCTTGGCTGTCACCAGCTGTAGTCATTTTACACGTATTTACACACAAGATCTTAATATTAATAAACATATATTGTTTTTAGTTGTGGTTTTAGTTCTGGAGGTATCACAGGTGCAGGTTCCAGTTTTCGGGCAACTAATCGCTTGAACCGCCCACTGAATTGTTTGCGAAATCCTTTAAAACTGTTTTTGTCATTTGCTATCAACATCTCCTGGAACAAGAAAGATCATTACTTCGATTATTATTATTGACTTTTCATTTTCAACCGAGAACATTAAAATGATCAAATATAATACATAAACAATTTAATTAAACAAACAAAAATAGAGTTTGACGCAATTACTACGGGTTTTCCTCACGGCTTAACTGCGATTTGCATGAATGAACCAGTTTGATCTGAAAACGGTAAGGGAAATTCCAAACTGAACAAGAGTTTCTATCATCTAATTGATGTGTACAATGGGCTGTATTGACACCGATGAATGAATTGTGATCGTTTAATTAAAAACCCGGAAATTCTTTAAAAAAAAACCAAATACATTTTTGTGAAATACAATTCCACAGACAAAGATGATGATGAAATGATGTTCGAATTGGAGAGTAAGTATGCGTCATCTGTTCGGCAACTGGTTCGTATTATTACCAAGGTCTGCAAGAAAAATTTGCAGATACAAAGGCTTTGTCGAAATCTGAATGTTTCGAGTTCTTCGAAGTGGAAGTGTTACGGTTTCACACAGAGCAATATCATGTATCAAGCTTAATTTTGATAATGCTGGGTAAGCATTGCCGTGCCTTTACATGCATCATCATTCCTGCATCGCCAGACCAGTTGAGGAAAATGCATTCGACCATTTTGATATTTTTCGATTAAAATAAGGAAAAAATTTTATCTGGAAATATTCATGGATTTTATTTGTTTTAAGTTACAAAAAACAAAAAATTCACTGGGTATTGGGGGGAGTTTAAATTGTGCTCTCGCGCATCAGCTTAAACAAGCCTGCCTAAAAATCTTCTTGACTAGTTGGTGCATCTTCATGAGCTCTCATTTCCCCTAAGTCAAACCTTGTTTACATTTATGCTATATATGTCGAACTCTAAGTGGTGGGCTGACAATATCATAAAATTACAGAGTGCTTCAAAATAATTTCGGATGTGGAAATTATGCTGAATTTGAACCTTTAAGGCAATTCAGACAGAATGACATCTAGCGTAACGAATGGAATTTTTTCAACGATGCGAAACACTTTTTCTTCGCGCGTCTTCCAAAAAACAACTAATGAAAAATTGTTATTGAGCATTAATTAGATTTTGTTGTTTTTCATGTTTTGCAAGATCTGTTTGTCGATTCGGACAACATATAAATGCAAGTAGTGAATTCGAGATAAGCATCTAACACACAACATTAGACTAATAATATAAAATAATTTTTTTCTTTTCACGATAATAGTTTTATAAAAATACTTTCCGTTGAAATTGGAAAGGAAAACAACGTCTGTAGCTCCTACAAATGTTCATTTACTTGGATAAAATCCATTTGGAAAATTGGTTTTTTCACTTACCGGGTTAATATGATAGATATGTGGTGTAGGCGCTTTTGGAGGAAATGTCCACTCCGGAATATCAATCACATCTGGATGTCCACTTCTGACTTCGGCAGCGCCCCCGCCGCTCGTTCGTACGAAAGATACGTGGTGGCTGCTACAGTTGTTCATAGTAGTATTCGTCCCCCTATCAGCATCGGCGTCAGCATCAGCGTCAGCATCATCTCCATTGTTGTCTTGGTGCTCCCTATCTTCAGTAATAACATTGGATGACGCGTTCCGAGGCTCGTCGCGTTTGCGTAATTTACTTCGAACGAGACGCATTGTGAGAGTGCCAGTGTTATCTTTTACCATTGCAGAACCAAGAATTTTTGTGTAATTCAAAGGTGGTCCACTGCTACGACCGATTATATAATTGCAAGGTTCAACAGATGTGTATTCACAATAATGTGCACAGTGAACAATTCGCTCAATTGGTCAAAAGTTTACTGACATCACACAAATGCCACCGTTCAGTTCAAAATTCGTTTTGACTAGTACATAAATATCGATTTTCTAAATGTGGGCTGCAATTTGTGGGTGGTTTATGTCCTGCTAGTATTGTCGTCGTCGTTGTTTTAGCTTGATATGCTATATGTACGTGTATATGTATGTTGTATATGTATTTTGTATGTTGCCGTCGTCAAAAATGTTTTTTACAGCCTTTCGGCTGCAATAATTGCTAGCTGTACGCCACAAGATAGTACATTTGGCTTAACAATATTACTCGGCCTATTTTATATGTTTGTATTTTTTTTCGTTAAATTCACTACAACATTATTACGCTTTTAACAGAACTTTCACAATCTTTGGTCAATTATTTTGTTGGTACTAGAATTTGAGGAAAATGCTCAGGTTAGCATTTCCTCTAGCGATTCAATTAGCTTGTGTTATGTACATGCAAATGTTTTGCTCATTTATATAAATGTATTTAATTGTTGCAATTAATTGTTGTACATCACGGCTGTTAGCACGAGGTGACTTCACTTTGGCTTACACAGAATATAACTGAACAAAAGCCAAGTATTGATCGCCTCGCGTACTAAAATCAAGCACAATTGCTATAATAAGAGGCGAATCTCTCGTTTCTCTTGACGTTCGCTCTTCGCTCTTACACCACTTCGGCTCTCGTAGCGAGAACACTAATACACATATATATTTTAATATATATACATGCGCGTGTATGTTTGAATGTATGTGGTGTATTTCCCAGTAACATTGATGGCAACAATATTTGAGGTGCTGCCTAAAATTACGTTGACCTTAGAAAATACTTATTTGTCAGACAGATTGACGATTTAAACACTTTTTGTGTAAGCTTTTTACTAATTAAAGCAATATCACACGAAACAGCTGTCCTGAACTCATCTGACATTTTCCACACACATTCACACAACAATTTCGCGTTAAAAAAATTTGTCGTCGTCACGTTTGAGTGCAAAAGACTTCTGTACATATTCAATGCTAATATACATAAGATTTTTTGTAGACTAAGAGATCACAACAAAATTGGTTTCTCATTCAGTATTTGTCTTAGGGTTGCCAACTCAACAACATATAAAACGAAATTTTGTCCACGTCTAAGTCAGCGTTGGAGTAAACACATAAAGTCACACATTACTTGTCGCAAATTATTTCATTTCCCTTTTTCGAAAATGAATTAATTTTAAAAACGGCTCATTATGGTATTTGATTTTAACGTTGATCGTTCTACGGTTTGTGGTATTTTTGTGTGTCAAGTAAGCGGCGACTTTTACAATTTTGTTTCGGAACCGGAACTTGTACTGCATTTTATACGATATGTTTTTAATCAGTTGAGTTTTTGTTAAGAGTAAACGGACATCATTAAACTACTTAACAATTTCATGAAAGTGAAATAATTAAAATATATGCGACGATATATTGAAGATAGGAATAAAAATACCCGCCCGCTGTCCGCAATTACCTATCGATATTTAAAAAAATTCTTAGTGGAGGTGTGCTAATGATTACCAGAAAAAAAAGTAAAACAAAAAATTATATAACAATTAAAATACACATGAAAAAAACGTTATTACGTAATTATATTATGGAAACCTTTGGTTTGGTCCGTAAGGTTTTGCTGTACTTAAAATTGCTCATAAAATCCGCATCAGCAGAGGATGTTCCAATTTCACTTTGTTGCACTTTACATTTTATGATATTTTCGGACCACCACTAACGAAAATTTACATTGACTGCGAACGTTGCACAAATTTCGCCAGTCACAGGTGTAAGTTGTCTATAAAATTATTAAGAAAAGTCCTGTGTATTGATTTTAACAAGAATTCCCGTTTTAGTTGCTGTAAAAAAAGTTACTTTAATATATTATCTAAAGATGCCAGATTGATGATGCATCTCGGTAAAAAAACCTGAAGCATCTTCAATATTAAAACAACTCAATTTTTAGCATTTGAGATATCGCTATTTTGAAAATTGGTCGACTACGCTCTCTAAGCCCAAAGAACTCGCGAAATCCTATAAAACTATAGTTACCAAGCTTGGAAAGTAAAGTACTAAGAACCTCCTCCTTAGTGGATCAAATTAAGCGCGCTGTGCAGTCGGATGCTATCTTTTCCCGAAAGATCCCGAAGATCAAAGATCCGGCTCCAACCGGATGCATTTTGAATTTAGTGATTCTTTAGGTATTCATTTTTTCAAAGCGGGATAGACAAGTTAGGGTGCCTAATCTCATCCTGGGCGGAAAATGAGACAGTGTTCGGGAGATTTTTCTTCCTCTTCCTTTTTTACATTTTGGAAATTGGTCTTAGAGACTTTTGGCGGGAGTGCCGACCAAGTAGGAGCAGCAGGAGGTCTCAGAATCTAGAGTTTAAATTTTTCCTAGAGTTTAAATTTTTCTCATATTTTAAAAAATCGTCAATCACAAATTCGGTTGTAAAATGTTGCAGCCATGAAGACCTCTTAAAATTGATTTCTTTTTCGATATATCGTCAATCAACTATCAGTCGTGTTGCGCAAGAATGGGAAGCCGCCTAATGCCCTCGAAAGTTTTCACCCAGTATGTCTTCTAGTAAGACTCAGTAGGATACAGGAAAAGCTGTGGGATGAGGATTATCCTAGCTCCTCTTGCATTAAATAGGGTAACATCAATGTTCCAGTTCGGATTTAACCTTATGGTGAAGTTTGCTCTTGACGGTCTCCATGCCAATTGCAAGAAATTTCGGCATGGTCAACCCTTAATTTCCCATATTCGAAGTAGTTTCTTAACCGACATGACCTTTCGAGTAGCCTAAAACGGAATCACACAGTTAAAGTGCTTCCACACCGAAGTGCCCAAGGTTAGTGCTTTGAGACCTTACTCATAGACACTTTTCTAAAACGACTTTGCTCACAGTGAAAGAAATTCCTGTAAAGCAGACAGCTATTCCCCCAAATCACATTGCTCGTGATCTTTACTTCCCTCTGGTAGGAGAATTCTACTGGGGAGCTGAAGAAGGAGAGGAGTCAAACTAGGTTGGGTTATGTTCGATGGTTTTCGACCAAGGTCGACTCACATAGGCAATTTTTGGCGCCTTGTGGTACCGTGTGGATGTCACTACATTTCTTTGGCAATCATGTGAGCATGGTTCTATATTTCGCAATTGGTTTTATATTCTCTAACTGTATTAGACGTGATGCAAATTGTTTCCTAGTGTAGAGCGTCTTTTCCTCGCCAGCGCAGGGCAGAAGCAAAGGATATGTTCCGGAGATTTTATACTTCTTAAGAAGAGAACTAGTTCTGTTTTGTAGGGGTTTACGCTTAACCAGCACTTGCTGAGAATGACATAATTTTTGGGTTACTTGTCATCTGGTCACATAGATTTTGGGGGTAATTTTCTATTAAGATAACCGAAACATCATCTGCCTTGAAGGCATTTTCGCACAGATATTTTAGGGACTCTGGGCCTATCGGGGGATGTAAGCATTCAATCAAGTTTTCTTTTACAGTTTTCCTTCTTTTGATTTAACAGATAAACCGGTTGGGGTAATCAGAGAAAGCTCAAAGTCAATATACCTGTGATCGGAGAAGAACTGATCGCTGATAGAATTTGAAACAAGGCTCAGGACTATAAAGAGTGGGATCAAAAATGAATGTTAAGAGTGACTCACCTCACATTTGTAACCGTGCTGCGAGCGTTGGGATCCCTGCCTATAGCAAGACCGACTTTACGACTTTCGCATTCCGCGACGAGAGACATAATGCTTTCGTCCGGTGGAGGGCCATATCCCAAGTCAAGCTATTGGTTTGGGAAATCTCCCTTCCGGTTTTTGGTGACTACCGGACTCTTTTGGTTTTCTTTTCAGATAAATATGAATTACACGAGTTGCGGAGAAAAGATGCCCGGTGCACAGAGATCCGCACTGTGCAGGGAAGGCGTATAAATATTGGAGGTCGCCAAGAATCCGATATGCTCTGTGAGCGACTGGGCTATTTACGGGCGTTCAGCCAGGCTGTCTATCAGCACGGGTCGCGTTACACCTTAGACCAACCCTACCTTTAACCATGATATTCCATTTACCACGCACAAGTCTATATGGAGACCAAGTCCGAAGTTCAGGAAACAGATCTTAGCTGGTATCAGTAACTTGCGGACCACTGTGATGCTATTACCAGTCGGCACCCTCGTGAAGGATTCAATTTAGGAAATTTTTGACAACGAACGATAGATCCGACAGACCTAGCCATCGTTCTGTCATAATTATTTAAATTTCTCAATCATTATTTTGTTTTAATTCTCTTCATTTATTATTTTAATTTTTTTTTAAAAACAAACTTGGAGGGTATATTACAAAAAATTTGCTTCACAGATCGGTATTTATACACCCCATCCTGTTCTGCGTCACCTGTTATCAGATGGTATTACCGATGGTATGAGAGTATTTCGCTGTCGTGTTTTTCCTGGAACAAATTCATAAGTTTAACGAATTGAAAGAAATAATTTATCAACATTTAAATTATAATTTTATGTTTTTTATTTTAATGCTTTTTATTAACTATGAAACTATTAACTGCAGAAAGTTGAGATGCGGCCGACGAACTCTGACACTGAGAATATGTCCTTTGATCGTTTTCCAATATGTACCGGGTGCACTGCGTCCATCATCCGGTCGCAATGATGGATCAAACAAGCCAATCGCCCTAATAACCTCTTCGGTTGACACAAGACTATATCGATGATGTGCTGACTATAAGAACAGCCCTCTTTGTGTCACCTTTCGTTTGCCCAGAAAAACTGAGCACTTCCTTTACAATTTCTACAAATCACTTGACCTGATCTCACAGCATCTTCTTGTCCATTTCGTGTAGTATAGTATGTATTCAATAGCGTTCCTATTGAAACTTTAAGTTTTGTCTTCAGACTTTTGTGGGGCACGCCTTCATATGGGGTCTGACTCATATTGTGAAAATGCACTGTGAAATATTCGGTTCGGTTGCGCATTGAGCAATAATGGGCAGCTGAAACTCTCTCCGTTGTGTGACTGTCATCGATGCAGTTACCGTTGCAAATAGGCGTAACTGTTACACAAAATTACAACATTAGTGCATAATTTGGTTGTGTAAATATCTTACCGTCTAGTGTAAGTTTAGCTTTAGCAAAGTGATCGTTTAATGAACCTGCCTCTTTGTTCGATTTTTTGCTGCGATGAAGATCGATGAAGATTATAAATCGATTGGAAAATTAATTATTTATGAGATGTTTATTTTATCTTAGCCTTAACTACTTATGACATTACTGTGACCATCAAAAATCATTTCAACTATATCAAATTTTGGAATAAATTAGTTGTCATTAAGAGACATTAATTAAATTACGTTATTGCTTTCGTAAATATATAACAAATATATATAAAATCAAAATTATTGTAATATGTTTTTCAAATTATACTTTTTGTATTTGGGATTGAGCAGGATGCTTTCAGTTCTTGCAAAACATTGACAGTTAATAATTTAGGAAAGCTTTTGTATTATATAATTTTTAATGCCACATTTTACTTTAATTTTTCCCCCTCTGCCTTAACTGGCACTTCCTGTACGCAGCTGCAGTTGCCTAGCTGCCTACCGCATTACATCAGAGTCGCTCACCAAAGATATCGTAAAAAAAACGAAATAAAAGTTCGAGTGGGGTAGACGATCAATGCGCCAAATCGGTTTTATTCGGTTTCCACATTTTTTTGACAATCACACGAATAATTAATCGATATTTTGAGCAGCAAAATGAAATTCTAAGCCAACAGAACGAATTCGTTACTATCTTTGCACAGTGTATAGGCTAGCGCTAACTGGGTTTTTCGCTCTCGCTTCTCCGCTCATTCTCAAAGTTTGAGAGAGTCAGTTGGTCGTGCGTGTTCGTGCTGTTCGATACTCGTGAGAGTCCGGCGAGCTAAGCAAGGTCGACTCTGTATTTCATACACATAAAATACGCCCGCAAGCAAGCAGCTGCACCTTCACATCATTTTCACACTTTTTGTTTTGTTTCAGTCGAAAAATTGTGTTCCACGAAAAATCAATACTCGTTTTTCAATAAATTATACAACTTTTTTTTTTTTACTCTAGCAAAGGATCGCTTCACAGTCGCATGGTAGGGTGCTCAAATTGAAAATAATTAGTTTATTGTTGTTTAAATTCATTAATATCTTTAAATGGTTTTTCTATACCTCAGCAATTCATATACCTAGCATTGGCAATAAATAACAATCCGTTTAATGAACTTAACAACGGAAATTTCTAGCAACTTCGGATCCATGAATGTCAATTGTCATTCAATTTTTATTTCCAAGGATTACCGATTGTAGATTGAAAAAAGTGAAAATTGTGCACCTTCATCTCCAGCTCCAGTTAAAACGATCTGTAAAATTCCACTTCACTCTTCAATTAGTATTTATATTTTGTGACGTTTTAGATTTTTCTTTTATTGTCTGAATATTACTTCATTGGATTTTTTGGGCGAAAGGCAACAATTTTCTACTCTTAGATGTAATCTTTTCAAACCCGATTAATAAATGAGTTTGAAGACTTTCTTTTAGTGGAGTTTAATTTTGTTGACAACTTGTCTAACAATCTTAAGATTTTATACAAATTTGCAGAGCATTTTGTGATACTCCTTTATTTTTCGGACAATCTGGTTTTACATATTCGTCATATATATTTAGTACATTTTAGTACATCTTTTAGAGTCCAGATAGTATATGCAATTTTTGGTTCCATGCTTACGCTATTTACAACAAGAAATATTGTGGACTAAGACAATTTCATGGGCCTTTTTGAGACTTTAGCTACCCCAATCATCAAAATCCTTGTCTTGTGTGCCTCTTTAGTTAAGCCCTAGGATCCGTATAAAAGTATAGTTTAGTTTTGCAGTCAAAGCGGTTAATTTGGGAACTGATGTTTTGATTTTTCCATTCAAACCTTTTTTTTATGGCTTTTCGACGGCCGTCGAGGAGTTCATCAAGTCGGTGAATCGTATTGCCAAAATATACACATCCAGAGCCCCATGCTTTGGGCAGACTTGGCAAACTGGCATAAGGTCTGCAAAGCAGTTACTCCGACGGCCTGTCGCTTAAAACAGATTTTGTTTTTGGTTAAACATGTAAATAAATCAATTAGATTCAGTACTTTTCTTTCTTAACAAATCATTTTACATTAGTTAAATTTAAGCATAAAACCAATCAACTCCAGCAAGAGTAAAACTGAATAGTTAAACTTACTGAAACTACATTTATGTGATAAGTTTTCAGTTGCCGTAGGATTTGTTACCGGCGTTAATAGTTGTTCGAGCAAAACACTTAATATTTCAGTTAAAAAATGATTCGGGTGCCATAATTCCTTAACAATCGAATATAAATAAATTACTATAATCACCTTATATTTCAGTGACCAGCATCTTAGAGTTTAATTGCCTGAATTTTTCTTTATTTAATTTTCAAAACAATGATTACTGATGATGATCCAATGGAATTCCGGAGCATAAATTCTATATTGCATTTCCCGACAAGGTATTGAAATATTATTATACATTTCATGATTTTAACTAAATATGCTTTCGTTCAGCTAAAAATGAATAAGTAACTGTTTCGAAAGATCATCATATTAACTATCCAATGGAAATGGATACTTAGTTAGAAGTGTTTGTGTGCTTCCAAATCGGTATCGATTAAATAATCTGCAACAAAATTGTTGCGCGCTAATCCAAATCGTTAGGAAATTAATTGTGACCATCTTCTGTACAATCAAGCAAGTTAATATATAACTCAAATTCTTCTAAGCGGAAAAACTTAAACGGAAGCACTTTTTTTACTAAACCGTTTATCCAAGCAGAAAGTGCAGAAGGAGACATCTGTGACGTAATTATTATCAGCCATCCAAATCCATGCCTTGTTGATTTTGCACCTAACTTTTTCTTTCTAATAATTAAGTTGCAATAACTTATATTGTATACATAAGAGTATACATAAGATGGACTCATCTGCTTAACATGAGAAAAACGGAAGTCTTTTAAGCACATTCAATAATAGGGGCTTGGGAAAAAGAAGCATAGCCAGAAGCAGTTAGGTGATCAAGACCAAGTACATAGGGGTTTTGGCTCATTCATGTTTGCCGCAGGAAAACTTAAGGCATTTCCAAACACATTGCTGAATTCATTTAAAAAATAACGGCGTGTGCAAAACAAGACTACGCCTTCAAAGGTCTCCGGACGTACAGAAAATTATGCTGCTTGCTTCTATTTGGGTAAAAGATGTTAAATATTATGGCAATCAATATTATCGAAACGCCAAAAATCGATTAAATGAAATTAACTTGAGATGTGTAGGGTATACGGGCTGTGCTGCCAATGGTGAGGATTCAATTACACATGAGGATACAAATATTTAAAGCAAGCTAAATTTGATTGTAATGGCAACCATCTAAATAAATTGATTAACTGTTAATAATGTACAGTTCCTCGTTCTCTCCTCATTTGATATTCTTGTGCCTGTGAGGCTTAAATAGTTTTCAGATAACAGCAGCAATTAACTGTATTTACCGTCGCCATCGTGAGCAATCAAGACTTTCTGCCTGGAGCGGAATCTTCGCTGTTTCTTAATCTTACGGCTAACGCAAATTAAAAAAAATCAATATGTCCCATAAAAAGCCAAAATGGAAACACTGCGCATGATAATTTATATTCTTAATATATGTATGTGTACATTTGTATTATAATTTGAAGTCTCCAGCTCATATGTGCTCTGAAATCCGCGTGTTTATTCCATAGTGTCCTTCTCAGCAAGACGAAAATGAAGTTTTATTACCTTCGTAAACTTAGCTCGTAAGATTGACAAAAAAAAAAAAATAAATAAATACATTTTACTTTATTAAGTGAACCGATTTTACATCAGAGATAAAATTGTATGTTGTTTATGTATTTACTTAGTTTTTCATTGAGCTTTTAACAAAATGTGGAGATTTTATTGGGAAATGAATTATCACAAAACAAGCTTAGTCAATATGATGCCTGATGTTTAAGAATATGTTTGTCTAAATGTGAATAACTTGTATACGATATGATTTTTATTAAAATACGGATAACGGACCATTTAATCGGAATGAGCTATGACGATCATACAAGTGCTTATTCTGATACATATACATAGCATTTAGGGTTTGTTGCGGATTATATAACTGATACGCGATTGTGGGTAGATAAATCTGCTGCTGTGCAATTAGTTGATTAAAGTTTGATAGTAGGAACTGTTGCGCGCTTTGATTTGAATCAGAATTAACTTCAGGATATCGGCTGTTTGTAGCTCCATGCTTCCTGTGAAACGATTGACAAGATCTTTCATCGTTAGTGGCCTCTGTGTCCGGAGCAATTAGACTTTCAATGGTAAATGCTCGCTTGGGACGTGTTGGCATACTTTCCACGAGTTCACTTTCATTTCCCAAAGGGAATTTGCATTGTTGATTTTGCGTATTTTGTGCTGCACTTTCGAACATCCAGTTTTGATGGGAACTGCTACTAGTTGTAGTTGATTTCTGATGAACTTTACTTGGATCGTTGATGAATTTGATATATGCAGATGTTTTTGTCAGTTTCGAATTGAAAAAGTCCTCTTCCTGCTGTTTGACTCGGAATCGCTTGCGTCGCCTCAACAAACTGCCGTTTTCAAACATATCGAATGCCTTCGGATGCAGGGTCCAGTAAGATCCCTTGCCGGCTTTGCTAATGTTACGGGGCACTTTTATGAAGCAGTCGTTGAAACTTAAATTATGCCGCAGTGAGTTTTGCCATTTTTGCATGTTGTTCCGATAATATGGAAATTGTTCCATAATAAAGCGATATATATCACTGAGCGATAACATTTTCTGCGGCGACTGAAGTATAGCCATCGCAGTCAGAGATATATATGAATACGGCGGTTTCTGATCACCATAAGTTGTTTTTAATGGACGTGGCATTGCGTCGCTCTTTTGTTTTTTCTTATTTGTTTGTTTCACAGTGTTTTCACTTTGGTGGTGGGTAAGCGGTGTTCTCTCGTTGGCATCAGCGTTGAAACTGGCAAGAAGGTCTTCCAAATACATGTTTTAATAAATGGTCACCACATATCCATTGTTTTCTTGCCAAGCGAGAAAGCAAGATGAGCTCCTAACGAACTGTAGCGTGACTCTTTTGTCAGCAGGTTTTCAAGCGCGACGACATGTTTGCCGTCTCGCTCTGCAGTTTACACCAATGAGAAATTGGGGTGGGATTTGTTAAGTGGGTTGTGTGAATGAAAGGTCACCAATCCCAAATGAAATATATGAATATTATGTTACATATGTTCAAGTCAAACAAATCAAAAATTCATTTTTTTTATTGAATGTGCTTGTTAGTAATTTAGTAATTTAATTAAAGTTATTAAGCTACGATGATGGTAAATAAGCTAAGACCCTTTAATATTGGTATATATTTTAATGTGTCCGCTACAGGTTTGTCACCCCAAACTGTTAATTTACTGGACATAGTTATATTATAATTTTATCTGTGCGTTTTCTATATTCAACAAATGCTGGGAAATTGAAAAAAGTTTTGAGTTTGCCACAAATACTAGGCATAATAGAAATGTATTTTGATGACCTGCGATCTGTAATATATAGAAATGCTCAATATAACATAATCATATGACCTATACAACATCAATTACATCTGATCAATATCGTGTTAAGTGCATAATTAAGCTCATTTTATAAAATATGTAAAACTGATCATTAAGACACAAAGATTGCTCTTTTTATTCCTGTGCAAAGGTATTTTACTGACAGTAAAATTATCGCCGACATCCAAAGTAATTATTATTCCTAGTTAAAAAACAAAACTTAATTCCGATTCCCTGTAAATCTCTAGATAAATAACTTAATTATGATAACTTTAAGCGCAAAAAGGATTATATTCTTTAACCATATTTGCTTGCGCAGAAATCGAAAGAAATTGATGGCAATGCGGACTTTGCTTTTGATATTGTCATTATTGCAGTCACAACAGATTTGTAATCCCATCTGCATAGGTCTATATATACATATATATGTATATATTATTATTATGTATGTATATATTATTTAATTATTAAAAAGTAATAAGAAACTCATTTGCTTACCAATATATGCCGACCAAATTCACTACTTTGAATTTTATTATACACTTTACAATTCAACAGAGGCGATAAAAATCGGATAAATACACTGAAAAAATGGACTGGATTTAACAAATTGGTAAAATATTTATCGCCAGGAGAGACTCACTTTATTATCAAGAAAGTATTTTTCTAAAAACAAGCGTGTTTCTTTTCTTAATTCCAGGGTACATTTTTCTGAAATTTGAAAAAATATGTCTAATTTCCTGGATCTACATTCTACATAAGCCAACAAATAAATTGTTTAAAAGTTCGATTAATTATATTTTAAAAACTGTCAACTTCGGTCTCATGTTGAGTGAGTATGACTAAATCAAAGCAATTGAGAAAAATGTATTAACTTCTTTCTAGATTTCAGAAAGATATTTTGAAAATAATGTTTTGGAAATCTACTTTTTATAAAGATTTTCAGTTATTTAACAATAAGTATCTTAAAAATAAAAGAAGTTATTTCTAAAAACAAGATTTTTTCTAGTTATCAGTTCGATTTTAATTTAAGGCAATATTTTAAATTAGTGCTTGGTGACTAACTAATAGTTAATTTTTATTTGTTGATTTTGCTCCAAATATTTAATTTAATCGGAAAAAACTTGTATATCGCATAGCTTTACGGATCTTTTGTCAAACCTTCATCAAACCGCATCAGCAATGCTAACAAAAATTTGTTCATTCAATAAACAAGTTAATAAGATAATTTATGGTATCGCTTTTTATTAAACTGCTTTGCTAAACCGTATTGAGATACGGCAATTCCATAAGAATAATTGACCTTGAGAAAACTGAACACCTTGAATGTTCAAAAAATAAAAAATACTATGATGAGTCTGTCTGAGGGAAGTAAAGCAAATATAATCGCTATCAGCAGTGTCAATTTACCCAGGTGCCTACGAACTCGGGACCAAATCTTAGAAAACTAGAGAAATTTGGAACAAAAGTTCTTGTTTGGATTATTTGATCGATAGCTCCCAGTGATTTATAATTATCAATAATTTTGGATAACAACAAAAGCCGCAATTGGGAAAAAATGGTTTTCTTATTCGAAATAATATTGGTAAGAAAGTCGAACAGATATCGTATATATTAGGTTATTGACTTAGGATCAGGGCGTCTAGGAGCATTCTTGCTTGGCTTTTCACTAGCTAAAAAGTCAATTAAAAAGTTTTAGAATCTAATCTCCTGATACTTCAGAATATACACATTCAGTTCGAAAAACAGAATATGTCTGAATATGGCCAGGCTTTACCACAAAATTACCTAACTGATACACATCCCGCATAATCAATTTAATAGCCAAGATATCGAGAACGTTTTACGGGGAAATTTGAGTTTTGTAAGATTATTTTTTCACGACAGCTTATACCTTTAAAATCAATCTTATATAACATACACTCTGCGAAATTCGATTCGATAAAATAAAATTTTATTTGAAATTTTATAAGGAAAAAATCAAGTGCCTTTAATCGAATTTCGCAGAGTGTATTTAATATTTTTTAAATTAATTTTAAAATTTTTCTAATTTTTCAGAAGTATGATAAAATATTTTTGTACGTGATAGAACAAAGTTAGATGGTAATTTTGGTCCTATTTATATGACAATCTTCTTATAAATTTTAGAAAAATCCACTCTGACTTTAAAAAACCTTAAATTATTGATATTTACGTTGTAAATAATAAGGTGAACAACACTGTTTTTCTGAGTGTAGTCACACTGTGCGAGTGCTCCGAATGGAAGCCACTGCATGCGAGTAGTTATTCCCCTAGCAAAAGGCGTTGACTCGATACAGCTGGTTTCAATAAAATGATTCTGTAATTTCTTTAACTAATTCTTACCTTGTTAACTTGGCTCATGTAATCACTTTTACTGGCAGCCACACTGCATCCGCAACGATGTTTTGCCTTCGCCTGTAGCAGATGACCTAGATGCAAGATCAGAGCTAAGAATCGACGAGCTTAGTTGCTTACATATTAGCGATATTCTTATCGTCGATAAAATCTGCTGAATATCACAGTTCTGTTTCTTGACTAGCGCAATGACCCTAGAAAGTCAAACTGGACGCTTCTTTATTGATAGCCCTAGACATACCCTATCCACCGCTAAATAGATCCTGTCTGCTCAATTTGGGCTTCTGCTGAACTTTGAGCTGAATTGATTTGATCGCTACCTGGCTATGCACCTCGACTGGGCGTCTTGCCAAGTTCAGGATAACGTCAGTCTAAGCCAACTCATACGTAGCCTTGTTCTTCGGGTCACATCAGATCTATTTCCAAACGTGAGCAACCGGAGGCTGCAACATGACTTGTGATCAGTTTCAAAACCACGTCAGCTTGTTTTCCAACTCATTATGGTCCAACAGAATAGACTCAAATCTGTGAGCACTTGAAATTCGCAACTAATTTTGTTTATTTATGTTTGTGGAGTTTATAATTTAGGAAGATTAAGTTTACTGATTACCGTTATTATGCTAAATGCGATTTATATAAAAAAGTCAGTGCGTATGCCTGAGTGAGCTTTTTCTACACCATCCTATCGTATTTTCAGACATCATTTCCTCTTTGAGTGATGCGTTATGGGAACTCTTGTGCTTCACAAATGTTGGCTGGATTTAGCTCGGATGTTGCAGTTTTGCTAATCTTTTCAGATGCCTCACTGCATAACTTAGTGCCCAAGACACTTAAGTTCTTACTTACAAAGTCACACTTTTCGACATTGATCTTGAAGATAATCTTTCGTAATTCAATTATTACAATTACAACGTCCAGATAGCCATAGCCTGCGATTGCCCTTTCCGTTAATCTGTTGTTAATGTTGTTGCTGGACTGCCGTGATGCCACAAATAACAAACAGCTTGCCGCCTTTTGTGCACAACGTCTAACTGCTTGTTGAAATCTCTTTTCATCCTATGATTATACAGAAAGTTTAGCTGCTGGACCGTCCGATCAGAGCTCGTTACGATGTGATGTTCTTCGCGAAAAAGAGTAATACAAGTGCCGTACAAGCATCTGCACAGCCGTATTTATGAAACTAATAAGCATTTTAGCTTGCAAGTCGATGATCTCAAGGGTTTTAAACACTCTTGCATGAAAATCTTTGAATAGTAACTTCACCTGTCAGATCGTGTTGCCCTCTGAGAAAAATTATAGGCAAAACACAAACCGGCATTATACCCAAAAGTACAGAGTAGAGAGAATAATCTTCAATAGCGGAATGATATCTAAAGCAAGACTGAATTACTTTCCTAATTGAGCTGATGATTTGGGAATACTTTTAGATCCCAAGCTTAAGTTCGACAAGCATGTTTCTTCCTCTGTTGATCGAGCCTTCGGGGTTCTGGGTTTCATTAAGCGCTGGTCAAAGGAATTTAACGATCCCTACTTTACTAAACTCTTTATATTTCACCTGTGCGTCCTATTCTGGAATATGGATCATGTATATGGTCGCCCAATTACAAGGTTCATCAGGATAGAATAGAATCCGTACAAAAACAATTTCTATTATTTGCCCTTAGGGGTCTTCATTGGAATACTAATATTTGCTTACCCTCTTATCATAGTAGACTTTTGTTAATAAATCTTCCTCCTCTTTCTGATCGTAGAACTATGCTTGGTGTTATTTTTATGTTGTTATGTGTCGGTAGGGTGGGAGGTGGGTTGCAGTTTGGCTTGGGTCCGTGCGTTAACAAGCCCGTGCTTGGTATCGTTGGACCACTTGAATGTGCTGCTCGTTAGTACTTCAACGTCCAAATAAAAACTTATTGATGATGCCAGGATATGGCAACCGATTGTCACTGAGAAACACAGTGTTCGGAGCCGGGCCACTAAACGCATTGTGTTGTGGCAACCAGACTTAGTAGCCGGGCGGTGGCTGATAGACCAGTAATGGTGTCACATGCCAGGAGCCAGCGGGCGCATACGGATCATCGCCAGCGAGATCGCCGCAATGGAAGTTGCCCTGAGCGGTCTTCGCAGCGCGCAATATCGCCTGGCCATATTCAATGGTGCCGCCAGCCTTAAAGTACAGCTTGAACTGCACCTCGCCGACATAGTTGCCGTTGGGCTGAGCGCGCACCTTACCCTTTATGTAATTGGCACCAAACACTGGCTGTTCGATTTTCACCTAAAAGTAAGAAATATAATATATAATAATGCAGTAATTATGAATTAATTCTGTTCTCACATCCGATGGTGCAACAAAGGGTGCGCTAAAGGATAGCATTGCATCATTCTTGCTGTTGAAAATCATACGATGCGATGTCAAATAGATGCGACCCTGCTTGGCGCCCTTGAACAGCTGACCATCCTGTCCAGGAAAATCCATTGAAATACTATCGCAGTGCAGCAGAATGCTGTCAATGAAAAACAACAAATGCCACTTACTTACATACTTAGCAGATTCATTATCGAAAGATTTTGCTGCGGTCGACAGCTGTTGCATCTCCCATAAGTCGCGGCGGGGTGTTGGTTATGATTAACCTATGCAAACTTTTAAACTTAAATTCTGAATGCGTACAAAAAAAATTGCTCACAATTTTAAACATAATTTTCATGACGTCAGATTTTCTTAAAATAATTTTATTTTAGTTGGGCATCATTTTATTTACATAAATTCAAATGAGCATCCATTTTGGGAATCAGGAAACTACAGGCATATTCGGCACGTGGATTTTTATATACCCTTGCAATAGGACGTCAAGCTGGTCATATCTGAAATAAATTATTATTTAAAAAATGAAATGATTTGTTCAAGGAGACATATGATAAAGTAATGTGATGTGAATAATTGTCTGTGGTAAAAAGGTTGCAGTAATCAAGCTTTCAAATTAGGGCTCTAAAACTACTTATACTTCAACAAATTGTGGTGGTTGAAGTGGGCGTATCTGGGCTTTTTTGTTAAAAATCTTAATAATAAGCTGTCAGTATCCCAACTACCAAAGTGGGCGACTCTAACTTTGCTCATGATCGAGACATTTTCTTCATATCTTGGATAACAATAAAGTTTCAAAAATTTGGTACTCCAGCTGCAGGAATGTAAAACAAAATAGTTTTCGCGATTTTCAACTTCTTGAGTGGGCGTGTCTGCCAAAGTTTTGTTGCCATCTTTGAAATTTTGGGACTCTACCTCTAAAACTCAATAGCCCTTTGCAAATGGTTGCCCGACAGCAAGAGAAGTGGTCAAGAAATTTGTTGGTTAATATTTAAACGAGGTTGACAACAATCTACCGATTATGGAAATCATACAGATTTTGTACATTCCTATATCGATTTTGGTAGTTTCAGGCGTTTGATAGATAACTTTGTCACTTTAGCTTTAAGACTTAGGTCGCAACGACATTCAGCATGTCGGACATTGCAGAAAACTAATAGACTCATTTTTCATGGGGATCAGAGATGTTTAAATTCCGTTTGACCAATAACAGATCCGATTTCCCTTATTAAATTGTACGTTAGTAAGCTATATACGTTGAATAAAAAAATCAATAAAAAAATTTTCAACATGCCATTTTTTTTTTCAATTTCAGTTTAGGGTCAATGCGCTTAAGAGTGGCAAATTAGAAGAAAATACTTTGAAGCCTCCAGTTTGTGTTTTTCGCAATAAAATCTTTTTGGCATTGAATCATCCTCTTGTTGGACTCCAGGAGATGAAGTGTGGAGCCATTTTCTTCCGCATCTCTCCAGCTTAATCTTAACAAGAAATGTGCCACACATTTTCTATACTGGATTGAAGTACGCCGATCGAGCTGAGCACTCAGCACTCATCCAAGACAGGCCAGTGAAAAACTGTTGCTGATGCTGCAATAGGTCGACCAATACCAAATGCTTAAAAACTCTATATTCGATTTTATTAATACCTTTAATTGAATTTCGCAGGGTGTACACAGTATAAGAGCTGACACAAAAGGAGCATCATTTGAAAAATAAATAGTTACGGCATGAAGAGAGTAAGAGTCTATTCAAAACAATTTGTTTTCATGTTGTGTCAGCAACTGGCGATGAGAACAATGCATAAATTGCACACGAATAACCATTTGGCCCGGGCAAAGCCGGATAATGCCCGCCAGTGCACACAGTGCACACAGTGCGCAGAGTACACATGTATGTTTGGTTGTGTTAACACACGTTGCGAGCCACAGCAATCGCCACACTGTCTCGCAAGTCAAAAGCGGTATTTCCAAATTGGTAGTCATTTCTCAGTTCGTAGAAAGAAGGTAAAGTCATTATGGCTTCCATCGAAGCGATTTTACTGTATGCTGTTTGTGCGTCGGCTGTTTGTTAGTCTGTGGCCCGAACACTCCTCTTATTATATATAAGTATATCCACTCATATAAAACACACACACATTTACGTATCATAAAAGACGGGATGCCGCAACTTGTGGATGTTCAAATCGCAAAATACACAATGTGTTCCGCCTTCGTCATATACAAAGATACACCACCAGCTTTAATTTGATTTCGATTCAATGTGAAGTGAAGCAAGAAAAAATACAATCCCTGGACCATCCGGATTTCAAATCATTTATTCGCCATTTATGCAGGTACGTTAGTGAGTAAGCGAAGCTGTGCATCAAGTCCTGGCCCGCTGTTAAAATATTCTTCAAAAAGATTTGTAAATGATGTTCGGTGCAGGGACGCGTTGACGGTGATCGTTCTCACCTCGTCGACACTATAACGATCAACATGGCTTGACGCAGTGGTTAAGCCAAAGCAAAGGCCTACCCCAAAGGGATAGTCGGAAAACCAAAGTTGGATTTTGTTCTTCTTTTTTCTTTCTTTTTTTCTGTTTTTTTTTGATAAAAGGAAATGTGCTTATAATTTATAATTTAGGAGTTTACTTGGCAAATAACTTGTATTATTGCAGTCCTTGGTAGACGACTTGTCTGAAGGACCCAGTCATTTAGGCAACTGTATCCGAGCTCGTGTCCCAAGCTATGGATGATTTAATGTAATTAATCGAATAAGCCAGCGATAAGACCTTAAAAACCTCCTATTCACCCCCCGATACAAATATTTCATTTCCACCTGTTAAAAACATTAATGTTTTGCTTGTAAAACCCGACAGCAACTCGGCAGTTTGATTGACTTCCAAATCAAAATTGATCAACTTTATTAAAGAAATATATATTTTTGATGTTAAACATTTCTGAATACATAAATATAAATTGAAATATTTCAAGCAGTAAAACCTTAATGAGATCAGCAACTAATAGATAATGCATCATTTCGCATACCACTTTATGTGACGAAGGATATTTAATTTTTCAAAATAAACTATTCGAAATTATAAAATTATATTATTATATTAATGCTTGGTACAAATGTGTTCAACAAAAGTTATCTTGACTTTGGAAAAATAACTCATATAAAAGCTCAATTCCCACTAATCACATTTTACTTTATAATCAAGATACCTTAGGTTTTACTATTGATTCAAATTAACATTTTGCGAAAAATATTTCTCGAAGATACCTTCAAAGATTGATTAAATATTTTGCGGTCACACCCACCCATGCCCCCAAAATTCATCCAAAATCGATATATCTAGTAAGGTAAACCTATAAGATCACAAAAATGAAGAAATCCAACATCTCCCAAAATTTAAGAGATAAAATTATCAAACTAGAAATCCTGAGATTAATAAGAACATTTCTTGATCACTCCGCATCAAAATTGCAGAGCTAGATAGACCTCATTTAGAAGGCTTTTTTCTAAGCTTAAGCTACAGAATTGAAGTTAAGATATTTTGTGCAATTTTAATGGAAGAATTCTGGTAACTGGAAGGAATTTTAACTGCCCCGCTCTCATTCACAAATCATGTAAAACCTATATCTATTACACTTGTAGAGCTAGAATTATCATAATCGTTACTGGCTTTTAGCGGTAAGGCTCGCTAGCGCTTTTGGTACACTCTGAAAAAAGTAGCCCTGAATTTTAGAAATACAAGGATAATTCCCCTTATTAATCAGAAAGTGTATTTGTAAAGACCAGGGTTGCATTTTTACTTTTCATAAATGCATTTCTTATACAAAATATTTCTAAAAAAATAAAAATAAGCACCATACATTTGGGATTTTCAATTTTGGGCAAGCTCTTCTAATTTTTAGAAATTGGTTGTCTTATAGTTAGAAATTATTTCTTAAATCAAGGAAAATGTTCTGATAGAAACTAAATTAACGATTGAATGTTTAATGTAATGAATTTCAGATTTGTTAAAATACATTTTTGGGGAAGTATGCAGTAACATATTTAAGACTGCAAGCCTGTTCGAAGGCAGACCTCCGAAACTCTGAATAGCACCAGCTACGGAACCCTCTAAACTTTCTTGCGCCTTTCATTTATAAGTTTTAAGCTAGTAAAGACTAAGATAAACAAATAAATAAATAAAATAAATATTTATATCGGCCGCTGTTCCTTTATCCTATTGGCTATTCAGTCTATCCCATTTGATATGACCCGGTAACACGTTTCGGCTGGTATGGAGAGCAGCAATGACACCACGGATGTTGGCTTCGCTGCTGACCAAGCTTGTGCCGATACCATCTTGCATGGGTGTCGACCCAAATCATGCCACAAAATACGTCAGGTTGTCATGGCGAGAAACAGATACATTTCGGTTGGCCTCAACAGCTGCAGTATTCTCATTAATGCGCGCAGTTCGTGCACGAGTTGCTGGCTTCTGGTTGTCGAGAGCAAATTAAAATTCCAACTTATCCACAAAACGGCGTACAGAACGCTCATTAGGCGTAAAATGACAAGCGTGTTTGGCGCGAAAAGCACCGTGAGTTTGAATAATGCAGCTCGGATCGATAATTTCGATAATTTCAAACATCCCTATTGGGTACATCGTGAATAACAAGACATGAAAACTTGAAGCAGACCTGCAGAATATTGAATACATAAAGTTGAATACAGTATAATATATAATATAAACTGTATATTATAAAATCCAACAATACAATGTTGAATGCTCCCCCATTGCCCTTGCAATATGAATCAATTTGTTATTTAACTCGTGATTCACATAATTTTAACCTTTTAACTTCAAAAGAATTGCAATTTTCTCGATTTATTACAAATCAAATATTTAAAAGCTTTAATGGAGTCAATGTAGATAAGGAACAAGGTTGTTGAAATTGGATTTGACTCAGAATCTAAATTCTTAAATGCGGTATTTTTATGTTTTAATACAGAATCAATATATTAGCACATAAAGCAGCATAAATAAATATAAATATAAATATACTCGTACTTATTTGCGCCAGCGAAAAATACTTTGCACAAAAGCCTCACTCTTGAATGATATAAAATGGAGTCGCCCAAAGCAAAACAAGAAAAAAACGAAAAAAACAAAGAATAAACGAAAAAAAAAACAACAACAAAGAAACAGCTGTCCGTTGCCGTCGTTTCGGTGTTCTCACTGTTTGTTGCGTATTCAAATTTGTCGTGTTTGGCACTAATTTAGCCGAATTTCATGTCATGAATAAATCTTGGAATAGCAGCGAGGCTTCATGTCACACTCCTGCTTAGCCTCAGAGAGTATAAATAAACAGTATGTGACCACTTTTCCAAGCAGATAGACACAATTATTATATACATATATAATGTATTTAAATGATATTTAAATAAGTCTGTGTATTTATGTGCATATATATTATGCAAAGCTAACCCGGCGGAGAGGAGAGTCCTTCTACTGCCTTCTGCTTCTAATGTTGTTTTCGACTTTGATTCTTGTTTGCTTTAATCAGGCGAAGAATATTATTTTCGGGTAAACATTCATCTGATAATTACCACTTTAGAGCATATGTGCAAGTAATGTCCTAATAAGCAGCAACAATAAAGAGAACACGTGACACTTGCGGTTATGAATTATTCAACGAAATGCCTTAATAATGCCGACACCAATAACAAATTGGCTAGACCTATTGCGGCTCATTAACTCTTGATGGAAATTTGATGGCAAACAGAGAGGAATGTTGCCACACTGAAGTGTATCGCATTTTTGAAAAGTGTGTTCTTATGCATAAGTAACAATGGTAGGCCTAGTGCCTTGGACACTGCTCAGCATCCACCCCTATTGTATTTATGTAGAGCAATCATTTCATTAATGACACACAAAAGCTACCCCGTCATAACGACCCTTTTAGAAGGCACAAATCGGAATGCTTGTTTTGATTTATTATACCATTACAATTTAGAAATTTGTTCTTCTTGCGTTTCATCTGATTTCATATTGTATAAGGAAATAAATAGCTGTTGACTCCTTGCTTGCTATTCAAGAGAGGCATTTCTATTTGGACAAATAAATGGGCAAATAAAATTCATTGATTGGTCGAAATAAGGAATGCGGCGCCTCTGTAGTCGTGTGTCCGTTTGTCCATCTGACTTTCGACTTATCTATCTTTTTTTCAATTATCGTATAATTTTGCCGAAATCAACAAGTTGAAATTGCCCAAAATGTAGTGTAAAAATAAACAAAATAAAAAACAAAATAATTATTATGTGACAAATCCGGACTGTGTCCTCGATGGCTAATTTATAGTTACGGAACCCGAGAGCATTCACTTTCACTTGTCTTCTGTTAAGACCTTTCTAGTCTTTCAAGATATTCCAGCTAAATTAATCAGTTACCAGAGCCCGTTACTTCTTAGGAAAGAACTATAAACATTACGCCTGTTAATGAATACGTATATAAAATCATTTCATTAAATCAGAAAAAAAAGTATTTATAAAATGATCAGAAATACAGTACATTGCGGATAACCTCCTTTTGCAAATTTTATAACTTCCTCATCGGAGTATCTGAGTTATAGTTTGTTACTTGATAGACTCTGTGGTACTCAAGTGGTGAACTCTGGTACTCAAGGGTATGCAATCTTCTACCAAATAAAGCTGTTTCCTCATGTTAGCTAATAATTGGGGTCAGATCACTACGTGTTTCGCTTGTGTGTGTATATGTTTGATTGGATGCAGGAAGTATTCTATTCTACTCATTATGTAAACATACATAATAACATTATTCTGATGCAAACACAGCAAGGGGAAAAGTGCACCGAATATGAATATAAATCCAATTAAGCAGCAGTGCTGCCGTTTTAGCATTTTTCCGACAGCTTAATTTGCTTCTTGGATATATTAGCAACAATTTGGAGTTTCACTGCAATCAATGAATTATCTGAATTTGACATTTTGTTATATATCGCGGCAACTTACAGAAAAACAGGATGCAAATATATCAACGTTTTGTGAATCGTGGCGAAACCATTCCGATTTCATAGGCTGGCTTAGCCGGGACAATAGCGAATATTTGGTTTTAACCTGAGTGTATATATAGATATATATAGATTCGCAAACCGTGTTCATGCAATTCCTATCAGCTGTCTGGAAAATATTTAAACATGTTAGAATTAAAAACTTAAATGACACAGAAGGTGATCAAATATCTTATTTTATGATTATTATATCTACTTGCCCTCCCGATCTTTGCTGTTTTAATAATCGGTAGTTGTCAGCACTATGTTAATAAATACACCTAATGCTCTCTGTAAAACAATTTTGTAATGTTTAAGACTGGTTAAAGTCAAGGTTTGATGTTATCGGTCACTATATAATATATACATGTGTGTATATTTTCTGCGGTTGAAGATCCATCCATTATTACAGTTTCGTTTAAAGATATTTTGTGGGCGTGTGGTGCACAAGTTCCTATACCTGTACGATTTTATGAGCAAACAAACAAATACATTCCCTTTCGAAATGACGGGGAGTTATAAAGGTATGAGTTCCAGCAATTATAACAAACAAAAGAGAAACATCACTTCCATTCCTGACGGGGGGCAACTGAGCTGCTGCTCTCAAATCTTTCATCTTACCGCTAATATCCAACTGGTTATAATGGTTATGGATGAATTAATAGTGTGTATGCCAAAACAAATACAATTAAATAATGAAGCGTTAAAAACGGAATTAATTTGTGTGCGGCTTCTTTCATCATAATTTATCAAATTAGATTTGAACGCCGACAAAACGATTTAAACAGAATTTGGACATTCATATAAATGTATTTGTATGAATAGTAAATACATGTATATAAAATATAAACATGAGACCCCAAATCACAAACCAAGCATAATGCAAACAAAAGAGAATGTTTTGACCAACCAGTAAACCTATAAGAAGAGAGCAAGTTTGTAAGTGAGTAGGCCAGATATATATATATATATATATGTAGATATATAAATATGTATGTATATGTAAATATATATATACATACTTTCAGTGTGCCATTACAATAGTTATTACCTAACCAGATGTTAACTTGAAAATTTAAAAAAAAAAATCATATATATATGGGTTTTCATCTTATATCTTTTTTTCAGACACTAGCTCAAAGACTAAAACTTATTATAGCACGGCTGGTTCGGCTTTCAGCCAAGTATTTAAATACTTTTTTCAGTGAAAGGGTCTACTTTCGGGGTGTCAATTGTTGAGGTGTTAAGTATGTTTATTGCTTTGAAGGTATTCACTTCGAGTTGAGTTAAGATTTGTTCGATGTTTATTATAACGAATTGAAAGATGTTTCTTTGTGATCCCTGTGTTAGAGTATCTTTTATAATTATTTTTGTTTGGTTTAATCTGGTTATTTCATCCTGTTTAAAGAAGTTTATTAGGCCTGTGTTATTATGATTTACCTTTTTAAACCAGTTTGTGTAGTCGTACTGCTTATAAGAGCTTGCTGGTTCTTTTATGTTAGTGTTGTTTGTGGTCTTAACAGGATAGTTGATTGCTGTTTTGGCATTTGTGTCGGCAAAGTCGTTTCCTTTTAAGTTGATTTCGCTGGGCACATTATTTATCTTCTCGTATATGCTTTTATTAAAACCAATTGCTTTATATCAAAGATTCAGTGAGCAGTGTGAGGGCATAAAATAATTTTATTTTAGTTGGGCATCATTTTATTTACATAAATTCAAATGAGCATCCATTTTAGGAATCAGGAAACTACAGGCATATGCGGCACGTGGATTTTTATATACCCTTGCAATAGGACGTCAAGCTGGTCATATCTGAAATAAATTATTATTTAAGAAATGAAATGATTTGTTCAAGGACATATATGATAAAGTAATGTGATGTGAATAACTGTCTGTGGTAAAAAGGTTGCAGTAGTCAAGCTTTCAAATTAGGGCTCTAAAACTACTTATACTTTAACAAATTGTGGTGGTGTGTGTGTGTAGGTGTAGGTGTGTGTGTGTGTGTGAGCCTGTGTCAATCGAATGCTCAGATTTCTATAGCTGATTTTGTTTTAACCTCAAATTGAAATTTGAACCGTCTTTTTTCGAATTAGTTGCTCGTTGTGTTCTTTTCATCAGTTCGATTACCAAATACAAACACACACACACACACACACTCACAGACGCACATGTTGTCAGCGTGTTGACTACACGTGTTTCAAACATAACCTAAGACTCATCAGATATCGTTAACTTACTTAGTGCATCTCATTAGCGTCTGCATTTCCTTCGGATTTTTCGATGACTACGCTTTTGAAAATCCCGTCTTCAAATTCCAGTTTAATACCTCCAGATTCCCTCATTTTAAAATTTATTATGCTTTGCTTTATAGGATTCCCATCTTTTGAAGGCACTTCCATTGTAATCTCTATTGCCGGAACTGGCTGAAGATGACATATTGTTTTTCATTGTTGAAATAGAAATATAATAAGCACAGCACACAACTTATAACTGGCAAGTATCGACTGTAAACTGTCAAATGGCAGATGGTAAATGGCAACTCGATTATCGACTCTCGTTTATCGACTATCGATTATCGACTCTCGATTATTGGTTCCAATGACTCGCTTGCAAAGTTAGCCAATAATTAGAAACGATAAAATAGCGAAGGAACCAAATTCTTATTTTAATAACGTTTTCTGTTTTGGCATAACTTTGCCTTTAAAGCAAGTTGCGTTCTTTAGACCAAACAACATATGTCCTCAAAAAAGCAATTTGAATTACGCAAAACGATTGGAACGAGAATATAAGCCCTTAAATTGGATACAATAAATTGTGCGCTTCGCTTTATGATTTTGAGATAAAAAATTATTAATGCATAATGATGAAAATTCATCATCGAGCTATAAAGCGATTTTCTACCAGTGCAAAACAAAAGAAAATAGAAAAATCAACAAATAGCGATTACTTTTTGAAAGTGACCAGGGACGGAAGCCAAGTGGAGGCACAAAGTTCAGTAACGAAAGGAAATGGAACAAATTGAAATATGTGAATGACTTAATTTTCAATCAGACAAATGACAGAAATTTAGCATATATCCCCCAGAGACCACTTTTGCTCGAGGCGCCTTATCAAGTTCTGCAACAATTAAAACTTTCAGCTGCACTCAGAACTGCAGCACTGCAAATGGGGCAAATGGGGCAAATCGGGCTCGTTTTTGTTTAACACTCAAGTTGAGTGAAGCAACTCACCTCAAAACAGCTACACAGCAAAAAATGCTAACGAAAATATGTGCGAAAAATATATATATGTATATATTACATATATACATCATAAACAAAACCCTATAATCAGCAAGCTTAATTTCACCAGGCTATAATATTATCAAAATCAGAATTTCGGCTTATCTTTATTTGGCTTAAATTCAAACGTTTTTTTGTGCGGAGATGTACTTCTACTCTCAGAGATTATAATAGGCAGATACGTATATAACATATAATTCAATTATATGAACAATGTTGTTGTACTTAAATGTCTCATGTCAAACATTGTTGGCAAAATTTGTAATTTTATAAAAGAATCTTTTCCTAAAAGAACTTTATTTTTGATTGATCCGTAAATAGAGGAAAAACCATTAAATGACACAGTTCATAAATAAATACTGAGAGAGATATACCTTAACATAACTGTAGCGATGAAATATCTTGCACTTATTATGATTTTATGCCAACAATCTCAACAGCTCTAATTGGGCCCAAATCTTTATTGAAATTAAAAGCCTTAGTTTTTATATGTTTATCTGAAATTTGGCTTATTCGCCTTTAATTATTTGATAAAAATAAAAGGGGAATAATTAGATTGGAGGAACAGAATTGATTCCATTAAAGCTTAAAGAAGTGCAACTCAAACAAATTAATTTTTTATCACGAATCAAGGTTCACTTGAATGCCAACGAAGCATGAATTAAGAGCACTTGGCGCTGGGAAACAGTAACACAAGTTCCTTCAATGCGCAATTAACTTTAATTATTTAAACAAACAATTTGTACATTCTAGGGAAACTGAATACCTAAATACATACGCCTCTCTACGTTTACCACATACATGTATGTGTACTCTGAGCCCATTGGAAATGGGTAAATAGGGTATAAATGATTTAGTGCAAGTGCATTTAACAGGCAGAAGGAAGCATCTCATATATTATTTATATTCTTAATCAGGATCAAAAGCCGAGTCGATAAAGCCAGGTTCGGAGGAGATAGAGCCTTCAAATATAAAATATATAGATCAAGTTTGCTTCATTTCGACGAGGTCAAGTTATGGGGTTATTGATCTCATTATTATCAATATATTATCATTAATATGCGGATCGGGAAATTTGCCAATAAAACTAAAATATGTTCAGCAGCTGGGTTCAGGGCATATCATAGTCGAGCACACTCGTCTACAGCATTCTTACTTGCTTCAACTGCGTTAATAGTTTCAACTTTGCATGTGTGTCTCTTGCTGCAGGCAACTATCGATTGCAAAAACAGGGCAGATAGACCAGGAAAAAGGGCTAAAAAGGGACATCAATAATATATTTGTAACATAGACAAAAGGCCAAATTTTATGACTAAGTTAATTTAGTTTGGCAACTATTTTAAATAGTTTATTAATAATTTAACTATTAAAATTATATATTTTATTATACTCTGCTTCACTTCAGTCATATGACGAGTTTGTGCCTCTCTTTCAGAATAAACGGCACTATCCAAGGCAAGGTTTCCAAATCTATTTCAAATGAAATTAATTAAATGAAAAAATGCACATATTAATATAATACTTACAGTGTGCCACTGTCCGGCTTAACCTGCCTTGAAAATCGGGGTTATTTTGGCGACGATTCGCAAAAACTTGTTTATAAACATGTTTTTCGCATCTAGTTACTCCGTAGTTAACGCAAAATATGCAGCCAAGAAACATTTTCTTTGATTTTATTCGATTGCAGTGAATTCCTTGACATTTTTCTTGCGTATTTTCCCATATATAACTTATTTAACTCAAATTAAAAAGGAAGAGATCTGTACAGGAAATGGCTTCAGTGGAAGAATTGACCTCAGTGGGATGTCTTTTCCAGACTAACGAGATTGATCCGCAATTATTGTGCAACTTGTTTCCTATTTGTTCTGCTCTTCTCCGAAATGTTTTACCTAATTTATATATACAAAAGAGACAAGTCTGAGCGGCATTTGGGCGTACTCAGCGGAGGCACCAAGTAAAAAATTTATTGTAGTTACTAAAATGAAGCCGGCACAATTTATTCATATCGCTTATACAAAAAATCAGTCGCGGGTTTGAATCCCGCTGCAGGCATAATCTTTTGGTGTTGTTTGGTAGTTTGGTCTTCTTCTTATTCTTTTACTATTAATCTCTTTGTCTAACACTCTTGCTTTGAGATCTGCGGTATCACTACGGGCCAAAACTGGACTAAGTGTACCGACCTTGGTCGGCAACCGTTAAAGCCCAACCTTACCTAGTACAATGAAGTTTTGGAAAATTCGACCAATAAAACCTAATGAGCTTGTGATTTCTGCATTTTTCTTCAACTCAAACTATATTTTGAAGATCTTATTGGCTAAGTTTTTATGGGTGAAATTGATTTAATTTTATTTAGTTTTCAAAGTTCAAATTTTAAAATGAGGGAAAACTGTGGAAAATGTGTGAAAGTTTACATTTTCAAAGCTCCACAGAATACAGAATTGATTATGTGAAAAATTATGAAATTCCGAAATAGTGGAAGAAAACTTAGTTTTTTTTTAATCTGACTAAAATTTGAATGAATAAACACAGATAAAAAATGAAGCGATATTTGCCAATTGTTATCGACATATAGGAAACAGCGAAATCTACCTAAAAAAAGAGGCTTGCTTACACAGACGAACTGCCGGCCTGACAGACACACGGACAGACCTAGTTTTTTTATGCTGATCAAGTATTTAGATATCTTATGAGGTTTGAGATGTTTTCTTCTGTCTTTTACATATATTTCTAGAACATCATAATAACCATTTCATTCAATTATATAGGTATACAAAAACGCGTGTCAAGCAAAAGCTGCCAAAAAGCAATTTGAACAAGAGCGAATTTTGCAGTCGGGCGTAATTGCCTGTGGAATACTCCAATTCCAGAGCACCGTCTTGTGGGAGTGGGGTGTTCAAGTTACTCAAAATGTAAATATATCCAACACCTAGAAATTATGCTGTTATGACTAAGCATATTTTACCCTCGTTATAAGCCTGCCAGATACGCTTGTAATGAAGGGAGAACAACGTGTTTTTCCGAAAGTTGCCTTCTTTTTTGCTCATATTTTTGAACCTCGGTAAGGACAAAATATTTGATACCAATTCGACATTAGCTGTGAAAAATGTTATTTTGTTAGTATTACTGTTGTTTGTTAGTATTACTAAACTCTATATCTAATTATTATAAATCGTTTATAATTAGAAGTTTATTATGCATGTTAAACTACTTTTAAGCCATATTGTGACTCACGTAATAAATTATAAACGTAAGGAAGAAAAATAGTAATATAAAGAGGCGGATTATTTGTATATTACATATATCTGAGCATTGCTATCAGAAATCGTTCTGAAGTTGTCATGTTAAGTTTTCAATAGAAGACAACTCAATCAACTGATTTAATCTTTGTCTTACAGACAAGTTCCAAATATTTCTAGTAAATCAAGCCTACAACAAAACTGACTGAGCTTAAGAAGTAGATTTCGAATGCAGTAGCAAAGAATAATTGATTGACAAATCGTTTGGATTATAACCAAACTGGTTTTCCGATTCGAGCATAATACAGGTTAGAAGATATACTGTTTAGGGGGTGGCAGTGGGGTGGTATTGGATTGCTTGCCAGTAACATTCATGTTTAATTTGGGAACTCTATATATATATATATATTGCAAGTATTTGGTACTTATCGATTTATACTTCGAGTTGTATTGACTTTTGTTCATTGTGTCGATTACATCAACCTTCGATATCAGAATATAAAAACTGCTTTGTCACGTGCTCTTTCGAGACAAGAGAACAGAAGCAGCTAATGAAAATTACTGCTGCCGACGGTTTTTTATTTTTATTTTTGGCTTATTTATTTTTAAGACAAGGTAAATCTAACTATAAGTAAAATTTGTAAAAAAAAGAAGTAAATAAAAATATTTCGAACGACAAACTTAAATTTAGATGTAAACAGAGTAATTTCAGTCGGCAAGGGTATCTACTTAATAAAATTAATTCAATTATTCAAACCAATATAAATATATACTTTTCCTATACACTTTCCGAAAGAAAACGAAGATTTTTTAAGCGATCTTTTCCCACAAGCTTCAAATCGATCCGTATAAACCTTTTTCAGCAATATAAACAATTCTCTACGGCTTATATACTGAATGTTAGCTTTCGTATTGTATAACGAATTGTCAGCTAATTGCCAATATCGGTGGTGTATATTAGTTTATGGAATTGACTTAGTTGGCTTACATAATATTTGTAATTTACAGAACCGCTGCTGCTCCAAGGAATGATAGAAAATTAGGCTTCTGCGCCGCAGTTAAGTTTGGAACAATATAAAACATATAAATATATACATACGTTATTCGAATTTGCTCACATATTATTAAATATATGTATATTTCCTTTGTATGCATGTTTTATGGTAAATTGGAATCAGAAAACTGCATCAACCGCATCCCTAAACTGTACTATATTGATATTGAATATCTACATAAAAAGAGAACCGCAAGAAAAACTATATTTCACATTATATATAAAATGGAAAAAATCTATTAAAATAAAAAAAAAAAAAAACACATATTTTGAGCATAATAAGACAATACTGTTGAGGAACACTTACAACGTTTATTGAATGATGGGTAAAATCAATGGAAGTGCAGCGAATTCTCGGACACTGGTTTTTCAACGGCCAAGTCATAACCCAAAGCAAACTGAACGATTGAGTCAATAGATCCATCTACTCCAATTCTTTGTGTCTTTCTTCTGTGTGAATGCAATTTTTTTTGCTGGGCGATCTGTCCTATTTGGTTTTGGGATCACCTAAATCAAAATATGTTAAATTAAGATAAATATATTATATGCAATATCAAAATTGCACTTAACTTGAATTGTCAATATTTGGGTGATTATTCGGTTCCATTCTATATGATATCGTTAAAATAATTTATTTTTTGTACGATAACACAAGATTACTAAATTTATTCTTTACCAACTCCTAAGATTTAGGAGCACTAATTGCCAGGGTTTTCGGCTTGGAATTTATTTTCAAGATACAGACGTGAAACTTAAAATATTTACTCGTTCACATTATGCTAAAAAAGCTAGATCTTCCAAGTATTGAAGATAGAGTACAGCTTGTTATATACTTTCATCCTAGAACCATGTCCATGTCCATATCTGATTTGCGCGCCTTTGCACGGAGTCACCCCAACGCGATCGGCCAAAAATTTGATACAACCGATTTGTCGGTCAATGCACTACATACATATGTGAATTAGGAAGACATAGAAATATGTGTTGAAATTTTTGGCTATTACATAATTGTTATTCATTCGTTGGTACTTAGTGAAGTAACCTTTAACAGATTCATATACATATTTCTCAAACTCAACTTTGATACTTACTTCATGGTGCTGGCATTCCAAATATCGCTATTATCAATTAAGAGAATTGTGAATTGACTATTCGCTCAGATTTATATTATAAATGGATTTATCCTTGAGTTGCAACTCAATCTACTGTGGAAATCGTTGTTAAGATGTAATGTGCTACAGAAAATTCAACCTATGAAGGATATGGTTGCAGTAGTTTTAACCATAGAATTGGTTCAATTTACCAATGTCGTAAATCGTGTGATATGTTGCAGATGTGAATTTAAACAAGTTCCATTGCCATTATTCAAGATACCCATAGAGTCGGCATCTCATGTGGCTGCATAATTAACCTTGGCATTGATAACGATCGCATAAGAAACACACAAGTTGTTAAAAGAAACTTATATTCATATCAAACACAAACAACATATGATTATAAGTAAAACGATAAAATGATAAAACGATAAAACGATAAGACGATAAAACGATAAAACGATAAAGATCAATTAGCTGATGTTTTGCGATAATTAAACGCTTAGCACAGAGTATCTGCACAGTCGAACTTTTTCGAGTAGAGCTCCCTCGTTTGCTATTACAAGATATTGATTTAAAGAGCTCGAAAACCTGTATAATGCCGAATATTACTTGTATGATAGTTTGTTTATGGTATGGCCGGTTTTAAGCGTTAAGAACGTTCTTTGCGGTGTGTGTGATGCAGATGAACACATATAATTGGACCGAGGCAGTAATAACATATTTCGGCTGTTTTGAAGAAGAGGCAAAACAACGCTCATGCGAAGTCTGGCTTTTTTTCTTCCAACATCTCCAAATTGGGAGGTGTTTAAGGAAAGCTGAAAACAAAGTAGAAGAGCGAAAGAAATAAAAATATATTTTTCATTGCACTGAAAGTCGCATACTCTTACTTATCAGCGGATGAGTGTTAATCTAAAGTTAAATAAAATACTAAATATATAATCGTTCATAGAAATCCAATTAAAAATGTATATATAATAAAGCAGTTGACTGACCGATTAGCGGATGCTGCCAATCAACAAAGAAGCTGAGAAATCGGAGCTAAAAATAATTGTTTCAAGATCTTTTTGTGTAATTGTAATTTGTAATAGTAGACAAACTACATAAATATTTATATATATTAGATATGCATAAATAGTGGAATCAGCCCAAGTCGATAACATCATTGTGCCAAGCGTAACAAAACCCAAATCCGATTACGACACTCCGAGAAGAGTATTCGTATGTATGTATGGATGTGCTCATATGAGATTAATATCGAAAGAGGCTCTGTGTATTTCTGCTGAGTGGCGACGGAAAGTCTTTCGGTTAAAGCAATTTGGTGAATAAGGCTGGTTATCGCTGACGGCTTCTTGAGTTTAACCTAACTTGCTCATTGTTTCGCTAAGGTGTTGGGTGCAGCTATAAAAGTCAATTATGGTGCAGATATTAAGCATGGAACGTTTACGTTTCCTCTACATACATACATACATAGATTACTTTTTATACCCTTGCAGACGGTATTATAGTTTTGTCACGACATCTGTAACGCTTTGCAGTAGACATTAGGCATATACATATATTCCATATTCTTGACCACCATTAAACGAATTAACAACATATTACTACTTAGCCAAAAAGAGAACTGCACGATCAAATCATCTAACGTGTTAAAATGTTCGTTTAAATTGGAATAAAAATGCTCATTTATTTTTTTATGGCATTTTAACCGGTAAAACATAATGACATTATTTTAAAAATGTGCGTTTTTTATACCCTTATATTTTTTTAATGGTAATGTTTTAACTTACTTATAATAACCACACTTTTATAGAAGGTATTATAATATTCTGTTCAAGTTTGCGACGCATTGAAGAAGACGACACCAAAATTACTTCTTAATCAGCATCATCATCCGAATCGATATAGCCACGCAGGTCTTTCCGAATTATTTAGACTTATATACGCAAAATTCTCTTAGTTTCTCAGTTCTAGATTATTTTGATGAAATTTTCTATGTAACTTTTGGCTTCTGATTTTAATGCCGTCGGAGGCGACGGGATCGACTATACTAAATAGCTTTCATAACAAAAATTGGCCAATTCACAAAATATTTCTGTAAATAATTAAAATCTATTTAGTTGGAATTTTGTTGTCAACTATTTTTTAAAAGTATTACTTTTTAATCCTTTGTTTTTAGAAGTACGAAATCTAAATTATCAATTTAAAATCACAAACAGCTTAAAATTGGATAGTTTGAGGGTTTTATCACAACATTTAATGAGTATTATCTTAAACGACAGCCCCTTAATGACATTTTACGGGTAAATATCGAATTTCGAAATTTCGAATTTTCCAATCTAGTTTTATTTATTTTTATTTAATATTATATTATCTTTTTATTTTATTCAACTTCTCTTCACTTTTAATGATAACTCATAATTGAATACGAATTATTAGAAGACCAGAAGCCCGTGATGGATTTTTCCGTTTAAGGAAGTTCATTCATTAAGCTTAGCTTTTTAGCTTAGCTTTTTTTAATCTTAAGAATTTTGATAAATTTAGCAGTCATTTTGAAAAAACCAAGCATGGAACCAGGTAAATACTTGTTCTCTTCTGTTGATATTCGCTTTATACTCTTGAAGAAGGTATTTAATTTGCGTCATGCAGCGTGAAACGTGTTGAAGGAGATGACTCCCTAAGGTATAAGTATTATTGATCGGTGATCGATATAGCCATATGCTTCTGCCGTCTGTCTTAGTTTCTCAGATTCAAAGCTTCTTAATGAACCTTGGATCATTTCCTGCATAAATGCAGTCGACCGGATTGGTCCACTATATCATCAAGATGACATTGGGAACAACAGGTCGAAAGACGAGTTCTTGCATTAAAAAATCATTTGTTTAACCAGTTATAAGAACAAAATTGAGGACACAAATCATCAATATCGGACCTCTATATCATATAGTTTTGTGAGAAATAATAAATTATTTTTCAAAGTTAAGAATCACATTTGCCTAAGAAGTGTGTTTATTTTAGATAGAATAGCTAGTGTACATTCGGCTTTTGCATCCGATTTAATGGCTTTATAGCGACAGGTATTAATTTTACCATACTCGGAATATAAAATCTTAACTGGAATGAAAAAGTTGTCATACGACACATGTCACCTTGATTTGATTCAGTTGTCATTCTTGTTTCCAAATTGGAAAGCATTATCGTTTGTTTATCCATTCAAAGTTTATTTTGCAGTAATAAATATTTATTAAGCATTATTGTTTATGATATTGAGATGGTTTATTGTCATACTTTTTGCAATCCTAGGTCAAAATATTATTCGTATGATTGGTAGGAAAAAAGTCATTTATTTCATTAAGTTAATGACACTGTTTACTGAAGCATCGTCAAAGGTATTCAACTCATATTTAAATCAGAGATAATTTAGATTTAGTTGAGTTCCAACTTGTTTAGACATTTGCACATTTAATAAGAATGTAATGCATTATAGCGTTTAATGGCTTAACTAATAAAAAAAAACTATTTATTGGGTTCAATCGCTCAATTCCTGTTTTGGTTCAGACCAAGCTTTACTAGAATTTAAATCGACAGCAAGTCGATACGCCTAGAAGGCCCAAGCGATAATATCTTTTTCTCATCTGGGGCTCCAAATGAAGAAAAAAACTTGTCTATATTATAACTGATTTTCGAATTTAACAGATAAACAGTTATAGTACTATAAATTAGTTCTGGGCAAGTCTATCGCAAACTTTGATTTTATTTTCATAATTTACTTAATTTAAGACCTTCAGCAATAAATTGCATATTTTGTAAGTATACAAGGTTCTTTCTTGGATGTGTCGGGCTTACCATTTAAAGAAATGTAAAAATGGTCGAAATATTTATCTCTTTTGCATATGGAAATGAAAAAAACAACCAAAGATCCCTGGTTCAAATAAAAAACCTTTGATTCTTGTAAATTAATTGTGAAGTTAATTTTGACTTATTTTATATGAATAATATTATGCCTACTATAAGAAATCATTCAAAGGATTTTTTTTTAATATTTCTAACAGTCTAATTATTTCCCCAAAATTCAAATTTTGTACACCTACCTAAGATATTACTTTGGAAAGTTGAAGTTTATCACTAATACTTAAAAATCAAAGTCCTTTGCTGCTATTTTGTCCATAAGTTAATGATTTCATTTGTGTATGTTTTTTTCAAAAGCTGAATTTATACCTTGCCATTTTTTAACAATAAATTTTGATAACTTAATTATGGTTATTGCTGCAATTCTCATAAGCTGACTTTTTCAGTCAATGCAAACATGAAACGAAAAATCTCTTCATAAAACTTAAATGATACAGAAGTTAACAACAAAATTAAATTTGGTAATTAAATTTTGAATAAAAAATAAATAAAATAATTGCCATCGGAATCGCCAATTAACTTGACTATAATTTAAGCTTTTCTCCATTCTATTAATTATGTTTTTGGCCTCTTAAGTGTATATTTGTCCCATTTTAGTAATCGATAGTTGATTGATTGACTTAAATTATATTTGTTTAATCGTATAAAAACGCAAGATTGACAAAGTGCCAGGAATCGTGGTAGATATACAAAATCTTACGTTTCAAGTTGTAAAAGCCAGGTGTTAAGAATGACAATATAATCTACTATTTGTGTAAGGATGCTCGAGGCAATATGGCTAAGAATAACATCAGACAACTCTTGTTGTCTATACTAAACCGTACCAAATGCAAAGGGTTCCAATAAGTATTTTTTTTTCATAATTCGATCGAGTATCTCAACCAGATGAACGTTGCTTATAAGAGACACACATTAATAAATTTTCGCTCATGACATAAAACTAAATTTAGTGCTTGAAGACAGTGATTAAAATATAATGCAGATGTAAACCGAAAATTATAGCTTATAGCTGTTTGGACCTGGTTAAATCACGATTTGTTTAATATATTCCAATAGCGGCTTTCATGTTTATCGGTAATCAATTTTAATGGATATTTAGGAAATTGAGGAAGTTATCGGTGAAATAATGCCAATGAAGAGAAGAGAGAGAGAGAGAGAGAGAGAGACTGATAGAAAGACAGACAGGCGGAAGTGGCTAGATCAGCTCGTCGCTTGATGCTGGTCGAGAATGTATATACTTTATGGCGTCGGAACTAAGTCCTAATGCCTGTTACAACTCATTTTTAATGGGTTCTTTTGGCTCAAATAATGATAAAGCCTCCCGCCTACATCCTGAGTACCCGCTTGAAGACATCTTTTGGGGACTTTGCCTAATCCGTAGAAATAAGTAATTCATTCAATTTTGACAGTATACTTGTTAAAGCAATAATGTGCTTATGTTTTTTTATTAATACTTTTACAGTTTTTTATTAATTGTTTCGCTTTTTTCTAAATTATTCATTGCAAAGTTGACACAATCTATTCTACGTATCTTCCTGCAATACATATGTACTTAGAGAGAAAGTATTTTTGCGCAATAATTCATCTACCTATATACAGTTATTTATACAAATTAAATTAGGATTTTACTAGTACAGAATATATGGATAGAGCGAAAATAACGAATGAAAATTTAATATCTTTCCAAATAAATATATATGCAGTAAAGATGTGATATATAATTAAATTTGCATTTTAAATAAATATTTACGCGATAAAGATTTGAAAATAAATTGAAATTTTCTCGTATTAGTTAGTTGAAGTTCACTTTGGCTAAATGTAAGTTTAAGTATATATATATATATATACATATATATATGCTAGCTTTTACTGATCAAGCTTTAACTCTTATAAAGAAAGGAACTACGTTTATGTACATACACATCAACAGCATTGAATTCTCACTTATACAGACAGGAATAGCTTCATCCAAGGGAAGCGTATGTTTATATCGTTCGCATACCAGAGCTTATTCTATTCTGAGTTTCGGGACCTCGGTACGTTTGCGGCGGTGGTATTATCGAAAATGTGTTGCAATAGCTACTGTGTATATTCCCAATTGGTGCTGCCGACATCATCAGGAGCGGGTGCGCCATCGCCAAGTCATATGTCATGGACGAAATACCCGAGGACGCCTGAATATTGCCGGATACATTGACGCCAGCCGCATAATGCAGGAACGGTAAATGTGCCGAGGCGGTTATCGTATGCAGTGGAGGTAGCGGGCGCTGTCGTTGATCCTCGGTATGTGCGGCGGGCAGCGCTATCGATGGACTCATCTCGGCCGATGATGTTCGCGGGTAATCGGATATATTCGCATATGTGTTGTTATTGCCACCGCCGCACTCCACCACATCGATGTCGGTGCGATCGTCGTCTTCCTCATCCTCCTCGGATACCTGATCCGGCTGCCTATCGGGCGTAATAAGACTTTCGATTGTAAACGAACGCTTTGGCCGATAACTATTTGTGCCGTGCTCCAGCTCGAGAGCTCCATTATTATTTGTGGACGAGCGCAGATTGAGCAATGTCATTTCGGTCAAGTCGGCATTCTGTCTAGGCCTATGGGCCATATGTGGCAAGGGACAATGTTGCACCATGGCGGCGGGCGAAACTCGATTTGCGGCATGGTGTGACAAAATCGCCGTAGACTCTACCACATTCATAGTGGCACTGTTGACGTCCAACGTCGGCATTGGCGTTATTGTGCTCCCCGAACGGGCCGTGAAGAAAAATCGATTGATGTTCGCCAAGGCGGTTAGCTCCTCATTGAGTAAGTTCTTATCATTTTTATGCAATTTGAAGCGTTTTCTTCGTCGCAGCAAGCTCCCGTTCTCGAACATATCGAACGCCTGTGGGTGCAGTGCCCAATAGGCTCCCTTTCCGGGTCTGTCCGGTCGTCGGGGCACTTTGATGAAGCAATCGTTGAAACTGAGATTGTGTCTCAGTGAGTTTTGCCAGCGCTGTGTGTTTTTTCGATAGTACGGAAACCTGTCGGTTATAAATTTATATATATCGCTTAGAGGTAGCATTTTCTCCGGGGAACTCCAAATGGCCATTGCCGTCAGCGAAATGTATGAATATGGAGGCTTTTGATCACCGTACGATTCACGTGAGGGCCTAGGCATTATTTTTGTATTGTGATTATTAAGATATCGGTACGGTTGTATTGTGTTATCAACAGTGTTCTCTATGTTAATATTATTATTATTATAGTTATTATTATTATTATTGAATGTCTTGTGATGACAAACACCATTTTAGTAATTATAACTTTTGCTTGTATTCAAGCTGGTAAACACAAAAGACGCGTATACAGTAGCGGCATTATTAATTTTTTGTTTTGTTGTTTTTTGATTTGCTTGTTTGTTTGTTTGCTATTAATGTTATGTAAATAGTCGACGATTTAACATAGCAAATGTGTCACAGGCGACGGTAAAAATAAGCGCGCGAGCTCACGTCAGTAATCGGCGCACAAATACTACGCTTCTGATAAGCTTGAGCAGAGCATAGCAGAGCACCAGAGAAGCAGAAACAACAGCGAGTGTGAATGTGAAAAGCGAAAAGCGCTCTCCAAGCAGGGTTTGACCGGTCTGGCGAATTACCATCAAAAGCTGAATACGAATACGTGAGCAGTGCTGAGCAGCAGTGCTGAGCAGTGAGCAGCAGTGGCAACTGTGGCTGCAGTGAGGGTGAAGCGAAGATAACGACAGACCCGAAGCAAAACAAACGAAGGAAGAACCAGACTCACATAAAACAAAATCACTCTTACACCGGGAGACTAACAGACGGCGTGTCTGTCGTTCGTTCGTTCATTTGTTCGCTCGTTCGTTCGTTCGGTCGGTCTGTCTGTCTGTCGTTGTGTCGCTCTGTCTGTCGGTTATTGTACTAAGTGAGCAATGCAGTACAACAAGCAACCAACCACAGTGAGCAATGCAATCAAAATATAATCACTCACATCATTGCCCCCGTGCTCTCTCCCAATCACCGCCATGCCAATGTATCATCCCTCTAAAACGGCAAAACTTCAAAGAGCGAGAGCCGAGAAAAAGAGTCAGAGATTTACTAAACGAGCCAAACCAGTTTGGCCAAACCATACCATACTATACCATACCAAACCAAACCATACCATACTATACCATACCATACCATACCATATCATACGATACGATACCATGGCAGACCAAACTACACACACAAATCCACACACACACACACACACACTTTGGCAAACAAGACGATAGTATAGTAGTTGGGAGTGTCTACAGACACATGGCTTAGCAGCAGCGACTACAATAAACGACTGACTGACTGACTGACGGACTGAGTGGACTGACTGGACTGACTACACTCCACAATCGACAAAAGAGCCAGCCGCCCGGCAGCTGACGACCCAATATGAACGCGAGGTGTTGAAAAAGAAAATTACATCCACTTTAGCGATTTACTGATTTTACGTTTTCATAATCTTGTTAGTTAATTTGGATGGCTGAGAGCAAACTTTAGCTGAGCCGACCTGAGCTGAGCAGCTTACAAACACAGCCCAAAGTCAACTTCTTATAGAATGCTTACATATGTGCATATGTATATATATATATTTAGAATGTTCTTATGTGTATGCCATTTCTAATCTAGTGAATCATTTATATTAATGATACTGCTAATTATGTATAAACAATTTAGCTTGTAATTAAAAATACATGCTCATAAATTATGTTCTATTTAATAGTTGAGGCAAGTATAAAATTACATTGTTAGCGTTTATATGCACAAGTATGTGCATATGTACATTTTGGTTTTTGTCTCTTTTCTTTATTGTAAATACAAACAAATTCAATTGCTAAGTAATTCAAGTGTTCGTAGAGATAACAAGGTACTCATCATCCAAAAGTGAGCAAAAGCAATGCGATGTTCTGTAGACCAAGAAAAGTACACAACGAGTGTGGTGTTAATAGGAGAGAGAGCGTCTCTCCCTCTCTCGCTCTCTCTCTCTGCGCTCAGAGACTGCGAGAGAGAGATAGAGAGAGAGAGAGTCACTTGGTGGAAAAGAGATGCACAGAAGCAACTTGACAGCAGCACCAACACTATGTGCATGGTGTAAACTTAGACAGGGACAGCAGCAGGCTGCTCTGCGCTGAAGTATCTATCTGTCTTTGCTCGCCTCTCATTTGCCCAAAATAAATGGTCGATTTGATTGGTCGTCGTATGGCATGCACTCATTTATTTGTTGTTGGGCGGTTCTTTGGAATTGTATTTTAACAATGAGAAAATGAATTTTAGTCAAGCATATTATCAAATTAATTACATATATACATTGACAATAATTGAACAATAACCAGAATGATGAGATCTGTGCGTCACGTCGAACATTATATACCCTGCGCACATCTAAATTTCATTTATGAGTTTCGTATATCCGAATATTCATAATCCGATTATATCTCGGAATTATTACATTTTTTTGTCCCCCATCACTAATGTTAAAAAAGAAATCCCCCAATTTACCGTCATAGCTTATTTGATCCAGCTTATGAAGTACATTTAAGATATTCTAAGCATTATTTGCGGCTTTCCTGCTGATAAGTAACCCAATTTATAACTTTACAAACCGATTTTTTTGGGAATTTGCGGAGATCCTCCTCTGAAGTCATGTTTGTTAGACATTTTCCGCTTCTGGAGAATTTGCGCAAAAATTCTCAATATTACTGATATAACCTGACAATGCTGCTATTTTTATTCCATGGCGATAATATATTTGAACTAAGCCCGACATATGCTGGTAATTTATGCCGAGATTAGAATCTTTAGCTAATTTTATTTATACATTGTGGGTTGAATATCACTGACCATTTTCAGTTCCGACAATACTTGTTAACATCAAACATTGATGGGGTTTAAAGGAAGAATACCATTAAACCTTTTATTTAAATTCCTGAAGATTCAAAAAAAAAAAAAATACTTAAAATACAAACAGCGAAAAGATACTGCGTCTGACTTTTTATAATTTCCAATTTTAGTCTGATATTATTTAGTTGAAGATAATATTATTTATATTATGTGTTTTTTTCTGAAATTTTTTAAATTGTATTATATCCGCCGATCTTCCAACCAATTGCTCATAAAACAAGCTATATGATTATACTGTCAGACAGGTCTGGAACGTGTACAACCTTAAGATAAAATGATGTTACTTCCTTTAATTATAACTATAAATTAAATATATATAAAACTTAAATTAAAATAAATAATTCCACACGTAATGCGCATTATTTATACAAAGCTTTGATAGTATTCTTCTGATGACTTCTCACATATCCAACAAGAGCCTTTAAGGCTGTTTTCCTAATGTGCCCAGTTAAAAGCATTCCAGTTGTTGATATTCCGGTTACTAAAGTTAGTTGTAGCTACTTAGTTGGTGTCTTCAGCCGATTAGGCTGAGCGACTCTCCAAATCAAAGAGCTGATGTTTTGACATGACTTATTGTAAAAAACATATAATTACGATTTGATTGATTAATCTTGTTTTAGTCCACAAAATCCTGCGACGCTTTTTACTTCAACTTACGTCTTGTTAATGTTTATAAAGATCTCACAAATATTTCGGCTTACTTATTTGCAAGATTGATTTATTGGCAGATTATTGCGCTGATACTCGAGTTCACAGATGTTTTGTATACTTAATCGTACTTCCCATACCAAGGCAACACAATTAAGAACGCTCTAGAGAAGAGAACTCATTAAGATGTTATCCTTACATAATATAAATAGTTTTAAACGATTTCATTAACAACTTTCAAAGTATGTCAAGTTTTAACTTTAGACTGCCATATCTTGAAAATATTGGATTATTTACGTCATGTTTCTCGACTTTTCATAATTATGATGATTATGATTTACTTGCCGCTTTTAGCACATTTTGCGATGTCTTAGCAAGCAGACTTCTAGACTTCTAGATATAATACCTCTAATCTGATCAATCAGTAGGTATTTATACCCGTGCAGAAGGTAATCCCCGCGTAAATGACTATATACAGTGTCTCGAAGCTTAAACGGATCAGTGCCAAAGAAAAAAAGGAATTGCCTGCCAAAAGCTAATTATTCATTATTTTTGAAAAATTCCAAAAACCGATGGTGGGTATATATATTAGCCACCAAAATTTATATATGACCCCAATACACTGGGGTTTCCCCACCCGCTAGGTAGGATTATGTAAAAAATGTTGCCTACTTTTAGGAGTTCGCTTCATTTGGATCAGGTACATTGTGGACACCTGGGTGCCATAAAACCCGGATTTTTAACCTAAAGTTGAGTATTTTCGGTATAAATAGACCATTCCTTCGTAGTCAGTTTAGTTTTATCCTGCATCCCGGGTGCAATAAGCCAACAAAGACTATGGACAAACAGACTACCATTGTACAACGGAAACTCATCCTGGACCACTTCCAAAACGGATATTCACATCGCCAAATAGCTGAAATGGTCAATCTGAGCAACTCAACTGTATATAACATCATTCGGCGCTTCGTCGACGCTAATCGGATTGAGGGCAAGGACAGAAAGGCACCAAATAAGATTTTCACCGAAGAGGAGGAGCGAAGGATCACCAGGAAAATAAGGGGAAATCCCAAGCTATCGGCTCCAAAAGTGGCTCAACAGGTGCAGGATGAAATGGGGGAAAAGTGCTGTGTGGAAACTGTGTGCAGGTTTCAGCGCAAACATGACTTTAATGCCCCAGTACCACGAACAAAGCCCTTTATAAGCGTGGAAAATATAGGGACTTGGATGACGTTCGTCAAAACCCACTTGGACAAGGATTTGGAGATCTGGAACATAGTCATAATTGCAGATGAGTCCAAATTCACCATTTTTGAATCGGACGGGCGGAATTATGTGTGGCGACAGTCCAATACTGACCTGAATCCCAAACACGTAAAGGCCACAGTCAAGCATGGTGGAGGAAGTGATATGGCATGGTATGTATCTCGTCAGCCGGATTCGGGAATTTGGTGATTTTTGAAACAACAATGGACAAGAATATGTACTTCAACATACTAAAGGAATATTTAGTCCAAAGTGCCGAGAAGCTTGGAATCCGACGTACTTTCCGGTTCAACCAGGACAACGATCCCAAGTATAAGCCCAAGATAGTACAGTCCTGGCTCATCAGGAACTGCCCCCACATGATAATTCCACCGGTCCAGTCTCAAGATTTAAATGTTATTGAGAATTTGTGGGGTCTGCTGGAAAATAACATCCCGGAAACACAGAATATCCAGCAAAGAAGACCTCAAAAATGCTCTGTGGGATTAGTGGAGCAGAACCAGCCCAGAAGGTACCAGGAAGGCCGTATCTTTCACGAATAATAGGTTAAAGGAAGTGGTTAAGGCTAAAGGATATCATACTAAGTATTAACATCCTTATTTAGGTTTTTATAATGTAAATATTTAATTTTATTTATAATGATCCAAAAAAAATTTCCCCTCAAAATAAGGTACTTTTTTACATAACTCTACCTAGCGGGTGGGGAAACCCCAGTGTATTGGGGTCATATATAAATTTTGGTGGTTAATAAATGTACCTACCAACGGTCTTTGGAATTTTTGAAAAATAATGAATGGTTAACTTATGGCAGGCCATTCCTTTTTTTCTTTGGCACTGATCCGTTTAAGCTTCGAGACACTGTATGTCTATTCTTGATCTGCAATACTAGCCGAAACGGTATAGCAAAAACCGTGCAAATATGTCTCCCACTCTTTAAATTATATAGATGATTATTTGGAAGGCCAGATTGGACCACTATGTCATATAGTTGGCATATGCATTATCGGTCGAAAATAGAGCTCTTGTGTGAAACATTTCACTGTTTATGAGTTAATACTCTGTGAAGGGTATGTAATCTTGGGTATAGCTCAAAGAGCCGTTCACTTTTGTTTAACAGTTTATTGTATATATATATATATATATATATGTATATAGAAATATGAGCAACAAACATAAAATCGACGTAGATAAACTACCCAGTGGCATTTATCATTCAATCATAAAATCACGAATGCACCACACGCACAATATTAATTTGACAAATTAAAAATTGTTTAGTTTCCGGAATACATTGTTGTTTCTAGTTTGTGTGGATGCTAAACATGGAATTCCTTTTTGTGGGAAATGCATTTTGGTAATATTTTTATTGCCAATGAGTTATGCTTCATTAATTGTATTATATCTTCTATGGTAACATAATGTAATCACAACCGCAATCACAACAAATTTCACGCTAAACAGTTTCAACACAACAACGAGGAAATTTGCTCGCCCGGGGTTGAGCTAGGCCGGAGTCATAAATCTCTTTCGTATTTACCGCCTTATTGTTACACTTACTGTACATACACAGTGGCGACCCACCCAGTCGTTTTGACATTTGCTTGTAATAATCGGGATTTCCGATTCTGTGTGAACACACACAGACATGGAAATAAACGCTTTAATGCCATTTGGTGCGGTACACAGTTTACAGTTGTTACAATTATCCATTGTTTGGGCGAGTCAGTAGCGGAGCGAGCTGGAACCCCGTGCAAGTAAACACAACTTAAACCACAATCAGAAATAAAATACAAATACCGTTAAATTTTTAATTTAAAACTCATTTTCCATTACAACCACATACATGTTTGTGCATAATACATAAACATATTTCATTCGGTCTGTCTGCTTCGGTTTAAGCCTTGACACAACTTTGATGGAATCCTTTTGTCCTTTTCTCTGTCAGCCAACAATTTACTTCCATTTTCAATTTACATTTCCCTTATGCGCAATATTATTTGTTATAATATATATATACATATATATGTTTATAGATTATATATATTTGAAGCAAGTACTTAACCTCCTGCATTATTGACTTACGCGGCTTGATTCAAGTTAAGCATTATCATGCGTAAAATCGTTGGGAGCCCCCCGTTGGTGTGAAAATCCATAATCAGAAGAGACTTCCAAATTCCGTCTTTTAATGAGGCCGTTAATGGATTGACCGCCAAACAGTCATTGAAATTTTCTTCTCATGACAATCCATTTGCCAGATTCCTGAACAGGCTAAAGCGCTTCTTTGATAACTGATCACATCATGGGAGGGGGAAAATCCAAGATTAAGATGTTACGGTTTGTAGGTGTAGCAGTTCCCTCCATTATAATACGCTCCTCGGAGTTGGACAGAATGCTCTTTAGTAATAAACTTCACCATTGGCAACCATTATAGCATAGTTTTCCTGCGGTTCCTTAGGATTCTCTAATATCCATCTTCTTCGCACTTCTTGATTGTATCTCATTTAAGGTGATCGCTTCACATCTTCCCATGTTTTGTTCATATTTTAGAGAATATTAATAAATCGGATCCTTAAGCAGATTAATGGTTTAATCAACTTGGTATTCATTAAGAATTGAATTTGCAATATTATTTAAATTTCTTTAATTTAAAGATAATTTTTGGTTCTTAAAGGTTATTGGATAGAAAGAATCGTTGGTTACTTTGATGCCGGCGTTTGAATTGTGGTTCGATTGAGCTCATGATTTTGGCCAAAAGAAATACAAATAATTGGTAATTGGTAACTGCAGCGCCTACGGCGATTAACTTGGCTGCCAGCAACTGCAATTACTGTCACAATTTAAAATATCATCTACAGTTGCGGTCACAACAACTGAGGAGCAGACATATGTTTTGCGAAAATTAATTAAGAATAACTTAAATGAAGTATAAAAAAGTTATAAATATATTATGTGGGCACAAGCATAATATTAAAACAAAAATATGAGGGATGGCCATAAATATATTAACAGAAAAAATTCAAATCTCTAAATTTACAAAATATACAAATAATTGTAGTGAAATTATATTGAAATTAAAATGATATTTCTTAAAATTTGAGATGATGGTTAAATACATTAATCTTGTGTTAAATTGCATAAGCCCCAAAAGAAATAACCCCTCACAAAGGTGGTGCATGGAGTCCCACAAGTTTTGGCACATTTCAAGACAACGATATCCAAAGAATTTATGGGTTGGGTTTATTTTAGAAATAGGATTTACAATACAAGTTCTAAATCGGGTTGATTTCGGAAGACTGTACTGGCCATCCCATCAACTTGATATCTTGGATTCTTCCGACCACAATATGTTTCTACATCTCTTAAATAGTCAATCTAAATGTAAATCGGCAGACTTTATTCTCGCAACATGTTCTTTTGTTACTATGAAAAGTCTGACAAAAGTTTCAATATTCTTTTCGATGATTCAACATAAGATTAACAGATATTTTTGACAATGATCTACCATGATTTTCATTTTGAATAATTTTCGGTGAGCAACCAAGCATTTCTTATATACCAACTAAATATTTGCATTATGAGAACACACTTTTCGGCAGTCCCTTTGTGTTTTATATGGAATGATTTAAGCATATAAGCTTATTATAACTGAACTATCTATGTGATATGTGAAGGAGTAAAAAAACCAAGATATGGCCATCAACAAATTTGGATTTGCTTTCTGTTTACTACAAAGTATTACCAGTATCTAAGCACTTGAATTAAGTTTCAACCATAAAATAAGTTATTAACGAACGTATAAATAAAGCTGAGAGAAAAATCTAATTTTTCAGACAACAAATACTTACATCGATCCCTTAAGAATAATGTTATAGATAATATATTATCACACGGCAAGCCTCTATATACAAATCAAACTTTATTGAAGACTAAAACTACATTAATTAATTTAAACTTGAAATTATTCATATTTATTTTTAAACTTCTTTACTTTTAAAAGCTTGAAGTTTAAAAATTAAATAATATTGTAAAGTCTGAAAAATTAATGTTTCTCATTCTTTGGAAACACATATTTTGTTAAGCGTTAACATACAATCTAAATCTAGATCCCTTGAAATTGCTTCGAAGGCTTTGTTAAGTAAAATCATTTAAATTTGACTGAGAAAGAGTGAGGGGGAATGTGTTGGTTATTGCAAAATATGTGATCCTAAAAAAAAAAGGTTTTTAAAATCAATTATATATTCTTAAAGCTAATACATTTCGGATGCCTTCATTCTTCAACCATTGTGTCGACATTTTTGGCATTTGCGAGTTTGATAATCGAAAGAAACTAATTTTAGTACTTAATCAAATTAATAGATGTGCCTGTACTGATTTATCATTCATTTTGATGATTTGCCATTAATTTGTATATACATAACTGGCAATAGAAATAAATTTGTACAATCGATTATGTGCACTTTTCTTGGCTGTATATTTAGCGGCAACTTGCAAAGCAACAAGGTAATAAACAAGTTGTTGAATCGTGGCCAAAAGCCACGTTTCCAAAGCCAGCTGAGGCATGGACAGTAGCGGTCAGAGAAACGCAAGCTGCAAGTATTTTTAGCGATATTAATATAAAGAATCATATCGGAATATTGAATTCTATTTGGGAGTATAATATGTTAATATATGCACATTCAAAAACAAATATTGTATATTTAGCATAAATTTGTTTAAGAAGAGACATCAGTCATGGACTGAAACAAACTAGTCAAACGATTTAACTGACAAGTATGAAAATATATCGTTTTGATAGTTACATTTATTATTAATTATTAATATTATTATTGTTATTAATATTAATACACTATTTAAAATATTTTATATTCAGAGTTGAAAGTTTTTGTGCTTGTGTAAAACCCCAGAAAAAATTTATCGCGCGTATTTGGCAAGTAGATATAAAATAATATAAAATTTGAACCCATCCAAACCATGCTTTATATTTATGTACATATGTATATTATAAAGTCTAGATACTACCTGACTGTTGGCTGTTTCTTTTTAATATACGTTAATAATGATAAATATTCGTATCTCAATCAATATACACTGCATCACGTTTGACAGCTCTAATTGAGATATATTTTATGCACTTAAATTCATTATTACAAAAATCTGCTAAGAAAAATCTATGAATTTTTCCAGCATAAAAAATATTGTATCGGATAAAAAACAAAAAAAAATTCAATAAAAAACCCAATTTCTCACATTGGAAACGCAATTTCCAAATGAAAACATAAAATTTCTTCAACTTATTTAAACATCAAAAATTTCAATATAATTCGAAATAATTTTTTTAGATATAGTGAAATATTTAAACTATATCCTTAACAATTTTACTTGAGCAGACGACGAGGAGCGCGGATTCTCCTAAGGTGTTGAGTGAAGTCGAACTTAACTTAATAAACATACTTATTTAAATTATTTAAAGTGAACTAATAGTAATCGATACATAACAAACTAAAAAGAAAAAAAAAATAATTAAAACAACAAAAAATTTAATTTAATTTCAAAAGTACGAAAAACATATATCTAGGGGTATATAATTGCAGAATTGGTGCAACAGTTGTTGCATGGATTTTTGAAAACCTTGAAAATGCCCAATCAGACCAACAATAAGAGAAGTTCAAGTTGTTATTCCAGGGACCAGAAGTTTTGAATTGAGTTCCCTATGATAGAAATAGAAAACCCTGAATTGACTGTAATCCTTACTGAAATTGAAAAGGTTGCAAAGAAGTACAAAGTACAACGGTTATGAGAAAGTGTGGAGAAATCGCGGGTAGGTCAAGAGGGAGGAGAAAAAATTAAGTTATTTAAAATCTGTTACATAAATCAAAAGAAGCAAGATTATATAATTATAAATACTATTGAAAATTATTGAAAATAATTAAATCAACTGTTATTCAAATAAGTATGAGAAGTCACCTAACCAAATGAGGTATTTATAGCAGCAATGTATGCAGGTTTTGCGGATACGAGGAGGAATCCTCGACGCACATCCTAACAGAGTGCGTCGCCTTAACCAGGAAAAGATGCAGCATCCTAGGGCAGCATATCATGTGGCCCAAGGATATAGAAACCCTCAACCCAACAAAGATTCTAGCATTCGTGCAGGAGTCGGGATTGATGGAAGAGCTGTAGGCTCAGTAAGGGGGCACAATAGACCTTATAGGTCGCAGTGCTAACTTTTCCCCAATCATAATAATAATAATATTCAAATAAGTTTGATGAAAGTGTAAGCTCAGAAGAAAATTTTGAGAGACGGAGGGGAACTCTGGAAAAAGAGCAACGCTAACCCCAAAATTGTGAAAGAAATAGGTTAACATTATTTTTGGGAGAAAGAGTAGATATGGTCCGGAAATACATCACTAATCTTTGGATAATCAACCTTATAAATTTGGACACCAGCTCTAAAATTGTGGAATATTTAGTGTTTTTTTATACAGCAAAATGTTGACAAGAGCGTACCAATAAATTTGATGACTTCAGCTCAAAATCTGTTTACGAATTAGGTTTCCAACGGCATATTGGATGAGGGTGGCAGTTGGGCGTGGCCATAAATGGGCGATTGCGCCCTGCCCACACATGCGCCCATATGCGTGTGAATACCTTTGGTTTCCGAGAATGAAAAGTAAGAGACAAGTAAACATAGTTAACATCGAGCATGACTTTATTTTCTGATGGTGGTTGATGATGACAATAAAAATATACATACATACATACATACATACATACATATGTGTACACTTTATGGGGTCGGAGAGGTTTCCATAGCAATAACGACTCACTTCGTCGGCTTGGGACATAAATCCATTTACTATTTGGGGTCAGAAATATAAACTTTTGCTTATTACATATATTTGCACAAGTTATCGAGAGCATATAAACCGTTTTACTAAGTACATGACATAAAAGTTCTAGAATCTAAATGAACGCTTTGAGATACCCTCTACCTCTGGAGCTACGGAGTTGTATAAACTGCTACTCTCGACAGGATTTCAGACAAATTGCAGCGCAATTTTGTTTTGTTCTGATTTACACATAAAAACGAAGACAAGCTATCAAATTCCAATACCCAAATTCGATTAACAATATCAATAAAAGTGACAATATGTAAAATATGGTCTTTCAACTATAACTGAGATAAGAATTAATCAAGATTAAATAGAAAATATATTTTCATATTGAGCAAAACAATCGAAATTTAAGAATGCTTCTGACGTGAGCAAAAATATATTTAAGTAACACTCGGAAACAATGGCTCTGAAGTACAGAAAATCATCCTAAAATGATTATTGCACAAAAAACTAGACAAATTTTCTAAATATTCGAAAAAAATGTATTAAAGTAAGAAAAACCTTAATTCTATTTCGCAGAAATATACTTAAAAAGTGAAAGTAGTAATAAAATTGTATATCTCGAGTAGGTTAAAGTTAATATCTCATATATCTCAGTGGAAAGTCCCTGAAGAAGAAATGAGTTCTACTCTAATTAATTAAGAAGAGGAAACCCCACTTTTTATTTAGAAAGAACCAACCTTCCGTTTGAAAAACACACTTTTTGAATTTGTTGCGTGTATTTATGCAGCAAACACTCTAATTGAGCTCAAGATCAATGAATGCACACACAAACACACACAGAGGTTTGTATGGTTTGCTTTGTTGGATGTGTGTTTGTCAGTGGAAACGTTACACAAATCATGAACCTGTTAGCAGAGGCGCCACTCATAAGACCTTTCATAACATTTGACGTGCATCAGCACTTGAATACCTGCCTATTTGTAAGCAAAACATTAATCTGCTTCTTAGTCGACTTGAGCTGCATTGAATACTGCAAGTCATGTTGAGAACTCCATGCAACAAGCACACAATGGAAAAAGCAACTGAACCACAATGCAACTGAGTCGGAAACGTGTCAATTCACAGAATCGTATTTGTTCAAAAAGTATTGTATAAACGGAAATAAACTGCATTGTTATCGGAATTATGCAAGTTTTTTGTAACTGATCCAATTGTAAGCATACTTCACTTGTGTACCTTATTCTTTGGAGGCATGGGTTGGTGGATGGTGGAAATTGGAAATTGTACTCTTACTCTCAAATTCAAAAAAAATCTATAAATATTTATAATTTTTCGTTAATTTCATTTTTAATTGAATTCAATTTATTTTCTGTGCCAACTAATGTCACTCGACATTAAATAAATAATATATAATAATAGCAATAACTGGTTGGTACTTAAATGAAGTTCTTAAGATATATTCCTTTGCTATAGCAGTGGGGCAGAGAGTGGTCGTCTAAGAATAGAGCAAAGTGGAGGCAGTCTGGTCTGGGTAAAATCACTTGTGCTCTTCAACAAGTGATTTGGAATGATGATACAGGTAAACTTGTTGGCTTAGTATCGAATTAATTATGTCCATGAGGGATTTAATGCTCAGGTCTACATATATAATTGTGTATCTGACTAATGTGCGGTTTGCGCCCATGGGTCTAATTATGGAATTCAGTTTTTGCTGCAATATGCACATGTCTGGAGAATCATGATGGCAAAAAAGTACTTAATAAGCCATTGTAATCTTCCCTTTCTAATTATGATTCCCATAAGAAGGTCATCTGTGTGTATGAATAACCCTTAAGTATTCCATTCAATGTAATGGCTCAGTTGGATGTATGCCTCTTTGTACAGTTAATTTGTGAGAAGAGAATATAAAAATCATATAATTATTAATTAATTAACTATTGCGGGTGACATTTTTTGGAGTCTCCAATTTCATGATGACTAGTATAAAAATCGGGAAATACAATTTAAGTAAAAATACAAATTATAATTTATGCATACTAAAATTAATACTTAACTGACCTAAAATATATATTATTTGGATTACACATATTATATGACTTCCACACTCAAATGTAAGCTAGTTATAGAAGTACAATTACTTTCATATGTGTTTGGAATCATAGCATCTTGAATAATTAACTAATATCTTTTAGAATATATAGCAAAAGTAAAATAGTATAGTAATTTACTGTAAAGATCTGTATCGATTCGGCTAATAAAGAATATATATACATAACAAGATTTATTGTTAATGATGTGGTAGAGGACTTTATGCCTTATCGAAAGTGTCAATTTGACAGCATCACAGAGTAATCATGTCGCTTCCAATCATGCCACATTTTTGTTTACTATAATGTGTTCACCAATTATACCTTTTTATTGTAAAATATACATTGGTATTATTCTATTCTTTTTGTTGAATGATCGAGTATTTACACTTCTTACCTTTTTATATGTTTACACATTTAAACTGTGTCGGCGGCCTGCTGTTGCACCACCTGTCGCACAAGGGCGAGAAGATTACCTTTGCTCATAATTTCCAAGCCATAAATTTCAAGAGCAAACTGTTATGTTTGATGTCAGAGGTGTAAAGATATGTAATTAGAGATATATATTGGCTTTGAGCCGTAGGGGCGCACATTTTCTCACTTTTTACTTGCCGACAGCACAGCGGCACGCCTCTAATTCGGCACTGAACCGCAAAAAAATGTGTTAGAAGAGGCGATTTTATGTTAGGTAGAGAATCGAACTCTCCTAATGCGAACCAACATCTGCCACAAATAAAATTCGACGTTAGTATATGTACACCTGTATGTACATGCTCATAGGTATATATAGGTATATATATATATATATATATATATATATATTTAAATAAAATTAAGCAAGAGTAGCAACAGATTAGGAATATGCTAAAGCTTGTAACTATTGTGTTTGCTTAAGATAACTTATGAAATGAAAGAACCATATACGAGTATGGATATGTTCACAAAGCAAAAATCAGCTGAAATTATAAATGTTATACAAATTTCAATAAATAATTATATAAATATTTGCAAATGAGTTTGAAAGACAAAGAATTTAATTGAATACATATTTAAAGCAATCTATCTAGTTCCGCCGAGGAATAAAAATTTACTTACAATAATTAACTGAAAAAATATACTTTTTGCTCTTATTTGATATTCTAAAAATTAATAAAGCTTTCCGAATATGCCCAAAGAGATTTTTAAGCACCTCTCCAAAGTTCCGCATTAGAACAAAATCGAAAAAACACAGTTAGATAAATTACAGCTGGTTCAAGTTGAATATTTTAACAATATAACGATCCAAAAGATTAATGTCAAATTTTAAAATATAATTTAAACGATTTGCTTCATTACATTTATTCATAGTGCTATGCCAAAAAAAGTTGTCATACTTTCAGCGAATAATAAAATAGTTAGTAGTTAATCCACTGTTAACGTGGGGACATAACATTCAACAAACATTTAACATATAACAATTGTCTTCCTCTTCAACCTTCCCTCCTTAACCAATCGTCGTACTACGCAAGTTGTTATTAAATGGGGAAATCGATTCAGCGGTGCTGATCAGCCAAATTAGTATTTTATTGCCTCGTTACTTCCTCGTCACTTCTACTGCTACTAATTGTTCTCTGCATTAATGGTTGCGAGTTTTCTGCGATGATTTCAATAGACTTTATCATGAAATCAATTTAGAGTCCTCCATTTCTATCATTAAGAACTACAGTTGATGAATACTGGTTTCACATGTATTTGTGATGGAGCCTAATCCATGCAACAAACGTTTGACCATATTGCACTTAAATACCCCCAGAAATCTTATGTTTTTTATTTATTCAATTTAAATTTGATCTATTACTTCTTGTGTCGACTGATTTTAGTTGACATTATGCAAATCAATTTATGTAGATTCAAACATATTTATAATATTATTTTGTAGATTTCTTTAATTTTCCAACCTTGACCAACCTCCACTTGACCAACCCTTTTGTCGCACGAATTTAACACTACTTATAACTATTATCCATCCATCAAAATATAACTATTTCACATTCAAAAAATACTTCACACGATAATTCTAATGTCATTAAAAAATAAATAAATTGATCTGATAAAAACATTGTTTCAAAAATTAAAAAAAAATGATTAATCGGTTTAATTTTTAATTAAAAATAATTTGAATTAAATTCATTGAAAAAAACAAGAAAAACTCGAAGCGAATTTCAAACATTCGCAACGTAATTTTCGAATGTACACAAAGTAATCGCTTACGGGAAATGTACAGTTAACGTACTGTAGACATCCAAGAATGTTGATAGTGGAATCAGGTTGTTAGCCAATCCTAGTGTGACAACTGATTGACAATGCGAAAAACGTCAGTTGTCATTGTGTAAACATTGTGAATGTTTGGAATGCTCCATTGAATTTAACATTTATGTAATTGGTTTTCCATTTGTGTTTTTTTTATGGTTTGCATTTTAATAAAAGAAAACAAAAGCCAAATAATATCCGGCATACCTCAAATATTCGTTCTTATTTGTTTTTTTTTTTAATGGGGGACTTCATATTTATTCGAGAATGTTCAGTTTTCGAGCTATTAAGTATTAATTACTACGAGCTACTTAAGTATTAATTACGTGATTTTTGCATTTAAGAAATTGAACATCAATTATGAAAAAATGTCTATCCGATTAGCATTAAATTCGTGAATGGTTTTGTACACATTTATTTAAATTTTGGATAATACATCACCAGGATACAAAATGTTCATGAAATAATTTTCCTTTTTTTTCTATTTATGAACGACTATACACTGGGTGGAGTTCAGTGGGATTTGTCAAAGCTTAATAGAATAAAGTTTATTTTCATGGCATTAAATTCATTAATTTTGATTGATGAATGTTTTTTTCGACTTCTTTCGTACCAAAACAGAACACAAATTATACAATTGTAAACATTTAGTAGAACTATAATACGTACAGAAATTGATGAATTTTGTTAGCCAATATAAATCGCTGGATAAACTTTTAAAACATGTGAAAATCACAAAACATTCAATAGAGTCTACATCGTTATAGTATCACAAGTAAATAAGTTTTCCGAACAGGTACAACATATATGATTTAAATTTTACAAACAGCGCTTAGGCAAAGAATGGGTTGGACTTGAGTTATAGCTAACTGCAAGTACCTAATCACAGGATCCATCACGCCAGCCGTCACGCCACCTCTCATTTACTTTGCTGCAATTGAACAGTGGTTTGCCGAGCTTGTCATTCACTCGATTATGGAACTTGCACAGCCACATCGCCAGATCCTTTTGTGAATTCACATTAACTGGGTTCACCTCAATTCTAAAAAAAAAATAAAATAGTTAAAATCATAGTTAGAGATTTTATATTTGATAAGCACACATACTCTGAACGAAAGTCCTTGGCACAATACTCGCATGGATACAAGCGTGAGAGGACATCAAAGAATTGTCGCATATCCCGCTTCTCAGTGTCCGTGGGATTGTCCGAATAAAATGCTGCCATTGTGTGCAGTAGACTCCAAGTGGATATGCCCAGACTCACCTTATCCAGGGGGCAGTCTTCCCTCGGCGCTGCTACCTGAACATTAAGCTTCTCGTTGGCAGCCATATGTTTTTCCTATCCATAAAACGCCAACATGGAAATTAAATTGAAAATGTATATGCCGATCTTTGAAGGAGGTTACCAGCAAGCTGCCTTCCATGTTTGGTAAGTCTATCTTTAAAATTATTGGAGATTTGCAACGATCGATTATTATCGATTAACTTAAGATAAAAAAGTTGCGCTCATACAAACGGGCAGACGGACAGACCAATTCACCGATACACTCTTAATCCCTACGGTACCTGAGTATAAGGAGAGCAAACAGAGAGCGTTTTCGCATTTACCTTTGCTGCCTGCGTGTTGGACATGAGACGCTGTTGCTTGGACCAGGTCTTGAAATCGTTGCAGGTGCGACAATTGCTATCCTGTTTGCTGCTTCTGGGCGCTGTGAACTGCCTATCAATTAGCGGCGGCTCTGGCTCGGATGGCTTTGGCTTTGGCTTAAATGTCGTTTCAGACATATTGAAGTTGGGATCTCGCAATGTTTGCAAAACAGTTTTTTGAAGACGGCGAACAATGAATCGGGCGCCCTCACGATTTTGAGCTACCGTACTTTGATAGCTAATACGTCGAGTTAATTTCGTCCACATGGGCAGACAACTCCTTTCCGTTAGCGTAAAATGAATTTGTTAATTCAGATCGCTGTGTTAACGCCTATTTCAAATACCGCAAATTCGCGGCACTTGTTAAGCACATCGCTGCGAGACTGGCTGGTTAGTTGCCAACAATCTGTCAAAGTGATTTCTTTTTTTGCCGTGAAATTGCTTTAAAAATGTATCTAATTTTTGGACACTTTGTGTTTAACTAAGACAAAAATTCGAAATAACACAAATTTTTGAATATTTTCCATTCCTATATGCCTAAATCTGGTTGACAAGCAACCTTGAAAGAAAAATCTTTAGGCTAATCGATAACATTTTTATGTCCGAGTGTTACGATTCCAGACGTTCCGATTAATAAACAGATATCATTCCCAAACCACAAACTCTGGTGGAAAGTTTGCCACGCTACAAACTTCATTGAATTTGTCAATACAAATCCGACGGTGCTGAATCTGCCCCAATTGTTTGTGAAGGATTTCATCGAGATGTTCGGGTCCGAAAAGTGCCAAATACTGGCAGAAAGTCCATTTTGTCCATTTGGCGTCCATTCGGGCGATAAAGAAAACTCGTCCAAGTCGGCACCAGGCGCTGATCTAGTTAATTCAAATGAAAGCGGGGAAGATGTCGAACTGGATATGGAGGGCGTTATTAAAGCCAAAAGCGATTCGGAAAAGACACCCAACAACGAGGAAATCGATCAGGCTACCGATTTGCATGCCAAGGCTGCCGATCTTCGTGCCCAGGCTGCCGATTTTCGTGCCCAGGCTGCCGATTTTCGTGCCGAGGCTGCCGATTTTCGTGCCGAGGCTGCCGATTTTCGTGCCCAGGCTGCCGATTTTCGTGCCGAGGCTGCCGATTTGCGTGCCAAGGCTACCGATTTTCGTGCCCAAGCGCCAAGCCACCCAACAGCAGCGAACCAAAGGTCAAAAAGAAGTCGTTAAACTACGTTGACGATGGACTCGGTTAAGATGTGAAGAAAACAAAACAAAACAACCAGCAGCAGGGGCACCAACAACAAAATACATCAAAATATATACAAACTTAACAATAACAATAAACAATAAACAAATTGTGCAACTTGAATGATTTTATTGATAATTCCGATAGACTTAGCCACTATGAGACTATATCAACATGCCGTCCACAACTCCAGCCACAGTTTGTACATTCGAAATCCGCTGTGACCAAATACGATCCCTATGGGAAAAGGTCTAAAACGAGCATGAGCTGTGCTCCAAAACTGCAGTTAAAGGAGAAAGCAGTGGCGATAGTTCGGTGTACCTCAACTTAGTGAGCTTCTGCTGCAAGTAGACACTGAAGCAGAGAGACCTTTTCACAGCCTTCTATTTAGACAAACCCAGTCTATCCCGGTGGAAAAGCTCTTGCACCTAAATGCCAAAACTAGTGGTGAGGCAAATACTATAGTTGCAAAATCCTCTTTGACAAACGATGGCTTTCAGTCAGCGTGGCAAAATCCGCCAAATGACCATTTCAAGTTTGCGAGAGTTCCTCACTAGTTATCCGGATCTCCAAAACATCCGCATTCCAAGATGGGTACACTTCCATCCAAAAGCAAAATTGCAGTACCATGGTTTCTGTGATGCTTCCCAGCGTGCATATGATGCTGCAATCTACATATGTGCGCATTAATTAATTAACCTCTGCTATCCTTCCACAAATGCCCACCGATTGATTCGAAACATATTTCTGGACAGATTCAACGATTGTGTTAGCTTGGTTAAATAAACCACAATGTAAAACCTTTGTGGCTAAGATCACAGAATCTGCCTACGCCGCCAAATGGTCTCATGTTCGGTCCGAACATAATTTAGCTGACCTGGCCAGAGGCGTGCCTTCAAAGGACATTGCAATCGACATTCTGTGATGGCATGGACCAGAATGAGACGGACGTTGAACAACGTAGTGTCAAATGCATCCATTCCAGGTTTCCACCAATAGAAAACCTTCTCGAATGATTTTCAACACTAGATAGGGCGCTCCCAAGCCATTGTCATTGTCATTGTGTAAACATTGTGAATGTTTGGAATGCTCCATTGAATTTAACATTTATGTAATTGGTTTTCCATTTGTTTTTTTTTATGGTTTGCATTTTAATAAAAGAAAAGCAAAAGCCAAATAATATCCGCATGCCTCAAATATTCGTTCTTATTTGTTGTTTTTTTTAATGGGGGACTTCATATTTATCGAGAATGTTCAGTTTTCGAGCTATTGTCTACAAACTTATTTTCGTAGCGTCACCTACTTAAGTATTAATTACGCGATGTTTGTATTTAAGAAATTGAAAATCAATTAGCTTCAAACTCATTTTCAAAACTCCACTCAAAGAAAATTTAAAAATGGTTGGATGGTTTTTTATTTTCAAATTTCGTCTTATAGGCCTCAAACTTATTTGAAAAACACATTTGGAAGTACTAAGCATACATTTATTTAAATTTTGGATAATACATCACCAGGATACAAAATGTTCATGAAAAAATGTTTTCCATTTATTTCTATTCACTGAGTGGAGTTCAGTGGGATTTGTCAAAGTTTAATAGAATAAAGTTTATTTTCATGGCATTAAATTCATTAAATTTTATTGATGAATGTTTTTTTTACTTCTTTCGTACCAAAACAGAACACAAATTATACAATTCGAAATCATTTAGTACAACTATAATACGTACAGAAATTGATGAATTTTGTTAGCCAATATAAATCGCTGGATAAACTTTTAAAACATGTGAAAATCACAAAACATTCAATAGAGTCTACATCGTTATAGTATCACAAGTAAATAAGTTTTCCGAACAGGTACAACATATATGATTTAAATTTTACAAACAGCGCTTAGGCAAAGAATGGGTTGGACTTGAGTTATAGCTAACTGCAAGTACCTAATCACAGGATCCATCACGCCAGCCGTCACGCCACCTCTCATTTACTTTGCTGCAATTGAACAGTGGTTTGCCGAGCTTGTCATTCACTCGATTATGGAACTTGCACAGCCACATCGCCAGATCCTTTTGTGAATTCACATTAACTGGATTCACCTCAATTCTAAAAAAAAAAATAAAATAGTTAAAATCATAGTTAGAGATTTGATATTTGATAAGCACACATACTCTGAACGAAAGTCCTTGGCACAATACTCGCATGGATACAAGCGTGAGAGGACATCAAAGAATTGTCGCATATCCCGCTTCTCAGTGTCCGTGGGATTGTCCGAATAAAATGCTGCCATTGTGTGCAGTAGACTCCAAGTGGATATGCCCAGACTCACCTTATCCAGGGGGCAGTCTTCCCTCGGCGCTGCTACCTGAACATTAAGCTTCTCGTTGGCAGCCATATGTTTTTCCTATCCATAAAACGCCAACATGGAAATTAAATTGAAAATGTATATGCCGATCTTTGAAGGAGGTTACCAGCAAGCTGCCTTCCATGTTTGGAAAGTCTATCTTTAAAATTATAGGAGATTTGCAACGATCGATTATTATCGATTAACTTAAGATAAAAAAGTTGCGCTCATACAAACGGGCAGACGGACAGACCAATTCACCGATACACTCTTAATCCCTACGGTACCTGAGTATAAGGAGAGCAAACAGAGAGCGTTTTCGCATTTACCTTTGCTGCCTGCGTGTTGGAGATGAGACGCTGTTGCTTGGACCAGGTCTTGAAATCGTTGCAGGTGCGACAATTGCTATCCTGTTTGCTGCCTCTGTGCGCTGTGAACTGCCTATCAATTAGCGGCGGCTTTGGCTCGGATGGCTTTGGCTTTGGCTTAAATGTCGTTTCAGACATATTGAAGTTGGGATCTCGCAATGTTTGCAAAACAGTTTTTTGAAGACGGCGAACAATGAATCGGGCGCCCTCACGATTTTGAGCTACCGTACTTTGATAGCTAATACGTCGAGTTAATTTCGTCCACATGGGCAGACAACTGCTTTCCGTTAGCGTAAAATGAATTTGTTAATTCAGACCGCTGTGTTAACGCCTATTTCAGGTACCGCAAATTCGCGGCACTTGTTAAGCACATCGCTGCGAGACTGGCTGGTTAGTTGCCAACAATCTGTCAAAGTGATTTCTTTTTTTGCCGATGACTTCTTTTTGCTTTAAAAATGTATTTAATTTTTGGACACTTTGTGTTTAACTAAGACAAAAATTCGAAATAACACAAATTTTTGAATATTTTCCATTCCTATATGCCTAAATCTGGTTGACAAGCAACCTTGAAAGAAAAATCTTTAGGCTAATCGATAACATTTTTATGTCCGAGTGTTACGATTCCAGACGTTCCGATTAATAAACAGATATCATTCCCAAACCACAAACTCTGGAGGAAAGTTTGCCACGCTACAAACTTCATTGAATTTGTCAATACAAATCCGGCGGTGCTGAATCTGCCCCAATTGCAGTTTGTGAAGGGTTTCATCGAGATGTTCGGAAACAAAGTGCCCGAAAGTGGTTTCAAGATGCCGGAAACTGGCAGCAAGTGCCCCTTTGACGGCCATTCGGCCTCGGCCAAGTCGGCACCAGGCGCTGATCCAGTTGATTCAAATGAAAGCGAGGAAGATGAAAGCACCTCGGAGCCAGAGTCCGATGTCGAACTGGATATGGAAGGCGTTATTAAAGCCGACAGCGATTCGGAAAAGACACCCAACGACAAGAAGATCGAACAGCATTGCACCATTGTGAAGCGCATGCTGGCCGAGCGCAAAAGCAAGGATCGCCAGTGTGCGCAGTGCAAGGCGCGCAAACAGCAGGAGAAACGAAATGCTGCTGCTGCTGGCGGCTTTTCTGGTGCCGCCGGTTTTCCGAGAGCTGCCGGCTTTCCCGGTGCTGGCGATGTGGATGTGTCGCTGCGCGAGGTCACACCCAATGCCAAGAAGATCGAACAGCATCGCAACATTGTGAAGCGCATGCTGGCCGAGAGCATAAGCAAGGATCGCCAGCGTGCGCAACTCAAAACGCGCAAACAGCAGAAGAAACGAAATGCTGCTGCTGCTGGCGGCTTTCCTGGTGCAGCCGGTTTTCCGGGAGCTGCCGTCTTTCCCGGTGCTGGCGATGTGGATGTGTCGCTGCGCGAGGTCACACCCAATGCCAAGAAGATCGAACAGCATCGCATCATTGTGAAGCGCAAGCAGGCCGAGCGCATAAGCAAGGATCGCCAGCGTGCGCAACTCAAGACGCGCAAACAGCAGGAGAAGCGAAATGCCGCTGCTGGTGGCGGCTTTCCTGGTGCTGGCGATGTGGATGTGTCGCTGCGCGAGGTCACACCCAATGCCAAGAAGATCGAACAGCATCGCATCATTGTGGAGCGCAAGCAGACCGAGCGCATAAGCAAGGATCGCCAGCGTGCGCAACTCAAGACGCGCAAACAGCAGCAGAAACGAAATGCTGCTGCTGCTGGCGGCTTTCCTGCTGCTGGCGGCTTTCCTGCTGCTAGCGGCTTTCGTGCTGCTAGCGGCTTTCCTGCTGCTAGCGGCTTTCCTGCTGCTAGCGGCTTTGCTGCTGCTAGCGGCTTTCCTGCTGCTAGCGGCTTTCCTGCTGCTAGCGGCTTTCCTGCTGCTAGCGGCTTTCCTGCTGCTAGCGGCTTTCCTGCTGCTAGCGGCTTTCCTGCTGCTAGCGGCTTTCCTGCTGCTAGCGGCTTTCCTGCTGCTAGCGGCTTTCCTGCTGCTGGCGGCTTTCCTGCTGCTGGCGGCTTTCCCGGTGCTGGCGATGTAGATGTGTCGCTGCGCGAGGTCACACCCAATGCCAAGAAGATCGAACAGCATCGCATCATTGTGAAGCGCAAGCAGGCCGAGCGCATAAGCAAGGATCGCCAGCGTGCGCAACTCAAGACACGCAAACAGCAGGAGAAGCGTAATGCCGCTGCTGGTGGCGGCTTTCCTGGTGCTGGCGATGTGGATGTATCGCTGCGCGAGGTCACACCCAATGCCAAGAAGATCGAACAGCATCGCATCATTGTGGAGCGCATAAGCAAGGATCGCCAGCGTGCGCAACTCAAGACGCGCAAACAGCACGAGAAACGAAATGCTGCTGCTGGTGGCGGTTTTCCGGGTGCTGGCGGTTTTCCGGGTGCTGCCGGCTTTCCCGGTGCTAGCGATGTGGATGTGCCGCTACGCAAGGTCACACCCAATGCCAAGAAGATCGAACAGCATCGCATCATTGTGAAGCGCAAGCAGGCCGAGCGCATAAGCAAGGATCGCCAGCGTGCGCAACTCAAGACGCGCAAACAGCAGGAGAAGCGAAATGCCGCTGCTGGTGGCGGCTTTCCTGGTGCTGGCGATGTGGATGTGTCGCTGCGCGAGGTCACACCCAATGCCAAGAAGATCGAACAGCATCGCATCATTGTGGAGCGCAAGCAGGCCGAGCGCATAAGCAAGGATCGCCAGCGTGCGCAACTCAAGGCGCGCAAACAGCAGGAGAACCGAAATGCCGCTGTTGGTGGCGGCTTTCCCGGTGCTGGCGGTGTGGATGTGTCATTGCACGAGGTCGCACCCAATGCCAAGAAGATCGAACAGCATCGCATCATTGTGGAGCGCAAGCAGGCCGAGCGCAAAAGCAAGGATCGCCAGTATGCGCAGTGCAAGGCGCGCAAACATCAGGTGAAACAAAGTACTGCTTCTGGTGGCGGATTTCCCGGTGCTGGCGGCTTTCCTGGTGCTGCTGGTTTTCCGGGTGCTGCTGGCTTTCCCGGTGTTGCCGGCATTCCCGGTGCTGGCAATTTGATCGGTGCTGGTGGTTTGTTGCTGGCTATGGGGGCATGCCTGCAGGCTTTGATTTAGTCGATTTGATATCCAAGATATCCTTGGCGGCTTCCCCGGCGTCGATCCAAGTGCCGGCGGCGCCGACAACGATGATGCTGATGCTGGTGACTTCTGCGATGCCGACGGCGGCGCCAAGCCACCCAACAGCAGCGAACCAAAGGTCAAGAAGAAGTCGTCGGACTACGTTGACGATGAACTCGATTAAGATGTGAAGAAAACAAAACAAAACAACCAGCAGCAGGGGCACCAACAACAAAATACGTCAAAATATATACAAACTTAACAATAACAATAAACAATAATCAAATTGTGCAACTTGAATGATTTTATTGATAATTCCGATAGACTTAGCCACTATGAGACTACATCAACATGCCATCCACAACTCCTGCCACAGTTTGTTCATTCGAAATCCGCTGTGACCAAATACGATCCCTATGGGAAAAGGTCTAAAACGAGCATGAGCTGTGCTCAAAAACTGCAGTTAAAGGAGAAAGCAGTGGCGATAGTTCGGTGTACCTCAACTTTGTGAGCTTCTGCTGCAAGTAGACACTGAAGCAGAGAGACCTTTTCACAGCCTTCTATTTAGACAAACCCAGTCTATCCCGGTGGAAAAGCTCTTGCACCTAAATGCCAAAACTAGTGGTGAGGCATCTTACTATAGTAACCAAATCCTCTTTGACAAACGATGGCTTTCAGTCAGCTTGTCAAAACCTGGCTGAAAGATTTGAGAATAGAAGATTGCTCGTTAACAGTCAACTCAATCAATCTTCCACACACATCCCATGAAACTGGAAGTGCACTCGACGACCACCAGAGCACCAACTAGGGGTGCTTGAGCGCGCTAGAACTAGCTAAGGTCAAAACTGACAACTGGGATTGTTTCCTGGTCTTCCTTTGTTCCTCGAAACTCCCAAAACTCACTTTATCGTTAGGGGAGCAACCCAAACACAGTAAATCAGAAATCACGACATGGCTTGAGCTCAATTTGTTTCTATTGGAGAGATACCGAATCTTACCGAACGGACATGAAGCCAAGCACAAGCCCGCAAGTCCAACAAAGACCTACCCGCCAAATGACCTTTTATCGATTTTGCAAGAGTTCCTCACAGTTATCCGGATCTCCAAAACATCCGCATTCCAAGATGGGTACAGTACCATTCATAAGCATTTCTGGACGATGCCACTTTACGCCTGCCTCATCGCAAAAGCTTATGTCTGCGTCTTCGTATGTTTCACTACGAAAGCAATCCATCTCGAAGCCTCGTCTGATCTTTAATGGTAAGACGTGGCTGTCCTCAGAAAATGCATTCCGATAACGGACAAAACATTCGTGGGCGCCTCCAAGATACTTAGTCGTGACTTCTTGGAAGCTTCAAGATCGCTTTTCACCACCAAGTATAGTCATCACAACTTTTCCAAGCACTTCAATCCTCCCAGCGGTCTACATATAGGGGGTCTTTGGGAAGCCGGAAAGCTTTAAGGGTCTTTTTTACAAATCCACCTCTTCACTTAAGTACACATTTGAAGAGATCTCCACTCTTTTGAACAAGTTTGAAGCTTGCTTTCACGGCCTATTAGCCCAATGTCCGAAGATCCGACACACCCACTTCCTCATTGGTGGCCCTCTTCTCTCTATTTCTGAACTAGAAATCAAAGAGAGCGCCAACCGTCGTTGGAAAGACGAATTCTTGAAGGAGTTGCATAAAAGGAACAAATGACAATTTCCGAATAGAAACCTCCAAAGTGGCGATTTGGTAATCCTTAAAGAGGATAACATTCCGACCAATGAATGCGACTGTGTCGAATTCTACAGTCCTATCCTTGTTCCGATGGTATGGTCCGTGTCGTATATGTGCTAACAACCCGCGAGGTCGTCAAAAGACCAGTCGCCGAACTGTCTTGCCCACGAGCATTCCGGGAGCTCATGTCGCAGAAGCGACTCTTCCAAGGTGTGTAACCGCGACCACCAACCGTTGCTCCACTTCCGCGAGTCCACGGCAATCAGCAACCGATCACCATCGTTCGCATCATCTTCGAACAACCGAGCACGCGCTACAACCTCCGTGAGCCGTCAATCCGGTTGCTGCAGCCAATGAAAGAGTACGCAATTAATTGCAATGCTGCAAGCGTTCATGCCTAAAAGTAGGCCATAAACAGCGAACTGCCGATCTCACCTTCCGCAACTCTATTTCCAAATTCACCACCCTTTAGCAACATAAGGGATATTTATACTTAACTATTTTGCAAACAACATGTAAGAAACAAGTTGAATATATCAAATGAAAGAAGAAAAAAGTGTCTTTTTTTTGTGTGCTACAGTTGAGAAGAAAAGCGGATATCATTCCCCCATCCACAAAATCTGGAGGAAAGTCTGCCAAGTCTGGAAAGTCTACAAGAACTTCTCCGATTGGTCGAAAATGTAGTTGCAATAAAGGGATTGAGTTACAGAAGAGCTCGACTATATTTGACAAAGTCGTGACCAAATTAGAATACAGAATGTACAAGGAAATTAAAATAAATAAAGTTATAAATAGTTTTTGCACCGATTTTGAAATGTTTATTTATCAGCTTTATATAAAATGTCTGTAATAAATGTTTTTTATGTTGAGTTACAAAATAATTGAATAGATTTATATAAATGATGGCAATATATATTACAATTACAATTATATGAACGTTTAAAATCGCCGATAATTTGAGTGCTGCGAATTATTTCCTCTATTTGGGTGTCGATATGGAGCATGCCTTGGCCCATTATAATTATTACGTGGCTGATAATTATTATCCTGGTACCTTTGATTGTACGGCCTATTGTAGTTTTGATTTGAATAGTTGCCTGGAATATATTAAAACAATCTCATTAGTTTAGAGTGATTTACTAAGAGATATTCGGTAGCATTCAAATTAAATGTGCATTGCTTTCAATTTACCTTGGGGTGGGGGATAATTGTAATTTCCACCATTTCTTCCATTATTTTGATATCCATTGTCGAATCTTTGCGTTCTCATGCTGGATGTTAATAACCGTTGACCGCCAGGAGGAATGTAAGCCCTTTGCGAACTGTTTCCGAATCCTAAGTCAGAAGAAAAATATATTGTTTTTAATTTTGAAAAAAAAAAAACTTATACAGTTTACTGAAGATGTTTTGACTTTATTATTTGAGCTCTGCATATTTTGTGTTGAAAATTATGTTAATTTACATTCAATGCAACCGTGCATCCCTACATATGTTAAGTCCTTCATTAATGCGTACTAATTATGTTAACCAGCACAATTATGTTAAGCAACAGAAGTATGTTAAGCAACTGATTTAGTTCCGAATAAACTTTGCTTGAGCACACAACGACGGTGGTACTTGGGTTTTAGTTTTCTTATCCAGGCATTCCCTGACGCGGAGAAGCATTTTGTTAAATCTTTTTTCAATTTTATAATACAAAAATTCAAAGAGTATTAGCACCAAATTGTCCTCACTGAATGGTAATCTTTGTTCTGACCCAGAAAAACAAATATACAACTTGAAATTTGACTGAAACTCCATTTAATGACACATCTTTTGGATTATGGGGACAAATAATATGCTCACGAAAATTTCGCCAAGCTCGCTTTATGCTGGTTATCGGAAAGTTAAAGTTATTCTAGAATAACAAGCACTTGGGTTCAAATGGTCCATATTCAAATCTAAATATCTATTTTGGCAGTGCGTTGATTATCCCCATTTCCTAATTTGGATGCTGAATATTTAAATTAGTAAGAATTTCAGAAATGAACATAATGTCCACCTTATGTACATTACAAATAAATCTTAAATTGTTCATTGTGCCCAAAGGTGTTGAACAGATTTGCAGAGACAAAAGGCTTGTTTTGATTGTTAAGCAAGATTGATTTGATTTGAGTGTTTGTTTTTTTTTGTTCCGTGTAGTGTGTATAAGATAGCCGGCTTGATGGTCATAAGCGTTGAGTATACAACAACTCATTCCTATTGCTTATACGAAAAATCAGTCGGGGGTTCGAATCACTCTGCAGGCGTGTAATTGCTTAGTGTTTTTTGGCAGCTTAGTCTTCTTCTTATACTTCTACTATTTATCTCTCCGTCTATCACTCTTTCTTAGAGATCTACGGTATCACAACGTGTCGAAACGTGCCAAAGTGGCCGTTAAAACCTAACCTAGCCTAGTGTATAAGATGAGAACAGAACAGAAATGTTCGGATACATAGTGGCTACCTATAAAAATACACATTGAATGAAAAAGGAATTCCATTTTTGATATATATATATATAGATATATAAGAAAATAATAGTTGCTAAATGTGGCAATATAATAGACTTTCGGTTACTTCTATAGTATTTTTTAGCTTAACATAGAAAAAAGAGCACTGCACACGGACTGAACAATTGTCCGTCCGTAGTCAGCGACAATATGTTTACATATTTTCATTGAAAAATACATTATTAAATAATAATTTGTTTTACCGATAACAGGGCCATTTTTATGACTGTTCGCTTGTATAACTTGTGGAGGATCCACGGCGTTGGGCAGCCTTTTAGCTAAAAAGATGTAGTTCTCATCGTACTGTGGGTCCGTGAAAACAGTTGTTACAACTTCATTATTCATAATGTCAGGCAAACCAGGTATTGGCGACTTCAATTGGCTAAAATTACAAAGAAAAAAAAGAAACACTTTTATGAGTAAATAATTTAATTAAGTATGCCACAGTGGCACCGTTGTGTGTGTGCAACTAATTATAAGACAAGCTAATTGTATGACAAAATATAGTGTGTATAAAACTTTACGATACCCAATCATATCCATGATGTTCATTTACCACCCAAGCTAAATGTTAAATATGCTGCTGACAATTATTTTTTAATAATTAGTCATTTTTGAAAGCATTTCAATTGATATCTTTAAAATAAATATATTATATTGGGAAAATCCATTCGTTACAGAATTTTTAGAACAAACTGAATCATAATTTCCTTAATTACTATTTCCATTCGCGATCAATATACAATTTACCAAATTTAAATCTTCAAATTCTATTGCGCACTTGCATCATGCAAAATGTGGTCAAAGGAATCAATATTTTGATTTGTTGTAATACTTCTCTGCACAGTTTTCACAGCTCTAACGTAAAGTGTATTAAGTAAAATATAAAATATTGTGCTGAAGTGGCTTATATTGTTTCAATTAGGCTAAACATTAAAACTCCTCCATTGACCAAATTTCACTCTAATGTAAAAGTCCCCTTCTGGTAATGACTTTAAGTCAGTCTGACATATTTCTCAACTTACAAGAGTGTAATTATTCTAGTGACTTAAGACTTAACTATAGCGAGGCATAACTAGTCTTCACTCCATAAATGCCTCTCTTTTATGAACACTCCCAAAGATATTCCCAGAATGTGTAACTCTGCTATTATTATTATTGATTATTGATTCAATGGGTTATATAGGTGCAAGTACAACTATCGCAGGCAATAATTCTTTAATTCCATTTTTTTTTCGCATAATGAAAAGCTTCATGTGCAAACATTTTTTGTAATTTCTTATTAAAAAAAAAATAAGAATTTGATTTATGAAGCAATATTTACGGAATAGCGGCAATTTACTCTTATGGAGGACATTTTATGGAGAGCATTGAAGGTAGTTGAAAATGTTAGGTGAAAATGTAGGTGAAAAATGTTAAAGGTAATCTTGAGTGCGACTCTTTTTTGTACCGCGGTGCCAAATATTGGGATCCGTTCGCAAAGCACCAGAATAACTTGCATCTCACTTAAAATCATGTAAGCGCCATTCGACTGTATTTGCAGGGAAAAATGTGCTTATAAATCAAAATATGTGTTCATCTAATTGGTGGCTCTACAATATAATATTTATAATTTGTGTATTTTATAAAAGATGCTCGAGCTTTAGAAATTCTACCGATTATATGATTTCTATGAGATCGTTCACAGTTCTATATTGAGAATAATATCAATATTAAATATAAAAATATAACTAAAAAAAACAAATACTAAATACGCTGATCAATGTGAAAATTACTTTCGTGAAGAAATCTTTGATGCATTCTACAAACCAAAAATATTTTTTATTTACTTAATATATATAAATATATGTATATATTGTTAAAAGTTCTTACTTGGAGAACTCACTAAGATATGGTTTAATCATTATCCTACATTTTTTACGTACGTACCCGTTTAACGCTGTGTTGAGCTCTGAATACGAAATTGTCCCACTCATTCCATCGAATGACGAAGGACTGTTTTTCAATTGGGAATTGCCTCCAGTTTCGTAGAGTTTATTTATAGTCTTGAAATGAGGACTACATTTACTTATGTACAAATTATTATCCCCTCTTTTGTTACGTTGTACTAAAAAAAAGAAAAGGAAACACAAATATAAGTATAAATATAAAAAAATATGACAAATTGAATTAATAAATTAAATTTAACCAAATGTAATTCGCATACGTTTATTTATACGATATGGGAAACTGATAACAAAAGAACAACTTAAGCATTCGCCAAAATTGACAACTGCTTCAAGCTATCACATCTAAATCCCTAAATCATCGCATCATACACCTCGTAACCCGGAACACCCCATAAGTATATGGATGGTTAACATCGACGTGACACCTTCTGGCATTACGAAAGCAAATGCTAAACAATATATGCAGTAAGAAATGAGAATTTGTTAACATACTCCCATCAGATCGAGGCACTTATACATCGGTAGTGTCTTAAGTGCCTTTATTCAGATTGAAAAAAGCTAAAGATAATGAAAAGCTTCATATAAAAAAAAATTTGGAAGACAGCTCATAAGATTTATCACTTTTTCGGATTTGAGACGGCAAGACTGAAATCCAGTGTAAATTGCATTCGTCGATATTGAAATAAAAAAAATTTATATATTTTGAAGGAGTCTATTGGCAATCGACCTCTTCCAAATCATAATCCATTAAGTATGTTGCGAAAGAAAATATAGATTAGATTTAGATTTTTTAATCGTCAAGAAAAATGTGCACAAACTATTCCAATGTCTTCAATTTGAAAACAGGGCTTCGCTGGAAAATGTGAAAACCTCAGCTTTTGATAACTGACTATGAAACGTAGTCGAATAGTCGGTAAGAAGCTGTCAAAAATTGACACTTCCATAATTTCCAAAACTATAAAGTTTAAAAAGTTGTATATTTCTTGTGAATCCGTTCAAATAATAAAACTTACCTTCCTCGTCGGTTAACTGGATGTGGAGAGGTCCGAGTGCCTTAAAAAGCCTGTTTTCATCAACAAATGGTAGCAGAGCAACTCCTTGCCAAGCAAACTTTTTGCCGTTAAGATCAATTTTGAAATCTTCTGGATAGAAATCAATTATGGTGGAGTCCTGAAACAAACCATATAACCACATTAGAAATATATTGGTTTTATATGATATCACAGCAAATAACAGATTAAAGCTCTTTAAAAATCATTGATGTTTATTGCTTACGGGTCTGGACATTAGCTGTGCCCATGGTTCCGGAACATGCGAGCTGCTAGCTGCTGGAAAAACACCCATTAGCTGTTCCAAAGGATTGAACTAAAATAAACGAATTAAAATATTCATTTAATATAAACAAACAAAAAAATATATCCAAGTATAAGGACAATAAAATACTATAAATTAAACCAGTAAATTATTATTTTCTGTAAGCTTACCGGCTTTGTGCCTTTTTCGAATGTCGTCGACAGGCCTTGTATGTTTACAAAATCGGAAGCAAAAGGCGCATAATGGTAGGGAAAATACCAATTCCAGGAAGCACAGCCTTGATAGTAATATTTGAGAACCCAACAGAGTCCCCGGACATATTGCAGTGCGACAGCATAACGAAATTGAAGATTGACCAAACCCACATCAAATTTCGATTCGTAATATCTGTTTTTGAATCCATCCTCCCAAAGTCGCACTTCATCGTTATTCTCCTCCTCATCTTCATCTAAATTTGCATTTCCACTCGAACGTTTGGTGGCCTGCGAATCATTTGATCCCATTCGCACAGCAGCTGCTTTCTGTTTATAATTCGTGATCTGCTCTCCAGCGGCGTTATTTCGTCCAACTGCCATCGGTCCAAAAGGGCTCTGTTCCATAGCCTTGTGATTTTCCCGTTTCTGTCTGGCCTTGTATTGCTGCTCCCTTCGTTGTCTATCCTTGAATATTTGATCCTCTACATTGCCCAAGTCCGTCATGATTAATTGAACCCTGTCCAAATTGACGTCACCCGAGTCGGTTAAATATCCTTTGGTTTTATAAACGCATTTCTTGTACAATTCAACCAATCGATCGACGGCTCCCTCTCGGATCTCCAAACTGGGTAGATGAGGTAGGAAATCGTTGCCCACAAAGAAACACATGAATACCCAATCGTCAAGAGCTCTCTCAAAGTCATAGCTAAACGGTAAATTGGGCATTTCGAGAGTTTTTCTCAGATATTCTCGCAACACACTCAATCGGACAAATATGAATTTCACTTCGGCTCCAATTGGAACATCGGGTGGACTATTTATATTATTGGAGCCAACGGCACTTAGTCCAACACACTTGTCCATTTCGTGACCGAATTGATTGCAAACGTCACATGGTCGTGGCTTGTTAGGCAGAAACTCCTCACGAATTATGGTAAAGTTCGGCTCGTGAGTCGCCAGGCCAAGCATTATCAGATCTGCATCAGCCCCACAAAGCACATGGTGAGTGTTGGGATCATGATCCGGCTGTGCACGCTGCTTCCGTATGTAGTCCATTATTTTGTGTTCTCCTTCTCCGGGCACGTTAGCGTCGGATAATATAATCTTGATTCCTTTCCAGGCCGGGTCATTGTTCAGGCGATCATGTACATAGTAATGCAGGCATTTACTTAATCTGTCCATGAAAGGTGTTCCGGGCGTAATACAGTTCGAGTCGAAATGTTCGCCCTTCTCCTTTTCCGGCGGTAGTTTGCAGCCTGAAAAAACAAAAGAACACAAACGTTTTAATAAGAATCCATGCCAATAAATATAAAAAAAAGAGTCCGGCGTAACCGACTGTGAAATACTTTGAAACAATAAGTAATTCCAGCTGATAACAGATAGAAACGGGTTGCTGTAGCCAAGATATGCCGATATTTGAAGATTTTTGGTAATCTACCATCCAAGTTTGCCTTTAAAATTGCGGTAGATATACGCTTTTGTGTTGGAAGAGTTTCCCAGTAACCTTCCTTCCAAGTTTGGTAAATGCAGATATTGACTTTGGGAATTGTGGGGGCGGGATTGGGTTTGGTCCAAAATGCCTTTAAGATTTTAAGCTTTAAAATCGTATGAAATATATCGGTTTGGGGAGTCGGAGTGGGCGTGGCTATCCAATTTTATATAGATTTCTTAGGGGAGCTACCAGTAACATATTTTCTAAAATTTGGTGACTAGCTTACAAATTGTGTAACATATGCGCATTTCAGATTTCTAGGTTCAAAGTTCTTGGTATTGATTATGGGCGCAGATATGGGCGAGGCTATAAACATTTTTATCGGTTCTTAAAGGCGGCTACCAGTATTATACCTATAAGACTTGGCTCTAACTACAAACCTGCGGAAGATATACCTCTAACATTTTTAGGGTTGAGGGCCTGTGGGCGGCGGAGTTGGGCGTGATAAGGTCCAAGTTTCAAGGGTCTATTTCGAAAAAAATGTTTTTTTTTGTCAAAACACTTTCCTAACATTTTTTATATATATAGCTGTCAAAGCTCGGTAGCTATAATTTTGTCGTTACTAATTATATTAATTAATTACATATACTTCATATCAGCATCACTAGCCGGTTCGATAAAACCATATCTATATGGTCCTAAGCGAACTATTCAAACAAACTTAAAGGCATTTCGATTGTGTGCGCAAATATATCACAGTCGGTAGTATCGGATTAGTATATCCTAGAGTTTTAAGAAATAATGGTTTAAATGACTTATTGTATTTACCAGGATATCTTACAAGTTATTAGTCTCTATGCTTCCAGCAAAAAATTATCAATATCTGATTACTATATTTAATAGCTTCTACAGAAAGATAAGGTGATTAAAGTATATTTATCCGTTCTTTCTCGTCGTAGATAATTTATGATTTTTGTGTGTTATGGAAACTGTATAAACATAAACACCTAGCAGCGAACTAGTGGATGACCCCTTTCATTACAGAATGCATTCTGTGTGCAAACATTGTAATTCTTTATCTAGTAATGCTCTTGTATGCGGGAGCTTTTAAGTAAAGCATTATCTCTTTTACTATCTAACCACTTAGTATTCTATACTAAAATATATATCCACCATCCAATTATGTATATACTTTCAATATACTTTGAACACGTATCTATAAATACATTTTGCATTATAATAGTATATCTTAATATATGAAATCGTCTAGGATTCCATTTACGATTGCATTACAGATAATTCAGCATGTAGTGATTATTTTAGGGTAATTCACGTATTGAATTGGTAATGTCTTCTTTTCGCTGCTGGGATATGTAACAAACACATACACATGCATGCATATACACACACATGCACACTTATTGCTTACCTCGTGTTAAAAGTTCGTCTCGAATGCGCTCAATTTCCAAACGCTTTTCGGTTGCTTCTTTTGCAGCCCGAAACCTTCGGGATCTTTGTTGATTCATTTTCGCTCTGGGCGCAACGCCATCGATGGCCATATAGAGAAGTTTTCTGGGACGAACAATGCCGAAAAGTCGATCAATGCACTCGAAAATAGCAATCATCATTTCCTCCTCATTTTTGGGTGCCGGTTTGTCCTCGGGATGGGTACAGGGATGTATTATGCCATTCATATCAAGATAGAGGTTATCAAACTCGACCCCATTGGGATTGGGCAACGTAGCATCCTCGTAGATATTCTTTCCAGTGTCCGGATCTACTTGCTGAATTTTTTCCGGTTAATGGAAAGCGTGTTTATGGTCGTTAACAATTAACTATACCTTGTTCTCATTACATTCGATAATGACGCACGGATACTTTTTGCTCAGCCATCGAAAGAATGCGGGTACTCCCATATTAAATTGGAGTATTTACAAATTGTTTAACAATTCCTCGTTTTTTCCAAATCTGTATATTTACAATACATACATATGAATGGAACACATACAAGCCACACTAATCGATAGTAACTAGTCACGGATTCGATAAATTATCGAATGCTGTACGCACGCAAGTGATGCCAATTTAGCTATTTAAAGCATATGAGGCTTAGAGCTGGAAATTATTGGGAATTAGTGGGACGCTGTTCACACAGACAACATCAGCATCAGTATTAGCATCAGCATCAGTATTATTATAAAATGAAGACAGATGGGATGGGTCATAAAGATATGAAGAGTTAATGTGATGTGAATATTTGTCAATACGTTAAGGCGATAATGGGATTTTTTTAAATAAATTATATGACTGTTATAAGGTTGTGTCTCGCAGCGCTAATAGGACAACCTTATATGAAAAACTTGTTCGCCAGTTAAAATTCAAATCAAGCATTTCTCAAATACCCAAGTGAAAAAATAAATGTTCTGGCTCAATAAAATAAAAATAAATAAATAAAGCACGCAAGTTGCCATACATTCCAGTATACATACATACATCTTCTGGCAAATAGCAGCAAACATTGCTCAAAAGTGAAACATGGCCATGTCTTCCAACCCGTACGACAAATTTCTCGTGAGCCATTCCATATACCGTAAGCACACGGCCAGGGATGCATCATCCCTTTTCCGAGTTATAGCCGAGCAGATGTATGACACCCAAATGCTGCACTATGAGGTCCGATTGGAGTGCGTGCGCTTTATGACACGCAAGCGCCGCATTTTCGAAAAGGATGTGCAAGGCGATTTTGATAATTATTTGCTGGATTTGGCTAAGCCCGAGACATATGGCACCTTAGTGGAGCTGCGCGCCATTTGCTGCATGTATCGTCGCAACGTTGTCTTGTTGGAGCCATACAATTTGGGCTCATTTATTACGTATAATAAGAGCTACCGGGACAAATTTCAGGTGTTTTTCTGCCATGATGTTCATTTCGATTCCGTATACAAATTGAGCTCCATTCAAGATGAGGCCATTTGCCAGGCAATAAGCTTTAAATTGCTTTACAAGATGCTCTTCAAGCAGCCCGATGTCAATTATACCGTTGAGACAATGCTGCATCCACATACCTTCAATTCGGGCAACTATCAGTTGGCGATGGACCCGAGGGGCTACATTAAGAGCATTAACTGTCGCGATGGGCGCACCTTTCATCTGGATATGCCCGAGGATACCAAGTGCATACTGAAGGACTGCAAGCTGTGCTGTTTTCACAACAATAATGTGCCGGATTACACTACAGCAGCAGCAGCAGCTTCGTCACGCTCATCCACGTCGCGCGCCTTTGATATGGCGTCGAATAACTTAATAACACAGGAAAAGAGCTTGGAGTTGCTGTATGTGTGTCCCAATCCCTTGACCTCTTGTGTGCGACAGCTGCTGGACGATCACATCCCGCCTTTTTCATATAAGGTGGCCAAAGGACTGGATCCTTACATTTATCGCAATATTGAGTTTGATAACTGGATTAATATGCGCAAGGAGGCCAAGCGGCACAATGTCTACATCAATGACTACAATTTTAAGGCGGGCGCCAAATGCCACGTGACCTACAAGAATTTTCCCAACTTTAAGAAGACCAAGCAGTACAGCGTCAACTACCTTGAGGCCAGCTATTCAGAGCAGCTGGACAACTACTATGGCTGTCACCCGTTGTACAATGGACAGCATCCCAACTCTGCGCTGCATGAATCCGAGAGAGTTGACCAGGCCGTGCAGCGAGAGCAGCATGCACAGCATTTAATGCAGCAGCCGCCACCGCCGCCCCAATCAATGGAAGTCGGAATAGCAGCAGCGCTGACACATCCGCAGCAACAGCAGCCACGAACGGCTCAGTTGGCTGTGGCTGGGTCAATGGGTCATGATCAATCGACGTCGCCGTGGCTTGGCACGCCTCTGCCAATGCACCACCTGACCGAGGCATATCAGGCGGGTGTCTATTCGGGACTGCTGCCGCCACAGCCTTCAGAGGACAGCATGTTCATGCACTGTGGCGGCTATGCGCAACTGCTGCCGCTGTCGACATTTGCGACAACACCATATATGATTGGGCCACCGCAGCCGTCACCACCATTGGCGCCGCTGATGCTGCACCCGCCCAACAGCAGCAATAGCAGCAGCAACCACTGCACCACCAGCAGCGTCTCCAGCACAATCGCAACGCGCATCAGCGAGCGCAAGTTAGAAAGTTTGGCATTGGTAGCCAACTCCTCGTCTACACCGCCACCATCGCCTGGAGCAGCAGGTGCTGTGTCCAGCACTGAGAAGAAGATGCGCACTGGGGTACGGCCGGAGCAGCTGCCTGATCTAGGCAATGATAAACAGCAGCTTTCGCATGCAATAATGTTGCCGACGCCGTCGCCCAACGCTCAAGGCAATAAGTTCAACTTTTATCCGACGTCTCCAACAGCATCTCAACAACAACAACAAGGACAGGTACAGGCGCCGATGCCACTTTCGACGTTGCTTCCCATCATTAGGGCTGGCCAGAATCCATATGCTTGGCCCGTACCAGGCATTCGCTCGCCATCGGGTGCAGCTAATATGGATGGAATGCCGCACGAGATGATGAACAATAATAAAATGGAGCCAAACGAAGGCTCCAATGCACAACAGTCTGCACCACTGCCACCCTACGGACCACCACGACACTAAAGTGTCGATCCGATTTCGACTTTATAAACAATGATGAGCGCACATATATATGTGCTGTATATACACACACCACTTACCAAATACATATATAAACATGTATTTAGCTCTAAGGTCAATTTTCCATTCCATTAACCAATTTAAAATTGCTTAAAATCAGTTCACCATTTTAAGTTGTTAAGTATATAAAAAAGCATTTTGAACTAAATCCACAAATACCGTCAAATTTCCCCCGGCGAAATATTTCGCAGACCTTTTTTTAATATCGAGTTTTTCATCATCAATTAATTTTAAGTTAAGTTGAATTAAGTTTCGAGACAACAGAATCTTTTGTTTTCAAGTTCCACAAACGAAGTATATTTCAATTTTGCAAGCGAATTTTTTTTGATCGATTTGAAAACATGGCTAAAGCCTTAATATCATAGAATATGAGATAAAAATCGCAATTAGCGACTATTTCCTCTTACGCTATACTTGATTGCGGATTAGCAATTAAAGCGCCGAACGCTCAATAAAATCCCATTTATTTTACTCTATTGTATTTACTCTAATATTAAATTTATAATATTGCGAATTTGAACTTTGTTTGCCCAAATGTCGCTTAAGCATTAGCATCCTTTAATGCTAGCCAAATGTCAAACAGTAGATATGTACATTAACTGTGAATGTTAGTTAAAACTGCTGTAAGATGGTTAACAGCACCAAGCAGTTGTCTGTTTAGTGTTAACAGGGCATGCACCTACCTAACAGAAAAACATCACAATGTAAGTCGAATGTCAAACTTTAAATATGTATGTTAACTCCATTATAGTTAACATAGTTATCTGTTAAGAAATTACAACATATGCACCGGCTTAACAGTAGCACTTACTGTGATAGCCGGCCAATAAACAAGCATTGCAAACTTGATTGTTCTATTTAATCAAGATTTCTAGTGCAGATGACATTCGGTCTCCCCTAAATGGTCTATATGTTTGCGAATATGCCCTTAAAACATTAACATAAATAAATGTAGGAGAAATGTCAAACTAATAACATGCTATGTTAACTCCAACAGTTATGCCAATACTGACTGTTAAATAAAATGAATAACCGCGAACGCATCTGCTTAAGAGAAAAGTGACTACAATATTAATGGCGAAAAATATACAATCATTACAAATAACAAGTTGTTAATAATAGTATGCAAATAATTAGTAAAGGTAATAATCGGCTTCTCCCCTATGCGCTCTATTTGTTTGCGTACATAGTGCACTAGTGAATATAAAACGAATGTCAAACTGTCAGCAAGCATGTTAACTGTCAACTGCTCTGTTAAAACTGCCACATTTCTGACTGCTGTTAATTTATAAATAATTTTCACATTTGGAAGGCAGATATCTGGCATTACACTTCGACTTGTACTTTGAACAGCTATATAAAGTCTCGGTACTAAGGTTAAAATTTATAAAAAAAAAGTCAAGCGATAAATCCCATTGGAACAACTAACGCATTCGCATTCCGAAGAAACAAAACGATGCTAATAAAAATCTACGAAAAGTGAATTTTATAATTATATATGTATATATGATTTTATTACAATCAATTTAAGTGATTTACACGAAATTATATTAATACAATAAAATAATACATTAGAACATTTTGTTTGCAAATATATTTCAGCCTACAACTTAAAAACAACACGTTTGTATTTTATTTATTATTATTATTTTTTTTTTGGGAATGTAGAAGAGCATTCCTAATGTTTAATATAAATGCATATTTACTTGCAGGCTCAAATAAAAAATGTTTGATAAACTTGCTTGCTTCTCATTCATTCATTTGCGTGTATACTTATGTAACTTATTTTGATTCGAATATAAGGACACGAATATCCAAGTTCTCAATTTTCTTTTGCTTTTCTTTCATGTTTTTTTTTTGTTTTGTTATTTGAATGTTGAACAATAGTTTTTTAACAGGTGGTTTCTGGCATTGGTTTCGGCTTTTGATGTCTAATGTAGACTTTTGTCTTTCCCAGAACTGTGGAAACTTTGGGATTGTTGTGCTTAAATGTTTGAAAACTTTCCTTGAATTTCAATATCGTCTTATAACCACTCTTCTCCATTGTATGCAATTCTGTCGTTGACGCGGGTATTTCCTGGTAGAAACTTTCTGTATCATCTACCATATTATTTACATTGCAATCGTCCAATGAGAATTGTACAAGATTTGTTTGGGCCATCTGCTCGGATAGACGACGAATGTTCAACTGGAGCTCCTCGCGCGACTGCTTCGATATTGAGGAAAAGCTATGCCTATTCTGTAATTTATTGCAATTGTTCACAGTTAGATTTTTATTGGGCTTGGACTGATCGTCATCATAATCGGATGGAACGGAAAGTGTTTTGATATTGCTATAGGTGAATGTGTCCTCGAATGGATTTAGAAATTGTTTACCACGAGCCGGTGAAAAACTGGCAGACTTCGTTGGCAAATTCTTTTGTTGCGGCAAGTGATTGATGGTGCAACTATTATTTGAATTGGTAATTAAATGGGGAGATGGTGGCGCAGACAGTATGGATTCTTCATTTCTGTACAATTTCTGTTTGTGCATATTTGGTTTCAGATAAGATCGTTTGCTTGTTGTCTCCACCATAAAGTCATCTTTTGTACAAGCATTTTCTAGTGTTCTTTCCTTAGAATGTGCTGATTTATCAGTTCCAAGCGAATCTATTGGACGTTTAATCCAAGGATCCGCCGCAATTTCCCAGTCAGCCTCGCTGAAACTATTAATTTGCAAATCATCCTTTTTCTTTATCCACGGATCCATTGATGAAACATAGTGCAAGGAATCAGTACTTCTTTTATTGCTGCCATGTGAAGAGCTCGACTTCCTTTGATTAATGCCGCCCATCATGTTTGGCGAAGTCTGTTCCGATTTACTTGTTTTGATTGTGAACTGATGACTGGCATTATGATTGTCTTCAATTCCGAAGAAAGGCCTCAATTGTTGTTGTTGCTGCTGTTGATGGTTCACATCGGATGCAACAGTTGGTACAATTATTTTCAAATTGAAATCACTAGTAGATGTTTTTTTTGTTGATTGAGTTGATGGTGTTATATTGAAAATCTGCTCCTGATGCGTATTTCTTTTCTGTTTCGGCGACTGCTGATCCTTAACTATAAAATTTGTTGCCGAAACGTTTTTGAAGTCAACACATTTGGTTTCCTTTTGGGTAAATGTCTTATCGTACTTGGGTGATTTGATACAACTACATGTTATACTTGAGTGAGTAGTGATCGATGGTGATCTTTCCTTCGCATTTGCATTTGCATTTTCATTTACACTGAAATGTGGTGTTTTGTGTTCAGTCAATTGTTTAGCACTAAGTAATTTGTTAGCAGACTTTTGTTGAACTATTTTATTATTTATATACCGACCAGAAAGTTTATTTTGCTGTATACTGGAATTTGAATTCGGATGCACAGGTGAATGAGGAGAGTGTATGGGGAGTGTGGGAGCAGGATTATTTATTTGCTTAAATGTGGCCACAATCATCTCATCGGATTTTATAATATTGTATTGCGGAGAGCTATTTTCAGGTTGGTTTCGTCTGGTTTCAATACTTTCATGTCGCTTTGAATAACTGTTGTTTGATAGTTGTAAAGAACACTTTTTTTGGGCCGAGGAGGTTAGGCCCATTTTTTTTTGCTAGAGAAACTTTTCGGCCAGATCTTTAATTGATGTCGAACTGGATGCTGAAAGACCTGTAAAGATTTGATAAATATTACATTTATATTTATCGATATGTATTTTTATGTATGTTTCTTTATCGATAACTTCTAAAGTTTGCCAAAATAATCATAAATCGTTTCTAAAATTGCACATAATTGGCTGGAGATCTGTATTTTTAACTAAGAAAGGTTGTGGTAAAATTTTGGCAAATTTCGAGTTTTACATTTAATTTGGCAAAAATTTTGAAATTTGTTTTTTTTTTTTATTTAATTATCTTACTTAAATAATATTGTATGATTTATTTAACTATCTGGGTGTTACAAAGAAAAAACTAAGTCATCAATAATATTAAAATAAAAAATATATTAACATAAGTTTTTTAGTTTTCTTTTTTTTTATTCTTGTGCTACTAACCATCGTTGTCATCAGGCTTTTTATTTTTGTTATTAGATTCATGTTCTGTTGTTGTTGATGTCGTCTGATGTTTTTGAGTGAGTTTCAAGCTGCCTGCCAAAGGATTGGAACTAGTTGCCCCTTCTGAAGTATTATTAAAAGCACATCCCTCGACATTGATCTTTAATTGTCATTTAATCAGTTCCACGGACAGAAATTTTCTCAACCGCTCATAGTATTGGGGATGCAGTTCAACATCATTATGACCAGCTCCCTGTAAAAAAAAGATAGAAAGATAGATTTTATTAAATTTCAAATTACATGTCTGAAACCGAAGTGAAAACTAAAGGCCAGATTAGGCTTGGCTAAGGCAAGTAATGGCAGAAAGATATCTGAGCACCGAGATATTTGCATTTTATATCGGGAGGATTTAAAATATGCTTGGTAGAATCCCCGGGCGACAGGCTCATATCCGAGCAATCACTTGGCTATAAAGCGAGCAAATCAAATCAATGCAAAGCAACTGCTAACTGAAGGGATTTATTATTATTATACAAGCATTTTTATCGGGTTGAGTGTTTCTAAGTCCCTCAGGTTGATAACATGCATGTCTAGTATACTACATCTTTTGCTTGGGAAGACCCGACGAATTATCCTCCTTGTCCAAAATCAACAGATTCAGCTAATTGTTATACCTAGCCGATTAGCTAGTCGTGTCTGGAGGCCGATGAGTATTTTACTTATATAATTGGTTATTGTTTAAATCTTTTCTGATTAAATATGCCTACGAAATATATGCTTTGTCTGAGACCTGATGCCTCTGATCAGCTCAATTGTCGCAGATGACTTTATTCCATTCCCAGTTGATGGCTTATTGTGTTCTTTGCCATAGAGGCCGATCCGGTTATATTAGGTTGATATCTGCTTCAAATCTATCCCCCTTGGATGCTAACAGGGGAATGGGTAAGATGTAGAGTGAAAATTTGAGAAACCAAACAGATGGTGCCTCAGATGCGGATGACAAACTGTACAAATAAAGCCAATCTTCTTCTTTTGCGGAATTTTCTTATATTAAAAAGATGTAAACTGGCATAATCTGGTCAAAAAAATAACAGTATTGAAAATCGCACAGCTTAAAATTAAAAAAGTGAGTCAACATAATCGTATAAAGCAGGTCAGTACTTATTGTTTGGGAAGTTACCTCAAAAGATCACAGAAGACGCCAAAGTTAAGGCAACATTATAATTGCTGGCGCCAACCAACTCAAGAAAAAAAGGACTAAGGTGAAAGAGGTTGTAAGTAATCAGTAATCTATCTAGCTTAAGAGTAAGTATAAGTTTTCGCCATTTGGGTGGGAGATTTTTTTCTTTTTCTTTCTCAGAATTGTATTATAAGATATATGAAATTTCAGCATTTTCTGGTCGAGCTTAGCATTTGGTGACTTTAGCTGTAAAACTCAGGCTTTCGGGAGAAAAGTTTTATTGGGTGATATTTAAAGGACAAATTATTATTGGTGTAAACAAAGTAAACGTATAGCAATGAGCAAATGGCAGAATGCAATAAACAGACACGTTGCGTCTCGCTGCTGGATTTCAATGTAATCGTACAATGTAACTAAAGATCGATAACAAATAAATTAAGCAATAACGATAAAACAAAAGCAAAACATCAACGAATTCTAAAACAATACCAACGTGTTAAACAACTCCAACGAGCGAGCGTTTGACATATATAAAGAAATAAACTACTTCAGAATTAAGGAAAAATATATTAAGTTCCACCTTCTGGAATAGAGTATATATTAAGTAAATATTTAGCACAAAATTACCTCTACCCAAAAGGGCTCCACAGTCTTCGGACACCGCTCGTAAATACCGATTCCGTGAGAAAAGTCAATGACCTCGTCCTCCGTTCCGTGAATAACCAAAACCGGTGACTTTACTTTAGCGACCTTATCAATACTGCGTGTTTCGTAAATAATGCAATTTTAGATAATATTTTATTTGTTTTTGGTCGCATTTACCTTGGGAAAGCGTCAAAAAACCAGGTTCTTTTCGTATTCCTAAATACGACTCTCAGACCCGACATCAACGGCGAATGGAGAATAACTGCGCCAACTTCGTGACGAGAGGCGAGATCAACTGTTGGAACTGTTCCAATACTTTGGCCATATAAAATAATGGTTTCTGGACTAATGTTTAACCTTTAAAGACAAAGACTCAATCGCATAAGTATTGTTTATTTTATGCGTATTAAAAAAGTAATTACCTAGTCCGCATTGCTTGCCAAGCAGCTTCAATATCTGCGTAGAGATTTTTTTCCGAGGGTTTCCCACCGCTCATCCCATAACCCGAATAATCATAGCCAAATATATTGCAATTGATCTGTGAGCCGAGAGTCAAATAAAAGCTGCTCATCTGACCCAAATCGACAGCGTTTCCATGTGAAAACAGAAGAGTATATTTTGCATTTTTGCTGCAACGGACATAAGTGCACGTTATCAAATTGCCACGCGATGTTCGTGTGAAGAACGCTTCGATTTTGGATTTTTCACGTTCCGAGTATTGCCATTCGGCACGATCGTAGAGCTGTAAATTGTATTTAATATTTGTGTCATCAGCTGGCGTCAGTTTGTAGGTCGGCTCAGGTGGCTGGAAAGCGAGTTTGGCAGCAATCGGTCCGGGGCAGGGTGGGCAGCAAAACATGCAGCACAATTCACTAATACTAAACATACTCGACTCGTTGCTTCCTGCCGCACACAAGGGAATGTTATGTTCTTCTGATTATAATTTTAATTTTACTAAAACACACTTCACACTTCTGCTGAACTAAAAATATAATAAAAAACGACTATCGCACGCCAATTGAAACTTAATGTAATTAGGTGTTCAACTAATACAGCAAGTGCATCAAATGTTTACTAATTTAATGTGAATGCCTTTGATAACATCATCTTTTCAATGCAACTTTTTTTATCACTCTCACAACATTTACACGGTATAATGGCCGAACATTTAATATACATATGCAAGCTGTGACGCTCCCGATCCCGTTTGTTCAATAAACATCTATTAGCAATCGATATATTTTGCGACCGTTATCGAATAACTCATCCACAAATAGGTTGCAGATTTTTGAAACAGTAGAATAGAACACAACGAAAACTATAGAGGTGCCACTTGAAAACTTTTTTAGTATTTAGCCGATAAAAATGTATGTTAATTTACTATAAAAAGTTAAAGGTTAAAGACATTGCTTGCAAAACTTGTCAAACTCTTCGATTTTACAAAAATCACTGAAGCTTGGTAACTAGATTTAAATTGATATATCTGTTTTATATATTTACAGCTCCAAGTTAATAATTTTAAAATACATAAAATTACAATTGAATATAAAAGAAGATAACGTTTAAAAATTAAAGAGGCAAAATTAAAATGTAAAAAAAGGAATTTATCTAGGATACAAAATATATTCAATATTGCAAAAAGAATATTCTAAGCGTCAGAGAGAGGAGGAAAACGTGAAAAAAGAAACCGCAGTTGCCATGCCAGCTGGAGTCTCTTTTGTAGATCTCGCAACCTTCATTTCAATAGGCCCGCCTTTGGGAAAAGTTCAGGTTGGCATATATATCCCTCTGAACTAGAGCGAGGTATTAGAAAAGATTTCTATACAATGTTGACGTCTTTGACGGAAGCTTCCCACTTGCCGAAAGAAAGAAGTGCCCCTTGATGTAACATTGAGTGGTAGACGGATTATGGTACCACGAACGTCTGATCTCCCAATGTAAACATATTAGAACAACCAAACCGAACAAAGAAATGGATATATATACATATGTATATACATATATATATGTATATACAAAAGTAAGACTAAAATGGGCAACGTATTCCGTCCTTTAGCCGCAAACTAATTAGCAGCCTAGCACTGGTCATAAGCCAAGCCAGAGCATAAAGATTTCACTATTAATAATAATAATGAATAAACTTTTACAAAAGTTGTAAATTACTTTAGAAATCACTTGATCAACTGCAATATTTATTCCTTAAAATTCAGTTTCCATTTAGTTCATACAAAAGTTAAGAATATTTTTTGTATTTTTGAAAAAATATTGTCCTATGGGTTTTTTCGAACATAGCCATGAACAATTTTCAAAATTCATATTTGTATATATTTAAGATTTAACATTGTATTTCGAAATCCAATTTAACCCTTCGACGGTCGTCGTTTTCGGCTTGTATTCACATCCAATCCAATCATTATAGCCAAACGTTTTCAGTGTTTCAAAAACATAATCGTAATTTATTTCACCTGCCGTATCTGGCTCATTTCGATTTGGTACTTGAGCAATTTGAAAATGACCAATTACATTTTTATTCTCTTCCAAGGTCTTAGTAAAGTTTCCACATATGTGTTGAAGATGGTATACGTCCACCATTAGTTTTATATTATCGCTGTTGATTTCCCTCAAAACATTTGATGCTATAAAAAAATACATGTTAAAAGTGATTTTTTTTTTGTCAAAGATATTAATTGCAAACTAAGAATACAAATTTATGCTACTCGGATTTAAACTGATATCTGTGCATTCTTGTTAACAGAAGATAGAGCTCTATATAAAAATATATCAAATCAAATTTTTATCATATTGTTTTACCTTTTTCGTAAGAGTTCATAAAGTACGATGGAACGGCATATTTATTTATTGGCTCTATTACTCCAATTATGTCGTTCAATTGCAATTCCTCAGATGCTTTCTTTAAGTTTGAGACATATGTTTTAAAATGGTCACCTTCCAGTTTGGTATTAACTGTGCCTGCCATCAAGTGAATTCTGAAAAGAAATAAAAATACCTTCTAAATAATCCGGTAATTATTGTCATTAGTGTTACAAATTCTTAACAAATAAGTAAGAGTAAAATGCTTCACGTTATCAAAAATAATAAACGACTTGAGAACGTATCTTCAAAAATATACATTGCGGAGATATGCGGAAGTGAATTCCACACACTTTCGCCAGGCATGGCCAATACCAAGAAGCGGCTGGTGCAGATCGTCCAAATGATAACCCTGTCCTAAGGGCACAGATCGTGACACTTCACCTATACCGCCCTGCTGAGCTTTTTTTTAAGGGATATGGAGTTCTTTGTGTTTAATGGGGTCAAAATCAGCAAGTCAGAAGATTCCATCTATTCCAAATAAATAAGAACTTCGAAAAGAAGGATTCATCAGAGAGCAAAAAAAATGATTAAAAAGCGACACAAGAATTCGGATAAAAACATTCATTATAGGTTGTCTATAAGGAAGATACATAATATATCCAAGTGATCGCAGTGCTCATTCACGGATAATAACTAATACATAATTTTTGAATACCTTTTAATCACACTCACTTTTTGCAATTAATCGTTTTCGCATATGCGATTGATTTATCCAACTGCGTTTTAAAGAGATTTTCCTCCCCTGGAATGCTTGTAGATCCGAACTTTAACTCTTCCCTTGTGCCATCTGAAATTAGATTTTAATTAACTTTATTATATCAATTTTCTTGCTAAATGTTCAATTATAATAAATAATAAACATTTTGTGTTTGTCAAAGCACAACAAAACCAAAAACCTTTAATTTTAATGCTTTAATTTGTGATTTAAATTATATTTATTTTCGCTTGCGTGCTTCGAGGCAAATGGAACGGAAACTGATTGGCCTATGGCTTATTTAATGTTATTTATTTTATGTCCAACATAAAAATGCTTAAAATTCGTAATTAAATACCCTTACACATTGTACACACGCTCTCAAATATTTATTTAAAATAAATGCAAAAACTATTTTGCATTAATAATAACGGAAAAGTAATGCAACAAATCTGCAAAAGCGAACCAATGCACTAAAAAATGTAATTTACTTTTAAAAGCGGTAGCTCAATCGCATCCAAAGTGGAAACCAAACCAAAAATAGTTCCAAGTTTAGTATTAGTTACTAACTGTTCAAAAAATACTTAAATGCTTAAAGTTTTATCAAGATAACTTTACAAATAAGAGACTAACTCGCAAAGAAACATACAAACTATCATTGGCTATATCTACTCGAACAGCGATGCTAATCTAGAATATACATACATACATATATACTTCTTAATCCCGAAAAAATACCCTCTGTAAGGTCATAAAAATATGCATCGATTAATACTTAAACATCTTATATTTTGTCCATGTGTCAAATAAAAACAAGTTAAACAATCATTTTTTAAAAGAATTTTTGGGCTTTGCATTAAGATATTTTATCGTTGTTTTTCTCGTATTCTAATTTTTGAGTGATTATTTTTCGACAGTTACCAACACTGATACGCACATACATGTGTACAAATATATGTTTGTAAATTGAGACTCACCCAATGCAATGTTCATCAGACTTATTAATATTCCAGTATCACTGATGGCCTGCTTGACTTCCGCAAGTTCGCCACTAGGATATGGTATTTCGACCGCCTGGAAACCATGCCGATGCGCTAATCGAATTCTCTCAGATATAGCTGCAGCAGTTTCAGTGAAAAGGAAGTTTAAATTCGCAGCGAATTTCAACGCCATGTCGCAAAGTTAACCTTTTGTTGTAAACTGATTTTAAAATGGCTTGTAATTATCACCTTTAACTAAGTCAAGAGCAATCACGTGAGATAGTAATGCATTCGTACACAAAACATATATGTGTTCATAAGTATTTCACACTTATGCACACACACACAAATGTTACCCAATAGAACTTTGTTTTTGTCAAAAATTGTCAACAAATTTCATAACTAATTACAAAAAACCTGAAAGGAATAATGCATATAAATAAAGCATTTACTATATATGTATTTAGATTCTCATGGAAAAAAATTAATTTGAGAACTTTTTAATTGGCTGATTTTGGACGATTTCTGAAAATCACGGAGAAAAATAGCTATATCATCCATTCAACAAGGCTTTTTTGGTAGATGACTTCGAAAACAATTAAATTTCTCATTGCATGCTGACAGTTGATTATTGCAATGGATATAAATTATGACGCGTTAATTTATATTCACAATACGCTACATTACAAAAATAAAGAGCCTTTTAAGATTTTTTACTTTTATTTTGTATGCATCCGCTTTTTAGTCTATTTGATGCCAATTTTAGATGTGTTATTATATAAATTAATAATATATAAAAAAATAATTAATATTAAATTTAAATTTAACCATAACAAAGGTAAGTTAAGTAATACTTAGTAAGAAAAAACACTTTTCCGACTTTCAGAACAATATCCCCGTATTATCAACTGAAATAATCTGCAAGGCACAGAATTTAGACATTTTCACATATTTGCTTTTAATCATTTAAAATTGCTGTCCGGGAAATTTTTTCATCTTATTTTTCTTTAATTTTGTATACCATTAAAAATGAATAAGCAATAAAAATAAATTTGTATGCAACAGGCAGAACTAATCATCTTTTTGATAAGCATCAACAGCCGTATAAACAAGCCGGTATCAGAGTACAGTTTCCAGCTGTTGACGATTAAAAATAGCCAAATTCGATGGGAAAATATCGATATCTCCAATTGTTGTCACACTGACCGAAAAATAACAAATTCGCTCATCTCTAACTTGTCAATAATAATATAAAATACAGAAATATGGACAAAAATAAACAATTATTAAAACTTAATGGCAAGAGTCGAAGAAAGACGGAAGTACAATCCAAATTCATAAAAGTGGACTCCCCCATTGCCAAATATCCTTTTTAAATAATGTTATAAAGTTATTGCATTATAAACACAACTATGTTTTTGTTTGTTTTGTTATTGTTCGGCATCGTTTCACCTCTTATATTGCTCAGGCTATGAAACTCATTTAGATTAAGCAAGAATTTAACTTATTGTGTTGGTTTTCTTAACAGATATTATACGTATGATTCTTCAGGTCAATTGTCCTGCGTTATTTGCAGGATCCCCATTAAACCGAGTATATGGAAAGTGCACTTGAACTCAAAGCAACACAAGCAAAATTTGGAACTCGTCAAACGACAGCGAATAGATTCAGATACAAAAAATGCAGATACTTTGAATACAAAAAGCTCTGAGCAAATACCGCCAAAAGCCAAACCTGTTGCCTCAGAGAGCATTGCACAAAACAATGATGTTAAGCTGCAAACTGGTGGAAGTTCTGAGGATGCACCTCAAGTAGTACAATTAAACACACCTCAGGTATTACCCGAAAAGTTCTTCGATCAGGAGAAATCTGTGACTGTGGCTGGAAACGATCGTGATTTGGAAACAGAATGGATTAAATTTCAACGTGAAATCAGAGAAGCTGCTACAATATCGAATAATATAGTATCGGAAGAGCAGGATAGCTTAAACAATAAGAGACATTTGAAGGAGATAGACGAACAAATTGAAAACTGGAAGAGATTCATCAAAATCAACGACAGAAAGAACTGTATTTTCAAAACGCAACGCTTTGAAAAACGACCACAAGAGTTCGTCGATGTTGCGTCGAGCTCTGAAGAAGAATGCAGTGTTGACGATTTATTAGATTGGAGAATTAAAAGTGTTCATAAATAGAATACAATATATTTTTGCAGTCTATATTCAAATTTAGAAATTACATGCAAAATGTATTAATTTAAGGACAAATTTGTTAAATATAGAAGCACCAATGAAGAACTTACAACTTGTAAATTGAATAATTCTATGGGCAATTTATAAATGTTCAAATATCGATGTACTTTTATTGATATTTACCATTTTAATAATAGTTTCCCCTATTTGGAATTGCATGGAAACTTCCTGCGGGCGAAATTCGTTTCCATATTCGCTGTTAAAAAGTCCTATCAGCTATTTTTTTTTATTTATTTAAGGATACATTAATGTTATCCTTAATGGATGTCATTCCTGACCTTCAAATGGTTTCCTGCAACGGCCGTGATAGTCCCCAACAGTTGTGCAGAGCTTATAATTGTATTCTTGCAACTTTGTAAGGTAAAAATTAATCCAAGTCAAACTATATTGATATTATGTAAAGGTTCCAGTGTATAAGTCTCTTCTTAAAAAGGATCCTCAATGCAAGCTCATCAAATACATCAAGTGCTTCCAATCCTAAACTTATTGAATTGTCTCCGATTAAATCTATTTATGTAAATTTTATCAAGAAGTTGAGAATTGGTGGAACCGTTCCTCCCGTTAAAACATATCAAGCAAATAACTCATTCTTAGACAACATATGAAGACAATTCGATAATCCATGTAAGCAAAATCAAAGAGGCTTAACTGGCTTGTGGAGTAAGTCAAACTGCCTTTTAAGATCCAACCATGTCAATGCGGACCGATAGGGTTGCCACAAAATAAAATTGGTGCAAATGCTCTATTTTTCAGAAAGTCAATAGTTATGGATTAACTAATCGAATACTTTAGTTATTTTGGCTGTACAAATTTAGCACAACGCCTAAAACAGCTGTTGCAGTGATGTGCATTCTATTGAAAACAAATGGAAAATGAAACTTTTTTCGGAAACCTAAGAATTGAAAATTTTAGGTGCTATCCTATTTCCGATATTCTATAGCTATATTCTATATTATAGTGCTAGAATATACGAAGTCATTTAAAAAAAATTTGTAATTGTTGCAGAAGAAAAAAGATACGAGCATATTTGATATTTTATATATAATATTATGATATTTTATATATATATATATGATATATAATGTATTCTCATGTTATATTATTATTGAGGCAGATTTGATCAATATCTGAATTTCAAATTCAAAATCTGTATAATTTAAGGTAAAGTTTGATCGAACTATTTAGGAATATTTGATTCGTTCTGGAATCTTGGTGTCTTGAGTTTTCCCATTTAAAAAACTATTTGATTTTAATTTTATGTTGACTTTATTATTATTTATATTATTATTATATATAATACCTATTTATTTATTTAATATATTTATATAGTCTTTATATATATATTTCATATATTAAAATGGAAGTAAGAAATAAATAAGCTATTTAATTTTGTATATACATTTTTTTTTCAATTTAAATGAATAAAATTCTCTTTACAAATCTTGATAACAATTAAAAAACATTACATGAGAAAAATAAACTTCCAAAATATTTTTCGCGTTTTTCATAGAGGAATATCGATAACGTTTGTTTTGTGACAGTCCATGTGACTGCAATCGTAACGTGTACAACCCCTCATGCACGATAGCAAGTGTCGTGTGATGGCCACACTGTAATCGCCGGTAATATTTTTTTTAGGCTACGTGTCTCAGTTGTCTCCAGTTGTGTTAAAATTTAAGGAGTGGAGACATTTAAAATGAATCGGGGCTCAAGGATACTAAATAGTAAGGTTGCTGGCTACAGCAGCCTAATAACATTTGCAGTCCTGCTCATTGCATGGCTCGCCGGCTTCTCGTCACGCCTCTTTGCCGTCATCCGATTCGAGTCTATCATCCACGAATTCGATCCATGGTTCAACTATCGCGCGACTGCTTACATGGTGCAGCATGGCTGGTACAAGTTTCTCAATTGGTTCGATGAGCGCGCCTGGTATCCACTCGGCCGCATTGTCGGCGGCACTGTTTACCCCGGCCTGATGATCACCTCGGGCAGCATCCATTACATCTTGCATTTTCTGAATATTCCGGTGCACATTCGAGATATCTGCGTATTTTTGGCTCCCGTCTTCAGTGGACTCACTTCAATCTCGACGTATCTGCTCACGAAGGAGCTTTGGTCACCGGGCGCTGGACTTTTTGCAGCTAGCTTTATTGCCATTGTGCCGGGCTATATTAGTCGCTCTGTGGCTGGCTCCTATGACAATGAAGGCATCGCCATCTTTGCCCTGCAATTCACCTACTTCCTCTGGGTGCGCTCCGTGAAGACGGGTTCGGTTTTCTGGTCAGCGGGTGCAGCGCTTTCCTATTTTTACATGGTGTCCGCGTGGGGCGGATATGTGTTTATCATTAATCTGATACCACTGCATGTCTTTGTCCTGCTCATAATGGGCCGTTACTCACCCCGATTGCTGACCAGCTACAGCACCTTCTACATCCTGGGTCTGCTGTTCTCGATGCAAATACCCTTCGTGGGATTCCAGCCGATACGCACAAGTGAGCACATGGCTGCAATGGGTGTCTTTGTGCTACTGATGGCTGTCGCCGTGTTGCGGCACTTGCAATCCGTGCTATCCCGGAATGAGTTCAAGAAACTGTTCATTGTTGGCGGCCTGCTGTCGGCGGCCATTGTCTTTGTCGCTGTCGTTGGGTTGACCATGATGGGCGTCGTCGCGCCGTGGAGTGGACGATTTTATTCGCTTTGGGACACAGGCTATGCAAAGATTCACATACCTATTATTGCGTCCGTTTCGGAGCATCAGCCCACCACCTGGTTCTCTTTCTTCTTTGACCTGCACATCTTGATCTGCGCCTTCCCCGTTGGTCTCTGGTATAGCATCAAGCAAATCAACGATGAGCGTGTCTTTGTTGTGCTCTACGCCATAAGTGCTGTCTACTTTGCCGGCGTCATGGTGCGACTGATGTTGACCCTAACGCCAGTGGTGTGCATGCTTGCTGGTGTCGCCTTCTCCGGACTATTGGACGTCTATCTGCAGGAGGATGCATCGAAGCGAACCGGAAATGTTATGAACTCCGTCTCGGAAACGGATGACCTCGACGAGTCACTGGAGAAGAAAAGCTTATACGATAAGGTAATTACTAACCTTTGAACGTATGCATTCTTAATATATTAATTAATAGGTACATCAGAGAGCTGCAATAATCACTCCCAAAAATAAACTCTTGATTTTGCATTCTTTGCACACAGGCTCAAAATGCTCATATGATCCTAACTCATACTCAAAGCGATCATTCTGTTTGCTCATACTACTACAATAGTTATGATTAACTATGTATTAAAATATGTATTGTCTGATTCGACGTTATATCTACCATAGTTAACATCAAACCAATGTCAAAGCCTGTGCAACAAACACAATCCATATTCCCTGGTAAAACTTTCACCTATTACATATTTTAGTATTAATTTATATTTTTGAACATACTGTAAATTCATCTTTAATGGATGCCATTCCTGATACTCACCAACAGTGTCTTAGAGTTGATAATTGTATTTTTGAAACTTTTGAATAGAAAATCTAATGCAAGTCAAACTCTTTTCATATTCAACATCTGTTTTATCGCATTTGGCATAAAATATATTCTTCAAATGCATCTCAGCATAGCTATAGCTTAGTCGACCATCCAAGCTCTTTGGAGATTGATCCGATTAGATCGATATTGTGAAAAGATAAGAATGAAGTCGATTGTTTTGCTTCGCCATTTTTGGCTTATCATGCTGCTGCTGGCTTTTTTTTGGAGCGGTGATCTATCATGACCGATGCAACTTTCTGAAATGTTATGATATCTTATGATATTATGATATTATATGTTTATTTTTATATATGCTTCAGTAATTCGGATCTCTTTGTATATGTCACCTTTGTCGCGAGTATATACTTTTATATCTTATAATATAAATATCTGGTATTTACAGGCCGGCAAATTGAGGCATCGCACCAAACATGATACCATACATGAGGGTGGCATGAGCTCCAATTTGAAGAGCATTGTCATTTTGGCGGTTCTGATGATTTTAATGATGTTTGCCGTGCATTGCACATGGGTCACAAGTAACGCGTATTCCAGTCCCTCAATCGTTCTTGCTTTCCACAATAGCCAGGATGGGTAAGTAATAATTTTTTTTTTTATTTATGCAATTATCCCAATTCGAAAAGAATATTTTGATTTTGTTTAATCTCCTTCGTCGCAATCTTGAGATTGGTTTTCAACATTCGACTTAGAAGAAACACGTTAGTAACACGAGTACAAATAAAAAAACAATTTTTTTTTCAGTTCCCGAAACATATTGGATGATTTTAGGGAGGCTTATTACTGGCTGTCTCAAAACACTGCCGATGATGCTCGCATAATGTCGTGGTGGGATTACGGATACCAAATAGCCGGGATGGCCAATCGAACAACACTAGTTGATAATAATACATGGAATAATAGCCATATAGCTTTAGTCGGCAAGGCAATGTCATCAACTGAAGAGAAATCGTATGGAATCATGACGTCTCTGGATGTGGACTACGTATTAGTTATATTTGGTGGAGTCATTGGCTATTCGGGTGATGATATCAATAAGTTCCTCTGGATGGTGCGAATTGCTGAAGGAGAACATCCAAAAGATATTAAAGAATCTGATTTCTTTACGGACCGTGGTGAATTTAGAGTAGACGCCGAGGGGGCTCCTGCCCTGCTTAACTGTCTTATGTACAAGTTGAGCTACTATCGCTTTGGAGACTTGAAACTGGACTACAGGTAAGACCAAGGCATTACAGGGTATATCTCTGCCAAGTTTTCAATGTTAGAGTTCTCTTTACGGTTGCCAGCAATATTTTGGGTTTCAGTGGTAATCTAAGTTGAAGGCACTTGATCGTTTTGGATGTGTTGATTTTGGTATCCTTTTAGATCCTTAAGTTGACAAGCAAATTGTTTTTGCCACTAATCCAGATTTTGGTGTCCTGGGTTTTCTTTCAGCGCTATGCTAGAAAATTTGACTATTTAAAACTCTATATTTCACTTGTGCGTCCTATTTTCGAATGTGGATCTTGCAGATGTACTCCCAATTACTAGGGTTCTCAAGATAAGATACAACAACTATTTCAGCTATTTTCACTTCGGGGTTTTAACTGGAATACCTATGTTAGCTTACCTACTTATTGTTGTAGTTTGTTTCGTTTTTTTCGAAATTGATTGAAATATGCATATTTAGTCAGCTACAATTCTAACTATCCAGAATTTCAATATTTCAAATAAATTGAAATTCAGATTCATTATACGCGTTCAGGTCTGCGCCTCCAGAGAAAAATCTATGCCTATATTAAAAACAATATCTCCCACAACTGAGAATATAATTTTCCATATGTGAAATGCAGATTACAAATTAGCTTCTTCGAAGAAATTAATATATTTCCCAGTCACACTCACAGTTTTAGAGTTAGAATCCTAAACTTAAAACAGAATTAACAGTAACCGCTTGAAAAAAAAGTTCAAACAAGGGTAAACACAACGTTAACCAATTTGCGCTATAACCCTCATATTTTTAAGCCAAGAGTCATGCACACCCGCACACTCAATTGAAGAATTTTAATGTAGTTTATTGAATATCTGCTTTGAAGTTCGTCTTGGGTATTTCTCGGGCACGGTACTCACAGAATCTTCCCCATTTTTTTAACTAGTCACAAAATTTGGAAGGCAGATTGCTGTTAACCCCTTTCAAAGGTAGATAAAGAATAAGGAAAACGCGTAATTAGTGAATTAGTGTACATTTAATATAACTACCGAATTTGGAAGAACTTTCTGATAGATAGCAGTTTTTTCTTCATATGAATTGATATGCTCATAAAGTAGATTGGAAAAGATCTGAATGAATTATATCAATAATTTATTTATACATTATTATTTTCGGGACGTTCATTCCTGAACCTGTGCAACTGTTTTGACGAGTTTTGCTTGATTTGAAACAAATTAACTCTACTACATATAAATAAATGTGATTATATTGACTTACAAAACGAGCGATTTCACTTTTTAGGCTGCCATTCGATTTTAGTATTTTAAAGTTTTTATCCCTGCGTTGTTCCCTTTTCAATTTAAAAAAAGGTGTTATTGCAGATCTTGGTTTTGTCCGCATTGCCATAAATACGTTTGAAAGTATAAAACAGTATAGTCTTAGGTCTCAGTATCTCCAAGTCGAATTATCTTGATTATACCGAATGTCAAATTATTATAATTTAAAAAATAAGTAAATAAGTATGTAATAATAATATTATTCGACTTTTAGCAAAATAGATTTAACACCTTTTAAATTTTGATATTTTTTAATAGGGGTCCTTCTGGATATGATCGGACCCGTAATGCTGTAATCGGCCATAAAGATTTCGATTTGACATACTTGGAAGAAGCGTATACCACAGAGCACTGGCTGGTTCGAATCTACAGGGTTAAAAAGCCGCATGAGTTCAATCGTCCGTCTTTAAAGGTTAAAGATAGGCTTATTCCACCAACGAACTTTATATCCAGAAAGGTAACATCTTAATATTAAATATCAAATATTAAAGAAAAATAATATTCTACTATTCACTTTTTCAGAACTTGAAGAGGCGCAAGGGATTCATTCGAAATCGACCAACTGTTGTCAAAGGAAAAAGAACTTTAAAATAAACTATAATTTTATTTATTTACTTGAATAAAATCGAAAATTAAATATATTAGCACAACATTGTTCGAAAAACTTTAATGACGTACATTTTATTCATTTATTTTCCTTTGCCTTTAAATAACTAACTAATTACGAACATCATCATGATCATGCTGACTACTCAGGCCGCTGCAAAATCTCTGAAAGCAGATAAAGGGGACGTCTATCAAAACAGAATCTAACTTAGGATTAATGTACACCTCAGGAGCAATAGCGAAAGCACTGTTCCAAAATGTAACTAATAAATGCCAACGCATCTACAGAATAGTAATATGACATAGGTTCGCGTTGCAGCAGGGAATGAAGAACATTTTGACCATTCTCATAACTAGATTTAAAGTCACAATTTTAAATATATATAATATTATTATTAATTAAATCTGTGTGTATAGTCCGATATTGATGAAATTCTTGCTGAGATATTACGAAAATGCCGGTAACTGTCAAATAAACCGCAGGCGTCCTGCAGTCTGATTTCTGTTATCCTCAGAATGATCTACGAACTCTTCTATTCTCGTCAAGAAGTGTCAGAGTAACAATTTGCCTCTACATTATTATATTTATTCGGGTATCGCAGAATGCCGAAATTAATGAGACATTCAATTGACTTATACTGCAATCCGGAGAGTTGAAGTCACGATCAGGTTTCCAACTTCTGCTTGGGGTAGAATGGGTAGAAAAGATTAAAAATGTTACAACTGTTGGAAAACTTATATGAAGTCTCATTTTAGCTTTCGGTCTTGTCTTGCTTGTTGTCCGCACCGTTGGGAGATCACGTCGAGTTTAAGCTTCTCGTCACATCCCATGGACTTTTCCGTCAGGGACTCGCTGAACTTTCTTCAGTGCTTACACGAACAACGCGTGCAGCTCGGCACGCTTGAAGCGTTGCAATGCCTCTTGTGCGTGTGACCAACAAAGATTTAAACTACAGCAACACCAACAAAACGAGCAAAAATGCGCTATCTGAAGATGAAATTGATCTTGATGCAGTGCGGTCTACATTGGATGGTGCGAGAGCAGTTGTCGCAGATTTCGAATCAGTTGACATGGAAAAGTTGGGCGCAGGCATGGTGCCTGGCTCCCCAATTTACCCATCGAGTGGGTTTAGTGTGTTGAGGACCACAGCCTAAGCGCTGCCGGCGAGATCCGCGATTGTTCTCGAACAGCTCCCTTCTGCTCAAAGTGTTGAATCTTAGCCAGCAAGGATTTCTAAGCCAAACCCATTCATAACCAAATGCTGTCACGCAGCTTTACAGCTTTACGCTCAAATGCATTGGTGATGATACTGTAAGACTAATGCCAAATGGTGATGCTTACAGGGCAACCCAGAAGTTGTTTACGGATAAGCTTATCCCGTTTCCGGGTGGTGATCAGGAGATTACATCAGAGATAAGCTGGGTGGACTCGAGCTTGATGGCAGACCATCGTAAGTCATACAAATAAAAAGTAACTGAATCTCTGTTACTTATCGCCAACAATAAGAAGATTTATCGTCTGTCAGGTGCGCATTACTGTGGAGTGCCCTGACCACCGTTGTCAGGAATACTACTAAGTACTGTCAAAATCAGCATCGGTGCGTAAAGCATGGCTCAGCTCATGCGAGTCCGGTTTGCGAAAAAGCGTTGGATGCAGAACTGAAATTGTGGGACAGAAGCCCAATCAGCTAACTCAACAACCATATCTGTATCATGACAAGCTGAGCGAGACACTTATGGCCATGATGGGCTTATTACACGCTGCACTATCCAGTAGATGAGCCTATTTGGGGTGCGTCAATGGACTTGCTTATACATCGCCATCGCATTGACGTCATGTTGATCTGCGAGACGCCAGGTCACACACTACAGGCTACCAGGCTACGACACTCATCTTGCCAATCATCCATCGGATCGCGTGGCGGAGGAACAGTGATCATCAAATTTCAATGCAGCATTATGCGCTGACTCTGGAGACTGCACTGTTGGATACAAGCTTTAGGGACCAAGTACCTACTACGGGCGGCGAACTACTCGACCGGCAACCATAGGCCGACAGCAATTGACTTTGCCGTGTATGTTGGAATCCGGTCTGCCTGTGTTTGTATATCCGAGCGGATTGAGCTTTACTCCGATCACATCTCTTTGATCGTTGAGTGCAGAGTGGCTGCAACTCTAAATGCTCCCAAGGCAGGTCTTCTACAATGCAAGGCAAACATCACACGATTCTGGCAGAGGTTGGAGCAGCTTGTTAACCGGAATACGAAACAGACTACACCGCCTGATATCTACGATGCAACTGCAGAATACCTGGCGATCTCTGATATTAATAAAACTTAGCTGTATAGTCCGGATATCTGTGCAGGCGGACATATTTTCTCCGCAAATCGTGGAATTCAAAATGGATCTGAAAACAAAACCAAAAGAGTCCAGTAGTCACTCTTGTGGCAAAAAGTGTGCAAGGATCAGAGCTTTGTGCATCCTGGCGAAAAGACTTTCACGTGAGTAATTCCCAGTCAAACTATGTTAACTATTAACAATGTTTGTAAAATCTTTGCTATTTTCTGTATTTGTTCAAAATGAATCCCAGTACTCTCTCAGCTGAAGGAACATCAGCAGAAATTGAGTCCCAAATGCAGAAACAGTTCCACCAGCTATATGCTAAACCATTTGAATCATTGGAATCTAATAACAAAATTCTTGCAAATTAAGGAACACTTTTTAATATTAGTAAATCGTGTTATTTTTTTTTTTTTTACTGATTGATCAAACATAATAAATAAATAGTTTTATGATGACTTTTTAATAACTTTTATAGTAATAAGAAACCCCGAAAAATTTGCACTTGCCAATTTAGTTGTTTATGCTTATTTAATATTTAATTAATTTTAAATATATACGTAAAAAGAGAGTTTCAATTGCATTTCTGGAAATTTAAAAAGTATTTAAAATGTAATAATATTTTGCGGAACTTTGTTCCCATTCTACGGAACAAGTGCACAATTGCCATTCACAGTGAAAAATACCTAATTAGAACACGAAAAAAATTCATTACTATCGGCAAGCGGTCACACTGGCCCTATGTCAAATAAATAAAAAAAAAATAGCTAGGGGAAGCTGCAAATAAATTAAAGACGCTGTACAAATATATTATTGTTATTATTGATAAGTAGTTTGCAGACTAGATCACAGCATGCCAGAGTATTTAATATGTCGAATATGTTTAACGGAAGACATAAACGCTGATAACATGACACCACTCTATGACGAACAGGACGTTCAGTGCCCCCTTGTTCGCAAAATCGAGGAAATCGGCAGCATTAAGGTGAGCAATCATATAAATAAAAATACATTCATCAATTCGTTGCCATTTATAATTATTTTCAATATTTAGCTGCCACCGCTGGAGGACATGCCAAGCCTTCTCTGCTGCAGGTGTGTCGGTGACTTAACCAGCGCCTATAAATTTCGGGAATTGTGCCAGGAGAGCGAACGAACGTTTGCCAATAGCGTAGTGAAGGTAGATCATCATTGAACTCTGCAGTAAATGTAAATGTCGTATATATAAATTTGATTATATACTTGAGTTCTTTAAGGCTGAACTGAAATTGGAGCCAACTGACGATCACACCCAAATCGAAAGCGATACTGTGGAGTACATCTACGAGACAACGAACGAGTTTATCGATCCCGACGATGACATTGAATTCGATACCATACTGGAAGAGCAATTAGAAGATACCAATGAGCAGGCGGATGAGATTAACACGGGCTACGATGATGATTTTGAGGAAGCCGGAGAGTTGGATGAGACGAACATATTGTTGGGAAATGCCAGCGACAGTGACTACGATCCCACAGAACGATTGCGAAAGCCAAAGGTACGTAAATCCAGGCATGGCAAACGTGGACGGGGACGACCACGTAATCCGACGCATTCAGTGCTGAAGCATGTGACTGCAAAGCAAACAAATGCTGCCACGGCTGCTAATAAATCGACTGAGGAGACCACTACAAACATCATGTGCGAAATATGCGGGAATATCTACTCGAAGCGTGCAGCGCTCAATATTCACATGCGGCGTCACATGTCCGAGAAGCCCTTTGAATGCGAGTATGTTATTTGTTAGCTGCACAAATAAATAAATCATTCTATACCATAAATGTTTTTCAGAATCTGCGCTAAAACGTTCGCCGGACCCTCTGAGCTGAATCGACACATCCGAGTGCACACGGGCGAAAAGCCATTTACGTGCAAATACTGTTCCCGCTCCTTTGCCGATCGCAGTTCGAATATCCGCCATGAAAGGTTCCGTCTAATTACTTATTTGTTATAACCAATAATAATACTGAGCTGTGTATATTTATTTTGGCAGAACCCACACAAACGAACGTCCTTTTACCTGTGGCACTTGTGGCAAGTCTTTCTCTTATTCGAATGTCCTTAAGAATCATATGCTGACACACACAGGGGAAAAACCCTTTTTGTACGTATATCCTTTTTCGTCAACTAATGTCATCTGATTAACGCTCACAACACATGCTAGGATGAAATTCGTTACATGGTTTAGATTTTTGTTTGATTAAGAGATTATGTTTCTTTTTGTGTGCTGTAATGAGTCGAGAGCCATTAGCATTATCATACAACATTTCATTATAAAACATATATTTATTAATTGAATCTTTTTAGATGCATTCCGTGCAATAAGACATTCTCCCGCAAACACCAACTGGAGCAGCACATGGGCACAATGACCCATCAGCAGACTGTTAAAGCACTTCAGCCGAGCGACGCGATCCGACACACTGAAATATATTAGTCATTGTTTGTAATTCAATTATTTAGTTTTAATGTATTTGTAAATTAAAATCTTTATTGTAAATAGAAGAGTACAAATTTAAGAATTCACAGGCTTCCTTAAGGGCATTTACAAATTTAAATTGAGCCTTCAATTTGTGATTGCGTTTGTTCTTATATATTATATCCTGTTCTTGTAGTCTCTGTGATTGGCACAGATAGACGGACATGACTATATATGATTGCTCCTAACGTACTTTTGCAGAACTTCATTATACTTATATTCAGGTAGATAAGTTTCAAATTGCAATTCTGTTTTATATCCAAATGCTTGCTTCTTCTTCGCCAAAAACCAATCACAACGAATTTCAGCTGCTGACACACAGCTGATTTTTGCTTGTAAAAACAACAAATTGTTGAAATTTAAGTCTGATCATGTTTAATTGGCCTCTCTAAAAATGCCGCTGCAATGTCGTACCTGTGCCAGCTTCATCTACAATATGAACGCCAAGAATATATTTGAAATCGAGAACTCTGAAATCCTAATGAGCATTAAATTGGTAGCTGGAACCACGGTAAGGTTGTCTCTATTTTTACGTGGTGCAAATTCATAATTATGATAATTTTGTGTACAGCTTGAAAGACGTCCAGATCTACCATCCCATATATGCGCTTGCTGCTTGCTCGACTTAAAAGTAGCCGCATACCGCATGAAAGAATTCCGAGACCGCTGCACCAAGACTCAAGAGGAACTGCTTAATTCCAGCTCCCATTTGGAACAGCCGTTGAAGGAGGAATACTCAGACATTGGCTATGATGATGAACCGAAACAGGAACATGACGCTGACTACGACGAATTGCCCATTGCAATTTGCAAACTGGAGGAAAATGAAGTCAGCGATGTTGAAGACGAAGAGTTGATTGAATTTGAGGAAGACAACGACAATTCAACTGATATGGAATCTGATCTTAATGAAGACACTAGTCAAGATGTAGGCTCTTTGATTAATAGCGTGCAAAACGAAATGCACAGCATATGCACATACAGCAGCGATAGTCAAGGAACACTCGAAGATTTTCATGATTTCTCCGACAATGATGACAAATGCATGGACTTATTTACAGACACCACTATTCCCACAAATTTCACCAACTTTCTGAATAGAAGTCCAAACAGAAAAAAATGCAAACAGAAGATGTCAATTGAGAGCACCTCGGATGTGGCTGGATCCGACAGCAACACAATCCACAGAGTCAAGAAAACCTACACCAGTTGGAAGAATTTGACAGAGGAGGAGATCGTCGAACGCAGGCGGCAACGACGACGTGGTGACTATGTCTGCGATCAGTGTGGCAGGCACTTTAATGATCAGAGTAACTTCAAACTGCATCTTCTGCGACACTCCGGTGTCAAAAACTTCAAATGTAAACATTGCAGCAAACTCTACTACACGGAGCATCTGCTTCAACTGCACGAGCGGATCGTGCATCAGGGCGAGCGGCCATATGCCTGCAAATACTGCGATAAAACATTTAACAGCAGCACCACGCGCGTAATGCATGAACGGTAAGTGTTTATTTCATGTTATCATCGCGAAGTGTACAATTTTATTTATATATTGTATTTCCTGTCTCAGTTCGCATACGAATACACGTCCATATACTTGTGAATATTGCGGTAAATCATTTATTTCTGCATCTGGTCTCAAGCGACATGATTTAACTCACAACGGCGTTCGTCCATATTAGTAAGTATTTATACTGGAATCATGCTACGATTTGGTCCTAATCACATTTGTTAATATTTTAGCTGTTCCATATGCGACAAATCGTTTCAAAGAAATACTCATTTGAAGGCCCACTTGCGTTCCAAACAACACGCTTCGAGAGAAACAAACGTCGGCTTATAAAGTGAATTAGAATTAATTAAAGAGAGAACAAAAATTAGCTTGTATTTACAAAAAAAAAACCTTTAGTATTAAGAGACAAAAATAATCCTTGAGACCTTAATATTAAATTTCTCATGTGATTATTTGATTCAACTTGATGTACACATTGCCAGTCAGTTTCTATAAGATTTAAATGATTTCACACAGACCTACTATCTTTGGTGCCCGTTACTCCATTAATCACCAGTTAAAGATCGTCCTGTCCAATCAAACTAATTTGAATCCTTCAACATGTTAATATTTTTCACCTTTTCTATAGAACACGTCACACAAATGATTTCTGTTCATTATAATATATTTTCCTAAATGAGTAAATTGATGTTAAAATTATTAAATATCAAAATATTGGGTACCTCTAACTTTGTAATTTACGTAAATAATGCACTAATTTCAAATAAAACAGTATTTACATATTTGTATATTTTTAAATCTGTTTTTGGTATTTTTATGCATTTTTATGCGTATTTTATAGATTTCGTGATACGGTTGCGTTGTCAACAAATTAAGAGAGTTTTGGCTGGGTTCTCGTTGAAATGGAGGATTTTTGCCGAACCTGCGGCAAAACAGTTAATGCAGAAAGTTGCATCAACATTTTCCGTCCAATGGGCCGTCGTCTTTTGCACAGCGTGCGCACAATAACAAATTGCTGGGTACAAACACAATGGACTTAGGCATCCCAAATTGTGATATGCAAATGTATTCTTTCATTCAGGTGGAGAACGCTGCCGGGTTTCCCACCTATATCTGCGAAGAGTGTCAAATTCTGCTGAAGAAGATCAACACCTTTCGGAAACGCTGCACAAAAATTGAGGCGTTCCTCACTAGACGTAAAAGCAAACTGAGCTCAAGCAATGGAATCTCGCCCGCTGCGTCAGATAAGGGGAAGAGCAACGACCCGCTTCGAATTGAAGAGCCGGATGAGATTGGGGCAGCTGATATTAAGGTAGAGCCAACAACCACCACACATCGTAATCGGAGCAGCGATGATGGTGATGGTATCCAACCAATGAGCAACTCTTATTACGAAGATCAACCAGATTCCGATGGCTTTGACCGTTTATCTTTTGATGAGGAGCCACCCACTGATGATGCCTCCAATGTCGAAATGATCCAGCAGGACTCAATCGTTGAAGTCCCTTGTAGAAAAACCAAGCGCAACTACACGATGCGTGTGGGAAAAAGAACTATGTATATCAAGCTGACCGATGAGCAACAGCCGAAACGCATTGTGGATCGCGAGCGACAATGGGCCTCGGCTCGTCCCTGCATTTGTGAGCACTGTGGTCGCCAATTCAAGGACGGCAGCAATCTCAACGTGCACCTGTTGCGGCACACCGGCACCAAAAACTACGAATGCACGGAGTGCAATGAGAAGTGCTACACGCTGCATCTGCTGAGACGGCATCAGCTCAAGCATACAGAAGGTCCTTACGAGTGCACCTTCTGTGGACTCCAATATAGTACAAAGAGCTCACGTGTGCGACACGAACGGTATGTTAAATGAGGTTGTTAGTTAGATGGGTTTAAACATTATGGGCATTAGAGTCAACAGTGGTACTTCTATTTAATTACAGTGAGGCTTGCAAGAAGGGTCGAGGGCCGCAGTCAAAAACGGAGCTCATCAAAAGAGGCGAACGCACCTTTCAGTATGTGTTATTTGCTATTATATAACGTGACTTAACTTAAGTATATCATTTTGTTTTTTTGCTCAGCTGTGATGTCTGTGATCTCTGGTTCCTGCGGGCCGGCAACCTAACGCAGCATATGAATTCGTCCAATCATATTGCGAATGCGCGCTCAAAAACCAAAAGGTTCCAATCCAAGCAAAAGAAATCGCTGAACAAGGACGGAAGAGATAATGAGAACACGATTTTGTGACTTTGAGACTTGCTTTAATAAAATGAATTTGCAGATTAGCTGTGCTTCTAATATTAGCTTAAAACAACTGAGAGTCTTCCGTTTCCATTTAATTTGAGTCGTCCATAATTTCGATCTTTGTCAACTTTTGCACATTTTCCTTGTGCATTTTACTAAATTGATGCGAATACAAATTGAACTTGTATCGAAATAAGGCGTTGCAAACGTCACACCTACAAGCAAAATATATTTGTTTTTTGGTTATGTTAATATTGTTTGGTGAATAGTGGATTGCACCCACCTATAAGGACGTTCACCCGTATGGATGCGTTCATGCTCCTTCAGCTTGCAGCGCACATAGAAACCCTTGAGACAAATGTCGCACTCATAGGGTCGTTTACTGTCATGTTTCATTTCGTGCTTCTTTTTCGCCTGCGGATCGGGAAATCTCATATCGCAGACCTTGCACTTGAATGGCTTGACGCCGATGTGCTGATTAATATGCCAATTTAGTGCATATTTTGTCGCATAGCTCTTGTCACAATACGTACAAAAGTGACGAACTGCTGCCTTTTGGTTCTGGCTTTCCTGCGATTGCTGATCTCCGTCTTTCAATTCGAGTTTCTTGTTCAAACGGTTCTCGTTGCGATGAATGCGCGGCGATGCTCCATGCACATTCCTGTAATAACGATATATATATATATATATATATCAATTAAATTTGATTATGTCTTACAATAGTAAACCTACTTTTCGTGCAGATAGCGAGTATTGGACGAACCAAAGGCTTTTTTACAAAAATTGCAGGTAAATGGTAGCTCGCCTCTGTGCCGCACACGCAAGTGAATGTTTCGCATATAGGAATCATAAAATTTCTTTGGGCACTCGGGGCATGTGTAGTTCTTTGTGCGCGTGTGGCGCAACATGTGTATGGTTAAATTGCATCTGACGCGAAAGGATGCGCCGCACTGATCGCACACATAATTGAGGGGCATCGCTCTGATCTGTTCACGACGTATCCGATTTTTTTCCTCTTTCGTGCGTTTCGTTCGTACGGCTTTTGGCACGCGAGGCTTTCGGTTCCTTTGCCTTGGTGCTGGCTTCTGCATTGCAACTACTCCCCTTTTCTGCCTTGGACGCGGTGTCTTCTCCTTACCCTTGTATTCATTTAAAAGGTCTTCATAGATTTGCGCACCCAAGGCTATACTATTTGGATCTGCGGCCTGTGGACCCACTGCCTGAATCATTTGTTGACTCAAAGGCTCAATGACAGTTGTCTGGTTGCCTATTTCATCTGCCGCAAACACTGAGACAAACTCATCCTTTGCAAGCATATCTTGCTCTTGATGTCCGTCCGCCTGCTCATCCCAATCTTCTGAGATGCTCTCATTGATAACTGCTGGAATTACATCAGTGACTCCTGCAGCAAGGTGCAGTTCCGTTCGAATGCATGCTTCCCGAAATGCAATTGCTGTGCGCAGGTTGGCAACGCAGCTTGAACACATTACGGCCGACACTCCATCTTTGCACTGAATCTGCAATGCAAACAATACTTGTTAAAATAATTTATTTAGATAAGAAGCGGTTTTCATCTGTGACTAACCCAAATTCCGGTAATAACTTCGATATGGTACAACATCACAGCGTTTTGCGTGTCACACAGATCTTTCGAGTTTTCATCGAATACGAATTGTGCATGGCAGGTGCGACATCTCTTTTGTTCAATAATCCTTTGATCCTGACCATTGCAGTCCAACTCCTCGGCGAGGGGATCGTGTTCTATGGGAGTGGGTGTGAATGGAACGAATGCATTGCCTGTCGCACTAACAAAATCGGGGACAGAGTTAATGCCGGTGTTTCTGATAAAGTTCGGAGCGATTACAATTGCTCCGCTTGCCTCGGCCGCCTCCCGCGCCGACGCCTCCTCGAGCAGTTCAGCAACCAACTTTTTGTTCTTCTTCTTTTCAGATCGCTCTCGTTCGAGCGCACTTATATCGTTGTTGTTGATGCACGGCACGGCACCTGGTCTCAGTGTTCGCTTTGAGCATAAACCTGCGTAGAAATCTCAGTTAAAATTGTTGTGCGTACGTTTCGCAATTTTGTTAAGAGTAACACAAACCCATTTGAAATTGCAATGCTCCCTGGATATCGTCCTCTTTAAAGTGCTCATTGCAAATGACGCTCTTTGCCGTTGCCTTCAGTTTATCCCTGCTGTTTTTGCGGCAAAACGCAATCCATTTTTTCAAAATGTCTGGGTTTTTCGGAAAGCTAAAGAAGCTCAACTGTTCGGAGTGTTTTTGTTTTGACTTGAACTTATTTGTGCAATTGTGCACCGCGCATTTCATTTTTAAGCAATTTCTTTTCCTATTTGTGACGTCGCATTACAGACCTAGTGCGAGGGCTGCCATACATTTGCTGTCCATGCAGTGAAGCAATCGATATTTAATCGATAGATGTTTGTATCGTCGATATGCCTGAATATTGGCGGCAAAATTTGTTAAACGCGCAGTGAATAAAAATAAATACTAAGAATAAACTTCTTTCTGTTTATTTATAAAACTTTGAGCGGTAGTATGCACTCAAGCTTGATTTCCGATTAAAGTTTCGAACTTTTTAGGTGTTTTCAAAGTGATCAAATAGATATACCAACATATACCAGTAGCAAATTTGTTGCAGAACTGAAATGTAGAAACTGACTTCTTAGGCCACAATTACTAATACTTTACGTAGCATGCGGAAGAGGAAAATGTAACTATAATTATGTGATATAAGTATCGATTTCCTAGCCACCTAGTAGACGTAGCACTCCGATTTTCACACTTTATCTAACATACGAGTTCAATATGTTCCAAGTTTCATCCAAGGCTGTTGAATAAAGTTGCGTTCATACAGACGGACAGATAGATAGACGAACTGACATTCAACGGACATTGCACAAAACCAATATACTATGATATCTATGATACATACAAACGAACTATTTCGCATGTCGAGACAATGACGCCCCTTTTAAGATTTCCACTTTGCCAGTCAGAATTGTCAAGGACTGCTCAATTACAGTTTCAGATGCCTTAAAATAGATATCGGTAAATTGTTCTTCGTCTGTCGCATCTCGAGTTTTAGATTTTCTTTGCTGGCTCAACTGGTTGCTAAGTGCGCGAATTTCATTGCAATTTAGTTCTTCTACCTTCTCCCGCTTTATAGGTGTGTCATAAATTTGTGGCACTGGATCGTCATTATCTTCTGATTTATATTGTAAAGGTTCAATATCGAATTTATGCCATGACTTTCTCTCGAATATTTGTTGTTGTTGTTTGTGCAGCGTTCTCGAAATTCTATGGCACCATCAAACTTTGACAAAAGGAGCAAATCTTTTAGGGTATTTTGATCTACTTAACGCCTCTGCATGTGGGTCGACTCCACTCGAAAGGCGTTGTATATCAAGTACTTTTATTTATTTTTCCTAATGAAAGTTAAAATGACTTACAACTGGCACCTCCATAGGTCACGCATTAAGGGTCAATTAGGGGTACGAATGCAATTCAAAACCGATTCAACATTGAAAAATGATTAGACTGGTCAACTCCTTTGCCCCTCCTGAATAAGCACGCAACTCCAAAGGGGTGGACACCGCTGCCTAGGGGTCGATTTTGGCTCCAGGCTTAACGCCTCTCAGCGAAGATTTAATTGGGTGTATCAAAAGTGTTGCAGTGTAACTTTATTATTTTGGTCAGCATGCAAACAAATCAGGCATCAAATTGCTTTGAACTGAACTTTGTCTGAATTTTTAACTTTGTTTGTTTTTGGTTGACTAGTAACAGGTCAGCCCTTATGTGTACTAAAATTAAAAAGTTTTTCATTTGAAATTTTATGTAAAAGCACTGAGATAAAAACAAAAACAATTAAACCTTATTTTGTACACTACTATTATGTAGGGTCACAGATGTCCTCTACATTTCAAATTCCTATTTCTTTTTTCTCTTGTCACATTAAACTGTATGATTATTGGCACTCGCATTCAATAAATTCTTAATGTGACATTGACCCACAAAACCAATGTCAGGCCCGAGGCCTTTGCTTATGGAATCACTGGTTCAACAAAAAGAAAAGATAACCCCAAGGCAATGACTGATTAAATCAACCCCGCGTCGGATCAATGAAAAATCGCTTCAGAGTTCAGGCAAAAATCTTTACGATTGTCATAGGAAAAACGCAAGGATTGCCAGAGGCCGTCAAGGTATTGAGGAAAAACCGTTTCTTATTGTTTACATTTCACCTCTGTCCGTAATTTACTGTGAACCCGATCAGGGTAAAGAATGTGGATTGAGGATTAAAGACGTTGACTATGCTGTGCTAATTTCATCGTAGGGGTGGCTCTATTTGTAAAAGTGACATCTAAATACGTGACGCATTTCAACCCAAGCAGCAGGACCAAGAGCTTTTTGCTCTTGCAATTTTTTGCACCCTTTGATGCCAGTTATTCGATAGCTCGTATATTTTTCCGATCATAGATGGCGATTTTCGCACTGTGGGAATTTCCTGCGTCCGCTCTTGATCGATGGCTGTTTAGGGTTACAAGGCAAGAAATGGGTTAAAAAAAACAGCATCTAGGAGTTCTTAACTATTACGTACATACCATGCCCACATTTGAAATGCTTAATTGTGGGCATAAGTTGGTGCTCGACACACACTTCACACTAATGTGTTCAGCCAAATCGCTTTTTGATTTCCCTTGACCACAACAAAGTTGGCAAAATTTTCGCCACCTTTTTTCTACTACTGGAAATTAAATTTCATTGTGCATTTATGTAAATTAATTTTTTGCTTATGTGCCGCGTGTCCAGCAAAGTTAAGCCCTTAAGTGACCAGTCTAAACGTTGGAATGCTGCCAACAGTTTATCCTCCATCGTGTTTGTTGTTTGAATGCTCTGAAAATTTGTGAAAATAATAAAACGAAAACTGGTAAATGGTAAATGTTGTGCCCAGAAGGTACCCCAAATCGTCTTCTCATCTACAGAAACGCTTTAATATCTAACATAATTGAGTACAGGGTATTTTATTTTTGTTGGGTTATTAAGAATTGGCCAAAGGTCAGTGCATTCTTCTTCTCTCTCAGCGTTTTTCCCTATATCCTATCAAAATAGTTGCAGGTGCATAAGAACATGTGCCATTAACAGCATATCTATATATGTATCATATCATATATAACAATATTAAAAGTATTAAAATTGGTACTGAAATTGGAAGCTGTGTAAAATGTATATTCTAGTTTTTCTTTCCATTCTAGCATTCCCATTTTTTTTTCCTTTCTATTCATTTAAAATTTGTGATTTAAAATGTAAAAAAAATGCTACACTCTGGCAAAAGTTTCGCCAGTGTTGTTGTCATGGTCACGACCATAAATCTGGATGAAAATAATGGAAAGGGTAGTTGCATAAAAAGGACAAAGAAAACGGTTGCTGTGCGCCGTTAGTTGACTGTGTGTTAAATTGTTTACGACACACAACAGAGCGTTGCGTGTAAAAAATTTAACTGACCTTTCATCTCTTTGCTCGCAAAATTTGACAAACTGAAGAGAGAAATGGAGAGACAGGAATAAATGTTGAGTTGAGTGGAAAAGAGAAAATTGCGCGCTCTTGAACTACGTTTGGCTGCATTTTTATACCCTGAATCCATTAAAAATGGATTAAAAGGGTATAGAGCTTTTGTGCAAATGTATGTAAGAGGTAAAAGGAAGTATCCCCGACCACATAAAGTACATATATTCTTGATCAGGATCAACCGAGTCGATATAGTCATGTCCGTCTGTCTGTATAACCGTTTCTCGAATATCGATACATTGCGATACCCGATAGAAATAAATACCACAATTTTAATAGCAGAATCCAATTAAAACATACAATGCATATGCACAATATTGATCAATTGCCTAAATTTCATCAAGATCGGAGAAGAAACACTCAAGTCGAAAAAATATTCTCATATTGATCTCATTTCTTTCAGTAGCAGCAAGCATTTTCAGTATGTATAAATGTGCGAGCGCATGAGTGCGAAAGAGATGGCATGATAATCACAGCGAGCATCAATATGTTTTTGTGTGTATTTTGCACAGCCCCGTTACCTACGATTGTTTGTATGTATGTTTGTGCACGTGTTTGTAGCCAGTCAGTTCGATCTTGTGAATAAAAATATGCGCTGGCAGAGATTTTTTTACTCTGCAGTGCATGTGTCTGCGATAAGAACAGAGTGCACCTGAAGACCTTCTCACAATTGGGTGCAAGACTTTTCAAAGGGAAATTTGCCAGTAAAACTAGAATGTATTTATTCAGGGTATATTGTAGTCCATCTCAATCAAATACAGCATTCTTACTTGTTTTTTATTTTTTAGGTATTTATGAAGTTTCTCCAACAATAGATAGAAATGTAATAAACGGAACTATTTTCGATGTTAGGTAATTAAATATGAATATTGCAAAAATTTCAGAAGTATGATAAAATGAAAAGTGCAACCCTTGGCAAATATCACTAATTTTAATTTTCGCTAGCTTGTTTATGCAATTTGGCAATATCAAATGTCACGGAAATAGCATCAGGATCATTCTATAAGAAAACGTATTATTCGCAAGACCAATGCATTTTGATGAAAAACTGCAGACCATTTTGCTCAGGTAACCACAAGACCGTAACGCTCAAGAGAAAACTATGCAACCCTTTGGTGCAGGCAGGATATTTTTAGGTAAGACAACTTTCGCAGCAGCCGCGCACTTCATTACCAAGGCATCTCATTTATTTCCGTGAAAAGATTTTTCATAAAACTGAATCGTTTTTTGATGATTTTTCTCTGCCTAGAAGTCTCAAACTTTATATAATCAAAAGGGGTTGGCAACTTCCTGATAAGTTATAATTTACTTAACTCATGATATTGAAAAGAAAGTTGTCCATGCCTCATAAATCCAGAAAGGACTTGGTTCATATTACGTTGCATGGGTTGGTATTTAGCTTGATTGCGAGATGAACTCTCATTGTTGACATCTTGGTCAGCAAGTTGTTGCAATACCTTGAGATGAACATGTCTCTGTATTTACAATAACAATTTCAATAAATTGGTGTGAAAATTGGAGGAATATTTCGGGCCACCTAAAATAAAATCGCAAGGATGTACCAACACCAAATTCATTGATAGAGCCAATTGATCCATTACGTTTTATCGTAATTCGAATCTTCATCAATATCTTTAACCTAATGGACCCTGACCTTAGCCGGCTGGTCTAAAATGTGGAAAAAGTGCTCTTATGCTCGACTGGTTCGCATTACCTCCATGACTGTTTTTCTTTATTGAAACTGCCATAAGGGTAGGATTCCTTGACAGCGATGCTGTCATCCTTAATTCTTATGCCTAAGTGATGAGCAAAATACTAAAAAAAATGACCAGAATCAATGCGTTCTGAATAAAACATTCTCTGATAATGTTGTTTTTCAGAAGACTGTAAGTTTAGTAAAACCGAACAAGTTTATCTAGATTAACTAACAAAACATCTTTAGCAATAATCACAGCCGTTATTTAAGAACCTGTTTTATATAATATGAGACTCAAAGAACAAGAATCATAATTAATATATTTTTCACATCATATGAAAACCAAACCATTAAAGAACTAAATAATTTAGATTAAGGCAGATATTTTATGGAAATCACATTTTTGTTAAAATTTTAAAATAAAAACGTGCTTCGATCATGATATCCGGTTTTCAGGATCGTTCTGTCGGCGTTATAAGCCCCATTGCGCAACTGCCAAAACTGACTCGAAGATTTTTCCACAATAAAAAAAATACGCATAGAAATTGACAAGAAAAAAGAAATGGAAGAGTAAACCAATCCTCCCTCATCCTCCCTTGTCTAAGCATGCAGCCTAATCCTTTAAAAAGGACACGTTTGTATGTGTGTTTGTTTTTATGCGTGACTGAAAGGATTGCGTCGTAAGAAAGATGAATTTAGGACAAACGTCTCGCAAAACACGTATTTTCGACTACGTCTCAACAAATGCTTCGAAAAGGCAGCTGAAGATGATCGACAAAAGACCAAAGTAAGATAAGAAAAAGGTTAAAGTTCAAAGTAATCGAATGCAGAATTCTCTTTTGGTAGATCAATTACGTTTAAAAACATAAAAATAACTTTGATTTGTTGGACCTTAAGTCTTAAAGGACGTCATCAGCAAATATTACTAAGTTGGAAGTCACTAAATGTATCCAACAGCAACCCTTTAATTATCCTTTCGACTTTCCCCTTTTTACCTTCTTCAATCACATCTCAAATTTCAACACATTTTTCCAACATTTTCCCTTAAAAAAGAGTTACATTACATATATATATATATATATCATTAATATTAATATTGTCATTTTTTAAGGCGCAAACCAAAAAAATCTTTAAATTCCTTGGAATGTTGTGCATTAAATAAGAAAATCCGTGAGAAAGTTGTTGCAATCGTAACTTGAGTCATCATTACAGAATCCCTCAGCAACTTTGTCTAATTCATTAGGATCATCAATCAAATTGGAATATCGTTGAAATGAGGCAAATATTTATGATAAATTATTTGGCTGTCAAAGTTCAGCATTAATAAATTAGTTCGATTTTTGCAATGCGAACCTGATACCCGCAACAAATTTTAAAAAATATTTTTATAATTTTAAAGCTGGCGACTTTAAAGTGAGATGCCTGCCAGCCATCCAGCATATCCTGCGACAGCCAGTGTTATGCAAATGGACCTGTGAGAGAAGAGGAGGAGGTTTCCCAGTGAGAGGCGCACGCGCTCCTCATTTGGGAAATATATGCAAATTAGCTGAAGGATATGCATAAAAGGAGCGCAATTGAAATCCGTTCACAAACAAATTGATTGGCGAGGACCGCATGTCGAACTGCAGCCATCGATTGATTTCGAATACCAAGCATTGGGATTGAGCTCTGTTGGTTTGTCACTTGTTTGGCGAATTGGGACTAAATTGGATTTACCAATTGTTGCCACAATTGAGTGACGTTTATAAGTAAAAGGCCAAGCGGGTAATTAAAGTTAGAATCTGGCTATCGGTAACCGAATAATTTGTCATGGCTAACTGGCAATTGAGCTACTAAAATATAGGATACAAATGAGCACTAGTCTCGTAAAATAGCTGACAAAGATTGTTGAGCATATCAAAAGGATGTTTTATGCTTATCGACGATGCCATCAGCGTGAGAAAAATCGTTGAAAACATTTAAAACCTATCTGACTAATTACGTCAATTGCCTGTGGCATTCATTGTCCTTTTTCACAATTTACGCTAAAATGTGAACAAAGTTTGAATATTCGAAGTGCTACCCTCAGAAAGTCGAGTGTTTATCCTAAATGCGGAGATATTTTGCCTTTTTCTTCTCTTTTTAAATATGTTTTGTTTTGAGATGCGTTTGGTGGCAGATTTATTGCCTCAAGTAAATCTCAACGCTAACCCCCGAAAAAAGAAAGGAAAATTCTCAATTTCACAAAATGCAGAATGGTATTTCAATATAATCCTTAGTACTTATGGCAATTTATGCACTGCAATTCATTGAGGATTTTGCTTGGTCAACTACGTTGACCCTTGACGAAGGCGAAAAAAGGTTCCATTTGTCCGCACTGTTGAAATTCTGAATTCTAATAGGATCTTAATTATGATAAAAGGACACGCGCTAGGACACAGATTATCTTCAGGGTGTGGACATTGAGGGCATGTCCTAGGCACGAACTTGACATCTTGACCAGTTGTCGAGGTGTGTGCGTTTATCCTTTAAGTCTTTCGGGCACACGCATCGGTTGTCCTTGCTGGTCAACCCGCCAGGCGGGCTCGTCTCAAGGAGTTAAATGGTCATTTATTGGGGTCATCCTTTCAACGCGTGGCAAAGCACTAAGAACAAATTGAGCCGGCCAATGGCTCTGAATAATGACCCTTTTTGGCTTGGATACAGATTCAGCTGCCCGGCGGTAATTTATAACGGTTGTTTAGATATTTTACTTTGAAGATGGGAAAATAAATCTTGAGCAAGAGATTTCCCATCGAAACCCTGACCTTCTTGGTAACACAACTGGGTGAGCGCGCCAATTTTATTCGCTTTGAGCATCCTTAAACCGAAAAGGGTTAAGGCAACCCATAGGGACGAGTTCATTGCCCAAAAACCGGACCGCGAATCCGTATAAAAGTAATCACAAAGCCGAGAAACCGGTTTGGACACTGGCATTCATTTTTGGAAAAGGCCGCGAAGAAAATTTGAGCCAGAAAAAAGGGCGAACCCCTTGCAGTAAACATCCATGTGACGGTCCATTGTGAGATCTGGTCAAACTAATAATATAACAGCGGCTGCAGCATCGCGAGAGCGACCAGTTGGCTGATGTATCCTGACAGTTGCTGGGGTGGCAGCGAGAGCATGACAGTGGTTTCTCAAAGGGTTGCGGTCACACATACAAACTTCCTATTTAGTCTGCATCCGGGTATCCTATTTATGACATTGTCCTGTTTAGCATTTAAAGAGTTCTTGGAGGTCAGCCATTTTGTTCAGCCTAAACTTGAACCCAAATATGTTCTCAAATTAACGGACATTTCTCAAGAATTTCGCACGATAACTTTTGGGTCAACAACAAGTACGAAGGGTGAACCTAAAACTCAAAGCAGCTGAAGATAGAATCAGCTTACAAATGGCGACTGCTTATCTGATGGTCGCGTGCTGTGCCGCAAGCAAAGTCGAGTCCTATACTGACCATTAGCACGTCAGCACTTTCCCCTCATAAGTCCTTCCGACAGGCTCATCCAATGACCAGCTTGACCAGCGTTAAATGATTTAATGACTCTGGCGCGTGTCCCTTGGCGGGGTTGGTCACTGCGCTGGTCAGCGATGTCCTTCTACTTCCCCTAGGACCCTATTAGACACAAAAATCAGATTGAGGAGAGAGTCTTTGTGTCAGCACTTTGCACATTTGCATTGTCATCAATGATAATAGTGTCCCATCCATTATCATTATAAGAATTCTTTAGAGATCTTTGTTGGCAAAGCACATCAGAGTGGCACAAATATTATTCAAGGGTCAATCTTCCTAAAGTATCCGAAAAAAATCTTTTAAGAAACTACCATTTAAAATTTAAATTAAATTGAGCATTATTTTATATTTTTTCTGGGGTGAAAGTTGTTTGCTATTCCCAAAGATTTTCTCATGTCAATTATAAGGTATGCGGCGAAAATATAATTCATTGACTATAACTATCACATTGTGCTTTGTGTAGTTTTACAAAACTGTGAAGTGACATTCCTCTAATTCCCTTTAACTAATTAGAAATCATGCATTTAGTTATGTTGAGCATATATCACTCCTCTCCGTCCTCAGACCATTTTGTGGAGCCTAAATTAATAATTGTGGTTTCAACAGCAAAGTGATTGAAACCTTTAATTATTCATTAAGTAAAAGGAACACGAGCAGGAGCAAGAACGACTAGCAATCAATGCTCACTTTGCAAGAAAATCCAAAACACAAACATTTGTAACTGAATCTGTAATTCTCATATGCAAATACATATGCCACAAAGTACACATAGAAATGGAAGCAAATTGAAAACATGATTGGGTTCCTCTTGAATTTATAGTACACAAAGCAACTCGGATCCCGTTCCATACGCCTAGTGCATATTTTCATGTAGACTTTTGATAGTTGGACGATTGCTATTTTGCCGTTAAACCTTTTTAGTAATCAATAGCTAGATCCTAGCATAATATATTCTGTCCGCTCGTCATTTCACTCAATTATGGCAACAATTGGTCCAATCCAAATCCAAATGACGAACAGGCAGAGATGAGTAGTCCCATGCCGTATACCACTTCTATATAAAATCAATTGATGTCTGCAGTTTGTCGATATCCGCCCCTTTTGCTCCTTTGCATTCATTGCATGAGCTGATTTGCATATATTTTCACATGGCGCGCGGCGCGGGAACCCTCCTCCGTAGTGGGCACCGACACATGTCGATTTGTATAACACTGGCTGGGATTAATCCTGATTTGCTTTGCTCTTCTCCACTGTGACTTGAGCCTTTGCGCCTGTGCCAAAATTATGCAAATTCTACACGCCGATATTTGACAGCAATAATTTATGTAAATTACACCGACGAGGGTCTTCCGCGCCTGCGCAACGGATGTTACAAGTCGCGTCCTTTAAGGGTTTTTATTTGTAAGGGTTTCCTCCTATTTCGCATTTTTGCAATGTTGTTTTATTTGCAAATTTTGGCATTTTTAATTAAGGTTTTTTTTGCGCGGTTGTGATGCAGATCTATTTTGTTCGTTTGTAATTTTAATTTAGTTTATTTCTTGCATTTTAATAAATTCGATTATTATTAGAATCTGCAGCTGCTCTGATTTTGGAGCAATACACATGGATTTCTTCAAGCTGCGTGAGTAATTTGAAAAGGGTTGTGCTCTATGGACCAGTATGCTGGGAACTACATTTTGTGCCCATAAAATCTGATTTTTAATTGATTCTAGTCTTGGAAAAGTGTGAGAAAAGTTAGATTACGAAAAGCAATTGCATAATTAACTAAATACATTTCATCTTATTCCTCTACTTTTTAAGCAAAACTATGTAAAAATGCGACCCAGAATGTTATTCATAATTTAAAAAATGTTTGAATATAGTTTACATTGTGTACGGTATCTCATCTTCTAGCAATCATTACAAAATGCTTAAGTTCAATATTAAATCTAAATAAAATACTAAATTAAAGTTCTTTCTGCTTCACTTTTTCCCTCCTGTGAATTTTGGAAATCTGAAATCATATTTGCTGAAATTCATATACATTTCACCACTCTCCACTCTCCAGCTCTCTCTTTCACTGTCTCTCCTTGCAAAGCACGGGGGAAATTCCTCGGCAGCAGTTGGTCCCTCAATGTCACTTTATTTGACCAAAACTCGCTTTTCTGCAGAAATTTACATGGACGCTGGCATTTTATTGGTGGACTATGAAAAAACCCAACAAAAAACAGTGACAAATTCACAACAAGCTTAACACAATTTCCACAAACAGGGTATACAAAATTATTTGAGGGTTGCTCGCGCTTTTAATCACCACTTAAAGGGCTTTAATTTCAGTGTTTCTTTTTAAAGAGAGTCAAAGATGCAAGAGCGAGCAGCTTAGATCAGTTTTTTAAGAGAGTCTTTGGGTTTTTTAGAGAGAGGGTTGCTGAGAGGACCTACGAAATGTTGCGCAATATTCTACTATATTAGCGGGTTGTCTTGGAAGAGTTGAATCAGTTTGAGCTGCGCAGCTGAACTTCGACGATCGTTAGATATGTGCCGTTATCTACGTCGAGAGTGCCAAGTGAAAATTGTGAAAATCTTCATTACCAAGAAATATTTCTGCATTTTCAAAGAAAAATCAATAGATTTTGTGTATAACAAGAAGTGATCGCAAAATGTTCAATCAAATGGAATTTATGATGCAGCTTTATATGATGAACCTGTTGCAGCAACAACAACTGCAGCAACAGCAAACCCAACAACAACCACAACAAGAACAACAACAGCTGTCAGGCTTTGCCCACACACAAACTGAGGATATCAGTAGCAGCACTTGCCTGCAACAACAGACTCGAACACACAAACGAACAAATTCACAAAACACAAACTGTAGTTCTGGCAGCCGTAGTTGTAGTCCCAATAGTAATTTGGATAGTTTATCACCACAACGACAGCAATATGAACAACATGCAACTCCACTAACAACACCCACAAAAACTAATAGCACGAACACTAACTTTGCCCAGCAGTTGCCGCAAATGTTGCTCAGCACTATATCGCCACTGACACAATTCATGTTGCAACAACACCAACAACAACAACAAGAGCATTTGCTGACAACTTCAACTTCTAATCTGCTACTAACACCTAACACGCCCAGCTCCACACAGCAACTACAGCTGGAGCAGCTTACCAGAAATAACTTTTTGCAATCCTCCGCAGTGACATCGACGCCAAATGAACAAGCAGCAGCAGCAGAAAACTATGCAGCAGCAACAACAACAGCAATTGCTAATGTCGCTGGCGACGTTTCGGCAGTCAATGTCAAATATGAGCAGGATTTCAATGATGAGGTTGATAAGCCGATGTCTAGCTTGAATAGCTGCAGCTCCTCGGGCATGGCCAGCACTAATGATGCCACCAGCGTCAACAGCGCCAACAGCGATAAGTTGCTGCTGTTGTCGGGCATACAGCCGCTGGAGAGCACGGGCACCAACGACGACAGCATTGACTCACCCAGCATGGTAAGTGCTTTATTATAACTACTAAACCAACTGAATCTTCTGGGTAGTTTTATTCAATTTGTAGAATATTGCGAGTGCTTACAAATTTGAAGTCGAACATGTGGCAAAATAAGTCAAATCAAAATGAAGACTTTAGAAAATAATAATAATAATCGAATAAAAAATCATAAATTTAAATTTCACAGGTTTTACAACTTTTAAATATACAACTCCTTATACTAATATTTGCATATTTCTGTATTCTATCGCAATTTTCTATAACTTTAATTAAACTATCCAAAATGATTTAAATTTGTTAGATTTTTCTTGTGCGGCAGTCAGCTGGAAATAGCTGAATTGGTTTGAAAGTGAATGTAATGTAATTTATATGTATGTTCTTCAGAAACTCCCACGCTGTTTGCAATTCGAGTGTAGATGTTTGTAGTTGTATAAGGAAGGTCTTCATTCTTGCGCTTTGCCTGGAAAAAACACAATGAAAACTTTGTCGCAAATTGTATGCTTGCTTAATGTAAACAACATCATGATTCCAAGGAAAATAAGCAGCTGCTGTGCCACAACAACTGGCACCAGGCAGTCTGGTTTTAAGAAAATATATTACCAATAAATAATTCATCCATTATACATTGCAGTATACGCCCGTTAAACAGCCGGCGGATTCCTCGCATAGTGTCATGACCTCCATCGAGAACGATGAGGAGGCATTCAATACACCCTTGGCACAGAGCAAGAATTCGCTGCTGACGCCACCGCCGTCCAATGATCAGAGTAAGGCAAGCGCTGTCAGCCTGTCAACGGCCAGCAGTTTTGATGCCTTTCTGCTGAATGAGGAGAATCTGAAATATCTACGCAAGGTGTCCTCGCATCTGGAGTGCGAGAATGCGCTCTGTCATCAGGACACGTTGCGTGAGCATTTTCACTGCTATGACGCACCCTGCCAGGGCAAGACTCTTAGCAAAAAGGATGACATCATACGCCATCTGAAGTGGCACAAGAAGCGCAAAGAGAGTCTCAAACTGGGCTTTGCCCGCTTCTCCTCCGGGGACGACTGTGCGCCCGCCTATGGTGATGGCTGTGCCTACAACTGGAAGCAGACACACTATCACTGCATCTACGAGCACTGTCCCAAGGTCTATGTGAGCACCAGTGATGTCCAGATGCATGCCAACTTCCATCGCAAGGACTCGGAGATTGTAAACGAGGGCTTCCGACGCTTTCGCGCCCATGAAAACTGTCGCATCGAGGATTGTCCCTTCTATGGCAAGAAGATATCGCACTATCACTGCTGTCGCGAGGGTTGCAATCACACTTTCAAGAACAAGGCCGATATGGGTGAGTGAAATCGACTTGAAATCAAATAAAATATGCATCCTTATTAATGTTGCCTTTAGACAAGCACAAGACGTACCATCTGAAGCATAGTCAGTTGACACAGGATGGCTTCAAGAAGATACTGAAAACGGAGCCATGTCCCTTCGAGTCCTGCAAGTTCTCCATGGTGAGCAATCACATACATTGCGTGCGCGATGATTGCAACTACATCCTGCACTCGAGCAGCCAAATGATTAGCCACAAGCGCAAACACGATCGTGACGAAGGCGAACAGCAGCTTGCGAGCAAAGAAGATGACTTGGAAGATGCAACACAAACACACCCATCTCATACACCTGATTTGAACAGCAACTGCTTCAGTTCCACATCGACACCACTTTCTTCGCTCTCCGCGGAGCACTTTCTGGCTCGTAAGCGAGGACGCCCGCCCAAGATGATTGTGAGTTGAATGCTGTTTGCTGCAAGAACTTCGCTTACCACATTTCTATACTAATTTCAGCAACTGCCCGTAGATGCACAACAGTCCGAGGCAAAGCGTCTCAAACTGACCGACACAGACAGCTATCCGACGTCGCCAGCTCAACTCACGTCCTCATCCAACAGCAGTGCTCTGCTTCCCAGCCTTATGCCCAACTTTATGCCTGCCGCAGATGCCACGTCGCCGAATTTCCAGATGACACATCTTATGGCGCTCTTTCAACTACAAAATCCGATCTTCTATCAGAATCTGTACTCCGGCACCACGGATGCCAATGTAATGCAGACATTGCATCAGAACTCGCCCATTCTAGGCAATTTAGCTGCCTCCAACGTGGCGGCTGCAGCAGCAGCTACGGGCATACAACAGCCAAATGCCGAGTTTAGCATTGAGCCCGAATTTAAGGAGTAGATAGGATAGTTTTAGTGGTGTGTTAGGAGGACTATCAGGAATCAATCAGGCTCTAAAGATGTTTCCAGGTAAATGTTAAAATGAGGTTAGGAAGTTCCTTCGCATTTGTTATAGCTACAAAAGCGAACTCAGCCACATTTCGGTGGCTGAAGAGCCTTGCCAAATTCGCTTTTATTTTAAATTATGTTTTTTTTTTCAAATAAATCAAGATTTCAGTAAAATATAATTTTAGCTTAAGAATTGTGATGTTTTTTTATAGATAGATTTATTTGCCTGTATTGAAAGAAAAATTCTGAAAATACCTAAATTGTTCGTAAGCTGTTTTGAGACCGAATAAATAAATAAATAATATGTGATATGATTAAAATATTTTGTTAGTGAAGATTAAATACATTTTTTTACACTTGTAATAAGTAAAATCCATTTTGTTGTTATCCTGGCGAAATTGTTTGAAACAATTTAAATGACTATAAATAGCGTTGGTCCTTAAGATACTACAAGTAATCCTTGTGCGGACTGTTCAATCACATGGCGAAATTCCTTCAAAAAAGGACTCTTTTGTAACATAAAACATTGCTCATAATTTGACCATATTCACGATCCTGGCGAGCCTTGTTTAACTGTTCGTTTTGATCAGGGCTGCCTACAGGCCAAAGGACACCAAAATCAGCCAAGGATTTTATGATTTCGGCTCAGTTTGCGGTGAAATTTTGACAAGTGCTTATGTTCCTAGATGACCCCTTATTCCTGAGAATGCATTTCGATGGAAGTTTTCCGTTGCACTCCAATTGCTCATTGTCCTTCGAAAATCTGTAAGGATTTGGCCAAGTTACAGTGGTTTTTTTTGTAAAACCTAATTGCACTTTCTCTTTGGCTCCCCCTAAAAGTATGCTTCAAAAGTGAAGTAAAATAAATATTTTTGTTTATCTCGCAAAACTTCCAATGAAACAACATGTTGAATATCGGTTAAATAGTTGTTATTGCATTTATTGCTGTTTTTATATGACTCTTTTACTCATTTACTAAACACAAATTAGCTACTCAAAAACTCTGGACCCCTTATGGCAAAGAGTCCAGCTAATCAATATATTGTACTTAGCATTGAAGCATTTTATTCCTTTTGTTTTTATTTAGATAATTTTTTGCATTTAATTACTTATATTTAAACAATGATTATAGATAATCCAAGTCCGAGAAGAGATTTAAGAATTTATATAGTACACATGCAGATATATGTTTTCAGAATTTAGTTTAATATGCTGCTGGATTGCTTGATTATCGCTTACAAATAAAACGAAAAGAAATAATGTACAAATGATTATTGTTTATAAAAATTAAGCGAAACGGTAAAAACTAATTGACTAAAACTAAAGAAACATTAAATTCAACAAGTAAAACTAATTAAAATTTGTTACAAATTAATTAAATCTGCTGAACAATAGAAAAACTTAAATAAAACTTGAAACTGAGACTGAGACTGAGACTCTGCTTATCAATTTTGTATATATCCCACGACTACAAGCATCTGTGGGTTGACAAGATAAGATTCCTTAAGGTGGTTCACACACAAGTCATGTTTAGCCAAAATTTATAAAATTGTTGCAAAAGCATTTATCCAGTTCCATGTATAAGTACTTGTATATAATTTATGTATATATATATATATATTTATATATGGGGTCTGTATATATAACGTTTATGTATGTAGGGCAACAATTTGTGCGCAACATGCAAAATAATGAAATTTGTAGCATTTATATTTGTATTTTTGCATCTTAGCCGCAACTGAGGTGTACTGGTAAGCGTTTAGCCCTGCTCAGGCTGCTCAGGCGTGCGCTCCCGATAGAGGCTGCGCATCAGCCTGCCGATGAATCAAAACCGTTAGCTGCGACCGGTGGCCGCAGCTGGTGGCGCGAGCTCAACCGTTGGAGCCGAATTATGTGCCGGCAAGCCGGACAAGGTAATCGCTCGCATATGATGAGCGGGCCGTATTGACTTGAGCTGTGTGGTACCGTTGAAACGACATTGGACATCGCTGCCAACCATGCTAAGTGGATGCATGCCTGGCTCCTGCTCCTGTTCGCCCTGCTGACCTCCAGCATCTGTCAGCCCGATGGCAGCCATTGTGGTCACTGTTTGATCGAGCGGTACAGTTGTTGGCGCTGTTGTAATGGCAATGGCACCACTGTAACTATGACGCATGGGCATCGGGGACAGGGCCGTGGGTGTCGTCTTATAGCCCATGCGGCTGAAAATACTGCCCGCTGTGCTCTGACTGCTGCTGGTGCTGTTGCTGCTGGCGGTACTTGGCGGACTGAGTGGCGTGCCAACGCCAGAGTCCACCTCTAGTGGACTCTTGATATTTGCGACAAACTTATCGACATGCTCCGGCAGCTTCAGCTCGTCCAGCTTTGTTTGCATGACACTGCGTGCACTGGCATTGTCCAGCAGCCGATTGGGACGTGTTGGTGGTGTTGGTAGGACAACAAGTGGCTCGCTATGGCCATTTTGGCTTTGGTTGCGCTGCTGCTGCAAATGCTGTTGCTGCTGGCGCAGTTGCTCAAAAAAAGGTGTCTTCTCCTTCCTCTGCTTTTGTGGCGAACCAGGTTCGTCTCTTTCGCTCAGCTCTTCGACCACCTTGAGTGGAAACCCCAAGTGACTGTTGACTGAAATGGATTTGTTAATTTTACGCTCGGCAAATATTGGCTTGCGCCGCTGTCGATCCAAATCATCCAACTGCTGCAGCATGCGCCGCACCTCGCTGGGTAGGTCCAGGTCTGGATTGTGCTCAACCAGTTGGCCAATATAACGGCCGAGCGTTTGTATTGTCAGCTCCAATGATTCCACCTGTGACTGCAGCGATGTGATTTGCGTTTGCTGCGACGAACGCGTTGTTTCCAGCTGCGCAATGGACGATTGAGCGAACTAATTGGGGAGAAATTGGAATGAATTATTTCAATCATAAAATGATTCAATTATGTAAGCAGCTACTCACCTGCAGCTGCTGTTCCAGATGCTGATTCTGTGCCCTTTCTCTGTTTAACATTTCCAGATGATGATTCGTCGTGCTTATCTCCTCCTGCAGCACATTGTATTCCACATTGTATTCGGCCAGCTGCTTGCCAATGTCCAGCGTGAAGACTAGCTTCATTATTTGCTCCATGCTGTGCGACTCCATTTTTGGCACCACCGACTTTAAATAGTCCATTATTTCCTCAAAGTTATCGCGGGCCAGCAGCTGTTGCTTGTGCACCGACAGCATTGCAATGGCAATCTTAAAGATAACATCCGAGGACTCCAGAAAGACCAGATCGAAAATGCGCGCCACAAAACCCAATGGGAACTGTGAACTGAATACGGTTAAGATCCAGGGTGCGGCATACAAAGTGGGCGAAACATCGTTCTGATCCAGCCACTGGTACAAATCGGGCAGATGATCCTTAACCAGTCGCGACAGCTGATACAACTGCAGTTGAAACTTCTTCATGTCCGGCAGGTATTTGGTGCGCATGTTGCGGCAGAACATCAGATGCTTCAGCAGCTGAAACGCGCTGGCCTCATCGCACTACAAGAACGGATATTAATGGAGGCATTCATTGAAAGTCCAGACTGTGGCTGGTGTCCACTTACATGTAGTAGGAGCACGCCACAAATGAAGCCCAGGCCCTGGCAGTAGCCCAGCTCTGGGTCAAGTATGGAGTACGCCTTCAGCAGATTGAACAGCGATAGCTGACCCAGACCAAGTGGATCCTTGTAGAACTGATGATTGGGAAAGGTGCGACCCAAGTCAATAAATATCGCATGCTGATGCTCGGTTAAATGCTTGAGCAGAGTATGATACGGTGTATTGAAGTTGGGGAAACGATTCGCATCCACTGGCGCCATATTCATCGAGTGCTGCTCGGCGAGGAAGGTCCAGACATCGCCGCGCTTGGAGCGTGGCACTCCAGTGCGTATGGCATGGCGCAGCACTTTGGGATCCTTCTTGTTGCCAATCTGCATGGAGTTGCGCTCAATGATTTGCTCCCAGCGCTCAATCAGCTGCTTGTCGCACGGCACTATCTCCTCGTAGTCCAGCTTGATGCGTTTCAGCTCGTTCTCGTTCTGACGCGCCTGCAGCATGGCATTCTCCGTCTCCATGCGATTCAGCATAATAGTCTGTCGTATTGCGGTGCGCCAAAGTTCACGCAGCTCGTCGGCATCTCTCTTGCCACGCTTTGCAGCTATAAGATTGCAGATTGGAGTATTTATTTATTGGGCCATGGAAGCCAATTAGACTTACGCTTGCGCATGGGCGATAGAAATTCGGTGGGCACCTCACTGTCCAAACCCTTGGATGGCGTCACCACGCTGTTAAGTATGGCTTGTCGCCAGGAGCCCTGATGTGTTTCCGCCTCCTTAGGACTGTTGCCTACTTTAATAAAGCTGCAAAGTAAAATAAAAATTGGAGTCACCTACATTTAGCTAAATCCATTCCCTATTTACTTACATGTCCATCATGGGGCTCTTGAGCTGATCGGCGCTGGGCTTGTTGCTGGGACTGGCGCCTACAGTATTCGAGCGCGAACGGAATCCCTCGGGCGGTGACTGGGTGCCCAGTGGCTCAGCGGAGCCCTCGCGTATCTCCCGCAGATTGTGCGGCGGCACAGTAACGTCAACCGCAGACGGCTTGCGCTTGATCAGATTATCAAAGGAATTGGTCAGTGAGCGTTTCGCCTTCGTGAAGATGGTGCTGCCGCCCAATATTTGATTGAGGAACTCTGACCGGTTCTCGGCGGTGTCGTGGACATGACGCTGTTGCCTGGACTCGCAGTGAGCGCGCAACAGCATCATCAGAAACTGGTTCTGCTCTTCCACCGATGAGTTGGTCTTCTCGGAGCCATAGTACTTGGCCTTGACCATTTCCTGTTCGTCTTCGCTCAGCGTGGCGATGCGACGGTAGATCATTGACTGTGTCTTCTTCTCGGATAGGCCTTCCACGTCCGTGCACAATTTGTGGTACCAGAGCATGGGGCAATGCTCGCAGCTGATGATTTGTGTCTCCTGCTTCTTCTTCTGCTCGGCACAAGTGTCGAATGCCTGCACAATTGCCGCCACAATATCATCGCAGACATGCTCCGACTGGCACTTGAACACGTAGCCAATGTAGCCCTCGTTGTTCAGTTCGCGACAGATGATGCCGAAGTGATCCAGTGACTTCTGGCCGTGCACACAGCTGGCCACATCCTTGAAATCCTTGTACAGCAGCAACTGCTTGCGATCCGGCGAGATGAGCCTCAAATCGCTGCGTCCAACCAGGAAGACCATGGTACGATTCTGTTCCACAAACGGCGGAATACAGCCCTGCGAGGCGGAACGATCCCTTAGCTTGGGTATGCTGCAAAAGTGGGAGGGAATCGGTGGAGGATTAGCAATGGAACTATAGCTGTGTGTTGTAGGCATGCCATGCTTAATAAAAAATAAATAAATATATAGATAATTAAAAACATAAAACAAGCAGCAACTTAAGACGAAAGAAACGATAACAGTTGAAGTGAGTCAAAAACAGCGACTTTTTTATAAACTGACTTTAAAAAGTCGACTTTAAAAGTAAAAGATATATAACTAATGAAAATATATATTATCAGCTTGATCTTGCAAACTCTTAGCTATTCAAATTATGTCAACTTCACAGATAAAAGTTATGTTCCAAGTGTGCGTATAGGATGGATGGGAATACTCTTGATTCGAATATGATTATTAATTTAACAAACATATTTAATAAATAAATAAATAAGACTAAAAAACAGTTAATTTTTCTAAAGAGACTATATAGAAACTGATTTGATAGACATATGTAAATAGTCTGCAGCTTCGGGGTTGCTTCATTCAATGCAATGCAAATTTCATAACAACTTCAATCAAAAATCAATCAAATAAGGATAAACGAGCAACTAAACCATAAGTGGGATCTGGCGACAGGACGCCACTTACTTCTCCACAGATGGAGCAGTTGCAGTTGCAGTTGCATTTACAGTTCCAGTTGCACTTGCGTTTGCAGTTGCATTTGCAGTTGCAGTTGCATTTGCAGGTGCATTTGCATTTGCAGTTGCAGTTGCATTTGCTGATGTTGCAGCTGGCTCGCTCTGTTCTCTGGGTGGCGTTGGTTGTTTGTTTACAATGACGTTGGGCACCTCCAGTTGCTGACCATCCTCCGAGCTGCTTCCGTATTTATAGTTATTGAATTAGTTTTGGCACACAGGATTGGACAACAAAAAAAAAATGGGCAGACGACAACCAATGTTAATCTATGATAACTTACATCTTTTCACCCAGCTCCGCATGGCTTTGGCCGCGCAGCAGAATGCGTTTAGCTGGTGATTTATTCTCCTTGTTTTCCTCGACTTGTGGTTGTGGTATAGCTTCGGCGCCCATCAACTGCTCCTCTTGTGGCTCCTCCTCATCCACTTCTTTGACTTCCTGGCTCTTGAGTGTACTGCCGGCACTCTTGGCCACAATGCCAATGCCACCCTCGCTGCTCAGGGACATCTTTCGATTCTGGAAGAGCCGCAAACGTTGCTCATCGTAGGCCTTGAACTTGGGCAGGGCATCGTCAATGAAGGTGTTGGGCACACGCTTCTGCGAGACGCGTATCTTGCCCACATACATGACCTCAAAGAAGTGGGTGTGATTTGGTGAAATGTCCGTCAGCAGCGACAGATTACTCTGCGCCGATGTCGACGTGGGAATGTTCACGGTGCCCGACGAGCTGCTCAAGCCGTGTGTATACGACTTGGATGCCTTCATCTTGGAGCTCACAATGTTGGGACTAGCATCGTGCTGGGCATTCCTGAGCGCTTCGCTCATTTTCAAATTTGTTGCCGGTGTGGCATGTATGCCATTCAGTGAGCCATGAGCGCTACCACTGCCGCCTGCAATCAACGTTTGTGGAATGCTGCCCACAGAGCCGCCCAGCGTGTGTGCCGGATCCCGCATCTGTTGCATCAGCTCCGCCATCTGCAAAAGGCAAGAGACAAAGAGAGAAGCGTGTTTGAGTGAGTGACATTTGCAGTGTGTTTAAGTTTCAGACTCTGATTAAATCGGGTTGGAGGCAGGCATGCACTAAAAACAACAAAATGCTTAAGCTTAAACAGCTTAAACAGCTCCATTGCAACAATCTTTTTGGTTTAGTCCTGGCCAGTTTCCGGTCTGTCAGCCGAACGAGTTTTATATCTTTTGTCCTTAGTTTATGTCAGTTTCTATGCCTTTGGCACTTAAAGGAATTGTTTGCGGCTGGCAATCAAATTCCAGACATTCATTTTGTGTCACCGACAAAGCAGATTGGCTTTGTTTAGGTTATGATTTGATTATGATAAAAGATGACGAAGGAATTGCTACATAATTAAGTTATGATGTGTGTTAGCCTATATTTGAAAAGAGTGTTGCTGCAAAGTTAAGGTAAAGTTAAGTTAGGAAAAGTTAAGTAAGGTAAAGTTAAGTAGCCTAAGGAATTTCCAAGTTCCAAGAGCAACCCCTTCAGATAGATGTAATTTTCAGGCACAAAAAAAGAGAAATTTACAGGTTAGGAAGTGTGTCGGAGTTCTACAGAAATGCCTTAAGAAAATAATCCAACTAAACTTCACTCAATTTTGTGTAGATTGAGGAATCTATGTTTAAACATTCCCCTTAAATTTGATAAGAACTTTTGAATGTTTATTTATTTATTTATTCCTTCAATGCGATATATAATCATATATATTTTTCCCCCTATACATATTTTCCTTATTTCCTTTCTAGATGCATATCCTGCACAACTTATTCCCAATTTATTTTTCACTACTTTGCTTCATTTGAAATTTTGATGCATTCGCGAATAATTCATTATCACGTTCCCCATTCATGTGCAGACATCGTGTCTGCGGCATTTTGGTGAATCTGATGAATCTCTTGCTGAACAGCTGTTCGCTGCGTGTTGCGATAGTTCCTCTTGAAATCATCTTGAAAGAGAAATATTCTCAGTTCTGCGCTCTGTGGCCCATTTGGACGGCATTGAAATGCTGCCAACAAAAAAGAAGAAAAAAAAGTGCCAAGCAACAAAATCAAAAGTTGCAAAGTCCAATGTCAGTGCATAATGCAGCTGCCCCAAAGATGCGGCATTTTATCTTATAGCTGCATTAACTGCGGTGTCAACTAATTGTCACCATTTATCTGCGCTTTTGGGCAAAAATAGCAAAACTCAATTTACGCTGACTCTTGGCTACCAAAAATTGAGATAAAGATTTTGAATTTGGTGCCGTCTCTGCGTTGTCTGTACAAATGTACAAGCAGATGTCGCTGATCAGTCGCTTGTCGAGTGATCGTGACGTCATTTGTGCAGACTATACCACAAGTTGACAAAGTTCGCCCTATATATGCATATTTGTATATGGACTCATCTATATACATATATGTACATATGTTCCTTATGTACTTTTAGAGGCACACGCAACGCGTGCGCTGATTGAAATAGAATTGTTAAATGAATATTCTGCTAAAATAAAAATACAACAAAATCAGTGGACACACATTTATTTTTAATTGATAAAAATCAATAACCATTTATTTTTTAAAATTAATTTTTTTTTCTAATAAAACTTTGTTTAGTCAACGCATTTTTTTATAATTTTTTTTGAATATATGTTCTGTTAGAATCATGTTCTCATTTTGCTCAATGATAAATGCAATTTATTGTTTGCTTTGGTTTCTTGCCCCACCATAAAAACTTGTTTCTTGTGTAACAAATGTTGTTGTTGTTGATATTGTTGTTGTGTAATTTGAAAATTCTATTATATGTTTGCTAAATGACGAACCGAACAATTTATAAAAATACATTTAATAGCGATGTGAAACTTGTGTTTGTAATTTGTGTTTAGCAATTTGCGTGAGCTCAGCGAAAAATAATAATAACCATATCTTAATTGGCAGACAAACATGCTTATAGACAACATATACGATATATACGTCCGTCTAGTAGCATTTCTTGGCAAAATACTTCACAGGAATTTAATTCAACGTCACGTTCGCATCGCGTTTTGAGGACAGTTACGCCTCATGGGTTTTTTTGTGGGCTCAGTCTACGTGCTCCTTAACTGTTTACAGTTGCTGCACATAAGTTGCTTATACTTTGTTTCGAAGAGCAACAGAGTATATCGGCCTCACTCCCCCGACAATATCATTAGATAAACTTAGACTTACTTTATAGTCGAGAGTTTCCAACTACAAGTTTTTGTTACCTGTTTTATTAATTTAAGGTGACGACTGGCAAACGCGGATTATAAACACATTTTTACATGTGTAATCGCGAAAAGATTTAAAATACGTCAAATTACAAAAAAATATATATACAAATTTGAAGGTCAAATATTTGCGTATTTTATTGAATTTATTTATGACAGCTTTTGCACTGCCGAATGGCCTAGTACTTTTTTTAGATTTCATACTTACTACCTGCATCGCAACGCAACAAAACCTGAACTTGAACAGGATTTGCAGTTAGCAAACATACTGCAGCCAACTGATCGAATCAAGTGCTACCCTGCAATAGCATTTATATATATAGTTTGTTAACATACATAAAATTTATGTTAAAAAGTCTTCTATTCCTAGTCTAACTTCACTTAATTTAAGATGCCGATAGGTATCGAATACTTGAGGAAAGCTTTGCATCCGTTGCAACTGCCACATTCGTTGTGTTATTGAGCAATGAAAAAGTTTCGCAAACTTTGCAATGTCATCCGTTGTCTGGGCCACAAATTTAAATGTGTGTTTGTAAGCACATTTTTCTCTGATTTTTATTGCCACACGTTTCATTTTATTTTGTCGCATTTTCTGAGTTTTTGATTTGTTTCGCAGTTTGATTGTGTATGGGAAAAAAGGGAGTTAAACGAAATCAACGCTCGCATTTCAAAAAGCAGTCAACGGTTTGTTGAACCCTTGTTTAATGACCATAATGGCAAATCTATTTTAAATGTAAATAATACAATTGTTTGCAATTACAGTTAGTTCAACTCAGGGATTATTAAACACAGAAAACGAGCAACAAATATATTTAATGTCAAATGCTAATCGGAATGGATAAACCCCATTGTAAATGTATACTGTCTGATAACTAAATGTGCATTTTGACAAGACGGCAAAGTAAATGTTAACTTTAACAGGAACAATACAAATACAACGCGTAAAACGCGTTAATTGTTTTTTTTCAGATTCATGGCATTGAACGACCTTCAACTTGACCACAAATTAGGAAAACCGTTTGGACAAGTGCTTCGAGTGCTTTGAAAACTTTTCAGGCAAAATTGTTTGCCAGAAGTTACGCTCCCTTTAACACAACATGGTCAGAAGAGTCAAGTGTGCCGAGTCAACAAATCGCGCAAAAAACAACAACAGCAGAGAAGGTTGGGTCAACATGGCTGACGCATCATTTTTCTGGCTTTCAGCTGTTGGCACGCGCGAAAATTGTGTTTGATTTTTTTTTGTGTGTGTGTGTGTGTGTGTGCGTGTGTGGGAGAGGATGAAAGATTAAATTGAATAAAAGCTGTTTATATGGTAATGAACTCATGCGTTTCATATTTGCATGAATATTCAACACACAGACAAGCATACAAATAACGCAAAAGAAAAATAAATTGAGAGTTCAATCAAACTGAATTCAACTGGGTTAATGCAAAAGCAGCTCAGAAAATTCTTCACACTTTGGTTAAGGAACGCAGCTGGTTGTTGCCAGAGCATTACGTAAGTAGAGAAAATTCAAAATCAAAAACGAAAACGAAAACACATTTTGCCATGCAAAGTAAACAAACATAAACAAAGGCAATTGCAGAAGCAACAAATAAATTATATATATATAGCAATAAAATCAAATCATAGCAGAGCAATTTAAATTGATATCAATTCGAGCAGACATTAAGGCGGCGGAGCTGAGACGTTAGCAACTAGACTCCGCCGTAATTTCAACATACGGCACGGCTTTTATTCAGCACGGATGCATCGCTGACGGAGGCGGTCAGGATGGTGTCCCGATGAAATGGCACCGTAAACATTTTGGTTTGCCTCGTCTCTGCTGTTGCTGTCGCTTGCCTCGATTAAGTGTTGTACTTGATTGTTTTGCTGTTGGTTTGCTCACTCGTCGATGTTGCAATCACTGTTTGCTGCAAATGCCGCAAGGCGATAATGCACTTCTTATTTATAACACAAATTATTTTACCTATACTTTTTTTCCCGTGCACTTTTCAGATTGTCGCTCACTTTCACAAAATTGTTGTGTTTGCCATTTTGATGTTTTTTCACAGAGAAATTCAATTAAATTGCACTAAATATAATACTAAATCGTAATACAATTAAGTAAATATATATTTTTGATTTCTTAGGACATTGGTGTTAATTTTTGTTGTTAATTTGTATTTTTATATATTTTTTTCTATAAACTTAATATTTTATTTATGCCTAACGCAATCGATGAATAACATTCAAAAAATGATCGCATCATTTTTTAATCAAATTTTCTCGAAATTCCTCCTAATTTCTTATGTAAAGCGTAAGAAATTTGTTTTAGAATCGGAAGCAAAGTGAAACGCGGTTTGCAGCCGGCTACAACAAACTTTGTCCCCCATACATTCCTACAGATTATTTACGCATTTCAATAAATTAACAGTTGAACTGATGATGAAAAATTTGTGACAAAATTGCTGTTATACTCTGCTAAGGAAAGTATAAGAGTGTATTGCTCTTATACTAAAATTTGACTTGGGATTACCATTCATAATAGCAAATCGACAAAACCACATTTATTCCACAAGTTGAAAGCTAACTTTAACACACATTTTATTTAAATTTTCAACTGCTGTCAGCTGGCTAACAGAGTATTCTTTAGTCGATAACGCCCGTCTGTAAAATTCTCACTTGGTTTTTTTTAAGTTCAAAGTAAAGTTGTGAGCGATAAAATGGGACCAATTATCAATGCGTATGTGTTTAGTTAGTCTCTGGTGTGGCATTAAAATTTATGACGATCGCAACACATAAACAAATACTCATTGTATCTAAACGGTACAAAAGCACTGTTGTTGACTTCAACTGTATCTGCTGTGTCTGTTATATCTGTTTGTGTTTATATATATATTATAACTGTATATATATATAGAGAGAGAGATGCTGCGTCTTTGGCTGTTTGGCTAATTTCTGCGTCAATTGCATTTGTTGTTATTCGTTGAATCGAAAATATTTGCACCACCCATTGACAGGCAGCATTTTAAGTAATTGGGGCAATGCATATAGGATCGAGTGCTTCAAGTACTTTATATAAGACTTGTTTAACTAAGTACAATATAATATCGAGAATTTTTTAAGTAAATATGAATAATTCATGATGGCAAATTGAAGACTTTATACATTCGTTTACCGGTTTAATCTTTAAACAGTTAAATGATTCTATTCTTATTTTTTATTGTCATTTCTTCACTCATCTTTCAATTGATTTGATCGTTCTTGACTTTGAAGGCATTTCAATTAGGCGAATATTGAAATCGCTTCTAGATGTAGATACACATAAAAGAATAACCAACTGACGCAACTGACAAATATGTATATATATATATATATATATCTGTATGAGATTCTATATAAATGATATATGTAAATATATATATTTAAGTATTGGGGCTTTTGTCTGGCACTTTTTAGTAACTTATTTATTTATACATTTGCTTGTGGCATTTGTTGTTATTGTTGCACAATAAACAAGTTCATTTCTTGTTAATTTCCAGAAATTATGGCACACGCGTATTATTTTTCAGAAATGAATCTTTTGCTTATTTTTTATTTGTATTACATTTTGTTCTGATCGGTTTTGGTTGTTTTGCATCTGCTGGTAGCTGTCGCCGCCTTCAGCTAAAGCGCGCACGCGATTCAATTGCCGCCAGACAACTAACAGGCTAGCGACAACGGATCCCATTCACTGATCGCCCGACCCACTGAGCTCGACGAGAATTGCTCACTGACAACAACAACAACTACAACAACAACAACAACTAAATCGAAACAACACGAACATTAAAGAAACCTGCACATGCGAAATTTAACAGTGAAACTGTTAAGAGAAACAAACAGTGAGAGTGTGGGAAAAAGAGAGAGAGAGAGAGAGATCGCGATAAAGAGTGCGAACAGTATACGCTGCGTATGTGTGATTTGTGAATATTTAACATAAATTAGGCAGCACTACTATTGAGTTCTGGGAGAGCAAATATTGAGTGTACAGATTTGATTATTAATTCGTATATAGACATTTGTACTACAGCGAAAACAACTAATAATTCGCACATCGAACATTTCTCTGATGGTTTCATTTTACTGCCTGTACGCTTAATATAAAGTATAAACATTTATGTCTGGTCATCCCCAAGATATAAATAACAACTTTATTGAATTGCTCGATGTTCGAGTTAAGTAGTGGGTTGGGTTTCATGTTATGCTAAAGTAATTTTGTCTAATTAATATTTGTATATCTGACTGCTAATTAGCTTAAATATGAACAGATTTATATTTTGATATTTGTTGGGTTGTTGACTTTCTGTGTAATAAATTGAATAAAAAATGAATAAAATTTATTGAAGTGTATTTTTATAACAAAAATGCGAAATGATTCCCTAATAAGTTGTGCAAAAGTATTAAACGGATAGACGAAAGCATCTCCGATCAGCTAAAGTATATATTCTCGATCAGCATCAAGAGCCATATCGATCTGACCTGCTCCGTCTATGCGTCTATATCAACTTTTGGCATATAAGTTCTCGTATTTCAAGTTTATTTAGTTTTATCGCCAACTGCTCTCGCTTCACGAATAGCGTTACAAATCAACTTCCGATAGCCATAAAATATAGAATTGTAATCGGAACTGTATAGCCTTGCAATTAATATATAGAATACACATAAATATTATTCATCAACTGTGGAAATTTCTTTAAATTCTGCTAAGAAACACAGACTGAACCAGCAACAATCAGCAATCCTTGCTGCAACTTGTTTTAATGCCAAATAAATAGGTCAAATCCAAGTTAAATGCTTAAACCATGTTCGCTTGACAACCAAAAATTTAGAAAATTGCACTCTCGATATGGTGTCAAAGGAAAATGCATTAAGCTGCTCGCTCAATAACAAAAGTCAACTGGGTCAAATTGGCGAACTAAATTCGATGTGCTTCTGTTGCCTGTTGCGGCAAATTGAATTGCTTGCAGAAATTGACGGCAGAAGTGGAGGAATATGCTGCCAATATGTTGCCAGTTGCAATAGTAATGCTCAAAATCAATTTAATAAATTGCATGTGTGTGCGTGTGTGTTGCAATCAGCAGGCGACCAACAGGCCAAGGCCAACAATGCCGTGTAGCAATATTCAAACATATGCAAATTTCAACACGTAATAACTAAACACAGGAAAGGGTAAAGTTTCTGCTTGGTTTGGTTATTTTGTAATTCGGTTATTGAAAACGAATTGGATTAACTTTAAATAACACACAATTCAATTAAAAGGCATTATTAATGCACTTTCGAATTGTAATCAAGGGTTTTAATTGAATTTACACCATGTTTTGTTCATAGGACACTTTGATTATGTTCAGCGACAGGACATGACAGGAATAACATTGAAAGTCAAGCGAGCGTTCCGAATGACAACAGCAATATCTCCGACTATGTCAACGGAAATGACATTTGCCGAAGGTTCGACAGAGTGATGCCATCTAATGGCGGGTCCGGGCCACTTGGCAGGACAATAAAAACGTATTTGCAAACATGCAAATGGCAATGCGACAACAACAGGCAAAGGATAACAGTCGCCGCAAGGACAGGCAATAAACCTGAATGGCTGCTAAGTTCTCCCCAGTTTTCCACCCGTTCTCAAATCAAAATCGCATTGCACATTACGCATACGCTACCGACCGGCCAAGCCCGTCCCATAGGTAGGACTGGTGGTTGGCACAGTCAACAGCAGCAGCCCATAAATGAGCTTATCAAATGTTCGCGACCGCAGAGAGACCACAGCTCCCAGCTGCCAGCTGCCAGCAGGCAGTTTGCCGCTTTTCAGCTTTTCACTCGCTTTTCTAATGGTTTCCCTTTTTCCTTTTTTATTCTGTTTTATTTTTTAGCCGTACCTTCACCGCCTAATTGCCGCCGTTAGCAGATGTTACCCCCAGCTGGGGGATGCGCAGAAGCAATTATTTTGGTTTACCTCAGAACATTTTTAAGTGGCCTTTTTTGCATCTGCGCTCATTAAATTCACAGCTTTAACAGGCGTTAAATTTGCCGGTTTTCTTGTGGAAAATAATCGAATTGTGTGCACATGTTCAGGGTCTTTCTTTGGGCCAAGAAGATTCTATTTAATGTTCGGTATCAAGGCTGATTATTTTTAATATATTTCAAAAGTGTGGAAACTCAAAAGCTCTGCACACATTACATAAACATGCATAAATTACTTTTCTCTATTATTTATCTTGAAATTCAGCTGAATGCTTTTTATTTTTTTAGCAAGGCCAAACTTTTAGAATTTTCGTTCATAAAATCGGATGGAGCATTTAAGCGTTTTGCAATCCGCTCAAACGGATGCTAGAACAAAGCCCATTGTGGCAACTTTTCTAAACATTTTCATGACAGTGCATTTCAAAAGGCACACATAAAAGTTGCACAGAAGACAAAAGCCAGCAATTTGGACATGAGTTAAGTATGGAATATTGAGATCAAAGTGGAACTTACCTCTTCGACGGTGTCACATTCGAATAGATAAATGTGCAGCAGCGGATCCTTGGGATCTTTCAATAGATACACGAGTCCAGTAATGGGCCCTTGAAATTCCATAAAGTTTTGTGGTTGCTCCGCATCGGCTGCGGCCTGCAACTGCTGTTGCTGCTGTTGCAGCTGATAAGCGGCTGCAGCGCTGGACGAGAGCGAGCCATAGGACGTAGATGTGGTCAGACCATGACGTGACCCATTTACGGACAATGAGTTGCTAGCAGCAGTAGCAGCGCCAGCACCAGTGGCAGTTGTTGAGGTTGAGTTGCAGATGGAAGCAGAGGTGGCGGTTGCACAATTGGCCTGCACAGCATTTGATTTGAGCTGCATGAAACCGTTGCCGATGCTCTTCGCCTGCGGTTTGTGGACGATGCGGCACATGCCCACGATGTGCTTGAGCGGATGACTAAATTGCAGCTCAAAGTCCGAATTGTAGGACTCCAGAATGCCATGCTCAACGCCAACTGATAGCTGCAAGCAGAACGTGTTGAACAAAGATTAGTGTTAAGGTTGAGTAAACAGCAAAATTGCAGGTCACATTTCTCAATGTGTTATTTGTAGCTGCATATTATATAACCCAAGCAGAAGATACCCCAAAGACAGCTCACTTATTGTCTAAATCAACTGTTGGCAGGGTATTGATGTAGCAGATAAATGAAACTGCAAATAGTATCCTAGATAAAAGACAATTCAAATCTGCATATAGATTGTAACAAAAGCCACTTTTCGTTCTAATATTGAATTGTCGAGTAATTTAATTCTGCTAACTTGGCATAAATTCTACTCCTTCTATTCACTGGGCTTACATAATCAGAGAGACAACAGTGACTATTCATAATCCCCATACCAAGGGCTGTATTCAGCTCTTCCACTAGACGAAGCAGATTAACAGTGTTAAGTTCTCATAATCAGTTTACTTGCTTGCACGAATACAAAAGCGGTTCACTCGGAGAGCAACAAGGAGAGACCATGGGACAGACAGACAGACAGATAGACGGACAGACAGAGAGACAGATAGACGGACAGACAGAGAGACAGATAGATGGATAGCTGGATAGATAGGTAGACAGGCATAGGCAGGGGGCACTGGGAATAGCTTGACAACATGACAAACATGGCGACTGCTCCATTTCCGGTGTTATCCTCGTCGTCGTCAACATTTGCAAGCCGTTTTCTGTACTTGGCCTGCTTTCACTTCTACGGTTTTTATTATGCTAGCATGCATATATGGATGTATATATATGTACATATATCTATATATATAAATGAATGTATGTACTATGTTAAAAAGGGGGCTGGGGTTAGGGAGTGTTAATGTGGCTCGTTGGGGGCTGCTTGAATGGGAGTGCCAGTGTAATGGCCGGGCAGAAAACAGGTCGACTCATTTGAGGCGTCATTTAGCCATTAGAGGAAAACGGATGCAAATGAAATTGACGTTCAGTTAGTTAAGCAGACGCCAGTTTCGCGTTCGATGAGCTTGTGTAGATGTAACAAATGTTGCACAACTCTTAAATATGTTGATCTGATAGTCGATTAATAATACTCAAGCCACAATTTGATTTAACTAACTAATTTAAGAGACTTCTTTTATTCAATCGGCCCTTTTAAAATACTCGTTGTAACTCGTCCTGATTACGACCACTTATCTAAATACTACATCGACCACTTAATTTGGTAAGTCTAACTATGGAAAATAAACGTTTCTCATTTTATTGCCACATATCCGTGCATAATTCAGACTCTCATTTCGCTAATGGAAGCAAACAAGCGTAAACAACGCAATAAATACCAAAGTAGCATAAATTGTGCCATTCGGGACCAATTAAAAGCAATTCACTTTAAAGGATGTCCTACTATTTACACGAACAAAATTCTGGGATAAAAAGAAACTTTGCAATTAATAATAATTAGGTGAGCGCAAGCAAGGGAAAATTATAAAAAACTGGCGCCTAATGAGACTGGCTGGCAGCACTCCAATCATTAGGGATATGCACGGGGGGCAGCTCAACTCACCTTTTATTGGCAAGGCAATCATTTGGATAACTAATGATGGCCATGCCAAGTTGATTTTTAATTAATTTACGAGTGCCACTTGATGCTGAGCATCGCGCAGAGCGACCCTCTCGTTGCAAAGTGATTTCTGATTGGTTTTGCCTTTGACATTGACAGGACAAATTCAATTATTCTTCCACCTTCTGTATCTAAAATTGTTTAACTCACTAGTTGTTGTTGTTGCTGTTGTTGTTGCTGTTGTTGTTGCTGTTGTTGTTGTTTGCAATGCAATCAGCGAACAAAGCGAATTGAGATTTTCATTACGCCGGCACGGAAAATTAAAAGCGTTTGATTGGAACGAAGGGAGCGTGATTGGCATGAATAAAATCAGGGGTTTGATTTGCAAACGTTTAAAATGAGAATATTTATATACATAAATACTACCCATGAATAACAAGTTATAACTCCTCCAGTCTGCTCTAGTGAGAGCTCGACTAGAAGATACCCTGCAGTCAGTTTTGAAGTATTTACAGTTGTTCATTCAAATTGATATATCTTCACCAATTGTGAATTGCAATCATAGCTCTTATAGCGGTCTATGCGGTCAGTCGGACATGGCAAAATCCACTGTACCTTTGATGCTGAACAAGAATTGATATATTTTATGGGGTCGGAGATGTTTTTATCTGCTTCTTACAATTTCTATTTCCAATTTTCTATGGATTCAGGGTGTAAGAATATAAACAGAATCGGAAATATTTATATCTATTGATCATTAATATGGGCATGTTATATATTAATTGAATGGCTATATCTTCACAACTGTCATCTTTATATGTATCGATAATATTAAATAAATATTAAACAGCGTAAGTTATTCGAGAACTTCTACATCAAATTTGAACTTATAGCTCTAATAGTCTCTGAGATCATACAGAGGCGGACAGGCGGACTAGACTCGACTTTTGATGAACAAGAATATATCAACTTTATGGGGTCGGATATGCTGCTATCTGCCTCGGACATATCTCTTTTACACAACTTTCTTCAATGAAAATAGAAACGGAAATATTTCTACATTTATAAACAAATGCCGCTCAATAGATCATTTGAATGTGAATTGAATTCGATATTCATCACCACTGTGAGCTGAGATTATCGATAATTGCTGTAATCTCAGGTTGGGGCTCTGGGTTAGACATCCTGTATTATTTATGGCAACCGCAGCAGCAGAAGCTGACCTTTTTGCACCCATTTTACTACAATCAAAACTCGTTATTAAGACTTTAACAGCGGCAGAAGTACTACATGTAAATTATATGTCTAAGCTGCTGACGGCGACAACAACAACAACAACAACAGCAAACAAATAATAGCAACAAAAATAACAGCTATGTAATGAGCAATTGTAGTCAATTTATTGTGAAAACGTCAAACACCGACAACAACACAATTCGTGCATAACAAAAACAGCAGAAACAACAACAACAACTACAGCAACAACTACAGCAACAACAACAGCAACAACTACAGCAACGGCAAACGTCAGCTGACACATGAAAACGTAATGAAGAAACGGTTAAAATGTATAAATCAGTGAGCAACAACACGCGATTGCTGACGACCCGTGTCGCGTCGTGATTTCCAACAGAGATGAGCGCGTGACAGAAACATGAGCATTGCATTTCATCACGAATAATACAAATGACATTTAAACATTAATACGAAAAAAAAGTCGCTCTTTAAATTAAAATTTTAATTCAAATAAGCATTTATTTATGGATCAATTCTTTAGGCCCGTTAATGATAATTTTATTGTCATTTTACGGATATAACCGCGGATATTTTAATTAATTTACTTTGATTTATTTATATCCCATGCACGCGCGCATCTCTTACTTTGCTTTTGCCAACATTAACAATGGGGGCTGGTTTCATGTGGCGCCAACTAGATTTCAATGCCTGTGCGTAGCTGTAGTTGTCTGACAACTATAGTAATTTCTAAGGGAGAATACAAAGCTGCTAAAATCAACGTAGTCCGAGGCGAAGTCCATTATAAATCTTGTCTTGGACTTGCCATCAAAAGCATATGCAAAACACACAAGGGAATAAAATCAATAATTAATCAAGTGATATATAGAGCTACAAACTCATTAAAACAAGAACTTATTAAAAAAACATAAATATCTGAAGTATGGTCGATAAAACCAAAGCAATTTGAGCTGCATAAATGCCCAAAGCTATTAGAACTACCCAAACACTCAAACCGCGCCACTCAGTTGGACAACTCGACGCATGGTTGACGGAATCCTATTCCAAGTGGCACACAGAGCGACACACAGACTCCAAGCATGTCAAGTGATACGCGAGACTAGAGTACGGTTGTGCTACTAGCACTACCAACATATAAATGGCAGTTGTGGAGGACCGTGCACTGTGCAGCAATATCAAATGCAAAACGCCAGCCAAATGGAATTGAGTGGGTGACATCATTCACGCTCATTTAAGGCACACGATGCGACGCGACGCGACGCGACAAAAGTAACGCATACGCCGCGTAAACCCGGCGCGAATCCTCCACTGCCAACGGTTGCGAAGTGTGAAGCCATTTACGAGGAGGTGGGTGCGCGGCTTAAGTGTTTGACTGTGCTCGACCAGAAGCGGATTAGCTGAGGGACTTCTGCCGAGCCGCAACAGCCAAAGAGAAGAATTCACAATAAAAAAAATAAGCGTATTTTTTTTTTTGCGGGCACAGCACAACGAAAGCAGCGTGGCCTATTGATTTTTCTCCTTCTGCTCGCTAAAAATTAACTTCCTGACTGCTGCTGTTGTGACGTCAATGAAAGGCACGCAACCAAGCTGTTGCTGGGGTGTTGGGCCACCGGGGAGGCAGGGCGGCAGGGAGGCAGGACGGCCGGGAGGCAGGCATCAACTACCTGTCACGCAGAGGGGCGCAAACGAAAAGTCGTTAGTGAAAATGCTTTTCAAAATTTACTTGGGTATTGGTTCTGCTTCAGCTACGATGATATAACTTATTATCAAACTCAATCAAATTATTTATTATCATTTTCAATCATTGTGAAACTTCTTTTCTATCGTTTCCAGCACTATTCACTTTATTACACAAAAAACCAATTTGATTTGAAAAGTATAACTTTCAAACTGGTTAATTTAGCCACATCAAAAGCAGTTAAAGTTCAGGGTAGATAGATTGGTAATTCGCTTGGGTAACGCTTGGCAATCAGTCTAATTGTCGATTAAGGAATGTAAAATTATTAATAAATTGCATTCGCTTTGTGCTTTGTGTTGGTTTGCATATCGGACAATTTGATCTAACGAACCACACTGATGGGATTACAGTATAATACAATATCATAACGTCATAACATTTCTATTCTTAGTGGACTAAGTCGACTTGTGTCCCCTGTTCGTGTCATTTGTAAACCTTATAATCGACTATATCACGTAGGTTTCTCTTCCTTAAATTAAATTGTCAATACTAATAGATCTCCAGCCAATCCCTGAGCGTGCCTAACTGTGATTAACTTATCTCACTTCACAGCTTTAAATATCCAATTCTCACTCTTTATTTCTCTGTTTTTCACGCTTTTCCAAATTATTTACTTTCCCTTTCCTGGCTTCATTTACTGAACAGTTCAAATTGAAAATGCCCTAAAAAAACATTTAAAATTGTTGTTTTAAATTATTTTTAAGTAAACTGTAAATGTGCCGTTAGTTACATTATTTAGCAATGCTATCAATTTCAATCACTAATTGCTAACCAATATGCAGGGCAAATATTTATAGATACACACACACACACGCAGTGGATTCTTCATGGGGCAAGTTTGTTTGCTTGGCCATTGAAGCGTCGCAAAAGTTGACATAAAACTTTGATGAAGGGGCGTGCGTGGCAGGGCGTGGCAGGTTTGGCACTTAAGCGGCAGCCAAAAGACAGCTTGCCATAATTTCCATGCGCTATTTAACATAATAAAGCAATAAGCTGCCACAACGTTTGTCACACAGACACGCAGAGCAGAAGAGCAGAAGAGCTTGGGCAAACATTTCAGCTAATAGTTCTACTGTCTCCCTCACTCGACCTCTATCTATCTCTCTATCTCCCTCTCTCTCTCTGGCTCTGTTTGATTTGTGTCAATTTGCACAAGCAGCATAAAAATAATAAACAAAAGTGCAGGCTTAAGTAAATATTTATGCATGCAATTACGCATCAAAATATTGTCTGGGCACAGAGTCTGCAGAGTCTGCCACAACAATAAAAAGAAAATGCTACGGGAAAAGTGAGCAAGGGAAAGCCAGTGAAGGAGAGAGAGAAAGGTAAAGAGAGTGTGGCTTACGTGTGTGGTGCATGCATAATTTAATTTTCAAAATACGAAAAATATTGCATAAATTAAAGCAGCTCTATTTGGGCCTGCTGACAATACTAGGTTTATTCAAGTTATGCTTATATATATATATATATATATATATATATATGTTTAATATGAAAGGATATGTTTAATATACATATATTTTATAAATAACATTTGTTAACTGCCATTAAGACACAGATAAATAATTTCAATTTCATAAACCTGCCCTTTTATTTTATTTCATATCACATTTATATTTCAGATCCACAAAAGTATAAAAGCTCGTAAGTATGTGTTAAGTACACCATCCATCTATTCCCAAAAGTATTATTGTTATTTTCTCTTTGGGGGACACAAGAAAACCAAAAACAAATTCTCATAAGCCCAGAGTCCACAATACATGCAATCCCAGGATCAAACATCAAATGTATGAACTTTCTCCAAAAGCAATTCGCCAAGTTCCTTTTTTTATACAAATGTAATTTCAGCAACCCACGCACCGCCCACTTGCTTCTGGGGAGAGGTCAAAGACACCCAAAATTCGCTGAGCAGGTTGGCAGGCACGTAAAATGGATTTATTTTAATACTCGGCGAAGCAATCTGACACCCCAAAATGGACAAGCAGGTGGAAAGGGAACATTTGAGTTGCGCCCTTAAATAAAAATAACTTTGGCCAATATTATGCATGTGTGACTGTACACTCAATTTTAGCCAGCTTGCAATCATAAAATTTCAAATAAATGAATTGTGAACAAACATTAAATTGGGAACCAACAAAATGAAATTAGTGAAAAATCAATTAAAATGCGGAATTACGTTTAAATGAACTACACACACACACTCATGCAGCATCTAATCAAAAACGTGTGTGAACCGTTAATCCCCACACACACACACACACACACACTGGCACCCGCACACACATGTGAGCTGATGGGCGACTAATTGGAAGCTTTGCCAAAATTAATTTCCAGCTTCCTATAATAATAGCCATGGGACGCCAGACTGCGGATGACATTGAAGTTTGTGTCGAGTGGGACAGAGACAGAGACAGAAACAGAGCTGGAAAATGGGGAAACGGGCGACAATGGACAACTTGTCGCCGCACGTGCTCAACGTGTCGTATGCGCAACGCGCCAGTTAGCCGATGCCCCTGCGTATATACATATAGATAAACGACTGCGAGCGGAGATCACAAAGTAAAAGAGCTTCATTACAGTCCAAATTTTATGAATTGTTTGATTATGTGTAATATCAATTGTTGTAACTGATGTAACTGTCGCTTCCATTTTAGCTATATATATAGACATACAAGAAAAAGGTATCTGAGATAATCGATCTGTGCTGAGGCACCAAATCTACGAAAAGCCAAGTGTCTCTTGGACAGCTATAATCAAACTCGACTTAAGCAAGAACCGTCTTGGAATATTCATCGGTCCCTTGGCAAGTAGACTTTGAAGTCTTCTGAGTAAATTAAGCACAATCAGTGAATCAGTGACTATAAATAAAGGCTGCTATAATAAGTAGGAAGTAGGAGTCTTTGAAGCACAACAAACCACAATTTGTCGCCTTAGTCAGAAAAATATGTAGAATGCAAAGCAAACATGCTATCAACTCGAAACCCAGAATTAGGATTGAGGTAATAATATTAATAATCGAATTACGTATCCACGATGACAGGGCTGCTTGGCTTGCTATGAGTGCGCAGCCAGCCTGAACCGGAAACGAAGATACAAGGAGCAAATATTACTTTACAAGTGTTTAAAAATATATATATATATTTATATGCATATTCATTCCTATAAGCAGCTAAGGCTATCCATATCCAGGCTCATTGATAGATTAGTTTAATGTCTCTTCGAAAATGTAATAATATTAGGCAGATATCAAAAAGTTAATACGCTCATTACAGACCAAGTGAACCTCGCACATGCCGTATAATTGTCGCATGTAAACTTGTTCAACTGTGCGTCCGTTTCGGGATGACATTGTCATCCTTCTAATTAGCTGTGAGTCTCACAGTGGGAATGTGATTTTCGTTTATTGCTCACCTGCTCAGCTTTCGGCAAAGTGGATCTGATTTTGTATGGTTCGTTTAGGCAACTGGTGTGCCAACGGTTGCCAATCAGTGTAATTGTCGATTATTGAGCGTAAAATTATTAATAAATTGCATTTGCTTTGTGTGTTGGTTTACCTATCGAGCCGTTTAATTGATTTATTAAGCTCCAAATAACTAGGAAAGCAAGTTGATGCGCTGAGAACATAATTCAAAATAACATAACGCTGCTGTTTATTGAGCAAGTGAAGCATGAAGCATGAAGCATGTTATCCCCGATGATTTAATTAAGACCATATGATGGAAATGCCTCAAGTTGTGGCTGAGTAGCACTTATGACTAATAGATTGGAATAATTAATGGTTTGTTAAGAGCAAAAAGGATGCAATTTCTGCGCAATAAGTAAACGCTCATATATAGTTAATATTAGATTGGCTTAACATATTTAATATGTATATTTTTTTCTTTGTGAAACAAATATACGTTTTCATGTGGTTTCAGATTACGACCTCAAGAATTATTTTCAATTTTCTTTCTTTTAATATATTTATTACGTACTTTGTGTTTCATATTAGTTGTTAAAGCATAAAGATTTCTAAAAATGTTTATATAAAAATAAATTGATATTGTGGTTCTTACTCACCTTTGTATAGCTCTCGGTAGATCGAATATCGTTGATGGTCCACGGCAGCATGGACGCCGAGTAGCGGGGATCTACGGATGCACTGCCGCGATATGTCAGCGAGACAAGTCGAGTTTTCATCTTGTTACTGATAGTTTTATTTCTGTTCTCTTTTTGAAGACTTTGCAAATTCTTTGCGGTATACTAAATGTTAAACTTTACAAATTGCAACTTTGAGAAAGTAAATTCCGCATCATCATTTTTGGTTAATTCGTTTTTGATTGCTGCATGAATCCAAAATAGAAAACAACAAGGCATTAATCTGAAATCAATATGCAAGTAATTAAAATGTGAACAACGCGTTCCACTTTAAAGTGGACTCCATTCATGAGTCACTCGCAACGACTAACGGTATTCGCTGGGACAAAGGACGCAGCACAAAGACCACCTGACGGCGCTACTTAATCGCAATGGGTATCTTTTTGTATTGACAAATATTGCTAGTATTTAGTACGGCCCATCAGCCGTGAAGTTTACTATCAATATTGATTTTTCCGTCGACAGACTTTATTTGACTTCTTTGCCGCTTCGCATTCGCAAAAGGCAAGGCCAAAAAGCGGGGCAGTTTCTGTTTTTTTTTTTTGCATGCTACTGTTGGAAATGTATGTGGACAAGAGGACGAGAACCACCACCACCAACACATACATAGGGGAGAGGGGTTGGGGAGGGGGTAAAACAGGGCAGAGTCACCCCTAAAATCGTTACTACTTGCCATGCTGGAATTTACTTTAGCATAAACATTTACAGTTTACTTTCCTATGGTTTCACACTGTTCTTTTTTTTCTTTTAAGTTCACTTCTGCTTCGTTCACACACACACACAGACAAGTACACACACACGTACACACAAAGGTTCACGGCACGCTTAATTTGTGTGCGTGAAATTTGCAACAAAATAATATTAAGCCAACTAACCGAATCGAGACCGAGACGCCAAAACGCTGCGAAATTACGTTGAGAACTAAAACGGTATCCAATGCTCCTTGCCAGTTTTAGTCAGCGACATAATCCTCTAGCCCGATGCCGCAACGAGCTCACGCACACACACACGCGACACGACGTCCTTCGTCCTGCGCATTGAGCGCATGCGTTGATATTTTTGCAAACCGATACGATTATATTTTTGAACATTAGCTCAAATTATGCAACTGATTGTTAAATCAAATACGTTTTAAATAGCAATAAGACTGTCGCCCGCCAAACAAAAATTGAAGTAAACAAACAGATTCCACAATAAGTAAACAATGAGAGTATATCGGTTGGCCGCCACAACATATCGTTCAATGCTCAACAGCTGACTTCAAAGTACCAATCACATGAACGCGCAAAGGCAGTGTTGTAAAATCAAAGGTGTATACATGAAATATCGATTCTGAGGAACGTTAATTTAAATTTAATTCCAATTAAATGTTTTTCTTATAAATGAATTAATTACTTAAATCGTAGAAAAATACTTTTTAAACAAAAGGTGCCGTCATAAAAATAAAACAACAGTGTCTAGCTCCACTACAGCCACATCTTGCGGTTCGTATTCTTCTTCTACCTGATCGGCCAGCTTCGCCAAGTTGTTGTAAGCCAAGTTTTAAGCATTTAGTTCGTGCTGAGGCGCGCCGAGCAACAGGTGTGTGCTACGCTCGGTTAGTTTACGTGATTCCGTGAGCAACGTTTTCGGTTGATATTGGGTGTGCGTGTGTAGAGAAGAGACTTTCACTACGGTTGAGAGCCCAAAGCCAGACAACAGTAGAAGCGACTAACTAACGCTAGCATTAATTAATGGGATTCGCACGCGTTGTCGTTATTTCCAACTCCAAGCGGTGGTTTAAGCTGCTGCTGCTGCAGGCTTATGAGTTCATTTTTTACAGCTTCGCGTTTTCGCATTCGCCATATGTTGTTTAACACTATTTTTGAACTTACAAACACAGTCACACAAACATGCATACATATACGTATATGTTTGTAAATTTCTCACAAATAAACACAATGCGCCGCTTTCAGCTTTTTATGTGTGTGAGAAAATGGACATAAGACATAATATAGAACAACAACAAAAGAGACTTTTGTCGCAGAAAAAAAGCCGTTAGTGCGCGAATGGAGTATTTAAAGTTAATTTAAATAATGAGGAATTCGCGCTCATAATTGATTTAAGTAGCGCACCAGACAACTACAGCAGACATTTGCATATCTTTCCGCAGACTCATGTGGCAAGAAAACCTGCAGCAGCACTTCACTTGCCACTTGCAGTCAGTAGCAGCAACAATTGGAATTTGTTGATGCAGTTGTTCTTGCTTTCACACAGATGCACTGCTGGTTGTTGTGTACTTAAATGGCCAAGTTAGAATCCACATTCTTTCCACAAAGAGAACACACACTCACACAGCACACACAAATACACACAATGTATTAAAAAGGAAGTGGCCAAAGAAACGGCAGTTGACAAGAACAACAACAGCAACTTTTCTGTTAACTTGTGAGCAAAATTTAAAATAATTGCACATTCTACATATATTTCGTAAAGGCACAAGGAATTGACTGATGTGGAATTATCAGCCATGATGTGCATTATTTGCAAAAAAAAAAGGTTGACTGCATGCAGGTTTTTGTTGTTATCTGCGTCCCACATACGGACACTTATACACACTGTTACACATCCCAACAAGCACGCAATTCGTTTGAATTTCATGTCAAGCTTCGTTGACACAACTGTTGTTGTTGTGGATCTTTTTCTTGTTCTTGGTGGCCCACAAATGCATACATGTGTATGTGTATGGGTACATACATATGTTTATGCTTATTGAACTAGTTAAATCTATAACCTCGCTGGCCTTAATTAACATAACAATAGACAAAAGCACGGCGCTCAACACTAATAACCCCAAGCGCAAATCTCAAGTTTGCACTATTTATGTGTATGTGTGTGTGTATGGAAGAATATGCCCCAAAAGCGAAATAGTCGCAGTATAATTAGAACGAGCGAAAGGCAACAAAAGAGCACGCGGTCAAATGTTGCACAGTGGTTTTCATATAACAAAAAACAATAGCAGATAGAATTAATCTAAATGCAAATGTTATTGATTTTTATGACTAAGAATTGAATATTAATGATTGCTGGGAAATAAAAGAGAGACGAAGGAGTTAAAAGCAACTTGACCAAAATCTTTGGCTTCACTTTACTAAGCGTTTAAAATTGAGGTAGCAAAGAAGAAATTAAAAAAAAGAAATATTTGTTTTTGACACTGTAAATAAAAACTATTTTTACATATGCCATTGTTCGTAAAGAATCATGGCATATGGCAATCAATAACTACGTATAGATGGACCCGGCACACAGTTAATTCCCAAACATTTCAAAAGAATTCATAAGCACGCGCTAATGGCATGCATATGCTTGTGTGAGAGAGGGAGACAGATAGATAGAGAGGGGGCGGGGGCTTGACTTCATCTCTTATCTTGTCAATGACGACCACTGTGCGAAGAGCGATGCGTGAGCCGAAAGGTGTCTCTCGATGGCACCTGTTGCTTGCTATAAATGTAACCGGCTCACTTTGCGTCTTATTAGAAGCCGCAGTCATCGCCCGCCCCGAACTCAAAACAGGAAAGCAAGAAAAAAAAAACCGGTTACTGTGAAAATGAAAGAAAAACTTTGTTGCCAGTGCGTTTTACAATTTGTGTGTTGTGTTAATTTTTTCGTGACGTTGGTTTTTCTTTTTTCTATTTAATTCCAGTTTCGGTATTCGATTTTTTTGGTGAAATCAATGCAAAGAAAGTGAATATTGCACTTGCTTTGACATTACGCAAAGCCAAAGCTGTGGAAAACTTAAAAGTGAAAACTGAACATTGCCAAAAAAAAAATATAAAAAATACAGCAGAAAAAGACGCACTTGGAGAGTTGGTTGCGCTAGCATTGCGTGTGCCCATCATCTGGATCCGAACCGAACCACACGAAGCGGATCGTTTGGGGCCGCCGATGCGTCTGTTAATCCAAACGGCAACGGCAACGGGCGGCGCTGCTGCAGCGGCTCTACAGTCCCAATACAATTACAGTAGCATGCGTGAGGACGACATCGAGCTCGCCATTAAGGTGGTAAGTTATACCCACACCAAAACCCCTTCAATCCCCAACAGCAACGCACTAATTAATGGCTTTATATCCAATCAGCTGCTGTGTCAAAGCAAATTTATTTCGTGCGCTGTGGATAAGCGTTAAATAATAACCCCGGCAATCCCAGATACCTGTTCCACATATAATCACACACACACACACACACACATGCATATGTACGTCTAACGACAGGCAGAACAATCACTGATCATTTAGAGAACGGGTCTTTTATGGGCAGTTCTGGGGAAATGTTACATTGTTGCAGTGTTGCATTCAAGCTTCCTCTTGAGTACTAAGCGAAAGCATGTCCAGAAATTCAAATAACTCAAATCATGCAAAGTGATCATCTTTTCATCTATTTTTTTCTTTTTTCTGAAAGTTAATACAGCGGAAACAGTCGTTTCCCGAGGCTATTTATCATTTTCATAATTTCTATTCAAAAAGAATTTCGAAAATTGAGCTTCATAATTATATGGATTGAGAAATTAAATGTATACTATAATATTAAATAGACCAATTAGTCTTAATGAGTTATAGTAAAAGAAATTTATTATAATATGTCTTTTCTGATGAATCAAATTATGATTACATTTTTACTTACATTTGCAGGTGATTGTTGGCAATGGAGGCGTTGGCAAATCATCGATGATTCAGCGCTATTGCAAGGGTATATTCACCAAGGACTATAAGAAAACGATTGGCGTCGATTTTCTGGAGCGTCAAATTGAGATCGATGGCGAAGATGTGCGCATCATGCTGTGGGACACGGCTGGCCAGGAGGAATTCGATTGCATCACCAAGGCGTATTATCGTGGCGCACAGGCCTCGGTGTTAGTCTTCTCCACAACAGATCGGGCCTCGTTCGATGCGATAAAGGAGTGGAAACGGAAGGTGGAGAACGAGTGCAATGAAATACCCACAGTGATAGTCCAGAACAAGATCGATCTCATCGAGCAGGCGGTGGTCAGTGCCGACGAAGTGGAAACGTTGGCAAAAATGCTCAACTGTCGCCTCATACGCACCTCCGTCAAGGAGGACATCAATGTTGCATCCGTTTTCCGCTATTTGGCCACCAAGTGCCATCAGCTGATGACGCAAAGTTACGATCAAGCAACAGCAACAACAACTGGCGAAAATGGCCAGCAGCATTCAACGCATCCGCCCTACAGCAGCACACCCACAATTAGTGCATTCAGTCCAACCTTCACCAAGTCCAGCAGCGGCACCATCGTCCTCCGTCCGGCTAAAAAGGGTAGCGGATCCAGTGCAGCGCGAAAGCGCAAATTTGTGCTCAAAAAGTGTGGAATATTGTGAACGGAATGGGAATGGGTGGAAGGAAGGGAAGGAGGGGTTTTTGGAGAGGAGGAGGGTTATTAGTATCGCTGTTGGCAATTAAAAACTGGAGCATATTTAACGCCCAATTATTTTATAGCCCCAAATGAAGATGTAGCCACGTAGCCAGCCAAGCGTTGGTTGCAGCTGCTGCCACAGTCACAGTCACAGCCGCCACAGCCACAGCCGCCAGAGAGCCATTCACTAGTCGTGCACAGATTCAGTTATCGCATGATGTGTGGTGAGGTGTAGAAGTAGGAGTACGGTGTCGGGAGTGGGTGGGTCGGGAGGTGTGTATATTAAGAAATATATGCGCAAGCTCTACTAATTATACACATAGCGAAAACTTCAATCAAAATGAATTTTGAATGCCCTTGCAGCAGAGAGTAAATCAAATTTGGCTTGCTTTTAAAACTTATTGAGCTACAGCTACTTAAATGTTTTCTGACACACACATCATATTTATATCGCTATTAAGATATATGTACATAATTTGTATAATTAAATTGAGTTGCTTAAACAATTTGTTAGACTCGCCTGCAAGGGTATTATGAACAATCAGCAGCGCACAAGAAGCATGAGCAATAATTTATGCGGCTATTAAAATTTGTTGTCTAATTAGCTGATAGATAACCATATAACCGACTTTTCCATGCATTATGCCTACTTTTCTATAACGGAGACTGATGTTGCACTGCATTCCATAAATATATATATATATATATATACATATATAGAGATATAGATATACATTTGTCTGTATGCGCGCACCTGTAAAATTAATGAATGTATCCATGTCTGTGCTTTTTGGTACACCTTCATCATGATTGGGTGGGATGCTCATGGGAATCCTTTGCCAATTAGCTTCTGGCAGAATGTGCAATTAACTGTTCAACTCATTTAATTATTAACGTAACCAAGAGGCATGTCAAATCGCAATTTACTCATAATTACTATGCAAATTGTGGATCACGTTTTGTCATACCGACTCATCGCACGAATGGAGCAACTTGAGCGGAGATCAGCAAAACTATAGCCTAAAATATGCAAATATTAACTATACTTACATGCATCGACTTATATACATACTATTCATATAAGATTATATATATAATAAACTAATAAATTATTTTGTATATTTTAAAATATCACGATATTCAATTATTATTTTCAGGAATTCTAAGTTATGCTGCCCCCCAAAAGATTTCCAATTTTCGCTGTAAATTTGGTGTATTTCGGATTTAGTAATGCGGTTTTATATTCACAATTTGTTTCATTTATTTGATTTTCGCTTTTACACGTTTTTGTTATATACTTGACAATTTGTTTGTTTGTTACACCTTCGTTTATTTATTTTCTCCTTTATTTAAATTTAAATTATTTTTAAAGTAAAATGTTGTTTGTGTGTGTGTGTGTGTGTTTTTTTTTTCTTTATATACAGTTGCGCTTTGTTTTACTTAAGCATTTTTATCAATTTTCTTTTTATTTGTTATTGTGTGTGTGTGTTTTTTGTCTGTCCTGTTTTCATTTCATGTGTATTTTGTTTTCTTTGATTTTGCTTGTAATTAATATTGGAACATCGAAATCAAAACGCTGAGCATAAGTGTTAAATGGGCGGGGCTACGCCTGCGCAAACACAAAAATCAGAAGAAAGAAAAGATCTCAGATTTTGTGAGATTGTGGGTGGGTGGGTGTTGTGTGTCAGATCGCTGAAAATTCCTATAAAAAATATAATTTGTGTGTATCTTAATATCAACTTTAGTTGCTAGAAAATAATGTGAATTGCAAACAATTACTTGGCACTAAACAATTTAAAGGGAATTATTAATATATATTTTTGTTTTTGATTTAACGAAATCTAAATATTTGATTATTTTGTAATTTTTATTTTAAATAAAAATCGTTGGTGTTTGTATTTGTGTGTGTGTGTGTGTAAAAGTATGTGTGGGTGTGTGTGCGCGGACGCGGATTGTGTGGGACTTTTATCGAACTCATTTACAGGTCTGATATAAGATTATACATTATAGATCTAGGGACTAAAGACAACTACATTAGAACATTAGCCGTTAGTTTTTCTCTTTTACTGAATTTATAAACATTAAATTATTTAAGTATATAACTTTCTTCTTCATGTGCTATGTGAGTTGTTTGTGTGTGTTTGTGTGGGTGTGTGTGTTTGTGTGTGTAAGTTTGCCGTCGGCTCTGCTGTGGCTTACTTGTTAAGAAGGGGATCCTATATAAATAGTAAGAGTTTTAGCCTAAATAAACACCTAGCGACCACCGTTGCCGATCCTTGTACATACCATATATATGTAGCTCTCTCTCTCTCTCTCTCCATATATATATATATATATATATATATAAACTTTTGTAAATCTCATACACTATTCAGAAATGGGAAAATCGGCCTCTTCCTTGCCCTCCAGCGAGCGATACTCATCGGAGTCCTCGTTTGTGGTGGCCGCACCAATCGACATTGGTAAAGTCGCCGCTGTGCTTAAGTTCGGCTCGACAACAACAATATCCGAAGTAGTATCTGCTTCAGCTTCTGTTGCTTCTGCTGTTGTTTCTGTTGTTGTCGATGTGGACAAATAGATGGTAATTGGCTCATCGGCCAATTGAATGGGATTTGCATCCGAAACAGGATTGGGTTCATTAATGGGGATCGTTGTTGTTGTTGTTGTGGTTTCTGCCTCAGGCTCCGATTCGGCTGCTTCCTCTAACTTCTCCTCCTGTTGTTGCTCTTGTTGTTGTGTTAATGGGTGTGTTATTATATCAGCAGAGGCCAACAGTAGATCCAACTTTAGTTTTCTTGATGCCGTTGGCTGCTCTGTTATCACAGACTGTGCTTGAGTTGCCGCCATTGTTGTTGTTGCTATTGATGGTGTTGCTGCTGCTGCTTTTGTTATTGTTGTTGTTGCTGCCACTGTCGCTGTTGCTGTTTCATCTGTGCTGCTGCCACCGCCAGCAGAAGCAGCGAGCAATTCATCTTCCTCACTTACGCTTATGTAACGACAGCGTTCGCTGAGCAACGAGGCAGACTCGTCCTCCTCCTCGTTGACGCTGCTTATGCTCACCGTGCGCTCCTTGAAGCTGAGATAAACGCTGCTGCCAGCCAGGCTCGAGCCAGGAGGATCGATCACATCCCGCGCCGCAGTCACCAGTTGCGGGCGACTAATCACGCCGCTTAAGCTTGTTGCTAACCGGATGGAATTGAAAAGAGCATACATTAGATAAACACCTTCATCATATTCAACAGAAATCATTCTTTTATCTGAATTAATAACAGCTGAAGGTCAACATTAAGTGAATGCTGAAGCTTAAGTTCATTTGTTCTTATTTGTGTTTCAAATGCACAATGCAAATTTCGCTAACCAAATATAGTTTGTAGATATTCAGACTGACACAGTTTTATTAACAAGGTTATTTAACAATAGTTGTTTATAAAGTATACAGACAAAGTTTGTTGTTAAAATCCAATTATTTTCAAATAATACATATGAGAGTTAGAGTCTAGTCTGCTATCAAAGCTGTAAGAGTCTTGTATATGAATGAAGTTGTTCAATTACTTATGTGCTTTAAGGATAAACACAAACACATACAATAAATACATACATATTATAGTCAAATGCTTCTACTTTTTAGCTAATTTTAATAGTTCTTCTAAACACTTCTGCTCACTTCTTTTTATGCGTAACGATCTGCTCTCAGCTTCTGCAAGCTGGTAGTCGATCGTTATCGATATCGATATCTTATGTTATGTACAGTGTTGCATATTATGTTACAGATGTTATTACAGTCTGTTTGCTGGCCGGCTACAAAATGTAACTGCTATTATTTTAATATACATCAAAGGCTACTTAAACAAGGGGACTTTGATCTGGTTTTAAGTTGTAATCTTCAGCTCGCTCGCTCTCGCTCTCGCTCTAGCACTCACTTACATTCCAAACGCTCGCGACGCGGCGCATTTCGCGAGGACAACACTGGCGACAATCGGATGCGATAGAATTTGGAGCCCTTGCTCACCCGATAGCGATTCTCATCCTGTGGCGCAAAGACAACAGTTGCTTAGTTATTGGATTCGTTTGAAATCTATAAAAGATTGCTCACCTTGCGCGCCTGGCAGTACTCCTTGTCGATGATGCGCCCGATGGCGTAGTAGGGCAACGGTATCTGATTGAGCTCCATAAGAGCAACGAGCGTCGTTGAATCGTCACCAGCAGCATGTTGAACAGGAGGCGGTGGTGCCAGCTGCAGTGCAGCTAGACTGTCCGCATGCACAAAGTACTTGGTCGCCGAATCCTGGACAACCATATACTGGCCATGCCGCATGCTCCACACCACAAACACCATATCGCCCCTGCCGCAACCCTCGAGTGTGATAAAGCGGTGGTTCGACGACGACGCTGATGAGGAAGCAGCAACGCTACTGGATTTGGAGCGTGTCAGAGTGCCTCCCATGTCATAAGTGGAACTGCTCAGAGATTGAAAATAATTCAATAGAAATATTATATATATATATGGATATTGCTAGCTAACCTTCTCATTGCTGCCACACTGGACTCCATTTCGAGACGCTTGCCCTTCTCCAGGCAGAGCTCCTCCTCCAGGCGATTCTTGTCGCGATTGAGATACTCGATCTTCTCCTTGAGCCAACTGTTGCCATCCTCGTTGGTGAGCAGATCGAAGCGTGTCTTTAGAGTATAGTTCTCCTGGTTGAGCAGGCTATTCTGTTCGCGCAGCATGTCCAGCTGTCGCTCCTTATCCTCCAGCATGTCCTTCAGTATGGACACATTCACCATCACAGATTCTGAGTTGAGTTGTGGCAGCGATTGCTGCTGCTGCTGCTCCTGTTCTCGGGATTGCCAGAGAGCACGCTCCGCTTGGACAGCTTCGCTGATTGCACGATCGCGTTGGGCAAGCAAATCTTGGCGCTGTTGCGCCAACAGCTGTTCGACATCGAGACTGGCAACGCTGGCGCTGCTCGTCGGTCGCTCCACCTTCTCCAGGCTGCTGTCCGACGGCGACCGTTCCATCGAGGTCATCAGCTTGAAGCGACAGCGCAGCGATTCCAACTCCGTTTTGTGCTCGTGGATTAACTCTTCGCGTGCCTGCGCCACCGCCGCCAGCTTCTCCTGCTCGGCAGCGACTAGCTGTTGACGCAGTTGCTCCAGCTGCTCCAACTGTTCCAACTGTTGCAATTCCTGCAGTTGCTGCTGCTGCTGATCCCGCTGCTCGCACTGCATGCGCAACAATTGCCACTTGTCCTGCAGCAGCTGCAGCTCCGTCTGCAGCTCTTCCTGATAGTGTGTGGTCAGCTCGCTGCGCAGGCTGCTCAGATTGGAGCGTGCCATGGCCAGGCACTGCAGCGCCAGTTTGGACAAGGCCTGCAGTGCATCTCGCAGCCGCTGCACACTGCCCGCATTGTCATCCGTCAGCGTGCTGGCGCTCAGCATCAGCAGCTGCTCCGTGGCGGTGCTGCGTGCAATTTGGCCAACATTCAGACTGGTGCTCGACGTGCTCACACTTTGCTTACAGACAGGAGGAACAGCCGTTTCCGTATCCACATCCACATCCGTTTCCAGCTCCAGCTGCTCACTGATGTCCTTGTTGCGCTGCACAAAGAACTGCAGCACTGGTGCCATATCGGGCAACTGGAGCTGGGTGGCCAACTCGGGCAGCTGGATGGACAGGAGCTCGATGTCGGAGCGACTCAGTTGGGGCAGACGTGTGTCGAAGCTCAGCTCGGGATGCTCGTTGGCAAACGTTGGCGGCATATCGGCCATGCCCGGAAAAAGGATATTCAAGAAGTGGCCATCGAAGCTATTGTTGAACAGGCGACGCCGTTGTAGCTCCTCACCGTGGATGCGATCAAAGTCGACTGAGAGACGCGATGCCCACAAGCGGAACTCATCGGAGAAGATCTTGCGACGGACGACTTCCGTAACGGCTGCCACATACGTGGACGGCGCCCGATGGATCTGCTCGATGATGCTGATGTGTCGCTCGGCACGGCGCAGGCAGCGATGATAGAATAGCAAACGATTATCGAACTCGCTCATCCCATTCTCGATCCAGACGATGCGACGCAGTCGCGTGTGCAGATTCCGGCCGAGCTCATCCTTGGCATTAGCAATGCAGCGACAATACTCCCGGATGCGCAAGTGATTCTCGAGCATCACCTGCAGCTGGGAGCGATGCGACAGGCACAGATCCGGCAGGACCGAGTTATCCCGCAAGTTCAACGCACGCGACTCATTCTGCTGCAGGGCTGTGGCCTGTTCCCGCTGATCCTGCACCATTTTGCGTATCTTGTACTTGAACTCATCGAGGCGATACAGACGATCGCTCAGACCCTTGATCTCCTTGACCTCCGTCTGCTTGGCCATCTTGATGATGTTCTGCACCTCTAGCTTGAGTTTCTCGTAAATGTCCACGGAGAAGGTCTCCAAACCTTGGACACACTCATCGCACATCTGTTGCAGTGCTGTGTGATTACCCTTCGAGCTAATCCATTGCAGCAGATTCAGCTGATGCTGCTGCTGTTGTTGGTGCTTGGAGGATGTTTGCTCCTCTTGCTCCTCGAGTTCGTGACCCATTTTGAGTTTCTTGTTGGGCGACGTGCTGCTGCTGCTCTTCTCCACGCTACTCTCACTGCCCGGCTCACCAGCCGTCTCCCCGCCTGCGTGCTGCGACTCACGTTCCATCTGCTCCACATCCTCGTTGTCGAGCAGCTCGTCAAAGCCATGGAAATCGGCCTCGGCCAGCGTCATCAGAGCGGGCAGAATGGGTATGCGTGCCAGTTGCTTGAGATCATCGCCAAAGTTGCGCAACAGCTCCAAATAACTCTCGCGCTGCTCCAGATGGCGATCGAAGGCCAAACAGAAGTTGTGGAAACGTTCGCTGAACTCGCTCGTCACATCCTCCATGTTGGCGACGACCGCCGACCAGCCCTGCTGCTGCAGATGCTGTTCGTGGACGAGACGCTCGCACAGCAGCTCCTCCTTGCGGCCCATTTCGCGCATGTGCTGCGCCAGCGCCGACCGTTGACGCACTGTCTCCAGCACCGCGGGCAATCTATGGCTACTTTCCACCTGACGCTGCAGTTCTACATCGGGTGCATCATTTGATGAACCACCGGAAGCGCCACCGCCACCGCTGGCTATCGTTGGTGCCAGTCGCTCGTCGCCGGTGAGAAACATGAAAATGGGATTCGTGTCGGTGCCGGCAGAGTAGCAGGATACCTGTGTAGAGTGTGTCAGCATCTCGCCGCCGCTCACCAGCAGAACAATATTGGCAGCGGGCAGGCCATGCAACCGCTGAATTGTCTCCTTCAGATTCTCCACCGAGGACAGAGCGACGGTCATGTCGAAGCTCAGCATGCGACCGACATCTACATGAAATACGTACAGCATCATGGGCGCTGATTTGTCCACAGGGGTCGCCGGTATCGAGCTCGATTAACAATATTAATTGGATGGGATGGGGGTGGGCTTATGCTACCGCTCCTCCTCCAGCTCCTCCTTCCACCTCCTCCTTCACTTCACCTTCTTCCTCCTGTCTCGGTTTGGTTTGGCAGTGCTAAGGCTTTCTGTGTTCATGCGTCTTTCTTTTTGTGTGGTGCTGCCACCTAGTGTTGAGAGGCTGCAATGCAAAACAAATCAGCTTAATAGAGAGTAACATATATATATTTATATTATATATGTAGTAACGAGTTAACATTGGTGCAACTAAAGGGGGGATTTTCTATCTATATTGCTAAGGCTTTCTGTGTTCATGCATATTTCTTTTTGTATAGTGGTGCCACCTAGCGATGAGAGGCTGCAATGTAAAACAAATCAACTTGAGAGAGGGATACGTGCACACAATACATAAATATATTATGTATGTAGTGACGAGTTAACAGTGGCGCAGTTTGAAGAGGGGTATTATTTACACAATACTCATTGGTTTATTTATGTTTTCTTTCTATTCGAGGCGCACGTGGGCTGCTTTTACAGGGTTTAGGTTGCTACTGTTAACACAGTCTGCTGTTAATGTGATCTACTGTTAGCGATAACATGCCAGCTAGATTAGACACTATGGCGCTGCTGGGGGTGGCCAGCAGTTCAAATTTTAAATGACTAAGAGCGATTGCTGCTGCCCGTCATTGTTATAGAGCTGCAATTAATACGGAGAATGGTTTGTCGTTGTTTATTCTACTCTCGTTTTTATGTTCTTAATAATAGATAGTGTTTACAACTTGTCTGGCAAACTTTGGCAAACACCATTTTTGAAGCGATAACAATATAGAAAAATAAATAGCGCCGCTCTGGCTACACGCGCAAACAACAACTATAGCACCAACAACATTGATTATTACTATCAACACACCTTAAGGCAAAAACAAAATTTTTAACAACAAAAAATAAAAACAACGTCTAGACTTGCGGGCGTAACAAATACAACTGACAGCCATTGACGCCGACGCTGACGTCGCCGCTGTTATTAAGCGAGAGAGCAGCGGTACACGTGTGCTTTGTTCTCTCGCGATCCCACTATTTAAATGGGTGCGACAGAGAGACAGCGAAACAGGAGAGAGCGAGTGCGAGTGATTTACAGGCAGATAATGCGATTGGTATTTGTTACCTGCGTCGCCTTTTGCTAACGTAAACTTGTATTTTTTTCTTTTTCTTTTTTTGGTTCTTACCTACACAGGCCAATTTCATAATTTTGGGAAATTTTTGTTCATATTTCTTAGATTTACTTTATTGATCATAAAATGAAACCGAAAGCGAAAAAGACACACAACAAATACTGCTGGAAAATCTAAAAAAAATTGTCCTTGGCTTGTGAGTTACATTGCTTTTTGTCTTACGATTTAAGATGAAACAGCAGCAATTGCAGCAGCAGCAGCAAATGACACCATTTCGATTACTCATCAGTAAAATTGATCGATGCGTTCACCTGATAATGGCTTATCTACCAAATTAAGTACAAAGACTATGCTTGCTTATACATACAAGAAGACACACACACATGCACAGGTGTCTGTGTGACATACAGTGTAATTAAAGCGCATAAATCAACTTTGCTGTTTGCAAACAAAAGATAACAGCTGTTGGCACACGAGAAACGGAGAGGGTGAAGGGGTAGCTTTGCAGACTGCCCTGAACTCTGGTTGCTGGGGTCATTCAGCAGCATCTCTCAATACGCTAACTGATTACATTTCAACAACAGCAGTCAAAGCGTCGACGCTGACGACGACTCCGACGACGCCGTCGTCAGAGTTTATCGCCGCTTTGCCACTTTGCAGGAGGGCACAACCACAGCAGCACGAAAGCAAGAGAAGGAACTCACACACACACTCAAGCACACACACCTACACAGCACGTACGCACAACGCAAATGTCTCATTATTTTTTAAAAATTAACGCGCAAATATTGTTATTGTTGGTCACATCACACACACACACACAATCACATATAGTATCAAAGTAAGCAGAGTCTACTTAGACTAACAGCGCCCGCAAAATTTCAAGGCAGCAAAAAAACAAAGTGCGTTAAATGAGTAACAAGGCCAGTTAAACAGTTGAATTGAGTATTGTATAATCCTGTTCTTTAAAGATCGCCAGGCAGCTGTTTGGGAACAGCTGATGCGGGATCACAGCACGATTTCATTTGTGTAACAGCAATAACAAGTTTATGGTGCATATGCATGCATATGATATTATTGTCGAACAGTTGGCAGCACTAGCCACCACCAACACTGTTATGCGTATGTGGATGAGTGTGTGCATATTTGTGCATTGTTTTGGCCTGCACTTTGTTATTTTCCATTACGTTGCATTATTCTACGCGCCGATTGTTTTGGACTAGCCAAAGAATTGAGAGAAAACACAGAAACACAGGTGGAGAAAGAGAGAGGGAGAGCGAGAGAGAGCATGAAATGATAGTTGCAATTACCAACGTTATAATTTCTGGGAAAACTAATTCAGATATGCGCTTAAAATATGTAAATTGTTGCAATTAATTGTAATTTGGCTCGAACTGACGCACACAAACCAACAAGCAAACAGACCACAAAAACTAACAAGGGCAACCAAGGCAAAAGAAACAAGGGTTGCCTGCGCTGACGTTCAAAAAGAAAATGGCAGCAGGTGCAGGGCTGCATTTGCCACAAGAGAGAGAGGGAAATGGCAAGGAGTGAAGTGGATTGGAATGGAAAGGGCTTGGGAGGAAGGGGGTGTTGTAGGCGGCTATATTCAAAATGAATGTAACTAAAAGGGCATCATCGATAGCAGCTTTGGAGGGGTGCATATGCATAAGCTACAACTATGATTCTTAATTAAAACGATGTGCATCGCACTTACCTTGTAATCTTTAATCAATTTTCACAATGGCGCCTGTATGTGTGTTTCTATCTGTTTATATGTGTTGTGTGTTTGTTTGTTTTGTGGTGTGTTTTGGTTTTAATCAATTGTGAACGCTCACGAGCACGAACGCTGCAAATGATTTGACATCAGCTGTGGCTATGTGTGAGTGTGTGTGTGCTTCTGTATGTGTTTTTGTGTTTGTGTGCGTGTCAGCAGCAGCAACTACGTTGACGTCTCAGTCCAAAACAAAAGCTGCTGTTATCCAGCTTTCGTTTCTCCTTTCGCTCCTTCAGCTCCCTTCGCTTCTCTTTCAGCGTTAGCGTCAGCGCCAGTTTCTTTCCTTTTTCTTTTAATTTATGTGTTCTTATTTATTTTTTATCGCATTGCTTTTGCCTGCTCATTCGCTGGCTGTTTTCCTTATTATCTGATTTCTGTTTTCGTTGCGTATAAAAAAAAACGATTCTATGTGCAAAAGTTGCCTAAAAACTCGCGCGATATATTTAAAAATGTTGCGTTTTGTTTTCGGTTTGCTTTATTTCCTATTTTTTTTGTTGGGCCTTTTTGTGTGTTTCGTTTCCCCCTTAATCTATTTCTTTGTCTATCACAATTGCGTTGTTGTTGCTGCTGCTGCTTCTGCTGTTGTTGTTGTTGCTCTGCTGGTCGCTGCTGCTGTGCTTTGTTGTTGTTGGCAGTTGTATTTCACGTCAGTTTTTTGCCATTTACACGCTATGCCGTTGGGCTATGGTTAGTTTTTAATATTATATTAATTTCACACACGCATATTGTTGAATTACTTAAATTTCTAATTAAATTAAACAGTATAAAAATGAAATAACGCACTTTCGTAGTTCCTCTTTCTTCTTCTTTTTTAATAATAACAGCGACAATAACGTTAACATTTGGTCACCTGTTATTTACAGCGTGAAAATTAAATTTATGCATATGCTACCCAAACAGTGCTATTTAACATGATTGAATCATGGGATAAATTATTATGCAACTAAATGTGATATAGTGCAAGCGTAAACATAAGAAATAAAAACAATTGGTTTGAAATGGATTGGAAAACGGCGTTAGGGATTCAAAAACAGCTGCAATCGATAGATTCTGTTACGCCAGACAAAACAACAGACAATTCACAATTGACGGTCGATAACTAGTATAATTATCGAGCACAAATCGTGAGCGGTTACTTCTTGTTCATTCGCATACGCCGATAGTGTTTGACTCGAATAGTGAAGAAAAAGTGCAAAACCATCAAACTTGAGAAACTAATAACGTGTTTATTTTTTAGGAAAACTTTGCAATAAAAAGTCAAAATATTATTAGGATTAAGTAGATTAACACCGTGGTGACGATTTCGTCATAAAAATACACACACACAGACGCCGATTTATCTGCGGACACACCACTCACACACTTTGAAAAATCGTCATCATCGGATATACATACAAGCATATTTAGGACAGGGGAACGGGCGGGGGCAATACACACACATTTCATATTTATACACACACACACATTCATTTTTTGAGATTCTAATATATATGTAGTTTATATTTTTTTATAAATTGTACTACTTGTATTTTACCTTAATTGCATTGTATTTTATCGAACAAAAAAAACACTAAACACGAACTAAAATCCAAAAACCAACCGCATACAAAATATGATCAACATTCAGACGATAGAAAATGTTGTGGACTGCACGCCGTTCTATTTGCCGCACAGCTTGTACCTCAAGCCGTTGGCCAAAATGCAAATATCAGTTGCATTGCCCGAAAAAATCAAAACCGGCAAATCCGTATCAAATCTGGAGATTATGGACAAACTCAGTGCCGAACTGAAGCCGGACAAGTTTCTCTTGCTCAAAGTAAGTATAAATAGTAAGCAGTAATTACATGATATATAAATCGAATACTCATTCTCCCGTAGGTCTCCAAGAGCACTGTCAACTATATACGCTTCGAGGCGGAGCTGGACGAGCGCAAGCGTTTGCGTTTGGCCGTCGATCGCCTCGATGGCATCACATTGCGTTTGTCCGGCTTTAGTGACGCATTCCGGGTGCGCTGCACTGAGTCAAAGGATGAGTTTCCCACGCGCCACGACTGGGACTCGTATTTTCGAGATGCTCGCAACATGGACGAGATGAAGGCGGGCGAACGTCCCGACACAATTCACATGACACACCTGCCCATCCGCTGGTTCTGTCCCCGTCACTCCGAGCACGACGAGCAAATCAAGCCCAGCGAGAGCATATTCAAGCGCATGTTCGAGAAATTTGGGCGGGTTCGCGCAGTCGATATACCCATCTGCGATCCGTATCGAAAGAGCATGCAATCGGACATTAGTGGCATGCGAACGTTTAGCTTTGAACATGATGTGCTCTTCGAGGCGTAAGTTGTCTTTAATTTATCCTACATTATATTGTTGCTAATTGCTAATCATATTTTCAGCTTTGTACAGTTTGAGGAGTATTCAAGCTTTGTGCGCGCAATGGATGAGTTCCGCAGCACGAAGCTGGTGCGCAAATTCGTGGACAAGACTCAGGCCATCAATATCAACGTGAACTTCGACAAGCAGCGACATCTGAGCGATTCGCACATTCAGCGACGCGATCGCATGCGAAAGCGCTGCGTGGCCAAAGCCCAAGCCGAGGATGAGGAGCGCGAGCGTGAAAAAAAGAATCTGGCCGAGCAAGCGGAACGCGAAAGGTTTGATAATAGTTTGTCGCCCGTCTAAATGGGCAGAGAATGAAACCGTCTATTTGAATTCATCGATTCAATCATTCACTGATTACAACACTAAAGATGCTTGCGGCGAGCAGTTTGCCAATGCATATCAGATATTGTAGTTATAGCTCAGTTTTAGTTATGTTTGGGTTAGGGGTCAGACAGAATTTCGAACTGGCACTAATCACATTGTTCAAATAGTGTACTTAAAAACTACTTTATTACCAGCAAGAATTAGCTAAATGGACCTCCTTCCTCAGACCACATTGGTCTATACCCATATACACAGAAGGTTCAAAGTTGGTTGATTTTAACCATAATTTATATGTACTTATCAGGGATGTACGTCCTCTGCTAACATTCGAGAAAGTCAGGAAAACCAACCTGCATCTTCTCAGACGGCCAAGTCCATATTAAATCGCTAGGCTCAATCTCAATTAATTCAGATTCGCAAATATCTTCATAAGATAATAGAATGTGAGCGTTTTAAATGCATTCAAATCAAGCATTATGTAAAAATAGAGTAAAAGTATAGTAAGTATATATATATATATTTATATATATATATATATATTTAGATTCATATATTTTAATAAGTTGCCAGGAGCAAGCCGCAAACGTCTTTGGCTGTTGAGCAAAGTGCGTCGGTTTAATTTCCTGTTCACTTGTTACTTATCTGAACCGTGTGTGTCACATATATATATAGATATATTTATGTGAATATTCATGGTGTGGCGAGTTACACAGTTTTCTGACTCTTCCAGACGAAACGGTTGATAAGTTCTCTTAGCAAAATAACAAACACAACAAAAACATGTGAGCAAAATTGTGCACAACAAATTTACAGGCAAAAGGAAGAGCAATTGAAATTAGCTGAATTGGAGAAACAACGCGAACGCGAGGAGAAACGCAAGGAAAAGCACATGAAAAAGATACAGGAGCGTGGCCAGGTGGAGAACTCGCAGAAGATACGACTCGAGGAGCGCAAACTGATGATTGTGGAACGCAAACTCGAGAGCATACGCATCCTGGAGCAGGTTTTCGAGCGGATACAGGTGAGGAGTTGAGCCAATCTCCATGCCAATTTGCATATCTTAATTTATCATATGTTGTAGCTCAAGCAAAAGGAAAAGCCGCAACGAGTCAAGCATGATGAGGCAAAGGATTTGCAACGCCGGCGTCTGGTAGAGAAGTACAAAACTGCAACAGAGAAGCTGGTCTGTGATCAGCGCAAGATTGTGCACGAAATCAAAACGAATACACCGCTCATGGGTCTGCTCAGGAGCAAGAGTACAAAGAGCACTGGTGCTGCAGCGAGCAGCGAGGACGATGACACCGCAATGTCGAGCAGCAGGAAGCATAAGCTGAATGGCAACATCGCCGATGCAAACGCAAATCCACCCACAGCTGAGCAAGCTGCCCTCAATCCGTTCAAGGCTGTAACAGCCGCTCTGGCAGCTAGTGCCGTGCCTGGCACCGCAGCTGCGTACAGCGCCGAGGCGGCAAGCGAATGGATGCAATCGCTGTCCATGTTTGGCTACGGTATGGCGCCAGTTTTTCCCGGTGCGGCACTCTACCGTCCAGCCGGACCACCGCCATTTGCCGTCTCAAGCAATTATCGCGGTTATGCGCCGCGTCCACGAGGACGTGGACGTGGCAGGGGCATGCGAGGCATTCGCATTGGCCACGATGGCCATTCCTTCTCCTACTACAACCCCAAGCAATACGACAACGGTCGGTACGACGACGATGATGGCAACGATGGCTACTATCACAAGTCATCACGCGGCAGGTAAACATTTTAATCAAAAATAATTATATACCATAGCTAATAAATACATTTATCCTTCTAATGCAGAAATCGTTCACGATCCTGCTCCTATTCTCGCAGTCGCAGTCGATCGCGTGGTCGTCGGTAAGTAGACATTGATGCCCTCTCCTGATGCGGGTTCGCTTATATTGATATGTGTTTTGTAGTCTCATTTGTCGTTCCAGGCGCTCGCATTCGCGCAGTCGCAGCCGCAGTCGTTCCAACTACCGCAAATCGACCTACTCGTCTCGCTCCAGGTAGGTGCAAAGGGAATCTCAATTATCCTCCATATTTATATAATCTGATGTGTCAATTTGCAGGCGGAGCCACAGTCGCTCGCATTCGCGGAATCGCAGTAAGTCGCCGGTGCAGCGCAAGAATCGTAAATTAGCCTCCACGCGCCGCTCACGCTCCTCCAGCAGCTATTCCCGTTCGCGTTCCCGCTCCCGCCCACACTCGAATTCACGGCGTGGTGGAGAGCGGCATAGTCGCAGTCGCAGTGCCAGACACAGTCGTAGTCGGAGTCGCAGTCGGAGTCGTAGTCGCAGCAATTCATCAAAACGTGTAGTTCTCGAGGCTGATAAATTGGTGGCGTCCGCTGAGCAAATCCAGCGCACTATTGAGCAGCACACCAAGGATCGGATGCGGGAGGAGGTGCGCGAAATCAAGCAAACGTTTCGACATCAGCGCAAGCCAGACAACCATCTCCCTGTGAAGGACAGCCTGCTTGATGTGGGTGCCAGGCAGGGGATGTTGTCCAATGACATGGACATTAAGGATGGCAAGGCGAGAGACGCAGACGATGATGAAAGACGTGGCAGGAGCAGCAGCAAGCGGAGCAGTCGCCACAATTCGTTGGCCGCATAGCTGTAGAATTAATTGACCTAATTTAACGTTTCACAAATGACACAAAATTAAACACTAAGTTAACAAGAAAGCAATAATAATAATAATTGCAGCACGCTATTATTCATAGCTGTTACGAAACGCATTTGCATCTGTTAAAATGTGGAGCACCTGGCAATTTCTCTCCGAGCGCATAGGAACAGATTTTGCCAATTGGAAAGTTCAAATATGCGTTCGATAAAATGTGGCGGCATGCCAATTGTAGCACTTGCCCTTTGCTATTTATCGGAAATGTTAATTATCACATCGATTAGCTGTTATCGAGGCTGGTGCCCGTCGAAAAGTACAAGAACTGCAGTTAGAATTGACAATCAGTTGTGTTCGCTAGCATTTCTAAAATAATATATATAAATTGTATTATGCATATTATGGAGTTGAACTTGACAAGCCAAGTAAATATTTGATTTTCATTCTTTTTTTTTGTTTGTATGATTACAAAACGTGTGTTCAGAATGTGGGTGCATGTGTTGTGTTGTGTTTTGGTTTTGGTCTGTGCGGCAATTGGACTAGAATCGTCTGTTGTTGCGACCCCGATTCCGGCCACCACCGCCGCCTCCTCCGCCCGAGCCGGCGTTGTTGCCACGCCTACGACGCTGTTGTCCACTATTGCTGTTGTTGTTGTTCCCACTTCTTTGATCACGTTCCCGATCATTGAAGTTGTCGCCGCCGCCACCATTGTTGCCATATCCGTTCTGATTGGAGGAGGAGCCGTTGCCATTGCCGTAGTTGGCCCACGGTGCATTAGAGGCCCAGGGATTGGGACGGGCATTTGTTTCTTCGCGCGAGGCGGAATCCATGGGTGATCCGCTGCCGTAGCTCGAAGGCTCATCAATGAACTCGGTTTTCGGCTGTTGCGCCTTAACGGTCAGCAGGGACGGCAGGAATGGTTTCTTGAGCAGTAGCAGCTCGCGTACGCACACCAGCTGCGCATTGTGCTGCCGTGGCTCAAAGCGGGATTTCTTCAGTGGCGGCGAAACCTCGCCACGTCCCTGTGCCGTCTCCACCGTGGGCGAGAGGGATCGTGAACGTTCTCGTTCCCGCTCTCGCATGGGCACAACATCGCACAGCTCCTCCAGCTTGCCGGAGTCAATGTACTTGTTCAGGTAATCGGCGCCCTGGCGAATGGCGCCCATCAGTCTCGAATCGGGATGTACACGTATGAAGCGTCCATAGACAAAGACGCCAACAATCGTCTGGGGATCGAGGCCGTTGAGCATGCCGCTGGCCAGAATGCCCTCTAGCGTGTTCTCGCTGATCTGCTGGTGGGTCAGACCATTGCTAGAGTCCTTGGATTCGCGCGCTGCCAGCTCATCGTGTATGCTGAGCACACTCGGATCGTCGGCTCGTCGTGGTCCGGCCCATTGCACCTGGAAATTGCGTGGGATGGGCTTGGTGTAAGGCACCTTCTTATCCCCGCCTGTCCTACTACCGGCATCCAAATCCAGACCCGGTATAAAGCCCTTGTCGGCCGTAAGGCTCTCGGTGAACTCCACCTTGTCCTCGGGTCCCATACCCGGTATGACGGCATCGTCTGAGAGTATACCAAGTCATAATCGAAAGGAATATATACGTATATATTTTTTTATCTTACCATATTCGCATTCGTCGAGTGCCGCTAAGCTGGCGGGGAGCGTATTCAGATTGTACTTGTCCCGCATCAGATCCCCTGGCCTGTTACGTGTCCAGAATTTGATTGTATGATCGTTGGAGCCAGAGCACAGAATGTGACCGAGTGGATGCCAGGCGAGCGTCCACACAATGCTGTCATGCGCCGTCTCCACGCATCCGATTTCCTTATCCGTGCTGCAATTGATTTAGGGAACTTTAAATAGACATCCCTGACAGATGGGTGGATGAACTTACCCCACATTCCAGAAGAGAATGGAGCCATCGGAGCCACCGGAGCAGAAGAGACCCTCGTGTATGGGATGCCAGGACACTGAGCTGGCCTCCTTCTTATGGCCGCGAAACACTTGAACCTCCTCCCGCAGATTGCGAATGTCGAACAGTTTGAGCAGATGATCCCGAGACGCTGTCACCAGCCAGTTGCCATTGTCGTTCCACTTGAGATCCATGACGGTCGATTTGTGCGCATGACTGCAGCATGTGGTAACAGTTAGATGGATGCACTACAAGGATGGAGCTTAGAATACTTACAGCGTAGCCAGTGCCATGCCGCTCTTGGGATCCCAGATCTTGATGGGCTGTTGGTTATCCTTGCTGCCGCTGACAATCATTGCCTTCTGTGGATGCCAATGCACGCACTTCACATCCGCGCCATGTCCTGCGATCAGAATAGAGTCGATTAGGAATTGGTGTGGGGGGGTTATTTGGTTCCACTTACCTCGCAGCACCCGCTCCTCCTGGCAGCGCATGAAATCCCATATGCGCAAAGTTCCATCATCGCTGCCGCTGACAAATTTGCTGTCCGTGGGACTGAAACTATGTTGTGGGTGGATGTGGTTTGGTATTGGATTGGTGTTGGATTCGAGAGACAGCCAAGTTAGAAAATGGAAACGAAACAAATACAATATACATGTGTGCAAATATATCCCCTCTCCCCCCTCTTACAGCAGCAGCATCAGGCGTTAAAGAAAACACTCGAACCCCCGATTTTGAACACATCAATTTGTTGCTTTCAGCATTTTTTATTATTATTGTGTTGCGCGCCAATAAAATTGTGCAGAAGGTTTAGTTTTTCATTTGTTAGTTTGCCTTTATTTGTTTTCTTTTTCTTTGTTTGAATAGATTATCACAGTGTTTAAATCACAGAGGTGGTAGTAGTAAATACAACAAATTCTTACACTGATTTTTTGTTTTTAACTTAGTTGACTTGACTATGCGAAACTAAGTGTGGAAAATAATGCGCCAAACAGAGATTCTGGAGAGACCTGGCTTGTTGCTCAAGTGACGGCTTTATTGATTTTCAATTGCAACAGCCCCCGAAGGAAACTAAACGACCAAAAAAAAAGAACAGAAAAACTAATCGAACTAATCGCCACTATTAAATAACTGTATATATATCACAAGCCAGATGGCGAGGAGGAGAACATTAAGAGATCTGGATGATACTAAACTGCAGCTGCGCAACTGTAAACAATCTAAACTTGGGTGGTTCGGTGGTGCCCTCGTGCTTGCGACAACGGCATCTGCTAAATGGTAAATACAACTGATACAAATTACAATCATAGATTGGCAATACCTTATTCCCCTAATCGCCTCCTTGTGCGCCTGATACATCTTCACGTTGTTCATGTTCGATTGCCAGTATTTCACATAGCCACCATGATCACCAGTCACCATCCAGCTGTCATTGTGCGACCACACCATCGTCCGCACCGAAATATCGTGGGCCTAAATATATGTTTTCGATTATTATAATTATCAGACACACGCATTTCTACAAGACTCACTTGGAGAATGGTTTCAAAGTTGAAGGTGAGGCCGTTCCAGAGCGTAAATTCGCCGGAACTGGCGCCGGTTACCAGTCTTCTGCCTTCAGGCGTCCACGCGAGCGTAAAGATCGGACAACGCATCTTGTTTGTGGCCGTCTTCACGAAGCGTGTCGTTATCGCATTGGCCGGATTGTCCAGATAGCTGGATGGCGGCAGCATTTGCGGCACATAAATGCTGTCCGGTTGCAGTGCCAGTCGATCCCGATAGTCGCGTTGCCATAGCCGTGCCTAAAATGAAAATGTCGCAAGCGTGAGCAAAGAGCACAAGGACATCATTGCCATCTTACTCACCTCCAGCTCCTTGATAATGGAGGCATTGTAGTCAACCGTTTTGCGCATAACACTCTTGCGCAATCGTTTGCCATCGAAGTCATCTTGCGACATGCCAAATGGCCGCTGAAAGCCGCCGGGCATGAAGGGCTTGAAGTGATTGTAGCCTTGCTTGCCGGCTCCATGATGGGGATGGTAGTGTCTGTAGTGTTGTCCCATCGATGGCGGCGGCATCGATGTGAAATTTGTGGCCAGCGCCGATGGCGCCGTCAACAGCTGTGGCGGTGGCTGTGACACGTCCATGATTGCTAATTAATTGACTTCCAGTTGAGTTTTATTGCTTCCTTTCTCCTTCTTTTGCAGAGAAATTTCTGTAGAAAAAGGAGTTTCATATTAAATGGGAACTAGTTCATTGGTTCCATTTCGATTTGCGAGTGTTTAACAAAGAATTATTATCTGCGGCATACCTTTTTAAATCTAAGTTAATTAGCTAAGTTAAGCGATTTGTATCCAAGTGTTTTTCTATTTCACTACGGTCAGAGAATATTCAACATTTGTGTAGTTAAATTGTATTCGAAAGGATGACATATGTGCTAACGCCTATTTTAATCCTAGAGGCGTAAGTGATGTCGGACAGGCAGAAGAACCTTTCCACTGATGCTGCTCAACAATACATATACTTTATGGCGTCGGAGACTTTTCACAACAAAACTAGAATAATTTCTAAACATGCTTAAAAAGAGTCCCTTGCTCCTCAGTGACATATATTAGATGTTGCATGAGTATTGCAAACAATTCAATCATTAATTGGAATAGCGAAGCTTCAAATATGAACAAATCTAATTTGTGCGAAAAAATGCTCACACTCGCACACACACATCCGCTCACAAATGTAAAACGTGTGAAGTTAATTTTATTCTTCAGTAATGATTGCATTTTTCAAGCTTTTATACTTACTTGGCCTGCTAGTGCTTATGCATGTTTTCTATAAACTTATTTTCATGGTTTTTAGCAACTTAATTTCTTTTTATGTTGGTTTAATTAGTCGCGTGGACGAAAGTTGTGCTGAAGCGTCCGGAATAAATTCGATCGAACTCAGTGAACAATGCGAACGAACTGGTTTCGTGGATTGTCGTTCATTTAGTTCGTTTTACGATTTAGTCGTTCAAAAAATAATATATTTTTCCGGAAATCATTTTCTAGAACAGTAATAAATGTGACGAACTTAGAGCAGAGTATAAAATGCAGTCGGACAACAAAATGAAGGTCTGGTATTATATTTTAAAAACAATCTGGTTTAGAACTCAATGTTTACAAATTTATAACAGTGCCTCAACAGAGTGTTGTTGCAGCCCTAACCAGACGTATATGATGTTATTGCAAGTGATGGCTCCGGAGTGCTTGTGTACTATCTGTACCCATATGCGGCTATCGATAAGTCAGATAAGTATGGAAAACCTTATCGATAATATAACTAATTTTGGTACAACTAGTGCATCACTAAACCGGGCTTTGCGCTAACAGCTTTTATATACAACTCCGATTGCGTTGGTGGGCTCAGTAGGTCGTCGTTCGCTGTTGACTTCATATCAGTATTGAGTTCATCCGATATTATTATTGGCCGTTAAATTCAAATAGCTGTGTGGAGCGCTTGTAATTTTACTTGCTTAATACTTGTGCTTTGTTGTTCAATATTGTGGATTTAAAAGTTCTTTGCCTTACTAATGTCGACTAAATGAAAATTATCTATCTTTAACAGCTAAACAGCGTCTCGTTAACGAAAAAGATACCTGAAATTGCAGCTGTTGCTTGAATCAATATTGTTAAAACGGTTAACATGCAAACGGTCATTAAGTAAGTTGTTGTCTTCTCGCTTATCAATCATTAATCTACATACTGTAAATTGTGCACAGTCGTTTTTTTATTATGTATTTAAGTGTTTTAATTTAGTACTGTTGCACTTATATTATACCTCTCACGCTCCCTCTCTCGCAAGTCTATTTCACTTGCCTTCCAATTACCGTTCGATTTGGTTGGCGCGTCAATAACCAAAAAAGAAAGTTGCGCATGTATATTAAAAACACGTTCCGAGCAGTTCGATTTGAAATCAAACAAAAAATAAAAAAAGCCATAAGCGCAGTCGTTTGTCTTTTTCCACTTTTTTTTTGTACAAACTACATTTGAGGTGTTTTTTGTCGGCTGCCGACTGGTTAACTTTTTTAATTCGCGTTTAAGAATTTGTTTCAATAAATATTTAAATACCGTTCAGCAACTTGATTGTTTACAACACAAAAAATTTGTACAATGTTTTGACCTATAAAGTGTTGATTGTACTATTACTTTTTAATTTGGTCAAGACTTTTGAATAGGTTCTTCATTCATTATCCGAGTGTTACAATATTATTTTTGTATTATACGGGAAACTGCTGTTTTGTGTTGAGAGTTGTCGTGTTAGCGGAAAAATATTTGTAACAATAGCAGCATGGAACTGTTTTAATACATTTATTGTTACTGCAGTAATATACACAATTTATTAAATTACAAATATCACTTTAGTGTGCAAACAATGTACAAAAATAATTTCCCATTTGTTTGACCTAAGTTCTCATGTACATATATTATTATAGTAACTATAAACATATATATGTGCATATATAGTAATTCTGGCAAATTGCTGCGATGCGTATAACGAGGATAAATTAAATTTTGTTTCACACGATTCTTTGAAAACTGACATAAGGCAACCATCTTGAAAAATACGTGATTAATATAAAATGCCTTTTTTAACCACAGCCCAAAAAAAAAATGTTTTGTTATTCCCCTGATTTTTAAGTGAGATGATACGACAATTTTATTCTTTAAACAGTGAACCCATTAATAATGCGAAAAAGGTATAATTAAGTTGCCCAAAAAGATGATAAAGATTGATAAAACATATCCGAAATCGTATTGTATATATATTCTTGATCAGCAGAGTCGATCTAGCCAAGTCCATCTGTCCGCCTATGTAGACTATGAGAGCGTGAGACTTTGGAATGATTTGGTATATATGTATTTGTCTCATTTACCATACGCATATCGACTTAAACAAACTACAATTTGGAAACTATTCCCAGGGCATCTCCTCGTCGAGATGTCTGGACAAGAGCATTTTAACTTGCTTTTAGTAGCTATTATTTTGTATCCGCCTTTATTTGCTTCAGTATCTTCTAATGACTAAAGATTTCGCTTTCATCAAAAGTATTTTATATTTTCTGAGGGATTTGCGGCTTTTAAAGAACTTATCTCGATATCAGCAAAATTATTCAACGATGTCAGCCAAATTTTGCAGCTTTCTCATTTCTCATTGAGAGTTTTTTGTGTTGTTTTGGCAATGGCTCGTTTGCATAATAATTCCATATACTCTTCAGCTAAACAGTCACAGTATATTAATTCTTCTGCTCACATACCTACCATCCACACTTAGATACATAGATCTTCCCCTCTTGAAGATGTCGCAGTCGTCACAGTGAAACTAAAAAAAGCTCGCACAATAACAACCTTTGTAGATTCCCATTAACAAAAAAGAAGAAAAATAAAAATATCACACCTATTTTGAGGAAACTGACTTACCGGTTTTACAGCTTTCGACTTATTCTAAAACTGACAATTTGTTGTATTTCTGTAAAGCGGTATTTAGGCCAACAAAATCGACGAGAAATCCGCCAAGAACTTTAATGTTTCTTAAGCTCAACTCAGACTGTGTTGCGTTGCATTGTTTTATTGACTGTTGGGATTGTAGTTGTTGTTGTTGTTGTTTTTGGAGTTGCAGTTGCAGTTGTTGAATTCGCTTATTTGCACAAATTGCATAATTAAATGCACGCAGACCTTAACGTGGTCAACAGCAACCAACGGCAACTTCAATTATGGTCACTCAGTTGGCCTCATGCGGCTGCGTTTTCTTTGGGTTTCTTTTTGTGTAGCGATTGCATAGCCGAAGGTGAAGCTTGCGGTTGAAATCTGCCACGCCTCCAAGGCCTACATGCCTCGGACTAGTATAGCGCATGCCATATAAGTAATTTCGGGCTTACAAAGTGTGGTAACCCTTTTAGCCATATATGTACGTAGTCTGGTAGTCTGGGGGGTAGGCTAAGCTTATCAACGTACGCAATCTTGAACGCATTGTTTATATAGCTACCATATCCATATGCAGATGTGTGGCAATATAATCAACTTACACATTTCAATGTTCACTTTCACACACATGCTCAAAAGTCGTCTCGGCCATAGACCGGCTATAAAACGTAAACAAATGTTGAACAACCCAGAGATAATATTTTCAATAAGTCGTTTTGCGACTCCAAACATAATCGCAGGTTAACGTATTACCTTGACCGACAAATATTTGAGGAGATGGAGATCAAAGTGCCCTTGAAGTTAAAAGAATATAAATTATGGAGATGAAATATTTGAACTCGTTGTTAATAGATGATTTATTAGTCAAGTAATATAAGCCAACATATGTATATAAAACAGTTTGTTGCATAATTTTTTTGCGACTTTCGTATAAGTTTGATGAAATATTTGAAAAATGTTTTTTTTACAATAATGTTGTTCTTTATCAAGGTCTCAAAACAATTCATTAAGATCTACGTAAGAATTCGTTGGAACCATTTTCAATATTATATCTTAAACCAGATGAAAATGGAAAAAATGTATACTCTTAATACGAAACGATTTCTGATAGTAAACAGTAGCTTTCCAATTGATAGATAATATATATATATGTATATACAGTGGCTCACAGTTCAAGTGGATCAGTGTCAAAGAAAAAAAGTAATTGCCTGCCATAAGTTAATTATTTATTATTTTTCAAAAATTCCAAAGACCGATGGTAGGTACATATATTAACCACCAAAATTGATATATGGTCCTAATACACTGAGGTTTCCCCACCTGCTAGGTAGGATTACGTAAAAAACATACCCTATTTTTTGCTTACTGCTTATTTCGAGCAGTCTTAAAAATGATCCACTTGAACTGTGAGCCACTGTATATGTATATAAATATTAACTGTGAAATTCAGATCAGTTATTAACACTTATTTTGTTAACCTAATGTGAAATATGTATTTCACAGCCGGGCACAGGATATTTCCAAGTTGAGCTTCCTCGATTGGAGCATTCTATTTTGTTTAAAAATAAGAAGTAAATATTTTTATGTTATTTTATTGTTTATTTTATTTGTTTCGACCACTTATCAAATTTCTCGCTTCTTGATGGCGTTCGTGAATCATTGAGAAGCAGGCCAACATTAATGCCAAATGCCTTGCCCCAATCATGATGCGTAATTGCAGGAAATTTTGGGAGCGTGTAGCGCACGTAATAGCCCCGGTCTTTGACTTCTTGGCTTTATTGCCCTCCCCAGCCCACTCATAATAAACAAGCCAAGTGTAATGCGGGGCATTTGTCAAGTCGGTGATTGATGATTGTCAAGCTCGGCTCCAGCCCAGGTACGAGTTGCTCTTCCATTCAAAGAAATTACGTGTACTCGTTTTCTCTGCTTTTTATTTGGATTTTTGTTGACATAATTGCGCTGATTTGATGCGGCTTTAGAGTATTTGTGGCCGATTATTGAAACCGGGAAGCGCAGATTTTCGTCAGCGCATTCTTTACTGAGCACGCGTCAAGTTAACTGAAAATATCTCAAAGTGATTCAGCAAAACATCTGAATCGAATGGAAAGCCGCAAAGCCAATTGATGCAGAACAATGTCTTTATCTGGATAAGCAGATTATTCAAATAATTCAATTGAAGTCGACTTTGGTTGGAGTTGAACTCTCTAAAACTGAATTATGCATCCCAAATGTCATTTATTTGTTTATTTTCTTTGCCCATAATATTAATATGAAATGAGTTGGAAAGTCATAATAGTTTTGCTGATATTTACTAAAATGTTAAGTTTATATTTATTATATGTATATTTACAGTAAGCAGATATTTAGGGGATTTTGTTCAGGTATTACGATCACAGCAAAGCTTTAAAATGGAAATGCGTTTTTATGAAAACCTTTTTTAAGCAGAAATCCGAAAAGTTCAGCCAATATGCGTATTTCTAGAATCCTCACATTTGGATAGATCAGACTTCCATATCATAGAGCTGCCATAACAACAATTAGCCGAAATTTTAAACATTTTTTAATGAACAAGATATCCAAATCAAAATCGTCGCATTTAGCTTCAATCGTAATGGATTAGCTTGCATGTTTTATTCCTTCGTCGTTCTGATTGGCCTATGTATAGCTCTAATACTATTTTTAAAATTGTATCAAATAACCATTCAACCAGAAATTTTCAAAACTTGGAATGCGTAACTTTAATGGGACTATTGCACTCATGTTAACACATTTTACTTTGAAATCAGTTTGAAAATTACAAATATTATACATTTAAGTTATGTTCATTGTTTTGCGCATTCATCATCGAATAACACTCCCAAGTTTCAAGTTTATGTTTATATATATATATATTAGTTATACAACATACATACAAAAAACATTACATTTCATTTGAGGTCAATATTTAAGGTGAAAATATTGTCGGCTTTTTTGGCTTTTGTTTATTACAGACACTAAATGCCAAATGCATATATAATTATTTGCCTTGCCATTGGTATTGTTTATGTGGCTCAGTCGAATAATTGGCAATATATTGTTGCCTTAAGAGCTGGGCACCCACCCAAAAAAAACAGCTAAAAACGAAATATTTCCATTTCGTTAGCATGCAAAACGCAGCTCGTAATATCAATGGAAACTTGCCCAGACAATTTGACATATGGCAGCCTTCGCGGTCTCGGTTTTTATCAATTATTTTTATTTATTTATTTTATTTATTTTTTTAATTTTGTTTGCTTACTATTTGCAATGAAACCGTTATTTATGTGAATGCCAAACGGGGAACGAAGCGGACCAAACTAACTGCACAACTGTCGCTACAGTTTTAATTGGGTTTCCGCTCGCTTTTCCTGCCCTCCTGACAGCTTATTAAAGGTAGCAAAGCAAGTGGCACAGCGTCCTGACATCCTCATTGCCCCGTCGCATCCGCATTCCCCCATTGCCTCCGTGCCTCTCGCAATTGCATTGTCGCTGTTTTCTTCCTGTTGGCAAATTGCGTGCATCCTGCTGCTAAATAGATTTCAAAGTCCCTCAAAGCCTTTGAATTTTTCCACTTAGGGCCAAGATCAATAAAAATGATTTAATCATACTGAGGACAGGTTGAAGTTTAAACAGACATAGCGAGGGAAAGTTTCACAACTGTAGTACTTCAATGTGCATAGGAGGTGACCACCAAAAAAAGCATATAGCGGGGAATATTGGAAGGAAATGCTGATCATCTATAGCGTATCCGACTAGGGCGAGACAGCGAGCAAGTTTATACTCTCTAAAAATAGGAATAGAGCACAATGAAGTTGCACACAGTAATGTAACAGACAGCGGAAAGGAAGTAAATTATAAATATTCTTGATTGGTGTCAACAGCCGAGTCGATTTAGCCATATCAGCCTGGCTGTCTACATGAACAAGGCGATTTAGAGATTTTTCAAATATGTTTTCTCGCGTAACATCAGCAGAAAAAGTTTATTTAATTTTATTGAAAACTACCCTACTTCCGCGAATATCCATACAAATTGATAGCATTAAAAGATACAGTTGAAAACATATAGATATATTATAAAGAACACGGATTTTGTTAACCTATCAGCAAGACTATTACAAGCATAAAAGCTGTGTACAGGGTATCTCTTAGTCAAGCTGTCTCGACTGGAGTATTCTAACTTGTTTGTATTTGACTCCGTTGCTCGTGCGGGTATTATAATTGTGTCACGATATGTGTTACGTATTCTGAGAATATAGTATACAAATTAAATTCTTGAGTAGTACAACGACCTACGTCAATATATAAATTGAATATTGACATATTCATGAGCTAACCAGTTTTTGATATTATTTTCAATTTTCACATTAAGATTAATGGGAAAAAATTGTAATCACCACTGCCTTCGAAGATATGGGTTCGATACTAATTTCATTTTTTAACACTGTATCCATTAGTCGACATAAACATAAATATTTGATCAATATCAAGCGTCAGTTTTGATATGGTGATGTGCATGTTTTTGAACTGAGATCACGAACTCTTCAATTTATTAAGACATACTCAGACATCTGTAAATTTGTATGACTCTGAAAATAAATACTTCAAAACATATTTTATATGCGGATGCAGCGAATATATGTGCGCGTGTGTATGTCTACACATACAAATGTAGTTGACTAGAGTACTGGATAACTCCTAGTCGTTCTCTTTTAGTTTTTTGAAAAAAGGTATGCGATGAATAATTAATGTGTGTTCGATGTTTGCTATTTTTGGGCATGGCATACTTGCTGATTTCAATTCACAATCGATCGATATGTGGAATGCATTCATGTAAACCTTCTGTTCTGTTATCAGAAAATTAAGTTGCTTCTCCGAGGAGAGCGTTGTGGCTGCATTCCGTCAGTTTTAATGAGCGCACACGCAGTTACTTAAATGATATGACAGCTCAAATATTGCGAGCAATTAAAAAATCTACTACGAGCAACGACTAAAATGACTACGACATCAACTGTGCAAAATAAACAGAAATCCCATCACAATGTGTGTGTGTGTGTGTGTGTGTGTGTGTGTATGTTTGTCTCATCTTATAGTATCTCGGGCCCAAGTCGGGCGTAATTAAAATGTATTAGGTAATTGTGTCTGTGGCACAAATTAACACTTTGCAAGCAATTTGTCGCTGCTTTTTGTTTGGGCTTTACGAATATCACAGCAACAGCAAAAAACTTAAGTGGGAAAGTCTGACAGCGACTTCAGCTAACAAAGGCCACTCGCACTGATGGACATGCCCATGCGGTACATATTACAACAAGAGCCCACAGCTAATGGCACTGTCATCTTTTGACATGCTCCAAGCTGCTGCGTCAAGCGATTTCCGTTTGGAGACCTTTTTTAAGTATTTCTTAACTTTACTTAATATTAGGTAGTACTCGTTTCAAAATATATTAAAAAATCTATAAGTTACAAAAACTAAATGCTTTTTAAAAGGTGCTCTCATTTTCTAAGGGCAAACTAGAGATCGTCATAGTTAATTTGTGGACCGATTTGAATCAAGAAAGCTTGCAAATCAGATTTACTGTCTAATCTTAAATGTGTATTAAAACTAATTGTGATTAGTGACAGCCGTTGGATTCACATGTACATGTTTTGAAAACCATTTGATCAACTCAGACAAACACAACAGACGGTGCTTCAAATACAATTATATATGTATATACATATATATATCTCAAGCTATTAAACTCACATTTGTTTTAGCACAAAAAAGCTTAAGGAAAGGAAGTGCTGCCATTCTCATTTTTTTAAGAAACTGACCAAAAAAAATCTGTTGAAATAGGTTGTCAGTAACAGTGTTGAATATTGATAAAGAAAACGACTTGACACACCAAAAATGAGTAAAAATATCATAAAAAAAACAAGTACTGTCAAACATCCCTAACGCTAATGGACACAAAAAGCTTCACATAAAATTATTTGAATTATGTTCAGCATTGTAAATAATGAGCTGGGATAAGTTGAGTTTGGAACAAAGCTCAAAGTATTATTGAGTTGCAAATTTGACTTACAAGAAATACTTACCAATTCTTATATCATATCAAATCATAAATAAAGCTGACTTTGTGCCGGAATTTCGTAGAATTTTGTCTGCAGGCGCCACTGTCATTAAACTTTGGGCTGAGTTAAGGAAAATGCGGCATTGGGAAGATCGACACTAAATAAAATATATTAAAATACAGAAGAAAAATAAACACTAAAGGGAAGCAATGTTGCCAAATGTCATACTCACACACACGTGTACACACACACACACACACACAGAGGCACACACACACACCTATGCATACGCACACACGTATGTGTGTGTGTGACGCCGTTGTTAGTGACGGCAAAGTGTCACGTCAATGGCAAAAACGCCGCCTGCACTTGACACATTTATTGGGCAACTCATAGACAAAAGCACAGCTTGAAACCGACGCCCATTGACACGCCCCCCAGCCCCCCACTTGTACATACAAAAGTTGACAGTGTACAATCGGGGCAGCACCTGGGCCGCATAAATAAAATACGAATATTCACAATCAGCAAACACCCCTCGGTGCTTCAAGCCAGATACAGATACCAATACAGCTACAGATACAGATACCAATACAGCTACAGATACAGCTACTGCTGTTGCTCATGTGTGTTATTAGGTGTGATAGGACTTGTGATATTGCGCTGATAAGAGCCAAAGACGGAATGGTGCTGCTGCGAAAATCAATGGCAGTTGTCTGTAACCAGTTGCATAAGCGCAGTGAATATTAAGTGAGTAACAATTGCATCAAACTACGGGAACAGGCTTCAGCATGTGAGACGTGTTCTGAAATTGGGGATCATATCGTGAACGCCGCATGCGGTAAGCGATTCGTGCCTGATGTGCTTCAGCTTAAAAGGGGAAATGCCGATGCCTAGTTGGAAGATGTGGCTAATGGTTAGGCACGATTTGAATCCAACTAATTGGATTGTTAAGTAATGGATAGACAATCACAACTCATAAGTCGGATGCGAAACTTACTCAACTCATCATATTTTTAACTAAGCTCCAATTCGGCAGCGCTTTAATATTCCGTATTCCGGCATTCATCTATTGCTTAACATGCCGGATTTTAGTGCGTTCACTGACGGACTGACTGACTGACTGACTGATTGACTGATTGATAGATTGGCCAAAGCAAGGAAGCAGCGCTTTTCACAGCAATTTCCTCTGGTTTGCGACATAAATTACTATGTTGACACTAAGTGGCTGTTTTGACAAACAGAAAAGTTGTAAGAGCTCCGAAACATATCTCAAACAGTTGATGTATATACTTATATAAGGCATAAATCTTACTGATTTTTGCCAATATTTTAAAATTATATTTATCGATTGTTTTCCGCACAATGATTTCTCAACAAGTGCCATTCAACTTTGGCCGAGTATAATTGCAAAAGCTTCCCAATTTACATAATGGACAATTAAATGAATTCTCAGCAGCAAAAAACGCATAACATCATTTGTAAACTGGTTAAACACTGCGTATTATTAATTACTGTTTTTTTCCTTACTCTGGCTTTAATTATAAGAATTGACTTTAATTCGATCTGCTGTTTCTCAAATTTATTGACTCTTGAGAATTAATTTTCGAGTGCTTTACTCACACGCCGCATAAGCTGAAGTAAACATCAGCTTGCAACAATTTAAATAAAATGCACGAGTTAGAGGCACATATAAGTTATTTTTGTTTGCGTCGAGGTTGTCATTGGGTTGATTGTTCACCTCATGCAACTTTATTGTTGTTGCTGGCGAGTGTTCCATTTGTGCTGTTAACAATAGCAAATGGTTCAGCCGCATTAAACAAAATAATTGCTTTGGAAACAAGTACTGCTCGTAAATGTATATATTTTATTTTCCACTCATGTTGTTCAGTTTTGCAATCTGATTATTAGCCCATCCCTAAATTTATTCAGAACGTTCAGTAGAACTTTTATTTTGGAATAATAACATTAATTTTTAAATACTAGTTTATTTGAAATTCTCATACATTTATTGTAATAGCACGATTTGTTTCGTTCGTTAAACTTTTCTATATTTTTATATAGATTTGGTTGATGACAAACTAAACTTAAAAAATTTACAACGAGTTCGGCATCAAAAAGAAGTTTATGCCATAAATATTTCTGCTTCTTTTTTTGCACTCCATCTGTTTTTTTTTATGGAAGAGTCGTTTACAAACCTTTTTTTACTATCGTAAAGTCTTATGTAGCTTCTCTCTATCAGAATCATTACAAGTTTACAGGCGCTGAGGGAAACCATTAAAAGGGAAATGTTTCCTTGCGATATCAACCAAATTTGCCAACGTATGATTTTAAAAGCAAAGACTGGTTTGTGGCGCTGACCTTTGGCACGGGTTTAACAAAAAACAAATGATATTAAATCGCCTATGAGTAAATTTATTGAGTCTGGTTTAATCGGTCATTAAAGCGGCTTTGGCTCTGCATCAAAAGCTCGTAACTTCTGACATCATTATTTTATAATTTTCAGCAGTAATTGAAGCGTGCTAAAAACTCATCACGGAAATTGCTTGGTACTAAACCATTGGCTAACATTAACGTATATGGTGTGTGTCTGCGAATGTGTGTGTGAGTGTGTTTTTGTATCTTTTTCGAATTTGTCTTTTTTGTATATTTGATTGACCAAAAAAAAAAACACCAATCAAGTTAAACCTCGTCGATTCAAACTTTTGAAGCTGGCCCACAAAAATATAACCAGTTTTGGATAATCGATATCTATTTTTGTTCAAAACAACAACTCTTACAAAATCGTCAAAAACAACAATCAGCAGTCACTTGCAAATCGGAAGGAAGTGGTCAATTTACATGGACTATGCAAACCGGTTTTAGCAATTATGACTTGTTTTAATAGTTTACAATAAAATGAAGTCCAACTGGACGCAAAGTTGGTTGAATTTGTGTAACTGCTTTCGAATATTTCCGAGATGGTTGCTGAACGGCCAAGATTAACGTTTACTTGCATCTTATTTCTCATCATCTCTATATGTCTTGCTAAGAATAATAATAGTCTTGTCAAAACTGAGTTTCAGCGATAGTTCACACAGAAACTGATATTGAGTTTAACTTAAATTTGTTGCACAGTGCTGCCTGCTGCGGCCGCATAGGGGGCAATGTTGATAAACAACTTTAAAGACAAATGAAACGCGAGGCAGACACAAGATAAACGAGATGGCCAACGGGTGATAGCCAAAGAAAAAGTGAATTGATTATGAATGACAACGCAACTTTGGCGACAAAAATCGAAAACAAGGCAAAGTGAAATTAACTTTTACTCTTTGCCGAGCACGGCGGGGGCGTCTTTTAATTAAGATTTATGATATTGGCTTAACTTGTGTGTTGTTTCTGTTTGCTCCTCTTTTGTAGGAATCCGAACTGGTGGTGCCGACGCACCAAGCTGGAGAGAAGCCTGCTTATGTTGAGCGGTATTCTGTTCCTGGTCGCCGTCTCTGCCTTTGGCCTCTGGATTTTCGATGTACTTAAGCCGATGGCCGGGCCGGGCTCTGATCTGTCGGAGGAACCACCAGAGCCAACCGCATTGCACAGCGATAGCACCACTATGAACAAAGTGCCGTTCGCTGATGGTACCAAGGGCAAGTCGGAGTCGGAGAATGTTTGCCTGACCAAGGAGTGCATACACACCGCCTCCACGGTGCTCAGAAAGATGAAGCCCGAGGTGGAGCCGTGTGATAATTTCTATGAGTTTGCCTGCGGCACTTACATTGAGGAGGAGAACATACCGGACGATAAGGTATCGATCAGTACGTTCTCTGTCATCTCGGACAAGTTGCAGGAGCAGCTCAAGGACATTATCACAGCTGAGCGACCCGACACCGAGCCCAAACACTTCCGTCTGCCCAATTTGCAGTACAGGGCCTGCATGAACAAAAGTGAGTAACTCCGTCAGATCCGACAGAAGTAAGTAGAATTCATGAAATATATTCTCCTTGCAGCATTGATTGAAACGCTGGGTGCGAAGCCCATTGCTGAGATTGCCAAGTCACTGGGCGGCTGGCCTCTGATCGAGGGCGACACCTGGAATGCAGACGATAGCTGGACCTGGCAGGAGCAGGTCAAGAAATTCCGTGCCGCCGGCTTCAGCATGGACTATATCATCGATTTCTCCATTGGTGTCGATCTGCAGAACAGCACCAAGCGCATTATTGATGTAAGTCGAGGGTGCATTCACAGGACTCTCTCATTTAACTCTGTTTCTGTTTAGCTGGACCAATCCACGTTGGCTCTGAGCCGCGAGTTCCTGATGAAGGGCTTTAATGAGACACTGGTCAGTGCCTATTACGATTACATGGTGGACATTGCAGTGCTCTTTGGCGCCAGCAAGGACCAGGCCAAGACACAGCTGCTGACTTCGCTTGAATTTGAGATGGCGCTGGCCAACGTAAGTTCAACAATAATATCATTATTCGCTTTTGTTATTATTATTCCGATTTGGATATTTCAGATCTCGTGGCCCAATGAGAAGCGTCGCAACTCATCGCAGCTGTTCAATCCACGCACGGTGCAGCAACTGCAGACCACCTATCCGTACGTGGAGTGGGTGGACTACATGAATGCCCTGCTGCCCGCTGGCCTCAGCGTGCAGGATGATGAGATAATTAATCTGACCGTGCCGTCGTTCTTCGAGGAGCTGGGCAAACTGCTGGCCAAGACGCCCAATCGCGTGATTGCCAACTACATGATGTGGCGCATACATGCCTTCTCCATTGGCTTCCTCAGCGAGGAGTTCCGCAAGCGGCAGCTGCAGTATGCCACAGCGCTGTCCGGCCGACAGGAGCAGGAGGCACGCTGGAAGGAGTGCGTGGATATTGCTGCTGGCAGGTTAGTACATATAACCAAAACAGCAGAACATCTGTTATATTCTGTGTAGCGTCCTGATTTAGAGATTTAGGGAACTTATTTCTGGTTTTTTGTATACCCTTGCAGAGGGTACATATGTAAAGTACATACATAAAATACAAATATTTCAATCGCTATATATATGAACTCAATTTATCAGAGTTTTTTCCAGGATCGTGGAATATCTTACCTAAATATGGAAATATCTTACGTTTTATCCGATCGACTTTGAAATCATTTCCAAAATGTATATGAGAACTGATTTCTCCATTTTCAATAATTTATTGTCTGCCTCGAGTGAGAACGATGAAAGAGGGACAATAACCAGATATCAAAACTCACTTTTCAATAATTCCAGTAGTTTGATCAGAAAATGAAATGCTTTTCCATATGTCTGCAAGGGTATTTATACTTTGGCAACTCAAAGATAATGCTGCTTTTCTTCTTATCTTTGTTTTCGTTTATTTCCTGATTGATTTCTTTGTGATTTTGCAGTGACTTGGGCGTACTTGAAGAAGATATTACTAAGTATATAGAAATAAATACACCAAAATTTACTTCATCCGCCCGGAACAGATAACTTACACTGCTATCCATACCCATAAACAACTTGCACGTATTATTGACCCCGCATACACATTGATTTTAATGGCGCCCACAAAAACGATATAAGACATATAAGCATTATATACGAACATTGAATTTGTTTATTTGCCCTATATCGTTTTTTTAACAATACTTATTATGATTCAGTTCAAGTGAAACGTGAACTAACGAATATAGACTGATAACATTATTGGAGGGTAGAGTTTAGCACAAAGCGAAAACTTCTTAGCTTCGAATTTTGGAGAATTGAAAACCTTTCCCATCTTTGGTTGAATTTTCTTTTCTTTATCTCTCATGCTTATTTTTTGGACAGAAAGTACTATACTCTGAGACCGAAGGTAGAATAAAGTAGAATTAAGCGATACTTTTGTCCGATATTTTTAAAGTGTTAAGATTGGGATAAGACGTCAAATTAATAAGAACCTAAATATATCTCGCAATTTATTACAATTTACAAAAATGTACAAATTTCGAAAGTAAATTACTGGTAAGCCTAAATTTTGTTATCTTTAAGGATAAAGCCGAATCTTTGGATCTTTGCCAGCTATTTTCAGAAGTCGCTACTTAGGTGTCAGAGTATTACTTAGTCGGTTTCGTCCGACTGCAGAATTCGGAATTATTGTTTATTTCATCAAATAATTTGGTTCTTTTACATATCAGTTGAGAGAAAAGCCATTAGCATAATTATTTTTATTTAAGTAAATAATTCATTAAAATTATCATTTTATGTTCCACTTTCACGTCAATTCGACTCAACTGTTCACCATCCCAAAAAATGCACTGAACAACAACAACAACAACTACAAATACAACTGGTACAACCAACCACATGAACATCACATGAAAACAAATTCGATATTGAATTCACAACGCTCAATGTAATCAATAAACTATTAAATATTAATGTCAGCCTTGGCATATCCGTGGGTTCGCTCTACGTTCGCAAGCACTTCAATAAGGACTCTAAGGCGAATGCTTTGGAAATGGTTAATGACATACGCAATGTGTTCAGCGACATATTGAATGAAATCAACTGGATGGATGACAAGACGAAGATGGAGGCTCAGGAGAAGCTGCACAGGATGGCCACCCACATTGGCTATCCCGACGAGATGCTGGACAACGACAAGCTGGCCAAATACTATGAGAAACTGGAAATCGATCCAGATCGTTATTTTGAATCCTTCTTGAAGATGAACATCTTTGGCACAGACTATTCGTTCAACAAACTGCGTCAGCCGATCAATAAAACCGACTGGGTGCGTCATGCCCGACCAGCTGTTGTGAATGCCTTCTACTCCCCCCTGGAGAATAGTATACGTAAGTCATAGAATTCCAAAATAGATACAGAGTGTTGCATCATTATTTCTTTTAATTTTTACAGAGTTCCCTGCTGGCATACTGCAGGGCCAATTCTTCAGTGCCCAGCGACCCAAGTACATGAACTACGGTGCAATTGGTTATGTTATTGGTCATGAAATAACGCACGGATTCGATGATCAGGGTCGCCAGTTTGATGTGAAGGGCAACTTGCGCGATTGGTGGCAGCCGGACACACACAAGGCATACCTGAAGAAGGCTCAGTGTATTATTGATCAGTATGGCAACTACACGGACCGTCTCACTGGCTTGAATGTAAGTTTGGGAAAATATTTTCAATTGCATTTTCCTTGGTTCTCATTTATTCTTCTGACAGTTGAATGGCATCAATACCCAGGGCGAAAATATTGCTGACAATGGAGGCCTCAAGGAGTCATATATTGCATACAAACGCTGGGTGGAGAAGAACGGGCCGGAACCCAAGTTGCCTGGCCTGGACTATACACCTCTCCAAATGTTCTGGATCTCAACTGGACAGACTTGGTGTGGCAAATATCGGAAAGGTAAGCAAGCCAAATATATGAAAATAAAAAATATAATATACTAATCACAAAATTTACAGAATCCCTGAAGATGAGAATTACCACCGGTGTCCATTCTCCCACAGAGTTCCGAGTGTTGGGCTCGATGAGCAATATGAAGGACTTTTCCAAGGACTTCCAATGCCCAGAGGGCTCCCCCATGAATCCTGTGCACAAGTGTGAAGTGTGGTAGAGATTAGCTGTAGAATGATTGTATTTCCATTGAATATATTTGATTGTATGTGTGTCTTTGTCGCAAGCTAAAGGGCTTCTTAGTTAATATTCAAAGATATGTTAGCAAGCGCAAGGGCTTCTTAGTTAATATTCAGAGATATGTTAGCAATCAGGCCCTCACTCTATGGGCTAATCTCACGTAGTAGATAAACCATTACTTCCCTAGCGTATTTATGCTAAGTAAGCATAATGTAAATTTATTTAATAAAATTTGTTTTTATGTATGAAAGACTTTTCGTTTCGTTTCGTATTACGGAACTTGGCCGCAAATCATAGTGAAAAAAATCTTGTGAAATTCATAATCTTTTTTTGTTTTCTTTTAGAAAAGAAAACGAGTTCTTAAATCATAACTGGGCCATATCCTTAAGGAAGGGACACATCTTATTGTGCTCAGAAGGAAAAGGACTATCGAGTGGCATTTAATGATTTGCACGATTCGACTAAAAAAAATTATACAACGGTCGGACCTAGCTGTGAGCAATTTTCTGTTAAACAAGGAATTTTCATCGCCTGCGTGCCCATATAAATATGCTTTAAAATTTGACGTGCCTCAAACAGTCGTGATTTTATTTTACAGCCTAAAAGTATGTTTTTATTTCGGTAATTCGCAAAATTATTTTCATACTAAAAGTATGCAGTGTTTCTATTGACCTTCAGAAAATTGTTCCACTTTTTTACTTCAGTTTATTAAAATATGGATTTCCTATTGACATATATATATTACGCTGTAGAAAAATAATCGTTCAACATTGTTTATTAACTGTTTGTGTAAACTCATTTCAAAAGCCCCACAAATGTTTTAAGCTACTATTTGATTGGCAGCACTTTAAAAAGTGTAACCCATAGAAGACACAAGTGGACAGCGCTGAAGAATCGGCCGGCCACCACAAGCCATCGAGAGTATTTTTCCAGCCCTGCCATCCTTTTCTCGCAGCGTGGCGATTGCTAAATTGTAAAATTTTGCAGTTTTTGTACGAAGAAATAACAATGTCGGCACTTAATTTGACTGTGCGCGTGCATCCCGTTGTGCTATTCCAAGTTGTGGATGCATTTGAACGGCGCAATGCAGACTCACATCGCGTGATCGGCACTCTGCTTGGCTCTGTTGACAAGGGAGTCGTTGAGGTTACCAACTGCTTCTGCGTGCCGCACAAGGAGCATGATGACCAGGTGGAGGCCGAACTAAGCTACGCCCTGGACATGTACGATCTCAACCGTAAGGTGAACTCCAACGAGAGCGTGGTCGGCTGGTGGGCCACCGGCAACGAGGTGACTAACCACAGTTCTGTCATACACGAATACTATGCGCGCGAGTGCAACAATCCGGTTCATCTGACTGTGGACACTTCGCTGCAAGGCGGCCGCATGGGCCTGCGCGCCTATGTGTGCATCCAGCTGGGCGTGCCCGGTGGCAAAACTGGTTGCATGTTCACACCGATACCCGTCGAGCTGACCAGCTATGAGCCAGAGACCTTTGGCCTCAAACTGTTGCAAAAAACTGTGGGCGTGTCGCCGGCACAACGACCAAAGACCGTGCCGCCCATGCTGGATCTGGCACAGATTTCGGAGGCCTCGCAGAAACTGCAATCGCTGCTGGACCTCATACTAAAATACGTCGACGATGTCATTGCCCATAAAGTGACGCCGGATAACGCAGTTGGACGCCAACTGCTCGACCTCATCCACTCAGTGCCACACATGTCGCATGAACAGTTCACTCAAATGTTCAACGCCAATGTACGCGACCTGCTGATGGTTATCACGCTATCGCAATTAATTAAGACACAGCTGCAGCTCAACGAGAAACTGACATTCCTTCCTACGGCCTAGTCAAGGTGCTGCTAATTGGATTTTAAGTCAGATTTAAGAGCAAAGTAAATTCTACGTATTGTGTATTTCCCGTTGATGCGTCTAAGTAATAAAGTGCTCAGATCAAACAGATATTTACATTTATATTTCAATCAAAAGGTCACATGTATGTAACATGTATAGGATACCAATTGGAAAGAGTTGCTCTACTTAGGCGAATTGGTGACTCAAAATACAAAATGTAGGTCAAAATTCTTAAGGATCTCGAAGGGACCAACATTTTTTAACGCGTGTGAGATTGTTCTATCGATTGGCATTCAGATTTCCAGGATTTGACAAGAAAACTTTTGCCAAAAATTACAGAAATGTGTTGTATCTTGGCCATTTACATGGTCCTTTGATCTTCAGTTGCCGATTAGAATAAAGCTATAAAAGGGATGAAGCAAGTAAATGGAAAATGTGTCCTTGTAAATCATGTTTCCGAGCTAGGAATTTGTATTTTGCCCCCAATTCCAGTTACCCTCCAACTGAAACTTTCCAAGTGTTTGGTTCATGGATATAATAATCCATAATCCGAGCCATAATCGTGCCAACCGACAGAATTGGTCCTTCTGATCCCAAAGATGCATACACTTCTAAAATGTGCAAGATAATGGCCGAGCTAGAGCCAGTTTCTATCGTCACCTGTCTGCCCCTAAAAGTATGCTACACAATATAGCAATGTAATGTTTCAGTATTTTTTAAACCATTCAAATCACTGACAAAACAGCTGCGAACGGATATTAATACAAAGAAATTATACCCGTTTGGGTATGGTTGAAATATGTATGTATTTTATTTAAAACTAAACGAAATTCAAGCTGCCTTTTTACAGAAAAAGTGTTTCACATACCGATTAGTTGTTAAAATTGATGCTTAAATTAATACGCATCAAAATCAGATTGAATGATGTTGATAACATTCCGAAATGTTTACAACAATCATGCATTTGAAATTTTATGCTTAATTACAATAAATAAGAATAAAAAATACAAATATGTTAAATACAATATTTTTTGTTTCCAGTTATACAAATAATAACGACAATTAGAATTTAAATCGCTTTAGTTATGCAGATATGTTTGTAAATTTGTTAGTGTATGCTTGTTGTATGTATTATGTATGTATGTATGTACTACATCATTTTAGGTACATTGGGTACGTCGTGAAGGTTTCGTATGGTATTTAGGAGCTGGGAGTGTTGCAAATCTTCAAAGGTTGTTGAGTTAATTAAAAAAAAAGTGCATAAGTAAGTTCATCTGCTAATAAACAATTCAGCATGTGATTAATTAATGTACAGTATACATAAATACGTATATATGTTTGTAAGTATATGTATGCATGTAAATGTAGGCAAATATACAATATCTAAAAAATTTAACAACATTCATAGAAATTTTTCGTCTTTATGTTTCAACACACATTAATTTTCATTTGATATAGAGATACATATCTTTGTCTATATTATATGCATTTAAAAATTTGACTTTGACTTTGCAAAAAACATCAGAGCGAGAGAGCTTGGATTGTATACATATATATATCGTTATCGTTATCGCGTTTATGTATACATATAATATATAAAAATTTAAAATCCGAATCAAAAACATTATCATTGTAATGCAATTTACAAAATTGAACGCTGCATTCGATGATTAACGTTAAGCTGAAAACATTTCATATTCATATTGACTTCATGGTTCCATTTTGTTTAACATTTAACATATACTATGTGTATGTATGTGTGTAAGCATGTATATATGTATGTATTAGTACAACAACAACAATCGAAAGTTGCAACAAATAAGCTATAACAACTACTGAATCTAAGTCTATGTATGCATGTCCAAGGTCCCGAGCTTAGACACAACTGAATTTGATGCCATCGTCGCTGGAATAACAGTTCTGGCAATGGAGCTTGTGGTTCCGCACACGGACATCGGTGCCATTGAGTCCATCGCCCAGTTGCACGTGGCAGACGCAGCACTTGAAGCAGTTGATGTGATAGAACAGCAGCAACGATTCAATGATCATGGCAGCTCCGCGACCTATGTGCAAATTCAAAACAGAAATCATTTTATTAATTGCAATTGTGGGAAATCTTTTAAGAATGTCGGCTGTTAAGTACCTTAATGGCAGCCTTAAAATGCAGCTATATTTAAGTTAAATTTAATTAAGTTTAAATTGTTAAGTCTTTAGATAAAAGTCTTTATTTGTCGGTGGCGCCAGCCTTAAACCCAAACAATGTATTTGAGCGCCTTGTGCACCTGACGACAATTGTCGTGGGTGCAGCCCAAATCTGTGACAGACATGTAAGCACACAAAAAATAGAAAGAGAGAGAGAGATAGAGATAGAGAGCGAGAGGAGAAGGAAGAGAAGACAAGGAAATGTTTTACACTTGTGTAATTAACAACATATCTTTACATCTTACAACATTATTACGATAGCTGCCCTACAAAATGTCTCTTTTTATGATATGTAGATCGCAAAAAGTATTATGATCTTTCTAAGTGACGGATAGTCGCAAACTCGAAATATCTTTATGATGAATGATATCTGGATACTTTAATACATTGAGATCTGAAAACTTTTCATACGATGCACATTTAGGAAACAAGCTTAATGGCAATTTGTATATCAGATGCTGGTTGAAGCCTAGAAATGATTTATCACTGCTTTTCAACATGGAAATTTACGGCTGAAGATGAAGAGGAAAACGTATAAGTTGAAGTTGAAGTTGAAGTAGAAGAAGGTAAAGAAGAACCACACTCACAACCAACGTAGTAGCAAAGTTTACCTAATTCGTCGCCACAATGTGAGCACTTCTTCTTGCCACTAACGCTGAGCACCTTGTCCTGATTGCTGGTGGCAGTGATATTGCTGTTGCTATTGTTGCTGCTGTTGTTAATTATGTTGTTGCTGTTATTGTTGTTGTTGTTGCTAAGTGGCTTCATTCCATTTATGCCATTACTATTCAACAGGCTGTAGTTGCCATTGCCATCAAAGCTGTGAGCGAAAAAAAAACAGTTTAAATATAGTAATGCATTGAAGAGAGAACTTTAAAGATAATTGATCCATTAATCAGTACATCTCAATGAGAAAGGCAGCAACCTTTTTGAAAGTTTCCCTAATGCTAAGCTCTGCTTACCGCTTGCGTTCGCCAATGCCTTTGCTCTGGACGCGCTCTGTAAGCGTTTGGATGATGGAATCGGGCAGCGGTTTGCCATTGGATGGGGCGGCAGGCATGGAGCGCCTGTTCAGCTGTAGCTGCTGCTGTTGTTGCTGCTGCTCGAGCAGGCGACGATGCTCGGCCTCCTGGAGTAGCCAGTGATTGGCATGTCCATTGTTATAGAGCGCCCCATTGTAGTCGGGCATAGATTTGCGCTTCTGCAGCCAAGCGGCATCATTGGCTAGATTCCGCTGCTGTTGTTGCTGCTGCTGCACCTGCACCCAGCCATCAGTGTACTTGGGCTTGGGTGTGGCGCTCAGAGCGAGCAGCGTGTTGCGCGACATGTTGCTCAGATTTTGTGCCGACTGATGATGATAGGCGGCTGCCAGATTTGCAGTTAGCCGTGGTGCTGCAACTGCTCCTCCAGTTGCTGGCATTGGTGCGCCCGCAATCTTGACCAGAGAACCGCCATAAGCATTGCTGTTGCCGCCGGCGCGCTGACGCATGCTGACCGCATAATCCGGCTCCAGGCTATGACCATTGGTGGTCAAGTGCATGGCGCGCAGTGGCTTTGTGGGCGGCGTTGGTGGCGGTAACATTAGACGCTTGGAGAACTCATTCAGATCCGACATGGACTTGCGATAGTCCGTGTCCAGCTGCTGGTAGTGATACTGTGAAAGAGCTTGGGGCATTGGCGGCGCTGGCCGTTGTTGCTGCTGCTGCTGCTGTTGTGGCACATTGGCATAGATTTGTTGCGCTGACTGCTGCTGCGGGTGTGGCAGCTGAGGCTGTGGCGGCTGAAAGGCGCTCAGCATGCCATTGCCAATGCCCAGGCCATGGTGCAAGTCCTGCAGCGAGCGTCGATTGTTCGACATCAGCATTTTGGCGCCATGCTGCAGTTCTCGTCGTGCCAGATTCTCGCGCAGCAGCAAGTTCTCACGCTGCCGCTTCAACTCGTCCTGCTGCACATAGACAGAAAACGAAGCGATTAATTCAGATTCCTCCTTTTGGCCAATCAATCACTTACCGAAAACTGCAGTAGCTCCCGCTCCACGCGCAGCACTTCGCCCTGTTCGCGTATCTTCTCCTCAATGGACAGCATCTTCGCATTGGCCGTGGCAGTTGCCTCACTCAGCGATTGAGTTGCGGCCGCTGCCGCTGTTGCCGATTCCGTCCAGGACTCCGCTGAATTGCCCTTTACCGTTTGCAGCAGCGGCGTCTGTGCGGCATGCAGCGTCTCATTCTGATAGATCACATCGCCGTGCTGCGACGGCGCCAGCGACTGCGTTGGTGGTGGCGGCATCGGCGGCGGCGTCGCCTCCGACTGTGTGTCGTTCTCCTCCGATGAGTTGGTGTAGTGCTCACTGCTTTGCCTCGAATGATTCTCCGAGACACCCGAATCGCGACTTTCACCTGTCAGTCAGAAACAAACAGATTAAACAGAGAAAATAATGCAAAATGCTCTGGTTATCCTGGATCTTATCGCTATTCTACATTAAATATTGTTCTATAAATAAGAATTTTCTTGCCTGGTCTCAAACTTGCCTTTTGAGTGGAAAATTCTCTATTTTTTCTCCGTGTACTTTTATAAATATTTTACTTCAATTTTCGGTCTTCTTTTGTGCTTTCTGTTCGACCACTCAACATTTTCTGATTCTAATCGATTCTAGCTGGCAGTCGTTTACCTGAATCCCCTTTCAATAAGCACTGACCGCTTCCATGGGACACGCACTAAACGGATTATTTATACTTAACCTCACAGTCCGTCCGTTTCCAGTGCCAGTTTGCCTCACCACCATTTGTTTTGTCAACGTTTTTCAGCTCTATTGGGTTTCTCCACCTCACGCGACAAGCCTGGTCACCAGCAACTCATGCAATCCCGCCACCCACACTTACCTGTGTCTGAACTGTCACACAGAGCAGCCTTAATGTAGAGCTGTTTCTCGAGGCGTCGCTCCTCCTGCAGCAGCTGGGCCATATCTGGTGGCGGTGCTACCGTTAACTCTAGGTAGCTGTCAACATCATCGAGATCGGCATCAGTTTCGATGCCCAGGAAGCTGGATCGCTTATTTCGCAGCTCCTTTTTGATGCGCTTCGTTGAGTTCATCCGCTTGATGGGCGGCGATGGTTGTGCTATGGGCGTGCCCTGGCTTGCCTGACTCTGGAGCTGGCGACGTGTGCTGCTGGAAATGGTCTCGTACGTGTTGTCGGATGACCAGGTGCCAGCATCTAGTTCATCATCAGCAGCAGCCGAAATATCTGTTAGCGGCTCAATTGGTGGTGGCGGCGGTTTCTCCTTGGGCGGCTCAAGCGCTGGCGCCATAGACGCAACAGTGTGTCCCAACTCCAGGCCCGTATAGAAGACATCAATGTTCTCGTAGACGGGTATGGGACGCAGATGTTTGGGTGCATCGTAATAGGGCTCTGTTGCTTTCGGTACCTGATAATAAGGTTCCAAGTCAGCGTTAGTTGTTGCTGCTATGATTGTTGTTGTTGTTGTTGCTGTGTCAATTTGATTGTTGCTGTTGTTGTTTTTATTATTGTTATTGTTATTATTGTTAGTTTGATTATGCTCGTTGTTGTTATTGTTATTGTTGCTTTTATTTGGAATGCTTCTTCTTTGACTTCGTCGCGTTAACATCGTGATCGCTGCCTGGTCATTATCTACTTGTTGTATAGATATAGACGAGCTGATGTTCTCATAGATGGGCTCATTTCTATCAACTGTCTGCAGTTCCTTTACTTCCTGTCTTTCCTGCTCTTCCTCCGTTTTCTGCTCATCGGTTTTATTTGGCATTGCGGCATTTGACTCCTCTCCCGCCCTCATCTCCACATTCTCTTCATCCTTATCCTTATCCTTCTTCTCCTCCTCTTCGTCCTCCTCCTCCTCCATATTCACTTTATTTTCAGTATTTTGTTGCCCCTTCACCTCCACCTCCTCCTGCGTTCGTCTGGCCTCCCTGTCAATAGCTTCCAGCGCCAAATCAAGAGCTTCGTTGATCTGTGGAGCGTTTGTGCGAGCGAACAGCAAACGAGCAAACGAGCGATCAAAGCAGCAAAGCGTGCGAAAGATAGAGAAAGAGAAAAGTGCGCCAACATCGCACATATTTTAATTAAGTTAGTTTACACAAATTTTCAGTCTGCGCTAGCAAACAAAAAAGAATAATAACTATAAATTATAACCAACAAATATCATCAAAATTAATAACGAAATTAAAAAATGTACAGATTCAGTCGAACGGTTCCGTTATTGACAAGTGATTTGAGCAGACATTTTGTTGCGCTTGTGATTGGAAAAGCACAGTTACATAGATACTTTTACAGCACGATAAGCTAGTATCTTGGCCAATGCGATTGGGTTCAGCTAGCAGGTATTTCAAGCAATGTCTGTATTATCTGTAACACTTATGCAAGACTAAGACACTAACTGCTCTAATTTGGGCTAATCTCTCAAGCACTATGTATACTCATATAAAAATGTCTTCTAGTGGAATGAAAATATATATGTATAATACTTTTCGTAATTGCATTGCATACATTGCGATTTTTGTGATTTTTGCTTAAGGGCTTTACGCTTTTTTGCAAAATTAAACTGATAATCAAAACACGAGGTGCCATAAAACAAACAAATCTTTTCGATTGTGGCTTTCTAGGAATTCGATAGTTCAGTCCGGATGTTTTTGCTTACCATTGCGTTCCGATCAGAAAACAAATTGCTCAACTGATGCACTTAAGTTTATTGACAGCCAAAAAAAAAAAACCATTCGTTGTATATCCCCGACGCGACGTTTGTTTATTTTTAGCTATGGTCGGATGTGACGGGCGCTATAAAGATAAAACTGCGATTGCGGTAGATTGTCCCCGAAACCACTCTGTGGGTAAATAGTTTCCCGGAATCGAACCAAACGCGTTGAAAGCCCAAAGGCGACTAAACGCAACTGTTGCAAGGGTCGCATTAACAACGCTAGTTTATAGATAAAGCAAAATGGCAAGAAATAAAGCAAAAAAAAGTGCAAATAATACAAATTGAGAATGTGTATATATATGCATATATGAAACAATGCGTAGTTGTTGAGGGGCAGGTTTTGGTCATCTAGCGCCCCGAAGTAGGCACTGTTGAACTGAAACCTCACTAGGGTCTTCTAGCGGGAGGGCGGAGGTCGCGGCATCTGTGACTTTTGGCATTTTAAATGGGAATTTACAGTGTACAAATCGCTGGAACATGCATGGAACTTAAAAGCTAAATACAAAAACGAAACACAACACAACAGAACAAGAACAGAACTGAACACAAAAGCAAATGCAAAGAACCAAGAAATGAGACAGAGATACAATAGATAAATATGAGAGAGAGAGAATGAGAGTGATAGAGACACAACCGCTTACCTCGAAAATTGTAAACTTGCAACAACTTTTGCTGGCAGTAAGCATGTAAACTATGTAACTGTAGCATAAATATTAATATACATATACATATCATGTATATTCCATAATTTGATAAGTTATACATTATAGCCAACAATACGAGCGCAAGGCATGTAAAAGAAATGCATACATATTACGATTATATTACGATAGATTATAGATACAAAATTATTATATATACACATGTTGTAAATGGTACACAAAATAGCTTTAAATGTTAAACCGTAAACCCATGGGGACTTACTTACGCTAATCATCTGGATAGGAAAAGATAGAACACAACAAGGACCGGGGCGCAATGGAAATGTATATATGCCAGAGAAAGCCTTCCTCTCACGTCGCAATTCGAACTCATTTTGTTTGTTCAGTTAATTAATTATTTGATTATTTATTGATTGGTTATCCATAAAGTGCTCATTAAGCACAGACGCGTGCATCGAAAATTCCCTCCAGGGAAATGAATAACAAATTGAAGCATTTGCTTGTCACACAAGGAAAGTGGCGACAATTTCGTGCCAGTTGAAATCACAACACTCAATGTGCAGTGCACTGCTTGACGATGCAGTTAGCTAAATATGGCAAGCAGTGCAAGCAGTGCCAGCAGTCATTTAACGGATGTTTTTCAATGTGCTTGGCAAAGTTCAATGTAATTATCGAGTGAAAAACTTCCCATATCGGATAAGCTGCGTTTCGTTTTCTCATGTTCATTACATTGTTGGCGAAGGAAGATTTTCGACGCACTTGCTCAATTGATCATTAGACAAGTTTAAGCATATACTTTCCCTCTATCAGTCAGTTAAGTGCCTATTTAATATATTGCCTGAACATGAGCAAACGAAATCCATTAAGATTGTATTCATGTTGAGCTTGCCAAGAACTTGTGTAAACGGCGCTAAATGTAAATATTTTTGGAAATTTTTTACTGTTCCGCACTTTTTATAATTCTGTAGATTTGTAGTTTCTTTTCTAGTTTTTCTTTTATTTATTCATAAAATAGCACAACATTATGACTATCATTATCATTATTATTTTTTTGTTTGTTATTTTGGTATGCTTTTTTAAAATTTTTTTTGTATTAGAAGTTTTTAGCGCTCTAAGTATATAAAATATATAACCATAAAACATATGTTTCACATTTTTCTTTACGTAAATTAAATTTCGTTTTTTATACATAAAAATTGGGTTTAGTAATAAGAACAATGAAATAAAAAGTAACTGTAGCTTACGTAGCTTGAGCCCCACAACAAAAAATATATATTTGTAAAGAAATAAAAATTCGAAAAATATTGATAAATCATATTTCGAGAAAACCATTGAAAATAATTCGAGTTTAGATTTTGATTCGATGCCTTTTCTACACAACTTTAAAAGGGTGTATCATTTGATGAAACCGTTCGGACAAGTTCAGAAGTCGTCAGGTTCAGATTGTCCAAATTAAGAGTATTTTATCTTTGTAAATTCGTTCTGCTATTATTATAATGTCAACACAAAATCTCATAAAGAAATTCAAATCTCAATTTTGATCTACGACGAGTATTTTTAAAGCGAGATTACTTTCAAATAATTTCAGCAACTATTTATAAAATCATCTTATAAGCCCCTTAAGATCCTAGATAGTTTTCAACTATTCCCTAAACAAAATCCGTTAAATTGTCGTGCTATTCAGTGACCAGCACCAGCCGCCTCCAGTTTGTTAAACTCATCATCGAGCAAGTCGCTTATTTCCTGGCTCAATGCCTGTTCCGTGTTGTGCTCCTCGAGGATCTCATCTGTGGTGATGGTCTTACGTATTTCAATGTTGACAGGTGCTGGTGTTGCGGGTAGCGGAGGCGGTACCACCTCATTATAGTCCAAATAGAATTTCGATTTGTCCGCATTTACAAAATCATCTGCATTGACCACATCGACGCCGCTGCGGGTGCTGGTGAGCACCACCTTAGGCTCGAGGGTTTCATTGAGAGTTGGATGGGCTTGTTTAATTGCCGCCGATTCTTCGTGGTGACCGAAATTGCGACGCAAAAAATCAAATATGTTAGTCTTCGACTTCTTATCCTTGGGCTTGTTCTTCTCCTGACCATCCACCCTGGCTGCCTTTGGTGAACTGGGCGGAGTGATCTGCTTAACGTTAATCTCTGTCTCCACCACCTGAGTGCGCGCTATGAGCGGCTGTGCGGTGGTGGAACTCACGGGAAGGTAACCCGTCCGCCCAATGGAGTCCGTATTGGAGGCAGATATGCAACAGGACTTGGGTATGGGTATCTTTGACTTGCGACTCGCCATTGGCGTTCCTGGTGTAGAGCCTGATGGTGTTTTCGTATTGCTCGTGGCACTTCCGTCGGGCAGGGATGTCTTCATCATTTGGCTGCTGGCCAAGCGCTCCTCGGCAATTATCTGTTCGCAAGTGTCCATTAGCGCCTTGGAGTGTGCCGCACGCGCATCGCTAATAGGTGAACTTGGCTTGTTGCCGCTCTTCAAATCCTTGATTCCCTGCCAGCCGTCACAGCGCTTGATATCCGCATCAGTTATGTCCTGGTAGCCCGTTGCCGGCACTGGCTTTTGCCGCACATCGATGCTCTCACAGCTGGGCTCTTGAGCCGGTGCCAGGCAGTCGAGTAGGCCGACGCACAGTGCCACATCCTCAGCCTTGGGTGCTGTCAAATGCGGTTGCTGCTCCTTGGTTATGCCATCGCAACTATCGAGCTGCTGCTGGCTTATTGTCTGACAACCGGTGCTGGGCAACTTGGGTAACTTGACCACGTCTATTTTATCACAGACCACCTCCTCAACGGCTTCCTGCTCCAAACGCTTCAGTTCGTCAGGCGGCAGCTGGAACTGCTGTTTGTTGGACTCACGTTCCAAAAACTCCTGACACAGCGCAAATTCCGTCGAGCCGGGCGATGTGGGCGCCGAACCGGCCAGCTTAAACAGGCTGGACTCGTTGGGCGTACAGATGCGAAGCACTGGCATCTCGGAGGGCGATGTCACCTGCACATGCAGTGAATCGTTGGGCGCTAGCGGATCAATGCTGAGCGTGTTTGGCGGCGGCTGCTTGGCGCGCATCTTGGCCACTGGTGGAGTGTGCACCACGGCTTGAGTCTGTCCCATGATGGGCGCATAGTCACCGGAGCTGCGATCGCTCAGCGCATGCTCCACAATATCAATAGCGGGTGCAGTGCGTCTGTTTGGCTTGGGCGATGCTGGTGGCGTTATCTGCGGTATGCGACTGCGTGCCAACGGCTTGGGCAATGGAGTTTGAGACGTCTGGCCACCAACACCCGAAGTCGTCGGACAGAAAGTCACACTTGTAGTCGGTGTGGGTGATATACATGTGGCACGCATGTAGCCTGAAGTGGGTGACATACTGGTAGTTGTGGTGCCGGGCGAGGTCGGGGCACGATGTGCAATTGGACTACCCGGAACTCTAGTTGTTGCGGTTTCGCCAAAGCAGCTGGACAATGCCTTGACCGTATTGGGTTTGGGCAGCTCTTCGGCTGGCACAATGGTAACGGGTGGTGCACACATCACCACCTCCGGCACATGCACCGGTGGGCATGAAAATGCGTTAATTTCGGGCTCTGCTCGGAAGGCACGTCTGGGTGGTGGCGTTGGCGGTTTCTCCAGCTGGCGCGAATTGAAGATCTCAACGCGTCCATTAATGCTGAACTGTTGCGGAGTGTTTGTTGGCTTCGAGCGCACCGCCTTGGGTGACATGGGCGGTTTGCCCAATGGTCTTGGTATTTGTGTGTGTGGGACTGAGGCAGAGGTCGAAGGTGGTGTTTGTGGTGATGGTGGTGCTGCGTTTGCAACGTGAGGTACACATTGTTCAGGGTTCTGGATAGGAGTCGGTGCTGGTGCCGGTGCTGGTATTGGGATCGATGGTTTCTTGGTAAAGTCAAAGACTTGGCTAAATTGGCCAGGCGGGGGGGACTGAGCTGAGAGTGTCTGTTCGGCGGTTTCGCTCAGTTCATCGTCATTTTGAAAGGTGTCCTTGAACATTTTAAGCAAGTTGCGCGCATGAACCATTTCATTGGAGGGCTTTCTACGCAAGTTACAATTGTTTTGGTTTGGGTTTGGATTTGAATTTGGGTTGGCATAGAGATTGGGATAGATAATTTGCTTGGGTTGACCCGACACCGCATTGGAAACTGAAGCTACTACAACATTATCATCACTGACACTACGTGGACTTAACATAGCGGATTCGAGAAAATTGTTAGTAGAACTTACACTAAATTCCATGTCCCGTGCAGCAGCTGGTGCTGGCTGTGCTGTTGTCGTTGTTGCTTGGGGTGCTGTTGATTTTGCTGCTGTCGCTGCTGCTGAGGTGGCTGCTGCTGCTGTTGCTGTTGCTGCAGCTTTTGGTGCATGTGAATTAGCAGCGGGCAATGCGGCCGGATGCAGATCGGTTAACTCATCAAACTCGGCTTCGATTTGATTGACCGCATTGGCGGCCTCCTCCAACTGACGCTCCTCGAGGGCCAGCGCTGCGATGGCCTCGTTCAATTGCTGTTGTTGCTGCTGATCCTTGAGCAGCTCTTCATTGTTGTCCGCCTGTATGCCGCTGTCATCGTGTGCCACCGATGGCGGCTCATCCACGACTAGCGCTGGCGGCATTGTCACCTTGACCTGCACTGGCTGTTGTTGCTGCAGTTGCTCCTTTTGATGCTGCAGCTGTTGCTGCTGCTGCTGTTGTTGACGCATGCGCTGCTCCTCGCCGCGCATAATTTCTAGCTGGCGAGCATCGATGAGCGCGACCAGTGGCGGTTTCTTTTGATGCTGTTCCTCCTCTTTGGTGACGGCATGCTGCAGGCTGTTGAGGCGCTGCTTCAATGGCGGCACCGGCACATCCACGCTCTTGCTGGAGTTGAATGCATTGCGCTGCTGCTCCAGATTCTGCATGCGATCGCGTATGCTGCTGATGTCACCCGAGAGACGCTTCGTCTCCTGTTTGGCTGCGGTCTCGACAGATGTGGTGACTCCGTTGCCATTGTGGAGTCGATCGCGGAGCACCACTTTGGGCGCTGCTCCATTGGGTAACATTGGCTTTGGCTCGCTGTCTCGCTGCTCGAAGATCTCCTTGCGCTTCGAGATATCCACTTTGGGCACATCCACTTTCTGCTTTTCAACGCCCTCCTGCGTATCGCTGGGCGAGGTCACCTCAAAGCCGCTCAAACGATCCTCGATCTTGCTGCCGCGTCGTGTCGGATACGCAATTGTTTCACCATTGTCCGCTGCATTATTGTTGGATATTTTTCCATTGCTGCTAGCACGCTGCACACGCTGCTTGTAGTCCTGTATGGCGCCCTCGTAGGTGTACTCACAGGGATCCGGTGAGCTGGCCGGCGCCGTGCTCGACGAGGTGTCATAGCCCGGCGATGAGATGTACTCCCGCGTGGCTGCCGCGGCGGCGCTGACCGCTTGCTGCACCTTGCCAGCATTCGATGTACTCGCCTGGTTGGCGCTGCCATTTCCCATTCGGTTTCTATTGATGTGATTCTGTTGCTGCTCAATGCTGCCGGCACCGGCTGTGCCAATGGCCTTGTCCAAATCGGCATTGTCGCTCTGTGAAGGAAATGGTTGAGAGAGCACGATTATTTTTATAATTTATTATATTTATTTTTCAAATTTACAATATTTATTTTACAATTATTATACTCTCTACATTTGTTATAAAGTATGTATGATAATAAGCTAAGTAACTGTTTTCTTATATCTTAATCTATATGCAAAGTTTGTTTATATTGTATCAACATAAAGTTCTTCTCCTCTTTTTGTTACTTAAGATATCTAAGCCCACTCAGAGTTACGAGTGCTCTTATAAACCTTAAATTTTAATAAAATTATATTAATATGAGACAGCCACATCGAATCGCACCCGATTTTTATCTATATTTTTTTCGCCTACCATTTTTTTCTATATTCTCTTATGTCTAAAACTTTCTTTTTTTCCTAGCTTCAGACCCCTTTTCTCGTTTCTCAGCCACGCGTACCCAACACCCAACCCAGATGCCATGAACCAACATAAATAGTTGTATCCCGTGCATGTATAAATGACATATATGATTGTATTTTATATGCGATGGCGACAAGCGCGTCTAATTGCTCAATCAGATGGCAATTTGAAGTGAATTTTTTTGTTATGATTTTTATTTTCTTCTCCCGTTCATTGTTCATTATTTTTTTATGGCGCGATTGTGATTGTGAACGCATTTGATTAATAAGCAATTTGTGTTTATTAGCTCGCGTCTCTGGCAACACTTTCCAACATCGGCGGCTTGAGCCACAATTGAAAGGCTCGGCGGCAAATGTTTATAAACTTGATATAATTGATAATTTGTTGCAATTGTTTGTAAACAAACGAAATTCGAAAACGATGTCAGCGAAGTTAAAGCGAAAACATTGCAAGCATGAATACGATCTTCTCTGCCAATATCTCGCCACATATTTACAAATATATTTATTTATTGTTCTAAGGAGATCTTGAAACTAAATATCGCAGACAAATATAAGTAAATAAAATGTGGTGATCAATTTAAATATTATCACAGAATATGGCCTAGTTTTGATTGGTTATGATATACATTTTATCGCAACTATCCTCAATTAGTTACTTACAGGCTTCATAAGATGCCACCTGATAGCTTGAATGAAGTAAACGATTAAGTTTTACTATCTTAAGTTAAGATTCGATAGTCAGATTAAATTCACCGTCAACAAAGCCTTTAATGATCTCAGTTAAAGGAATTTGATGACCCATAATACGACCAAGATTCCTTTTACTTCTCTTCTATGTCTTATTCAGGAATCTTATGTGAGGTCTGCTCAATATACGATTCACCAATGTAGATTGGAATCTGTGCAAACTGGGGTGCACTACCTCCACATATTGATAGACTGCTTCTTATTCCTTCCCTTCTTAAGAAATCATTGTGTTATGCTGGGTGTTCAATTATTAAATGGTGAAATCGATGCACTGCAGACCCAAATTAAGTTTTCTGTTCCCTTTAGACCTTATCCTTAATCGTTGTACTACTGATTATTCCTTGTAGCACCGTTTCGATTACTCTGTAATGATTAGAGTAGACTCTATTAATTCAGAGTCCTCAATTTGTATAATTAAGAACTCAATTTTAAACACGCTGTCTCGTGAATAACTTTTTGGCAAACATTTTCACTAATTTAAAATAATTGGTCTGATTGGGTTTTCTTTGTTTTTCCCCAATTCAAGCAACAAGTGTTCAAACATTTTGCATTTAAGTACCTCCAAAAATCTTATACATATTTCTTAGTTTTAATTTAAATTTAATTTCAAATTTTAACTTTAACATAACTTAAATTATTTTGATACTTTTTTTTTGTGTCGATTGATTTTAGTTGACATTAAATAATTAAATAAATACTTAGCTTAAGTATTATTTGCGAATATATGCAGTTAGCACTCACCGTAACGCTGTTGTTATCATAATCCTCCGATAAGCTGCTTTTGCCACTGGCGCTGCTGGTGCCGATGCCCAAGTCGCTCAAATCATTTGCCTCATCCTCGTTGTAAACAGCCAAGTTCGCCAACTTGACACGTCCACGCGGTCCACGTTCGGCCCTGCAGTGATTCAAGTGAGAATTTAGTGATTTTATTCATGAATGGGGGTTGAGCAGTACTTACCGCTCCTCCATCATTTCGGTAAATGTTTTTGATTTTCGTCGCATGCGATCATGTTCCTCAAGTTCGAGTTTCTTCGTTTCAACTGCACGATCGATGATATGTTCGACACGTTTTCGCCGAGATGATTTCCAATTGTCAAGGTTCTTTTTGAATGGCATTTCATTTGTAGAAAAGAAGCGAAAGTTAGCATACAATAAGCAAAGCTCATTATACTATACTATACTATACTATATATATATATATATATATATATATGGTACTTTTAAGGTAATATGCATGCACTCTTTGCTCTGGCAATTAAAAAGTTTTGCTTTGTTTACCTTGCCCGGGGTTTTGAGAGAGACGTGACAGAGGTGAAAAGTGTTGCGGCTTAAGCTTTTATTTTTTATTATTTATTTTTACTTTTGTTAATTGTACTTTCGGAGATACCGGAGGTATATACTTTCAGTTATGCGGCGCATGGAAATTACTTGCAAATGTTGACTGATTAATAATAATCAGGTGGTTCTGATTGGTCTCACATTCTTTGGCCTTGAGTTGATATTGCGCTTCCGGCTATATTTCCGTCGTGGATTTTAATTAATTCTGCAAACTCAGTTGATAATTATAATCTATTCTAACTTTAACACACGCAAGACAAAATCACATTCTATTTATATTTTCTTCCCAAGTCTTGCAAAACATTCAAAGGTCAATGAATTCAATATTTACGTTTAATAAATTTCAAATTCATAAAATAGCTCGCATAAGTTGCAACAAAAAACAACTTTCCAGAGTTTAAAAGATTTCCGACACAAATCCAGTTAACAAAAGTCTCTGAATATTGTCGCTCGGCAAATGGCCATTAAAACAGTGTTTTTCAACTTCCTTTCCCATCATTTGACGGCAATCCCAGCTTAGACCGTACTGAAGTACGCTGGGCGCATTTTAATAGACTTTCGCATACATATAAAACAAAAGTTATGTGTGGGAATAAAATCGGTTTGCGTAAGGGACAAATTGATGGAGACGTTTGCCAAAACTAATGACCCAAATAAAATACAAAGTAATGTTCAATGTAATGATTGCAATCAATTCAAATGCAATGTTGCACAAGTATATGCAACAGCTGATTCGGTAATGAGGTACAGTCACGTCAAAGGGCGATACTTTGAGGTTATGGCAACCAAAATTTACATGCAACGCGAATTTGTGTTGGAAAAAAAAAACACCATAAATATCAGCGCACCAGAAAGTTAGCAAGAAAGCAAACAAGTAACAGCTGATTATGCAATATCATTTGTCCGCTCCAGCGACGTGCATTGGAAACTGGAGCAGGCTCGCTCCACTCACAAAGACATATTACCACAGCCAGAGCCATAGCCAGAGCCATTGCTAGTTAGTACTACAGATATGGCCATAACGAGCCAAGTGCCCTGCCCAAGCGCTGTGCGTCGTTTATCTTGAGACATATGCGACACAAAAAACAAAAAATAGCGATTTAGAAATTTGTCACGATTTTGTTAAAAAAAACTTCAGGCATATAGAGTTTCTTTTCGCTTAGACGTAACGTTTGTTGATTATATGGTAGAAAAGTCAGCAACATCACTTGACATTAGTCTTAGCTTTGTTTGTGATCAGCATGAAAGATCAACGGCACTTTTTGAATTTTAATTAAATGTATTTTGCTAATAATTATCAGCATAAACAATCACTCGAAAATGTGGTTCTTTTGTATGTGCATAATTGAAGTAATCTTTGCTGATTTTATCTTTGATAAAATGTTATTAAAAGTTAACTTCAACTTGGAATTAAAGCAAGAAATACAACTGTGTAAAATAATAATAACTGATAATTTGTTGCATGTACTCACATTCTGCCACTCCTCGGGCTCCTCTTTCTGCACCTCCTTCAGCTTTTTGACCTCCTCGGCCTTTTTGAGCTGCTGCTGTGCCGTCTGATACAAATTGCATGGCTTGCTCTGCACAAATTGCATGGGATTCTTGGAGGGTGGCGGGGGCGTGGGACGCGTCACACGCGCCTTTGCCACATACGATGTCGGATCGGGGGATGTTATGGACTGCAATTAATCGAAATAATAATAATGCAATAAGTGGCGTAATTAGCATAAATTGTTTCAATTGCGCTGCGAGTTCAACTGCTCCCAAGTCGCAGGTCTCATGCAAATGCCACTGGTCCGAAAGTCCAAGTCCGAGTCCGATTCCGAGTCTGAAGTTGTATTTATCTTTCCTTTTCTGTTGAGTTTAACTGCCGTTTGCTTGATTGCTACTGTGTGGGCAGAGGGAATGATTTGTAAGCCCAATGAATTATTGACTTATTTATGAATTTAAGCTGACAAGGCAGCCAGTCACCTTGAACGGGCTTTAATATTTATAATTTATTGGCAGGACCCATATGGAGTAAAATTGCTGATTGCAAAGGTGTTTAAGGGGCGACCTTCAAGTTAGTAGCTTGTCTGCGGATTATTTAAAGCAAATATAACGATCGCAACATGTTTGTTTGCCGTTTACTTTGAAACAATTTCAATAATCATTTTATTTGCTACTCGGTTAACTTAACGCAAAGTCAGCATGTTGGTAAATCTTAAATGAGATAGAAGCTAATAAAAATGACGGTCCGTAAAATTAGCTGGAAAAGCAGAGGCAACAAGAACCATGGCGAATACGTATGCTTGCAGTTTTAAACGTTTTTCCATAGAACGGTGTATCGTAACCCACTCTAAGACCGCTTTGTGCACTATGCAATTGGCCACCTTCTTGTTGCAAGCTCTCTTTCTGTGGCAGTCAAGTGAGGCCATCGTCTTATGGTTTGGCCATAGTTATTGCCCCGCTTTTGTTGACGGAAGTGCCCATGAGGCAATCGCATTGGGTCTCCACTTTTAATATGTATACCCCTTTGTGCATTTGCCACATGTGGCATATGCATATGTATGGATATATATGTATATATGTCATGGACTGGTGGTCTGTAATGGTCTGGTCTGGGGTCTGGTCTGGTGGGTGGGTCAAAGCACTTGAAATATGCCTAAGCAGCGCGGAAACCTCTTAGGTGTTGTCGACAGTTGACGGTTTCGGTTGAAAGCAAAAGCGAGCGCGTCTAGTCCAAAAAGCCAAGAAAGCAAAAATGCATTTAACAATGCACGGCCAACAATAAGTGACGGAATGACGGAATGACTGAGAATGAGTAAATGACTGCTTGAGTGTTTGAAAAGAAAAATAGCAACAAATTATTAATTCGCACAACAGCGAGACGTCAATACACTTTGCATTTGTATTTCATATATGTATATATATATTTATAGGAATGATTAATTTTTAAGTAATCATACATAACGAACTTGAACACGGATATCAGTTGATGTAAGCTTTTAATTAGCTTTGAGCGTTCATAAAATGGTATTAGTCTTATTTTTATTCAGAATAGTTCTCTGAGGAAAATAGTGGAATATAATGAAATTTGTTGTACTAACTTTAATGTTGCAGCAAGCGAACTCAGAACGTGTAATATAGATGCATAAGCATGATAACAAAGTATCATTCACTCTTGCTGAGCATTCAATGCAAGAAAATTACGAATTTTTCATTTGCAGTGCAGTAAACATGATATCAAACTATTATCGTATGGAAGAGAATTAAGAACGGGTCATAAATGTCGCAAGAGTTGTCGTCTAAAATCAAAAGTTTGGATTGTGTCTGTTGCTTGACTCCATCCTTGTGATGGTCAAAGTGTTTATGGGTCGCTCACTTACCGTTTTCTTGGCACATCCATTTGTGTCAGAGGCACCGCCATTTGTGGATGTGTTTGATGCCGACATCAGATCTTCGTTGCCGTCCAGCATAACATCCTGTTCCATGGACTCTGTCTCCATAGCGCTGTTTATGCTATGATTCGTTTGTCTCTCGATATTGGCTCAGTTCAGTGTCTGCTATAGCTCTCTATCTCTCTCTCGCTTTCTTTCTCTGTCTAACAATCGATATGCATATGTATAGTGTTTGTTGACTGACACAATGTCTCTAGTCGCTCGTCTCTCGTCTCACATGGCAGCTTGCTGTTGTTTTTGTGCTGGTCTATCGGTCAACAACATCATCATCATTATCATCATCATCATCGTCGTCACAACACCGACATCGTCATGGTCGGTATCAATAAAAAATATTTTAGATCTCTAATTTATTGCCACCCACGCACCAAGCAGGGCCATCAAATTCGATTAGTTGTTGCCGGAGGTGTCAAGTTTCATTAGCTGCAACAAACAAGAAACAAAACATAAATTTCCATACAAATTACCAAAAATAAATTGCATTTTAATGTCATGGAATGCTTAACAATTTAAAGTGGCGTTAACGGTTAACAGTTAACCAACAATGTGGGCAGCAGGTGAAGCCGCTACGTATGTTGGCCATAAGAGCTGGGGAATGCAGCCAGCATCCGTCAAGGATGCTTAGGAAAAACTCTCCAGCTGCCAGACAGTAGCCAGAACAATGCTTCAAAGTACAATGTGCAGTTCAATTAACATTCATCACAGTGCAGTCTTAAGATGTTTTATCTAATTGTGCAACTGTGTCTGACTGACGAACTGACGAACTGAAAAACTGGCCCCCACACTGGTATGCGGGTCAATCTTATAAACATCTGCCACAGTCATCATCCACATACACACATCCCCCCGTAACCCCTCCACATCCACATCCACACCATCATCATCATCATTTTTGCCGGCCTACACTTTTGTTTTGTAGTCGTTGTCTTTTGTCTCTCTTCTTTGGGTATGTGACCCGGTATTTTTTGATCGTTTTGCTACGCTTCTTATGCCCTCCTACTAATTAATAATTATCAAGCATTATTTTCTTAGTTCATAGCGACCGCCGCTTGTAATCGAGCTTGTTTATTAATAATCTCTTTCCTTCTCTCTCAGTCTCTCTCTCTCTCTCTCTCTCTCACTCTCTCTATCTATCTTTTTCAAAGCGTGCTTGGCCTTTATAAAGTTGACTTTTGGTGTGGCAACGTTGGAGTTTAAAAGGTTGAGGGCATGAAGATGACAGTTTAGATCTCTCAAAATTAATCAGCTGGGAGTGAGGGCTTTTCGTGCTTGTTTTGGAAACCATTATGACATTGAAAATGAAATAAAATGTTTATATTAAAGCACGTTTTAGCATAACTACTCTTTTAGTGCAATGGAAGTACTTTGCTCTCATGTAGGTAAGTACACTGAGATGTGATTATACCTAAATGTATTCAAATAAACTCAAAATATTTGTATATTATTTACTTACAAGAATTCCTTTCATATCATTATTTTAACGATTTCTTATTTAATTTGCACCATATTTCATATTTTAATGACACCTAGCTAACAAGACAACTTTTCATTTGCTGAGCAAGCACATCTGCAGATTTCATTCAACCATTTCATACATAGTTTTGAAGATCTTTGATATACCAAATAAGAAACAAATCCGTTTGTTTATCTGCTTAGCTATCCTTTGTGCTGATCTATTAAGATTGTCAAGTTCTGCATGGCATTCTTGGAAAAACAAGTTTTTTATGGCACTACGTTGGACGGACGATGAGAATCACACTTCTCATTATTTCATTCCCCCGTCTGTCAGCTTAACTGACTGGCTGGTATGCCAGATGCCCATGTCCAATGTTATCAGCTTAGATGCCAACTCTTTTCAACACTCCACACATAAGCGGACAATGCAGGACAGGCAAAAAGATCGAAACGAAAGACTCACAGATAATAGATGAGCGAGGCATGTGGCACAAGGCACAAGGCACAAGGCTCGAAGCTCGAGACACGAGCTTGCTAATAAACATGGACAGCATATGAGCATATGCAGAGTGTGTTCAGCACTGCGAATGATAGATAATTTGCATATGAAATGCAGCTGTAGATGTGTAAAGATAACTGCAACTAAAAGCCAAACAACAATTAAAACAAAACTTTCAAACGATAACTAGCGGGGGAACTGTAAACGCAATTGTCAGAGTTGTTGTGCTGACTGAGCAACATTAGATAACAACTGCAACAACTACTTAAAAGTAATGGCCAACTAACCAAGCGGCCAATTGACTTAGCGACCAACCAACCGACTCGGCAAGTTATTATTATAATTTCAAATTAACAAAAAATAAAGTTAAGCTGCCTTTTTATATAAGACACGCGGCAACTTTCCAAAGACACAAGCAAACTGTGTGGCACGAGGACTATTAGCCACAGTTATTAATTACAGCTCGCATATAGTGATAAAAACATAAAATTGCAGGCAGGCTGGCCACAAGCACAGATCAATGTCAAAGTTAAAGGCGCCAAAACAAAAAGTAAACCCTGAAGCTATGATCTTTAGCGGCAACATGAGACATAACAATTAGATCCGTCTGCACTCACCATGGCTAACGCTAATGATTAATAAGTGGCAAAGTTGTAATCAGGCTAAGCCGACCGCGCGCTACTCTGTTGCCATTAAAAAAAAATGATGAAGATGGAATTCCACTCTATAAATACAAAACATTTGATAAATAGTCTCAGACAGCCAGACCAACAAACCAATAAACTCTATTTAGCTTCGGCAACAGAGTATAAAATCAACTGGATACTTTAAAGCGGCATGCCGACATTTAGCTACAAATTGTATCAAGATGTGCCTCGGAGATGCCACAGCCAGGCGCTGAATTAATTGATCCCAAGGAAAAAAAGAAAACCTGGCGACAGGTTGGAAAAATTCTTAGACTAGCAATTGTGTTTTCCTTGAGCTAATTAATAGCATTAACAGCTGGCTGAGAGCTAATAACGACAACATCAAAGAAATGCGCAAATTAAATGCGGCAACAAAGGATGGGGCTTTAAGAGGTTGCATTATGAATGATTTCATATGCAACAAGCAAAATAATCGAAATCATCTGTTCAAGCGAAGAAACCAAATTAAATACGAGAACTCTCAACTGGATCAGTCTTAATTATTGTTTTAAGCTAATGCCGAACGCAAACAATACTCCATTATGGTGCTTAGGAGTGTTAACCCTTCGGGCGCCGATTGTCTAACTGAAAACAACAATCTTGAAACAACGTTCTGCTTTAGCGAAATAACAGCCAAATTAAATATTTATCTGTGATTCCGATCTAAAGAGCAAGGAGCGTATTAGCTTATCTGGCAAGTGAAATCACAGTGTAAAGTGGCATTACCATAAGTAAGGCAAGATTATGACGATTTTCACTGGCGCCGAGAGACTCGAGACCGAGAACAATGGCTATGGCTTGTTAGACCCCTAGGAAACTAACTACATTCAAAGCGGCCATAATATGAATTATAACAGTTGTAGCTTGGCTGCTCTCTCTTAGATAAGAGCCGAAACGGCGTTAATGGACGAGTAAATTAACATGCCACTGATGACACTTTCGTGATTCGGTAACAAAGCAAAAGTGGAACAAACTGGAAGGGGACAAAAATAAAAGTGCAGTTGCTGCTGTTTTTATTTACCAAACTTTGTTTTTATACACTCCATTTACCATTCAAAAAGTGGGTAAATAAGGTATTATAAAATTGTGGAAAGGTATGCAAGTGGCTAACGAAGACATCTCCGTTGGGTAACCGTCTCAATCTTAGGGTCAATAAGAGCTAGAGCATAAAGATTCACGCACGCGTCATTAGGCGCAACATAGTCATGCTACCCACAGCTCTGACAGGGTATACATAAAGAATGCGCGGCGGGCGTGGTCTTTGGGTGGCGATTACTCTTCGCTGGGGTCTATTACAGCTCGAAGCTCCGTTAGCCAGCGGCCGCTGACACTAATGACATTCAAATTGTAACGCCAAAAGAAGCCATAAAGTAAAAAAAAAAATAATATATCAAAGCGCAGCTCGAGCTTGACCAAAGCCCCCAAGCAGCGTGAAAGTGCGACCGAGTTCGAGTCCAAGTCCGAGAAGGTGTGCAATTGAAAGTGTCTCCGTTGCGCCTGTTGATGTGCATCTATCACCCAGAGATGATGATGAAAGTCACACAGTTGACAGGCAGTCAGGCAGTTAGCCAGCCAGCCAGGCAGGCAGGCAGTCCATGTCCATTTCAATTCAATTCGTGGGCTGTGTGCTTCATGTGATATGAGTATGAGGCAAATGTTAGACGCGATCGTCATGCAATGCGCATGAATGAATTTCATTTATTAGGCAGCACGAAATGTAACCAGTGGATATGTACATATAAATATATATATATATATATTTATGTATATATATATACGTAAGATTCAGTTACCACGTTACCCCCGATTGGCCCCGTTTTCACTTGTGTGTTTGCATTGCGTTTCGATGCCAGCTGCCAGTTGTCAAAGTTGTGTCATAATCAAGTGGCTGCCACTGCGAGTGGTCAGGAAGCGATAATGGCCATGTTGACCATGTTGTCCACTACGTGTTGATCGAATCAGCAGCATTTCAAATTTAAAGTTCGAACGATATGATTAAATTGAGACCAAGAGGGAAAGTGATTTCCAATTAAACGTTGCTATATTCTGCATACTCGATAATGTGTCTTATTTGGTCATTAAATGACAAATCGTTTATTGTTTTTTGCTAGATCGACGCCTGAACTTGCTTTAACCCAGATTTCACTTTTGAACCACATTAAACATAATTTGTTTTTTTTTTTTTTTTGCTCATTTAGTGCTTTTAATTAGTTTGCTTGCTAATTGATGGCATTACAACAAGTGGCCAATTGGCTACCTAATGGTTCGCTTGCTGACAGTCAAATATTAATTAATTTATGTATTTGTTTGTCTTCACTCAAGTTGGAAATTCAACAAAATCTGCCCAAAATGAGATTTAATCACGAAACAGTGCTAAAATTTTGCATATAAATCAACTTAGAAGCCACGATTATCATGATCAGCATTGTGGCAAACTGGAAAAACATTTTCCATTCGTATTTGCAGCCTTCACCCCCAAACGATGCCCACACACAAAACAAACCGAAACAACATAGAAATATTTCAAGTGCATTTGCTAAACGTGCAAAACGCAATGGAATGAATGAAAATAAAAATTGCAAAATAAAAACAACAACAAAATACCAAAAAAAAAAAAACTGTAATCGTGAAAACTATTTTTGGCGCAACAATCAACACAATAAGTCAATCTATTCGTATTCCATTTGAAAACATTTGCAGCGCATTTCGTGATTAAATTATTTAAATTTATTTATATATTCGCTGATAGCAATTTTGGGAATATTTTTGTGCCACGTCATTTTCGGTTGCACTAATTAAAGTACAGCACAAAAGGAAAGTGAAGTGTGAAACGATGGTGGGCATTTATTATAATTGAAATAGTGTCTATTGTTGTTGTTGTTGATGTTGTTGTTATTATTGTTGTTGTAATTGCTGGTGTTGCCTTTCGAATCGCATAGGCGCACCAACAAACAATCTGCAATCTTGGTATTTGAGCATTTCTATGGTATTTTGTAGCTTACTATTTTTTATTTTTTTTTTTTTCAGTATTATCATATCTGTAACTTTGTATCTGGCAATTATCATGAAGCTAGTGGCAGCATGCTTTCAACAATTCGACACGCAAAATTTTCAGTTCATTAACATTTCAATTTCAATTTCCAATTCAACATCGATAAGGCCGCCTTGCACTTTCGCAAACTTGCCGTATAGATATTGAGATACAAGATACAAATCAACACTGATTGCGTCGGTTTGATTGTCGGTGGGACTGCATAACATTTTGGACAAAGCCACTTGACTGTTGTTGTTATTTAATCATAGTTATTGACTTATCAGTGGCCCGTTCTTTGTGGCCGCTGCAATTTGTAACTTTTTGTGCCACATGCTTGTCAATCTATCGCACTGTGTCTGTAACTATGTGTGTATCTGTAACTGTCAGACTATTGGTTGTTTTCAAGAGAGAGGGAGGCAGTTGCAAATTTGCCAAATCAGCAGCAAAAAAGGAAAAATAAAAGCATGCAAAGTTTCGTATCTGTAAACTGCAAACATTTGCATTCTGCACAAATCAAACAACTCGTGCAATTTGTTTTCAATTTCGTAGCTCATTGTCTGTGCGAGATATTTTCATGTTGCGCCAACTGTTGCAACTGCAAATTGCATGCATCTGTTCGCGGAAAAAAAAATATACATTTTGGTCCAACAGCAGACAACACAGCTCCAGATCCATCAACAACGCCCCACAGGATTGGCAAATACCCAATGGCCAAGCTGCCAAGATCTCTTCATTAATTAAATAACAACAACAACAACAACAAGAACAACCACATCAGCAGCAGATACATACTAACAGTTCTTTGCTATTTAATTAATCCACTGCTGGCCACGCTCACTTTTCAGCCTCGAACTCGGTCTCATTTGGCGAGCAGTCAGTTCCAAGGCTCAACAGCACTCCAGCACTCGCCAGGGGCCTGACCCATTTCGCGTGCCTGCTATAATTCCTCAAAGTGGCTGCCACATACTGCCGCATGTACGCTGGAACTGGGTAGACACACACAAACACACAGCAAATTATATTATTTGCATTAAAAATGAGTTACATGTTAAAAATTTAAATTCATACACACCCACCACACGAAAATCACAAGCAAACACGCCCAACGGTTGCGGCCAGCCACGCCCCTGCCCTGCATAATGAACATAAGGCTCAGAACAATTCAAGTTGGTCTCTTTTAGTCTTGCTCGATTACAGCACTCTTCTTGGCAAGATATGTTCAACATATTTCACTACATATCTTAGAATAGAATCCTATCCTAACTAAACGTTGCGTTAGAAGCCAATTTTTATTGCAAAGTAAAGTTGAAAAAATGTATTTTCTTTGGCAAACAAGTCTTTTTAAGACCTTATCTACAGGTACATATGTATAATTATATATTCTACCTTTCATTTTCTTTCGATTTAATGCTATAGTATTTGGACCAATATAAATAAACATTATCCCTTTCATTTTCTTTTTATTTATTTGTTTAGTTTGTTTGAATTGTATTTGATTTGATTCTCTTCTTTTTTCGTTAGATTCTAATTGTTGTCTCTAAAAGGAACCTTCAAAAATTGGACACGCTACTACAAAACATTTCAATCATATCTATGCTCGAACTATTGCTCACAATAGCTCGTCAATTGCTGAACGATTTGACACAAATCATGTTTGCCCATTGTCCGTGAAGCGAAAACATTTCTTTGATACAAAATCAATGTGCAAAGCGCATTCAAGCTTCGACATAAGCCTGTTTTCTGCTCTTTGTTTGCCCCACAAGTTTTTGCACTGCAACAATGCCCGGCAAAAAAAAAATCAAAACAAAAACAAAACCAAATCGACGCATGCGTAGGCTGTTTATATATTTTTTTTTTATTCTTTTCCTTCTTGACTGTTATATGTTAAGGTTTTGAGGTTAATGTCGCCGTTTGTATGTGGCAGAGATACGTAAAGCAACAGATAAATGTATTTATGTACCTCCGGGTTACAAATAGTCAACAGCCTACCAAAAACAAAAAACTTTCAGTACTCTAGTCCATAGAACTCGACGCAGAGATGCCCTGCGTCTGTTAAGTATGCAATTTGAAATATAATCAAAGTATAGTGAATTATATGCATATTTCAATTTTGAAAACTCTTGTTAATAACATAATTGAAATCGATTTGCATGTTGGTATTTAAGTCAGCTCTATCCATGTGTAACATACATTTGCACAACATGAATATACCCCATCTATTTGTCCAATGAAAAGAAGAGCAACAATTTTACCATTAAAGTGAGCAGCCGTTTGGAATCGTAGCTGCCCCCTTGCCGCATTCCAGGCCCAATCTGGCTCACTCGGGATGCGCATGCAGCGCACATGTGCAACACAGATGCGCTAACTAAACTTAACTTTTTAATGCGCTTCGCTGGCGTTCATAGAACCAACAACAACCAACAACAACAACACCAGCAGCAACACTAGCAGCAACAGCAGCAGCATAAAATGCTCTTTGTTTGGGGCCATGATTTTATGTTGGGCCCGGGTCCGGTCCGACATGGTCTGGGCCGCATTGAATATGGGTGCGTCCAGGCGTTACGCTAATTGCTGACGACCATTTGCTCGATCGTCAATTCCAATTAGGCTAAGAGCGGAGCCATGTGGGCAATGCTTCGAGGCCTTTACATGATAATAGAATATAAATTAAATGCTTCCACATTCTATTTATAACAACAAAAAAAAAGGGTTAGCAAAAACAAGTGTGTTATTGTCATAAATGCCCGATCAATAGATACCCTGCACTCAGCCCGAGCACTCCCTTTTTGGAACATATAATCATTTATGACTGCTTGTTATTGGTTATTTACGACAGTTTACTGTTGGCTTATAATTGAGGCCATAATATTTCATGCAAGAACAATTTTTGAATTTCAAAATGCAATGCCTTCAAAATGCTTTCCTTGCTGTCTGCGGATTTTTGTCGTACCGATTGTGGCAATTAAAAAGTTTACCGTTTTATCAAACGGAAATTGTCCTCAGATACATATTTTTTTTTTTTTTTGGCTCACACGCAAGCTCAACTAAGACGCTTTGTGCCTTAAGTGTTGGCTGCACTTTGCCAACGGAAGTCGTCGACTACTTTTTATATGAGCTATGCTGATTTTTTATTTTTTGTTGTAAGTGTTAACAAAAAAAGAGGCACAGCAAATGTTAATTAATTTGTTGTTGCAGCTTATGCAACGACAAGTTTGCTTCTGTTTTTGCTTCATTTTTTTCTTCTTTTTTTTTCTTGGCTAAAATAATTGAGTAGTTTTGTAATATTCGCAACGAATGTACAGGCTTGACTGAACAGGTAACTCGTAAATGTTACTCACCGATAAATCCTAATGATATTATTGTCAAAGTTAATATTTCTGTAAATAAAAGATAAAAGACATATGTTAATAAAAAGCTATATAATAAAAGTAAAGAAGAATGCATTATTATAAATTGATCAATTTATCTTTGAAATATATTTAAAAACTTTTAAATAACAGTTAACTTTTAATCAACCTTATTTTGCAGACAGTTACAGTTTAAAATAAAATAATATTTATAAGCTTGAACCAATTTCAGCGATTACCTAATGAAAATACGTAGGGCTTATCAGACAATTTTCATGCCTTCCCTGTCTCCATATTAACTGATTGCGCAATACTTTATTGCCCACTTCAAAGGTTTTCCCCATAATTGGGTCACAGCCAGTCGCTAAGCCTGTGGCATAAGGTCATCCGATTAATAAAACCCGATAAATTGCAATCTGTGCCAAGCTTCTAATGTCGATACCTATGTTCAGTGAAGAAACCCCTTTGTTTGTTTCATCCATCCGTCATTTCAAGTAGAAGAGGTGTAAAACATGATGCACCAATAAAAATCAAAGGCATAAAATCAACACCCAACAAAAATCGTTATTGATTTCAAGCTGGTAGGTATTAATTTTTTTTATGGCGTTGATAATTATAAAGCAAACAATAACAAAAATTGAGACAAGCGGCAGGTAGGTCTGAGACAAGAGCGGAACATATAAACACATGTCGTATACGTAATACAAAATCAAAAGAAAAAACACGACATACATAAATAAATCGATTGCATAATCAGAAAACACAACTTGACCAACACAAAAATATGTTCAATAATAATAATAACAAAACGCAAAAACCTAAAATAAAAAAAATACTATAAAGTGGTTATGTACAAATTTGTTGGCATTAACCTTTGGCATTTATATGAGATTAAAGTTTATACTTATTTTTTTGGTTAGCATGACGGATCAGTTATGAAATTGTTTGGCCCACGCCTCAACACACCCAGAAAATATGAAGTGTGGACAATGTCGCCGCAGTGCTGCTGCCTGCAGCCAAAGCTGCACACAGAATCAGCAAAAGTAACTGACAGATACATACATCAATTGACGTTGTTGCTGCTGCTGCTGTTGCTAGCTGCAGCTAGCTGCTTGCTTGCTTAACAAGCGGAAAGCCAAAACATAACAGTAAAGTAAATTAAGTAGGAACCACACACGAGAACAGTGGCAACAGCAGCAACAGCAAATGCAACGTTTGCGAAACCGGACAGCGCAGCCAGCACAGAATCAGAATGAAAACTAACGCTCAGATAACCCGAAGTGTTGTATATAATTGGAGAATTAGCTGAGCAGATTGTCAGAGCAGCTGTTGCCTGAATTAAATGAAATGCAAGCTGCTCGATATCTGTGCAATTGATTACCACAGCTACGAAGCCACATCATTAATGACATTAAAAATATATTCTAAAGTGTCACAATAATTTCTTTCCCTGTTGAATAACAGTTTCAAATGTTTGAAGTACATCAATATCAAGTTCTGACAAGTAATTGCATCTTCTCTTGCTATGTATAACATACGTCTTAGCAAAGTTCTTATACCCGTTCTGCCGTGCTGTGCATAATTATGCGAGTTTATGTTGGTCAAGAGTGCCTGAGAATAAAGCCACCAACAACAACAACAACAAGTAGCTGATTGGCTAAGGGGGCCGCCAAGCGGGCAAGCGCAACAGAAGTGGCTGACCTCGAGAATTCTCTCCTCTCTTTTTTGTTCGCATTTAGCTCATTTTTAGACACGGCAAAGGCATCACTCATACGACCCACTGTCTGTCTATCTGTCTGTGTCGGCCCGGCCCGGCCCCGTCCCCAGCAGTAGACCGCGACCAGTTTTCGATTTTGGCTTAGAGAACGTCGTTGAATGCCTAAACATGGCAGCTGGATTCTTAAGATATACACAGAAATATGCACAACTAGAATATAAGCATTCATTTTATCGAAACTCCAAACCAAATTAAAGATGTCTTCATTCATTGGAGCATCTTTATTTGTCTGTCTGCTGTTTGACAGGCGCTGCTACAGTTCAACAGTCATTTGATGTTAATGCCAGTGCAAACAGACAGCTACCAATTGCAGTTGGATTATCATTAGAATTGGAGATAAGTAGAACATAATAATGATGCACATTTCTTGACAAATAACTAAACAATTTATTTGTAATAAAGATGTACTAAGAAATTTAAAATACTAATTCATGCAATAAGACAGCATTGAAATGCGATTCGCTTATGAGCTGGTAGAAAGGCAGATTTGAGGACCACAGACAATGTATGCCAGAGAAGAACGTGTATTTTGCCATAGCTGACAGATGGGGTAAGCAAACAGTGCGGCATTTAAAGCTGAGAGCTGAGACAAAAGGCGTGAAGCCTAATACGATGATAAGTGCTTATGATGCACAGACGAGGCGGCCAAAGTAGTAGACAAACAATGTCAGGGCTCGAGCACAAGCTGGGGCTAAGCCACAGGCATAAGCACACACACAGGCACAGAGGGACATCGACATCGGCATCGAAAAACGTATGCACAGAATGAATGGCAAAGGCTCACACATGTGGGGTGGGTAAGGAACCATAATGACAACATGACATGCAAAGTTTTGTCAAAGCAGCAGACAGTAAACAATATATAGCTAAAGGATGAAACCGTCCCCACCAACCACCCCTCGCAGAGGAACCCAGACAGAAGGTGTAAGTAGCCAATGGATGCGGGCCTTAATCAACAATGACGGCGACGCGACGCAGTTGCGGCATGAGGCAGATTCTTTTTTTAGCACGTTATATGAATAACTAATTGAGAGCGAACACCACAACACGTATGCGAAAAACGTATGTAGGGGCGATGGAATGTGTGTATTTAAGTGTGTGAGTGTATGTGTGCGTAGTATCCATAAGATACATGTGTATCTCGAGGGCATTGCCAGTTGAGGGCGTTGCGCCAAAGCATGACGGGGCATAAACACAATCATAAGCGTACTACAAATCTCAGTACTGCTTTTGACGGCCGGCACAAGAAGTGGAGTAGGACAGTGAAGCAGATGCGACGAAGAGACGACCGACCAGCTCCAAACGATGATGTTGCCCAGCTACAAGGTATTACTCCTGTTGTTGTTGTCGTTGTTGTGTGCTAAACTGGTAGCACATTTTGCCAGGGCTGAGTCATCCCATGGCTGTGGAATCACGGTAGCCACTGGCTGCCTGTTGTTTCTCTGTTTTGCATTAGGCCAAGTTCGATGACTAAGCATTTGGATTCTGGTTCTGATGTGGCCTTTGCTGTTCTGCTCTGCCCTGCTTGGCCCTCTTCGAATCCCCTCGCTCTTTAATCAGTTAACTGCCGGCCGGCATAACTTTAATGTGACCGCATCTTGGACTCCAGTGCTACGAAACGAAAGCTCTTGCAGTCACTATTTATTGTCATGCTCATTAAGGTGCACGGCTCTTGTTGCTGTTGAGCTTGGGCTTCAAAGGCCTAACGTACAGTGTAACAAGTTACATTTGCTGCTCATAATTACATTCACATTTATTTATAGATTTTCAGCATTGAATGGAAAAGAATAAATATTTTAAGAACGGTATTGCATTCTAATTCGAATATTGATCATTGATCATGCCATCTATTATTATTAAATCCATGTCATATAAATCATAAAATTCAATTATTCAAAGCTTATTTTTAGCTGCTACTGACAGCAAATTTTTCAATATGCGCAAGGCCTCAAATTATAGGATCTAAAAAACACATGCATTATTTTCAATTACTCATTACTCTTAAATAAATCCGTTAAATTCATATGCATTAAATGTAAGCTCAAATCCCAAAATAGCAGCAGCAAACGATTAACAAACAACCACAACCACAGCGGCAATAGAGAATGTTTGCTTTGATGGGGAACTATTCAAAGCCAATGCTTGCGAAACCGTGACACATGGGCGAAGGCCAGCAGCAGAGATAGAAAACAAAATAAACAGAGACAGAGACAAAAGAACACAAACATAGATGATGACGAAGACGGGATAATGCTGTTGTTTTTGTTGATGATCATAGAGAAACAGAGCGCGCAGCCTGCGGGGCCAACTAAAGCAAAACAAAAGCCAAGTGAAAACAATTTGCATACAAAAATAAAGCATGACAAACGAGTCCACAGTTTGAGAGTCACCCTTTAGGTTTTCGCTGTGCGCTCGCACTCTCAATTTTTGTTGGCGGTTTTCTCTCTCTCGCTCTCGTTCGCGATTTTCCTCTGGCCATTTGCAACTGATGATTTAGTTAATTTACAGCGATTTCCAGTTACTTTTGCCATTCATTTGCCGACGATTTGTTTGCCATTTTAATGGCAATCTTCGCTCGATGGAGCGCATCGCGCATGGCGTTGCCATATCGCCTATAATTTATGGTAGTTGCCCAATTTGCATTGCAACGCCGTGTGTGTGTTTGTGGTGTGTGTGTGTGTATGGGTTGTGTGTGTGTCTGTGTATGGGTTGTGTGTGTAGTGCATGTGTGCATACTCAGTTCAAATTACAATCAATACTTAATTTCAATTTCATTTGAAATACTCGACCCTGCTCACATTGTTGCTGTTGTTGTTGTGGTTTAACTGATCTATTGAAAATGAAAACAAATAAAAATGTTGCAATCAGGCAAAGCCGACCTGCGATACTCTGTTCCTATAATAGAAGAAAGCTTTTTTAGTTTGTTAAATGAATTTTCAACCAAACTTACTACTCTGAATGACGCAACTATAAGCAACTATTTATTGCGTTTGTCCTATGGACATTGCACGATCCAAATACAACAGATAACAAAAATAAGCTAAAACACATGCACACAAATATATATATATATATATATATATATATATATATATATATATATTTACGTATGTAGAGAAATATTCACCCACAAGCGGAATTCATTGGCTATTCCCAGCACAATGATCGCGCAAAATTGTATCCCCCACTTTGTAGTTGTTGTTGCTTTTGTTTTAATTTGTTACTTGTGCTGCCTGTTCATTGTTATTATTGTTCTGTTTTTTCCAAGTGAACTGGAACAATTTCGATCGTTGTGCGAGTCATTGTGGGGCGATGTTTTGAAAAGAGTTACGCGTGCAAATGTCTCGATAGGCAATTGATTTAATATCGTTCGTTTTACATGGCTAAGCAAACAGGGGCGGATTTCCTCTATAAGCAAATGAGATACTTCTTATAACATATCATTTGAAAGAACGCAATGTCGTACCCAATTTAGCACTGTTCTCGTATAGTACACTTTGAAAAAAAAACAATGCTTTTTTAATTTATTGTACATATAAAATGTGTGTCATCAATGTTGGATAACCAAACGATTCAAACTGAGTTTGAATTTTTCGCAAAATGTTCACAAAATACTTACGCGCATTTTGTGTGGAATTTAAATTGCATATGGCCAACAGCAACAATTTTGCTGCAATTTGCTTAATAGTAAACAATTTGCTTACCACAAACACTTCGCAAATGCCATTTGTATTTTTTATCTTTTAAGTGTATGTTACACGTTCATTTTTTTATTTTTTACATTCTAGCTGTGAATTTTAGCGGGCTGGGACACACCCACATTAAGAGCTCTCATTAAATAGCTAAAAAGTTGAATATTTGGTTTATTGTTTAGCTCAAGTTCCTGATTTTGTAATCGTGTATTATAAATGATGGCCAACAGATGGCGTGTTAACCCAATAAGCCAAGTTTATGGCGTTTAATTAAGCATGAAGCATAGCAAAAATGCCAATCAAATGCAAAGCGCAACCACAAAAATTAAAACTAAATGAGAATCTAGATTCTAAAGCATAGACCAGCGGATTGAGTACTGCTGTTGACGAATGATATTTACAAGTATTTCGAAATTATTTCGCATATACTATTCACACTCATGCACACTACAGAGCCAAGCTTAACGCGGCTCGAATGGGTCGAATGAGAACAGCTAGCTAGGCAATACGTGACGGGTTGCGGCAAATTAAGCCAAGTTATAGCGCTGACTGTTTGACTGCCTGACCCGCCGGCTGCCTGACTGTCTGACTGTTGGCTATATCACTCTGTCCATCAAGCGAGTCTAACCATAATTCCAAATGCGTAATTGTTACACCCTGATTACGCGAGCACCACAACAACAATCACAACAACAATCAAAACAAAAATGATTAAAGATGAAAATTAAATACAAAATCACACTACTGCACATACAGATGGATGTACAGATGTACATATGTATATGGATGCATATGTATGTGTGCATATGTATGCATATGATTGACTCAGGTACTCGCTGTACCGATAAGATGAACAATACAATAGCTTGTTCACAGGCCGCGAGATGGCGCTGTTGTCATGCGAATGCTGTTGCAACTTGCAAGTTAACTTCGGCTGCCATTTTGGGCGTTATGCGTGTGAATAACCGTGGGCTGACTGACTGAGGAGAAGCAGGCGGAGTCGGCGGAGGCGTAGGAGGAGCAGCTCTCGCAGAAGAGGGAGGCTGCTTGAATGCTCGGGCAACTTGCATGCTTCGCTGATTTCCTACTATTTGCTGCATGGAATTTGCATACGCTGAGAAACGACAAGGCGACGAGGCGGCACTCGTTGCACGCAACCTGACCTTTTTGCTGCGATTGTATTTGTATTTGTTTAGCTGATGGGGCTAAGCTACATACGATTTAGACAGCAAATAGTTAAAATACCACAAAAAAAAACATGTATCAAATCTAATATAAATACTACCTAATGCAGCCGTACGCAGGACCAACAAATTACCATTTATTATCATTACCATTTCTACAACAACTGTTATGCAGATGCAATAGAACATTTTATGGCAATCAATTAGTTTAGTAATAAATAAGCAACATTTTTAAAGAGCAAGAGCAAAAAAAAAATAATGTAAATCAATCATTAATTTGCAGCTGAGATACGTATCTAATAGATGCGATAGACTTGGGGCGCCAAACGCCTTTTTATTTATTAGGAATTGAATACTAACGGAAAATCGGGAAAGCAGCTTTAGGGGTAAGAAAAAGTTGTTAGATTTGAAGTAAATAAATGCACAAAACAACAACACAACAACTAAAAAGTAAAGAGATGGAAAAAGAGCCGCCTACGCAATTGGCAATGCACCGGAGGAAGTGTTCCGAAAAATTGATGAAAATATATCATATAAGCATATATACTAGATAGTCGTAGAAGGCAAACAGGCAGCACGCAGTAGCAGCAGCAGCAGCAGCAGCAGCAGAAGCCCCGGCAGCTACGTATAGATCATTTCTGTGGCTATTTTTAATGCAATCCCCCACACACACACACATACACATGTGTGTTTATATAGATTCAACTGTAGCTATTGTATCTATCGGATGTGCGCGCCTGGTTCTCGGTCCTGGGCTCTCCCAACTGTGGCTGTCATTTTGATTTTTGCTCGACATGTGCACAAGAGCAAGAGCTGCTTTCATCTTACAGATGCAGCTTGTTTATATGCGTGTCTGTAGCTATATCTGAAGCTGTACACGTGTAACTATAACGCTTTGTTGAAAGCTACAACAATCGGCCAGCCAGACAGACAGTCAGACAAACAGACAAACAGAGAGACAGACGCCCCAACACAACTTGTATGTCAAATTAATTTCATTCAATTTTAATTCAATTTGACGCCGTTTCACTCGCTACTCGTTCAACTAGATGTATGCACTATGCCTAAGTATAATCTATCTTAGAAGTATGCAGGCAGTCTGGCGGCAGTTAGGCAGGTACATATCTGCATAGAGAGAGAGACACATGTCATAAATACACCATCTCATGGCCAGAACGTTAATGATGCAATGCGCCATGTGTGAGACACGGTAAACTGTGCATTTAATTTCTGATATGCCTGCATTTTGATTAACGACCCTTGATGCAAGTTTTTCTTTATGGTTGCCACAAGGGCTATTTCAGTTCATCTTTCTCTCTCCTCCACTTGGATAGTTTACCTTTTGAAATTGTCTAGCTGAGTGATGGAGATGAGGAGGTTTCTTGTAGTATTCGTTGGGTTCTGCAATTACAAAAATAAAAAAAAAACAATCATTTAGTTGAACGGCCGGTTTAATGTTAACTCATTTTTTAATGCATCACATTTGCTTAACTAGTATTACGTGACTACTTAGAAATTAAATGCAGTAGCTAATAAACCTAATGAAATCAAATATTAGTTTCGATGAGTTGTGCAGCTTCCTAAAATGTTAGCACATCAATTAAAAATCCATTAAAAGATTGACTTAAGCCCAACCTAAAGCTATATATTGCACAGCAGCTGAAGCCAACAATTAATTGATAGCTTTTCTTTGTAGTTGCGTATAACGCCTTACAACTGCAACAACTGGAGAGGGAATAAAACGTTTACCGTTAACAACATTTAAAAAAACATTTAAAAGCAATAAAAAAATAACGCTTTCGGAGATGATACGATAAATACATTGACATATATATATTTATAAATATCTCAAATATTTTCTTTTTGACCAACTGTAAACCTCAAACCAAATGATGAAACAATATTACCAAGAAGCTGATGAAAGACATAAAAAAAAAGTTTGTGGCAAATGACAATCAAATTTGTCTAGCACCATTGCCAAATTGTTCAGTGGTTTTCGCTAATTGGCGTACTAGTTGCAAGTAGCATTTTCTCGGAGATTTTCTCAGTACACAGCTAAATAATGTAGTTTCTCTTAAGCGCCAGAAGCAAATGAGCGCAACAGAATTTGTTCACACCTTAACGTGCAAAAAATAATAATTATTATGGACGTGAAAATTCTACGGTTATGTAGATGATCTAACCATGACACAGTTAAGTAGACCCTTTGAGAATGGGTTAAAATATGAATGATAACGTTTGGTTTAAAGATCTGCTACTTAGCATTTAGATTCGAGTGAAGCTAGCCAAACGAAGATGAGATATTCTTAGTTAGTTAATAAGGCTCTGCAGTTCCATTTTCCAATCACTGGAATATGTATATATTTTACCATAATTATAGCTGACTCATTTTGGACTTTCGCGTCATTGAACCACAAGCTTTGTTCATTTACGAAATCCAATTTTATGCTACTAAATCATCGTCGAAACTTTTCTAATATCAGAAAAGGTCACACGCACAAATATTTGGCAATACTAACTCTCTGTCACTTTTTTTTTTTTTTGGCAGTTTAATGAAATTGGCTCAAGTCACATAAATTTTGTAATACAACAAATTATGATATATTGTAGCATTAAAATTGATTGCGCCTGAAAACAAACCTGACAAGCGCTCCATCAATTTGCGGAGACGAGTGTGGTGCTGGTGGTGCTGGTGGTATGATCATCATGGTTCATTTCAACAAAACTACGTAAAAGTCATTAAACTTTAACTTAAACATTTGTTGCTGCCTCCGCGTCGTTGTTGTTGACAGTTTAAAGGTGTCTTTGAGCATTTGAAGAGTTTTGGTTTAAACAAAATTATGCTAAATTTAATGGCTTGACTAATTTATGCAGATACGTGAATTTTCGGTTGCTTTTTCAAGAGATGTCTTCATTTCAAATGGGTATATTAGTGTAAAATAAATGTCTAATAAAGTTTTGAAAGTTTTTCACAGGCAGAAGGAGAAATTTTATGAAGAAAACGGTTACTTTTATGGCACAACTTGGCCATTGCTGATAAGTTGCAGGGTATCTGTAATTCGATAACTAACTATTATCTTTAAATTAAAGTCTGTGTGTGGCTTTGCATTAGCATAATTCCTCTTCATCTACATTTGTAGCATTTTCAATGTCAATTTTGTTTTTATGGTTCATTTATACTCTTGCCGACGGGTATAATAAATGTAGCATTAAGTTTTGCAGCGCATTAAGAATGGATGAACATCACTAACCGAATCGTCTGACTGCTTATATACGAGGGTATATAATCTTCGGCATGCCAATCATTCTTCTTTTGTATTATATTATTTCTCTTGGCAGGCATTTTAGAAAAATCAACTCAAGTGTTTGCTGATTTCGAATTTCATTTCAAAGCTAATGTGTGACAAAATTTAAATGCTATTTGCTCGTATTTATGTTAAATTTTGTTTTGATGTTATAATGACCACGCTGATGGTTACGACGACCCTGGCAGAGCCTGACGACAAAGTTGAGTTCATTCCTTGTTATATATTTATATATACATATATAAAATCTGTCATTTTAAATGGCTGCATTAAAAATTCATGTGTACCAATGCAATAAAAAAATGTTGTCACTTTCATGATCAACATTCAGCTTACCAAAACGCCCCCAAGGCTTTAAAAAGTGGCATCGAAGTCATATATTTTTTGACATTTTGCATTTTCTGCCCAAGAAAAGTAAATAAAGTTAAATATATATGTTTATGTACGCCGGACATAATATATTTTTGCAGCTGGCCTCGCATCGAGCCGTTGTGTAAACATCTTTTGCTTTTGCTACTTTCGACTTTTGAGTTTTGATTAATAAAATTGTATTTTTCCCCCCGATATTTGGAATGTTTACGATATTGAATGCCTAACGCGCAGTTCTTCATAATATTAAACAACAACAGCACTACAATTCTATAAACAACTCACAAACAATTCACACTTTACACTGTTGCTTTCAAAAGGAGGAAGGGCAGGGCGAACCGATCCGGTGCGGTGCGGTGAGGCGCTGGGCGTGGCAGCATGTGGCGTAGTAGGGCAATGATATTTGGGGGCAGCATTGTACAGTTTTCTGAAATGTGAAAGGCAACGTTTCTTTCTTTCTAAACTTTTCCTTACCGGCTTTGCTGCTTTGTATATTGAACACTCTTCAACGTCTAACCCGAAATACTTTCGAGTAAAAAGGTCTAATTGCAGCTAAAAAAAACCCCTTTAAAGGGTATGCAAAACTCCTTTACTTTCATAAGCGAACTCAACTAACTTTTAACGTATTTAAGTAAGATATTTAATTGTACGCTAACCAATATTTAAATCTAGTTTAATAGACCAATTTAAATGTCAATTAGATAATAAAAGCCAAAAAAGAATTTTTTGATGTTGGAGAAGCTGTCAAAAACAAGAGCCTTGACAAGAAATTCGTGTCAAATTTAAATTGTACCAACATTTGGTTAGCCGAGTCCACAAAAGGCCAACCAAATCCAATTAATTGAACAAATAATTTACAGTTTCGCCATAATTTATGCGCATGCATAATGTGAAAGACAACTCTTCAATTGGATTCTAAAGCTAATCCAAACCAATTATTGTCCAATAAACTGGCCAGACCTACTGTATTAGCATATTTGTATTATAATTTGCAGCTAGTCAAAAGTTGCGTCAACGTCAAACGCAGAAACAGGTTCAAAAACAACACCATTCATATGATATTCTTACCTTTAGAGTCTAACGACTAACATTCAAATTTCTTGAACCTGGGCTATTATTGCAAAGGGCAGCTGTAAAAATAAAGCAGCTGCCTGCTTAGATAGCTGTTACCTAACCAATTAATTTATATTTATGCATCATTTAAACTAGACAAAGAATTTCAGTTTGTTCAGTTTGCAAAATCATTGCCAGCAAAATAATACCAATTCACAATAATAACAATAACAACAGCAGCAACAGCTGCAATGTATCACGAAATTCTGTATATTTGTCTTGTGTCTTGTCACATGTGCAGGTTTAGTTAATTTTTGAAATAAAACACATTTCGCATTTTCGCAGCATTCATTATTCATTCAACTGATGCGATGACATAAGCTACGTATTTAAATTGTGATTTTTTGAATCTTTCACACAACAAACAAAAAAAAGTAGCTAATCGAGATATGAGTATATATCAAATATTTGCTTCATCATGCGATCGAGAATTACTAATTGAAATGACAGGTAAGTTGAGGCTGACAACATTTTCTGTCTATGCATAAATAATTAATTTTTTTCCTGATATGGCAATAAATTCTATTGTTTTCTCCTTTTACTTATGATGTCATCACTTTCATTAAGTCAATCTCTATTTCCGATTTGTAATTCTAACTTTTCTTTTGCATTAAATATATATTTTCTTAAATCTGATGAGTCAATTGTGTTAAGATCCAAAGATCTCGTCATTCCCTTCTCTTAACACAGCTAACATATTCCGGCCATTGGTTATACATACACATACCTGTACAATACACATATATGCATGTATTTATATTTTTTTATGAAGCGCCAAGCTATTGTTGGTGGTGATTTTTGCATTACATTGCAAAATGCTAGACAATGGTACGCCATGAAACAATGTACACCCAAATGCAACACATAAGTGATGATAATTATATTTGTGTGCAGCGAAAATTTCAAAACAATATGCACACACATACACACACAATAACATGAACAACAATAACAATTTGCACAAGAAACGCACTGGGGTTTCCTTTTTGGATTTTGCTCAGCTGTTAATTTTCTTTTAATTGCCTTTACGCGCGCCCATTTTGTTGATTTCCTGCATTACAATTTGATAAATTGTTGGTTGAAATGCACGCAAGTAGCAATAATTAAATAATAAAAAAACTCTGCAAGACCTTCGACTGAAATCATAGTAAAGACATGAAATGACGGCCCGCCGGAGATTACATACACTTTTAGACCCGAGTCTAATTGCTAACTTCGTAAACTTAAAAAAAACACGCCGATAATAAAATTCATAAAAAAAAAATGAAAGCCAAGTGTTTTTTGTCCAGAAGAATCAAGAAAACTTGTGAGTTTGAATGAGAAAACTTAAAAAAAATCTTTTCATAAGACAAGTCATATTTTGACTAATTGTTCCAATGACAGCTATATGATATAATTGTCCAAACTAGCTGATTTTTAGCATAAATGTGGAATTTATAAAAATACGCATATTAGTTAAGTTTGGTTAATATATAAAATAAATAAATAAATAAATATCAAATAAATCTTTCAACCGATCATTTTAAGAAAACTATTAGATGTAGAGATCCGATCCGGATCGGTTTCGATATATGTACAGCCTGTAGACAGATATATACCAAGTTTCATTAAGATAATTTAAAATTAAGGTTCTAGGTTTATTAGGAGTAGACAAACATACGGACCTGGCTATGTAGACTCGGCTGGTGATGTTGATCAAGTATATATATACTTTATAATATCGGAGACGTCTCCATTTATGCGTTACAAACCTAACAACAAAATTATAATACACTCCACAAGGGTATCAAATATAATAAAAAAGCATGACCAATTTGTGAACGAAAGGAGTAATTTACAAAAATATGATATAAAATATTGATTTATTGTTTCAAGCATATCGCCACAAAAGTTCAAAAGCTGAAGTTTTGGTTTTTGACTGGGGTTCAGTAGACAAGACAGTAACATTGTCGCTGCAATGGCATTTGTAGTTTGCAGCATATTGTCTGTTTTCATCATATTTTTGTTGCATTTTATGTTTAGTTTTTTGTTGCTCATCCACATCATCATTATCATTATCAACTTGGCGTCTGCACGAACTATTCACAACGATAGGCACCAGACGGGGGGTACAATGAACCTACGAGCTATGCCGCATTGCTGAAAGTGATTGTTCGACGAGCGACTTTTTAGATGGAAATGGAAATGGAGATGATGTCGGAAGAGCGACCAGAGACTGGAAGTGCTCAATGGATTTCTTTTGTTTCGCCACTTTTCATTTAAGCCTCTGTTAGCTAGATGCTAACATGTTGTTGGTTGTGGCATATCTCGAGTACATTTCGTTCGTTTTAAATTGAACGTGCGGTGACATAGATTTCGTTAAATGATAAACGACACAAATTGTTTAAATTTAATTGACAGACGAATCGGTTTGTTGCCAGCTTAAACGTGACAGACTTGCCAGACGCCAGGCGGCTTCTATCGTTTATCGAAATAAAAATCATCGAAGCCAAGCAATTGATTAATTGAAAGCCCAAGCAAAATCAACAAAGCCAGCAGCCCAAAGCTAAGGTCAACACAAAGAACGCACTCCTAGCATAAAGCCCGAAACAGAAAATAAAAAAAAAAATTAAATAAAAACAGAAACCTCGTCATACGAAACCTTTTTTTGCCAGCCGTTGTGTTGTGACTGGCGTTTTTTCTTTTTGGGGCGATGGGCAAACATAAAAATCCATTAATGGCTTTAACCAACGAGCGGCTCTAACCGGAAGTTTACAAAAGTTGACAGCGATCGTACGTTCGGGTTTTTGTTATTGTTGTTGTTGTTCTATACACGACAGTTTTTCTTTTATGGTTGCAGCGTTCGCTCAGTCAGGCATTAAGCACATTGACATATGCCTGCCAGATTCCAGCAGATGCAAGAGTTGACCGAGTAAAGAGAGAGAGAGAGAGGGAGGAGAAGAGAGTGTGGCGCAGAGACACCGTAGATCGATATGCGCCAACCACATATTAAAAAGCGCCTTTTGCCCTAACGGTATCTGAGCAGTGACAATCGAGTGGGCAACTCCAATATACCCTTTAATTGCAATCGCTGATTTAATTCTGTTCCATTGTGCACTCGAATGCTAATAAAAATAGCCTTAAATATGTAAATAAAATATTTAGTTAACGACTTAATAATGTGAGCAATTCGAAATACATTTGCCAAAATACCCTACACAGCCAACCACATAGGTTATTTTATACGCAAGTCGAAAGCTGCAAATGAGCAGTATGCGAAAGCGGAACCGACGCTTTCGGTAATCTAAGACAACATGAAAAACAGTTGAGGCCACACGAAGAGACAAAGAAGAAGAAAAAGAAGAAACAGCAGCAGCCGCCACAACAGGCAAAAGCTGAAGAAGAAGAAGAAGGAGAAGTGGCACACAAAAGCGCATAAGTTTCCGTTGACCGTTAATTAAAACCACAAGACGCAGAGCGGCTGAGGTACAAAGCGATATGCGCACACACATTGTACACACACACACACTCTTGCAACATATTGGGCCACATAAATTTGTTAGCGCCTTGACACAGCTGCATTAGAAACGGAGCACGCGTTCCAATTCGAAAACCCACTTCAAATGTACTGCAAACTGCAGAGAGGCTGCAAAAGAGACAGAAAGACAGAGAGACAGACACAGAGAGAGGAGAGTCAGCGACGGGCGACGCCTATCAAGGTTGCAATTGCCTCAATCTGCGTCGGCGGCGCCACTAACTGTTTGATTAAAGATCATGCAACGCCGCAACGTTGCCAGAGCAAAGCGAGCAAACTAAAAAGAAAGCAAAAGGTAACATGAAATCAACACGAATTGCGAATACGCTTCACAAACAACATTAGCCAGCCATCAAAACTAAGATTTATTATGTACAAACCAAAACTACTGTAAATCACTGCAGAAATATTTTTATAGACAGCCAACGGATAAAACTAAAACTATTTATTCAAATATTAACCAGTAAAAAATAAAATAAAAATACAAATAAAATAAATGTTACTCAAACATAAATTATTATTGTGGACATTTTTTATGGCATAAGTAATTTTTCATTTTGTCCGTTTTTTTAATGGTTTTCCTATTTAGCTGCTTGCTTCTGAGTATTTAGAGTTATTACACGTTTGAGCATATTAAATATCTAACTAGTAAATTTAATAAAAACACATTTTAGCTGATAATAAAGGTGATAAAGTAACTAAATGTGCGAGTTGTAAATATGGTCTGGCAACATTTACTACTTACATGCCCCATCCTAGCTTAGCAAAGCAATTTGCAGATGGAGCGCTTCTAATGCATTGCAAAGGCAATGAACAAAAGATTATGAGCCATAAAGTAGACAGAGCTGGTGAAGAACGTTGGCTGCAGGCAGCGGCTGAAGCTGAGGCTGTGGTAGTGGCAGTTGCAGCAACAGCAGCAGCAGCTGTGTCTACAATTTATGTTAAATATTGTAAGTAATCTGCAAAAGAGAGTTGAATGATGAATGTTGAGCGTTGCACGTTGAATGTTTGCAGCCACAAAACGTCAGCTGTTGGAACAGTTGTTGTTGTTGTTGTTGTTGTTAGCCACATGGCTGCTTGACCAAATGGCCACATGGCGTTGAATGCAACATAACACGCGTTGCGGCTATGTGGAGAAATTGTGCCAATTTGCTTGCAGCTCTAAAGGTAAAAAGGCTAGCCAACTCAGTACTCAGTCTCAATGGCGGCATTATTGATGATGACAGAAATGTGTCGTATGTCGTTTCGTCGCTTTTCTAAGCGCGTTGGCGATGATGCAGCTGCAGCTGCAACGCCAACTGCAACTACAACTAAGCTGCAACTCTCAGTGGTTGCCATGAACCTCAAGTTTCCAAGTTCATGGATGCCAACCAAGTTTTCGCACTGTTGCTGATTAAGCCTGAAACGAACTGGCAAACGAACTGACATTGCCGCAACAACTGGCCACAAACTGGCTGCACAATATTTATGCCCTGCATTAATTTTGATGTCTTGGAGGCGGCGAGAGATCGCCAATGACCTTGTGCGTAAATTTTAATCAGCGTATCCTTAACAAAAAAAAAAGAAGAAGTATAAATAAACTTCCACTCACGATTCCTTAGCTGTCTGTGTCTGACTCATTTCAGGCCTGGCCAGGCCAGTCCAACTTGACAGGCAAATTATGTACAAGTTGTATTAGCTCAAGCAGCTTCCTACCGTTAAATACAGTCTATAGTTTACATGCATCCATGTACATATGTATATCGGTAGCCAAAGGGTTTGTCAGCGAAATGACAGTCTCTCAGCATTTGATGGACAGATCTGGGTTATAAGCGTCAGCATCTGTTCGCAGAGAAGTTCCAGTCAAACTTTATTTTTAAGCATTTTATTAGCATAAGAAAAAGAAACCGGTAAGATCATTGCAGTTTGGAATGTCCCGGATGAGCAATATTCTGTTCCCAGTTAATGATAATGACAGCTAAAAATCTGGTGAATTGAGCACAGTGCCTCTAAAACAGTCTTTGGTCTTTTATCATTGCTCTAAGCTTGAGATAAATAACATTTTATAAGTTAGAACAACTAAGCCCTTAGCCCAGCGGTGAATATGACTAAATTTTAGGCATTTATCGATACTCTCGAAAAGGGAGCAGTTATCGATCAAATTTAAATAAACTTGATCTGCATATAGAGAACTTATATACAAAATATGAAATCGCTGACTCTTATAGTCTCTAAGATCGGCTTGATCATAGGCGTGTGAGTAGCAGAACATGACTGATCAAGAAAATATATACTTTATACAATATATACTTTAGACAGCTTCCTGCTGTCTGTTACATGCGTCATTATATCCATTTTCACATTTTAATGGGTTCAGATCATAATTATATACAACGGAATATCGGACTATTAAAGTAATTGCCGACGATAAAATTTCTTTCTTGTTAAATTCATCAGTTCTGCATTTTTCATTAACTTTGCGTTAGCAGGCACAGTTCTAGTTCCCCAAAGATCACGTTGGTAATTGCTTGTGCCATATTTCGAAGGTCGTTCAGACACTTAACCAAATTGCTTAACAACAATATTTAAATCCTCAAACTTATTGGGCTTGATGCGTCATGATGGCATCATGGCAAGACTCATAGAATATAAATATATATATGAAAAATAAATGTCATTCAAGACAAAAAAAAGCCAAGTAAAGCTAAAAGCACGCCCACCTTTGTGTCAACCACAAAGAACATGATTATCAACATCATCATCTTGTTGGCAGATACAAAATATGCGATATAAAAATTAGCAAATTGTTATTTTTATTGAAACGCTAAAAGTCAACGGGGCCTGTGTAAAATGAGAACAACAAAAACTTGTCCAAGCCACAAGCTTAAAGAAACAACACAAAACTTAACATGATAATCGGGTGCAAAATGAGGAAACCTTTTTCAGCATAATCACTCGCACTCGTAATATTTTCGGGTGTATCTGTTTGCTGTTTTGGGGCACGTCACACCGTTGCCACGGCCATTCGAGTAGCGAGGCGGCACTGTGGATAATGGTTTCTTTTTGCATTGTTTTTGTATGCGCAATCATGCGCACTATTAAACTCGCTCATTCATTCATTCATTCAAACGAATCATTCATGCGATTTGAGTGCTTATTGTATTGCATTGCCAAATATGCTTTGCTTTGCTCTGAATTCTGCAATTGATTTTTTTTTTCAAAAATTGCTGTACTTTTTTAGCCAAAAATAATTCAAATATTAAGCACGCTATATCTAAATTATGTAATATATTTTCAGTTTATTCACTTATAGTTGCTAAATGTATTTCAAGTAACAAAGATTTGGCAAATAAAAGATTATGTTTTTTTATTTTCTAGTTTTTACTATCAATAATAATTCCACAATCTTTACGAGTCTTTGCACCTCTTTTCAAGTTAATGTTCGCTGCGAAGTTTAAATAATTTTTATACACACCTCGGATATATTTACGCAATTTAAGCATTTGTGGTCATTATACCAAAGGTGACGAGATAATCGCTTTGCCTAAAACCACAATCCATTCCAAAAGCCACAAAAATACAACAACCAAATCTGCAGACAGTAAGAAATGAATACAGAAACCTTGTCTTGTCAACTTGCATATACAAATTTTTATTGGCCAGGCAAAAATTTAAAAAAAAAAACTGGGTAAGAGGCTTTGCAGCGGTGTTTCGTATGACCTGAATCTGAACTTTGTCTTCGGGCATTATTTTAATAGGAGGGGGGGAAAGGAAATCAAAAACGTTTTTACAACATGCAGCAGGTAGGCATAACTTGAGGTCTTATCAGCCAAATAATCACTTAACACTTTCTTTCAGCCCACGTGAAATGCATGCACGACAGATCATAAAAATAAAACAAAACACATTTTTACAATTATACCATGTTTCCTCCACTCACTCACACAGGCACAACAATTCCAGCTAGCCCCTGCACAACGGGTACTTCAACTTCATAACACATCAAACAACGCGCATTTCCATGTCCATTTCACCTTCCCCATCCCCTCCTTTCCACAATTGCATGAAAAACGCACACAACACTAACCTCTGTGAACTCAACTATGGCTAGACATACGAAATATCATTAAAAGCACTTGGAACTTGGAGAGACTAAGCCGTGATTGAATGGCTACTGGTTTACAGTGCTCGAGAGCTCTAACTCTGACCAGACCAGGTCTAGAAACCACAGAAAATGAAAAATACAAAAAAAGAAGATTATTTTTACAATAAAAGCAAAGCCAAGGAATATGCGTGGGAATTTACATGAGAAAATGTAATGTTTACAATACTTATGCACAAAGTAGAAAATAATAATAATAATAAACAAGAAAAGAGAAAAAAAGAGGAAAAAAAATGGATGGTAAACACGAAAAATGAGGCAGCAAATGAAGTTGAACAATTTTGCTACTGTTTGTCAAGTCGTGGAGTGTGGAGAGTGCCCCAGAGGCAAAGTCATGAACATATTTTGTGATCGTCATCATCATCATTTCAGCATTGTAAATAACATTGTTATTATCCTCCTACAGCGTCATGCGGCTACACATTGACGACAATTACCGTGTTCTCTCTTTGCATCTGTGGCATCATGAACCTTGCCCTTATCCCCAATCCCATTCATTTTCCTGCCACGACTTTTTGTACATATTGTATCATTTCATGGGCGTGCATTATTAATTTGTTAATTATACTTTTGCACAAACACCGTAATAAAATTCTTGCATAATTTCTTAAGACTGCTCAAAGATGGTTAAAAAGTTGACGCCAAAAAGATATGTTGGAGCACTTGGCTATGGTTACAGGCTAGTTCTCTTCGCTCTTTTGAAATATCTTTCTCATGATGTCATTTGGAACCTGGTTCCAATTAGCGGTTCCCCCAAAAAATGTGTGTACACACACACAATGCCAAAGTATTCATTCTTATACGTACAAATAACAAGCTCCTCTTCCGCTACATGTTTGAAAAAAAAATCTAAGGGAAAAAGGGTAAACAACCTACGACATGTTCCAAGAAAACACATTCCATTAAAGCTGTGGCTCTAAACTTTTTTCACGCTTTGCCTTACACTAAATCATAATAAAAAAATACACTAGTAAGCAAAAAATGTTGGTAGAAAAATGTATATTTTATTTATTTAATTGCCAAAGGCATGCAGGGTATACATAGTCTACCACACTCCACCAAAATTTGCTTGGACCCATATAATGCCTGAGGACAAAAAAAGCCGAAACAAATAACGAATTTGGGCACAAGATTGAAATAAAACGAAGACGACAATATTAACAAGCTGATGAGCGCTATTCAGAGGCATAGCAGACACATTGAAACATTCGAGACTTTTGGCCATAACCATTTATTATTTATGTATGCTTTGAACCCACTTCAAGCAGTCCATCAAAAAAAAAAACACCGGCGCTTATTAAACATTTCTGATTCCAGACTTGTTGATCATTGTTTGGGGGCATAGCCGGCAACAAGTTGTTTTTCTAGACACGAGTCCCAAAATATATATATGATTTTTTTTCTTTCATATGTTTATTATGCATATCAGAATAATCCGAGTTATAAAGTAAATTGTGATTTCATATATGTATATGGCGATTCGTGCATAATTTCTACACATTTAAATGCGCAACTCGTAAATCTTTAGAAAGTCATTGAGGAGCGGTAACGGCATTAAAAACTAAATAAATTGACATGCAGAGCGTTTTATAACAAGTTAAGTCGACTTTCTTATCTATTCTGGTTAGTTAACACAAATGGAATTTACTTACAAATTGCACATTGGCTTTTAATTTGGCTTTGTTTATGAATAACTTCGCAAATGTTTAGGCGCCAATTCAAAATGCCGGCGAATTCCAATTAAAAAAAAAAAAGCAAAGCTCAACGCATAGCGCCATAAATTAATTTGTCCCAAATGTCCCAAAAAAAAATCACTAAAACCAAAAAAAAAAAAAAAAATAGAGCAAAAATCCTAAAACAAAAAAATTTACAACAAAAACAAAGCGTTTTTCCCTATGCTGCAGCTTCGTTTCTTGCCCATTTTCCCTGAGCATTGAATTCCTGTCTGCCAACGCGCGCCAGAGGATGGAACCCTCAGCACATAGAAGACGACGACGACACAAATTTAGCACAAATATCTCCGATGCAAGTGCGTGTGTGTATATCATTATATATATATATATATATGTATGTATATTTATATATATAGCGCCTATTTTCATCTAATTTCTTTCATTTCTACATGCCTTGCTCTATTTTTGTGGCGCATTTTTAGCGTTGTTAGCTTCTATACCATATATAAAAAAAATACATATATACATATATATATATATATATATATATATATAGTGTTTGTATGAATGTATGTTTTTGTATAGAAGCGCGTATAACTCAATTTCCATTGCAGTGTGGAACGTGTCGCGTCTTTTCTTCTCCTTAAAATGATTTTATTTTGTTGGCAGCTTTGCCGAACTTTTTGTTCTTGATTTTTACATTTTTGGATTTGGTATGCTCCATTTTGGGGCGCAACGTTTTGGACTTTGTTTTGTTTGGGTGTCAGACTGCGGGATTGTCTGGGCATTTAACTGGGTCCCCGCCAACCACATAAAGCATTGAGTGAAGAATCAACAGAAAAGCTTTTTATTCCAACCATTTGCATTTTATTTTCGTTGTGGCCCGGCTAATCATGCTTCGAACCGAATTCTCGTTTTTATACCATTCCAACTAATTTAAATTGTATGCTCTACTTCACATTTGATATGCAAAGCCACAAATAAAAAATATTTTTCAATGCCCACGGAAAAATATTAGAATTTTTATGCACATTGTGTGCACTTTGAACCGGCGCTAGGCCATAAAAATCTAACCATAAAATAGAGTATTGCACTAGAAACTTAAGCTCATAAAACTCTAAAAGCAAATGCACTGATTTATTTGTAAGAAAAATAAGCATCTATTCGACTAGCAGATACACTGTAGCCAAATCTAAGTTAATTAATGAATACGGATTAAACATTTTTACTCGATTTCGTGATAAAAACTATACAAAATTGAAATTTCTTTGATTTTATTACAAACCCATTACACTGATAATTGCAACTTTCTTTAGCCATCAATATATCAACTTGATATGCAATGCAGTGTTAATAAACGAATTAAAAATCAATTGCCAATAAATAGCTTGGTGTGGTCTCTAGGTGAAATTCCAACCGATGATGTGTGTGTGTGTGTGCAAGTATTACCACAAATACTATTAAAAATCAGTTACACATTAGACTTACCATTAAAAGAAGGCGTTGGAAGATAAATGTGCTAGGCCTGCAAGAAAAGAAATGAGCTATTAAATATTGATTACATTTTAGATTAACAGTTCTAACAATCGTCAAATATTTGGCAGCGCTTTTATTGCATTTACATACGTTCTTGTAAATTTTTTTTTTTTTTTTTGTTATTTGACCTATGTAGTTTTATACAGCACAAGAAATAAACACCAAGTTAGAATGCCTTATCGAGAGGTTGAGGGTATAAACATTACGAAGGAAAGTTACGATGAACTCATTTGAACCAAACTTTTTTTGCCGGCTACTATATAATTAATGCATTAAATTTGCATTTAATTGATCTTATTCACAAAAAGGTTTAATTCAATAGAAATAGTGAAGCGAAAATGGCAAAGACTCAACCACAAACTGTCAGCTCGCCCAGAGGCACCCCCGCTCAACGTTCTAATCTCTATATTCTCAGCCAAGTGAAATTCCTCAGCATCAGCCAGGCAGCACCGGGCATAAAAATAGTCACAAATGTTGCTATTTTTTTTCTCGATTTGACAGCTCAAGAAAAAAAAAAAATACTCAGAAATTATAGAAAAGAAATATGCAGGCAGAGCATAGAAATACGAGTATATAGAATATGCTGCCTGCCAAGCGTAATAAAAGCCAACAGCACAAGAAATTAATTATTGAAACTTTCATACGGTTCACCGACATTAAAATTGATGAGGCACTTTTTGTTGAATATCGTTTTGTATGCGATTTAATTGTATTGTTTTGACGCGAACATCAGTGGCCCGCTGGCCAAATTCTTGACAAATCTTCACAGTTTCTATTTCATGCCCTGTAGCAATTTCTTTGCAGATTGGGTATGTAGGCTAGAGCAGACAGCATCCAACTATTTTTACTTGTGACACCTCAACAACCGGACACAAGGTATTTGAGAGTCGAGAGCACTCTTTCTTGTTGTTTTTTTTTTGGTGTTTTGTTTTGTTTTTATTTTTTTGGGGGCCTCGCACATTTTGCTGTTTCAATTAAGCAACTTGGTCGTCATCATTTCGGGGTGCAAAAATAAATATTTTATTGCCCGCATGGCGCCAGCAGCGCAAGAAGCACGTCCGGATGGATCACTTTGAATCTTGTATCTAGTAGCCAAGTGTACGGCAAATTGTCTCAATTGCCAGAATTGGCCGATGGTTTATCTGGAAAGCCGCCCCAAAGATTCGCTAGCTTGTGCAATTTATTTCAATTGCCATTCGCATTCGCAATAAATGCTCATAATTTTGCAATTAAGACGCCAAAATACATTTAACGCAAGCAAAGTGATTAAAAATTTGTTCACAAGATGAAAGACGAGAATCATCATTTAAATGATGATTGTCTTTTCTATTTGAACATCAAAACATGCCAAACTCCATCCAAAGACCCTACATTTGCACAGAAACTGCGGGATCATTGCTTTAATTGCTCATAAAAAAATCTTTAACGATGTCTAAAAGACAGCGATAACCCATAGAGAGCTCCTGTTAGAGACTAGAAGAACTAGAGGCTTCAAATTTGCTATAGATGTTCTCGTTTACCAAACGCAGATTCAGTTTATGTCATTTTATCAAAAACTGTTTCGCAAATATCGATACTAATCAATTTGCGATAGCAATTAAAGACACAATTATAAAAATAATTTGTTTATTTCTAGTTTATCTATAATAAAACCGGATAAACTGTACAAATTTCGTTAAGATCGAATAAGACGCATAAACAAAATGTATTTTCACATTGTATAAGCTAACCTTATGAAGGTTGTTGGGTTACCTCCCAATTGAACTGTCCCGAACAGAGTATACTAACTTATTTTTAAACTTTATCCCAAAACTAAAGATGACCAGTTAAATGATAAGAAGCCCATGTAGTGCTTAGCAAACAGAATGATTTTATATGTGTAACAAGAGTAAACCGACCCTTTTCAAACTCGAAACAGTAGTCGTGGTAATCACGCACATGACGCAGCACTAATCCAAAAGCAGTAGCTCCAAAACAGCTGTTTACGCATCACAACACACACAAGAACACTTTCCATAACAGCAAATCACAGTAATTGCCAAAAAGCACACACAAGCATGGCATTGTCACAACTTTCTACTACTAACCCAGTTAAACTATTCAATGACACGTATATATGTATGTGTGTGAGACGTGTGTTAGGCGCAGTGGCCCAGGCCGAGACCTTCGGCCAGTTCTTCAACTCTATTCTTTATACTACTAGTACTATGAGCTGGGGGGGTTGCCGGCACGGGACGGGGTATAGTCTTTATGGCATTTTGGGCATATGGTCACGCGGCTGCGTTCGGCCACTTTCTTCATTCATCAAAAATACATAAAGACCGCGTACATTTCACCAGAAATATGCAATGCGCCAAAGAATACGCTATAGAATGTTCAGAGCTATACATATACATATATATATATATATATATATATATGTCTATTAATGCCTGTGCATATGTGTGTGTGTGTAAAACTAGTGTTGCCTAAATGAAAAGTTAATCAAAGAGCGTTGACATTATCAACGACGCGAATACAAATTTGAAAAGAAATACAAAATCAAAATCAACACTCAAAATGATTACAAAGCATAAAGAATGGCATCGTGACAGTATTACTAATTATGCTTAAGGCAAACACAGCTATGCAGCAACAACAAACCAAACAAACAATCAATGTTGACAACTTGAAAGTTTCTTAGCGGAAAAGCAAATCAATGCACAAAGCACAGTCGAAAAGCAAATAAACCAACACAACCAGTCAAATTTATGACAAAGAAACTCTGTTGCACTATTGGAAGAATCGTTCAAGAACAACATCGAATCAGTGAACGACAAGTGCAGTCAGTGTTCAATAATTGCCGTCTGCCTTCATATTAGTGTTGTTTATTGCGAGCTTTACAATTAGTGTTTGTTTCTTTTTGGGCACGTACAAGATTTGGGGTCAGTTTTCTTATTTCTGAAGTGGGCAAAATGAAAAAAGCCCCGTCGTAAATATTAAAAGCAATTATTGCATCTTGTTTGCTTTTATGCCCTTCAGCCATTAAAAATAGAAAAAATATACTAAAATTTTCTAAGAGAATGTGAAGGCCAATAGATAGCATGTTGGTTCGCATAAGGTAGATATATTTTCGGTAAATTGAGTTGATCTAATAATATTAACTGATATTTTTTCGTAGCTGATTTTTAACTTTTCCTATAACTAATATAACAGCTGCAATTCTGCCATAGCATGCTGATATTGATATTTTATTTTATTATTTTAATTGCACTTGAATCTAATCCAATTAGAAGGTTTTCTGCTTATATATGTAGTATACTTATAGAGTAAGTCATCGTGAGTGTGTTTAATCTCCAATACAGTGAGGAATGTGCAAAAGTAAACTATTTAAAAACAATAATACTCATTGATAAAACAAATTGCGAAGCTAAAATACAAAAGCGATTCATCATTGTTGACTCAGACAATCTAGTTAACTTATCTCCCGAAAACGTTAACAATTTCAAGTGCACAAGTTGGTCAGTTCCGCATAGCGTTTACCAAAGAGTGTCAACTGATAAAGAGTGCGTTAAAGACTGATACCTTAAGTTAAGTTATATAAATAGCACATACTGGTTGACCAAAGCGGAAATTGGCTATTAGCTGTTAGCAAGGGCCAGCAGCTGTTGTCCCGAGTGTAACGAACTGAAGCGTGCATTTGGCTAGTGTTGGACAACATAAAAGAAAATAGACACGAGATCAACAAACAATATTAAATGACAGACAGGCGGCAAGGCAACAAGCAGTGAGGCACCACACAGTGAGAGAGGGGGGACGCAAGACGGAACGTTGCAAGTTAAAGCTGATCAATGGCTGTTCATTCAATTTAGTGTGCGAAGCGTAAACTGATTGTGATCGACGGACGGACAACGAGATGCAGACCGCGGTGCAGTGAACTTTCAGCAAGAGAGGCCAACAAACGCAACATGGCTAGGAGAGCGAAGGAGTGAGTGCGGGAGAGGGGAGAGGGCAGAGTGAAGAGAGACGCAGAGACGCGCATATGGTCAGCATTGTATGGATGGCCAACTAATAACAAACAACCGGCTTTTTACATGGAACCACAGAGAGAGTGAGATACAGTGGATGGGGGGAGGGAGGAAGGGCAGAGCGGTGTGGGGGGTGTGGCGGAATGTGCAGACTGTGGCTAACTTTTGTTTACTTTGTGCTGGGGAGAGAGGCAGCAACAAAGCAGCAGCACACACAACTCGTTGCCCCTCGCTGTTGCCGTTGTGGGGCATACACATAAGTCACTACACAAATTGCGCAAATTCCACACGTTCACACACACACACACACATTCGCAACGATCATAGCAGCCATCTGTCGTCACTTTTCAACACTGGCAACCCGATCATCGGCTCTGAGGTGAAGGCCGCAACATCGCTTCACATAATTGCATCCAACTCTCCAAAGACGCCAAAGACACCAACAGTTGGAGCTGCCAGCAACGAGCTGGCCCCATAACGAATTCGCAATAATGCGCATTTTATTAGATTTTGTTTTCTCGCCCTCCCTCTCTGTCTCTCTCTCTCTCGCTATCTATCTCCCTCTCGCTGCTCTCACTCTGAGTGCATTTTCCGCATCAACACGATTTTCATTTAAATTTTCCAAAGCGTTGCCCTTTAGGTTTGCTCTGTGTGTGTGTGTTCCTGGAAGGAAATGTGTTTTTTTCTTCTTTTTGCATAGCTCGGGGTGTTTGACGTGTGAAAGATTGTGGCATTGGCTTAGGGCTGTCAGGTTTCGTTTTGTATGAAAATGCGCTGAGACATATACGAGGAATTGCATTGGAAAAGTGTAGGTAAGGAAATGCGTTACGGCTTGAATGCCAACTGCGAAAAGGCATTAAAAAAAAAGAATGGCAAACTAAATCACTTGAGGTAGGAGAATTGAAAACATGTCAAAGAACTATGATTTGACAAAGATTAGGTATATACCCTGAACGCCGTCGTGCAAAACAAGCGAAAGCATGCATACCCTATATATTCTTGATCAACATCAAAAGCCGATTAGATTCAGCCATGAGAGCTATGAACTCAATACATTATATATATGTTATCGTATACCATATGCAGATCAAGCATGTTTCATTTTATCGATAACCGCTCCTAATTTAAGTTCGACACAATTGTAAAGTTATTTAGAGATATTATTGATGAACTGTAAAAATTTCATTACGACATGAAACACGGATATTGTTTATCCTACTAAATAGTTACTTTGTTTAATTTATTTGAATCCACATTTTGATTGGTGTCAAATGGTAGTTCAAGTTAGTGAAGTTTGACTCTACTACATAGTTTCACTCTATCGTGCCTTATACATTTTTATGAACCCTAACATATGTATATTCGATTTTTACAACTCTCCCTGCTCTATTTATACTCCCCACGCATCGCCTGATATCCACATCCACATCGGGATCGACAATAACACTAAAAACACACGAAAACACGCACAGTCTTTCAATTAGCGTGGGGTATACCGAAAAACGATCTTCATCGAGTGAAGCTGATGCTGCTGCTGCTGCTGCTGATGGTGATGCTAATGCTAATGCTGCCTGGGGTCTATGGCAGACGCCGTCATGAGTTTTCCATGCAGTTTCCAAAGCGCATCCAAACGGCCAAACAATTCAACTGCCATTTATTTTATTTATTACAGTTGCGGCTTTCGTGTTGTTTTGCTTTAAACTGGCTTCATGGCAAAAAAATAAAAAACAAAAAAAAAGTGAAATTTTCACAGGAGGAGAAAATGTTGCAAAATATTGCAATGTGGTTTTCAAAGTACTTTTCAATTTGACTTTTGATTGGTTCATTTTATGATGTTGTTTTTTAATTAAATATAACTATCTGTCAGAGACCAATTAAAATATGCTGAAGTTTAGTTCACATGCAAATATATTTGGCTAGATTTATCGATATGTCAATAAGCAATGGAATCGATGGTAATCGGATATGAAAGGTTTTGGGTATATATAAATATATATATATATATATATATATTTTTTTTGTTATTAACAGATCGCTCAATGTTGCTGTACGTAATTTGAGCTCATTTATCAAAAATGTTTAAAAAAAAGAAACAGAAAAAGGTGGAGAACCGAAAAGTGTACGACAGGCTCGAAAATTATGCGTTAATTAACATGGCAGCTGGCATGGGGCAAGCTCGGTGATAAAGCCGAAAGTTGAGTTGAGCGATCCAAAGCGATCTCATGAAGGTTGCGGGCATCTGGAGATCTGGTTTACTACGCCTTTTGTATATACATAAATCGACTTTGACATGTGACCCCAAAGAGTTTGACCTTCACAGCGGCAGCAACAGCAGCTCATAAACACCGGCAGCACCAACAACAATATCTAAACAAATGCTGCCGCTATAATTCAAAGCCTTAATTGGGGCTTATCGCTTGGCAGGCGAAAAGAAAATACTTATAAAACAAAAACAAAAAACAATCCACAAAAAACAGATCGATCACAATAATTATAAATTTGTAAATTGCATTTAATGCTCATTTCTCAATTCACAATTGAAGCATCACTCTAACAAAAAGCCCATAAATTAAGTCCAAAGTGCTTGAACATAAGCGATTTCCAACTATTTTATAGACAATAAAAAACAATTGAAGTGCTGAGCGAATTAAATAAGTTGCGCATATCAAAAACTTTAATTTATTTAGTGCAATCGATCAATTAAAACTTTTTACTGTCAGATTGTAAGTAATCTAAGTGGAAAAACATTCGTTTGAATTTTAGGAAAAATAAAGATAGCGCTTCGCTTATCATGCTGCTCTCTTCTCATACATGCACTCATACACATATAAATATATATGATCAACAATATATAGAGGCATATCTAATACTCAATTGGATGGCTATATCTTCAAAATTGTGTTTTTTATTTTTATTTTACGAGAACTTATTTGACAAATTTGACTCACTTAGTTCTGATAGTCTCTGAAATCGTCGGATGTCGATGTTGATCAAGAATATATTTGCCTTATGGCAAATATCTACTCGTTATTTGTGGTCAGATATCGTTACGATTCTTGAGTTAGCATCAGCTGCAAAAAGGCGGATTTGCCATACTTTCATTTGCAGTGTTGCTTAGCGTTGAGTTTTTAGCATTTGCTCTAATTGTCTGAACAATGTTTACTCGACAAACAAAGTACTTTGACTAAAGGTAAACATGAAACCTAATTGCTACAAAAAAAATTCAAAAAGTAAACATGAAAAAATTTCAGATTTTTTTTTTCTTATGTTTACCTAGAGAGCACCTGGAGGGCGCTTAGGGCGTTGTGCCGCTAAGCAAATATGACTGATAATTGCTGATAAACGTCGGCGCTGCTTGATTGTATATATATATATACAAGTACACATATATATATAAATGTATGTTTGCAGTGTATATATGTATTTCGTGCTCTGGCAAGTGTTGACGTTAATCAAATAATAACACACTCGTTGCATGCCGTTGCAGGCACTTCAAATCAATTCAGGGGCAATCAGAGTGATATTTGCATAAATGGGCCAGCTGAATTGCATCGCATTTCATTATTTCAGCGATAAGAACCAGCTTTAAGGTGTGAATACAGTTATATGCGTATCTTAAGCGGAAATCAGACAGCTGTATGTTAAGAGACTTCTGCTTACAAAGAGGCAGTATATTAAACACGAACCCTGTCATATAGATATAAGTGAACTGCAAATTGTGGCTTCATAAAAAGTACTGCAAATAGTGGCATATTAATACTAGTAAAGAAACAAATAAATTGATTAAACTTTGAAATGTAAGCCCTGTAAAGAACAACAAATAATTCAACTTTGATAGGCAGATAGATAGTAGTCTGTATCATTGAATTAATAGTATTATTTTTTTTTTTAAATTAAGCAAAAATTAGCTTAAGATAAGAGTTAATTTGTAATCTTATATAATTTTTTTATTTTTTATTTAATAATAAACTTTATCTGTGACTTAAGGCCAGCTAAACAAGCAACGATTTTATTCTTTACTTTGTTTGCATGGAGCATTTGTCACTCGAGTCATTTGTTATACCATTAACGATCTTAAAATCAAGAAAGATGTCTCAATTTTCCAGAAAATAAAAAACTTAAGAACACAACCTTTGGACTCTTATACCAATTATACTTAGATTTGTAAAAGAATTGTATTTTTCGTGTAATAAGTTCTGTTTTGTTATCTAGGCATATTTTCATGCATCGCTCTCGGATGTGCTTACCTTGCAGTAAGCGCTTTAATCTGCCGCACATTATCTTGAGAGTCTACTTCGTTCTCCCTTTATCACTGACACACACACACTCTCACCCACACAGCCGTACACATTTAACCTAAATATGGCTCATGCATTAAATATTAAAGCACTCCGACACATTTGTACAACACAAGCGTGTTTCTCTTGACGCACAACTTGACGCGCTGAGTTGACTTGCAGCACTGAGCCAAATTGGCGACAGGAACAGAGGCAAGGCAACATAACTGATAAGCCAACATCCGAACGGGAGTCTTGTTGAGTGTGGTTAGGACGATGGCAGCAACATTGATAGTCCCATTCGCCACTGTACATACACAGCTTTATATATACATATATATATACATATATATATACATATATACATTTAGATTTGTACATACACATTTTATAACAGGTCACAAGCTGTGGACTCACACAAAAGCTCCGTTGCACTCGTTTTCATCCTTCGGGAGCCGACGCACCCATTTCCCACGAGCAACTTCAAAATGAAAGGCTGGCAACAGCTGTTGTGCATTTAACAGTCCTCTGTTACTCCGCTGCTATATATACATACATGAGAAATGTATCTGTATCTGTATCTATACTCCGTTATGTCGGTCAACAGTCGTACATAGATATGTATATACAAACATATTTTAAATATAAATACATACATATTAGTACATATATACATATATATTTTATTATAAATTGCCATTCCCTCTTGGGGGCTAGGTCAACTGTAAAATTCTGCTACTCAGTTGGCAAAATGTAATTTTTTTCACTCCCCTGTCGCCCGAAGGAATTGTTTCTGGTCTGATAAGCAAATTGCTAATGCTTTTCATATTTAATTAGTGGCTAAAACAGAAATCCATTAAAATTGAAGTCCCCCAACAATTATGTAAAGTGTCTTGTGCATTTTCTCTGTTCGCCACAAAAGGAAAATGATTATTGTGTCACACACATTGGGGGTAGAGGTCTACAATTATTTAATTTATATTATTTTTGCACGAATTATAAGACATTTACGATTTGTTAATTGTCTTATACGATCTTAATGAAATTTAAACGATCAACAATATATCTGGGTATATTAAATATTAATTGGAAGCCGATATAATTATAATTATGTCTTCTAATGCTATCAGAAATCGATTGCAATCTATGGTCCCAAAACTGAGACAGTTATCGATAAACTTAGATAAAACTGATCTACGTATAGTATACGATAACTTTTGGATTGTCTAATGGACATGGCTATGTGAGATGTTTGCCTCTGCCCGTTAAATACTTTTGGACAACTTAATTATACCCTTTTCACAATGTTTACTTAGCTTACCATTTCTTAAATTGCATAGCATTTGCTGGGAACTTTGTGGGCGTTTTCTGATGTTTTCTAACTACTTCCAATCATAACCATTTACACCGACTCACTTTTTGTCAAGTCATAATTCCAAACTGATAGTTACATAATGAACAATAGAAAAAAAGAAGGAAAAATTACCAGCAATGCTGTGCACTTATCGTTTAAGTAAGTCCCATGAAACCCACTCGTCTGCACTCTTTGTCCAGCTGCGACAATTCGTAATGAAATTACCACCCAGATACATGCATATATATATCTATATGTCTCCATGTGTGTGTGTTTTTCTATAAGAGACCAGTTAGCAGCTGCCACCAATGGCCAAGTGACACTTGTGCAAGTACGAGCACAGAAATCATCATTGTGAGGAAACCCTCGACAGGTTGTTTGTCGGCTATTCCTGGTCTCGGCCATGAAACACAGGCGGTAGCGTGAAACGAATAGTTTTTTTTTCTTTTTTTTTGGTTTGTTGTTGTTTTTTTTGTTTTTAGTTTTTTTGTATTTTTGCCGACATGGTCGCCATCCCAACAGGTACCAAAACAATGCTGACTATTTAGTGAAATGCTTTTGTTTCGACTGCGGCGCAACTCGTTGTCATTGTCGCTGCTGCTGCTGCTGTTGTTGGTGTTGTTGTTTTCGTGGTCGCAGCCGATTCGAGTCGACTTGAGTCGAGTAGAGTCGCTTATTAACTTACCTGTTATTCGAGGCATTTTCATTTTTCACACGCACCGCCACAGACTGCAAAATGAAAATGCACTTGCTTGCGTTTAGTTTTCAAGTCTCAAAACTCGAAACTCGAATCTTGAATCTCGAATCTCACCCTCACTAACAACAGTTGTTGTTTTCTGAATGAATTGGTAACATGAACGGAAATAATGCCGCAGGGGGTGATTTCTTTTTCTAATCAACTGGGCCTATTGCGTGTGTGTGTGAGTGAGATGCAAAATGTTTGTCTATCTGTGTGTCTGGCTGTGTGTCTGTCATATGGCGACTGTCATTAGGATTCGTGTTTTGTTTGATTTAATATGTTGTTGACCTTTCTGGGTTTCCTATCGATTCTGGCTTGGGGCGTTACCGGCGTCTGCTAAAGCATCTTTTTTATTAGTTCAGGTTTCGATTTCGAGTTTTTTTTTTACTACTACCGGTCTATAATTAAAATGCTGCGTCTTATCTGGCTTCTTATCGTTAAAGCACGATTAGCTGTAGCTCTGGGAAAATTGTGGTTTCATTTTGAAATGAAGTCTCTTCGGTTGAGTATTATAGAAACATATATGTATATTTATAAATAATAGTTACGAGCTTAGGTTGCATTTTTAAGGAAAATTAGGGCTTTAAACTGATACTATTGAAATGCTAGCCAACAAATCAAATTTTGTCTACAAAAGGAACAAAATGATATTAAGCGACACCAATTAAGTGGTAAATACATACATGAATATAATTCTATATAAGAAAATATATTTGTCATTCGATTTTTGTACAAATATTAGTTATGGTTTAAAGTTGCGTTTAGATGTCAAATGAAAGTTATAAGCTGACAGTATTGAAATGTTAGATTCACGGTACGTAAAATAAGTCAGTAAATCAAACTTGTGGTATCTACAACTGTTGCAAGTATTCAAATTTGTACAAAAATAACTGTTAGCTTAGCTCTTAACACACTTTCCGTTTACCACAAAATACTGTTACAACTTTTTATTATTGATTGGGAAACATTTAAGCATTTGATTTATTCCCAAAAATGTCCGTTAACCGTTGTTGAACTTTCAATTTCAGTACATTTTTTGCAGCTGGCAATGCTGCACTGTAAATTGCTGTTGTTTTTTTTTATGTGAAACCAAATGAAAATGAAATGTTGCTGTGTATGTATAGATACATAAATACATACAGACATACATACACACATATGTAATTCTGATTACCTCAGGTTGCCTAGTTGGCCAAAAGGGGGCAACTGCAGGCATTGCAAACACTTTCGGCCAAATCAAAATGGCCATAAAAAATGAAAATTGCAACTTTGGAAATTATGCGGCAAACAAGTTTTGAACGCGCCACTTGGGACCTGCTGTTTCATGGGGGTAGGGGTGAAGCTGGTGAGGGCGAGGGGTATGGCGAGGGGTATGGCGGAGGCCAGCGCCAAATTTCACGTTGCAATTGCTGCATTACATCGGCATTTGCCAACGGGCTACCCTATTTCAGCTGCCGCTAGTTGTTGCCACTACACTGCACTACATGGAAGAGTATGATTATTATTATTATTATCATTAAGCAGCGGCTTCCGCCCCAGCAGCAGCGGAACAAGCTTCACATAAATTGACGCACGAGGCGCGCAAAAATATAAAGATGGGAAAAGCAATAACAACAAAAAGAAAATAACAGAAACAAAACACAGGCAACGGGAGCAAAAAACCAAAAAAACAAAAAAAAACCCAACTGCTGAGAGTCAAAGCAAAGACGCTGATAGAAAGGGAAGAAGACAAAACACAAGAAAACAAAACTAAAATGATTTTCATGTGTGGCGGAAAAAGGTTTTGCTTTGGGAAATGCTTTTGGATAATTGTGTAATGTGGTAGGGTCCCTCTTACCTACTCGACCCATTCACCACACACACACACACTCACGTATATATAGCCAGGCAGGCACACCCACCACAAGAAATGTCTTGAGGCTGCGTTGCCAATTGTTAAAAAGTTGCGACAACAACAGCAACAACAGCAGCGTTGCCAACTGTCAGCTGTCAACTGCAGACTGAGCGATTTATTATTGTTCTTGTTGGTGGTCAGGCACAAGTAGCAAAGCACAAAAAAAAGCTGAAAATCTAATTGAAGGAACTGAAATGGAATAAAACAAAAGTAGCAAAATTTACGCACGGATTTCGCTGTTGGAAATATAGGTACATAATATACAGATCCAAGTGGAAGCCAAGTGCCTTTCTCTATTGATTTCTATTGACACCCTAATAAATATAATATTGCCTGTGCAGCACCAAAAACTAAATGAAGCATGAAGCCTATGTGGCTTGTAATATTAGACAAGTTGTGTTTTTCTTTTTGCGCAGATGAAAATTAGTCGCCCTGTCGCACAACTAGGCGGCAACCCTGCCGCAGCTGCATTCCACAATTGCAATCAAATCAACTTTCCAATGATGGATTTTGTCTTCATCTTTCCATTATAATTTAGCCATTTTTTTTTTCTGTGTTGCAGTTTGTTTGTTTTTGCCATTACCTTATTAGCTAAAAACCTGTTGATGGCGAAGCAGACGTCGATGATCGCTGATAATGATGATGATGATGATGATGACGATGATGATATAAAAAAAATAAATGCTCAGGCGCCTAAATGTTAATACCAAGCGCCGAAGGGGGGCGTGAAGGGTGTGGGGTAGTGGCAAAACTGGGGTGCACATTTTGACATGCAAAGTGAAAATTGTTGATAAAAGAAAACAAGAGTGCCCATCGCCAGTTGGTTGCCCGACTAGGAAACACCCTGTAGTATTCAGTGGTGTACGATTCACACACAAAAGGAATGTTATTCAAAAATATGATATATCCTTCTATTTGTTTCCAGGGTACACAAAGTGAAAAACAAATATATTTGTCTACACTTGTCACACTGAAAGCAACAAAATATGTTTTTGCATATTATTTCCTTTTACCTACAACTCGAAAGTGAGGATGCTGTAAAAGTGCCAGAGGATTTTGGCCAAAGGAAAAACTTTTTCGATACGACTGTACATCCTGGCGAACAGGAGGATGATCTTATGGTAGCGGTTCTATCGCTGGGACTGCTTGTGCTGCTTGTCTGTTGCTGCTACAGTTGCACCAACAAATAGAACAACCGAATTCGAAAGCGATGCCCAGAACACCAGACTAGACACCCTTTTGGAATAGATAAATAGTCGTTTAAACTGTTTTAACTATAATTTCTGCTATTATCGCATGTATTGTAAATATCAACTACAGTCCAAATAAAAGAAGCGACATAAACAAGGTAAATTAAAATTGAACATCATAAACATCTTAATGAAAAGTTTTGAAGAAAAATACCTATTGTAATTTCTTAAATTGAATCATTTGTAAAGACCAATCGAGGCGCATTCGCGTTAAAAACGAGAAACTTTTAACAGGATTTCCACATCGCCTTAGCGAAAAACTCACCATGCAAAAATCAAAGCTTTCGGCCAGCAATTTTTGTTGTTGTTTTTGTTGCCGTTTCGGCTACATTTACAGTTTTTCTGTCCAATTCGATTGCGCTTTTTTTATATTAAACAAAAATGGAACATACCAAGACGCGTTTTAAGAAAGTCGTATTTTCTTAAGTTTTTTGGTCTGTATTTGTTGTTCGCGCTCTATGTACAAAATAAGATGTATTAGAAAATTCAAATACAAAAGAGTCACACACACACACCCACAGAAACACAGAGAGCAGCAGCGAACTCAGTGGAACACAAACAAACACGTTTTAGGCATGTTTGTGTGTGTGTGTGTGCATTTGAGGTGCTTTGTGTGTGTGCGATTAGAACTGTTGTTGTTGACCGTTTATGGCTGCTGCTAGTTGTTGCTGTTATTGTTGTTGTTTTTTTTTTCTAAACTGGTATTAGATGCGAGCAAGCAGTCTGTGTAACTTAAGAAGCGCACAATAAATAAACATTTCATTATGTGTTTGTGTGTATGTGTATATGCAACAATTGCTGTGAATTTTGTAGTATTATTATTCACTTGAAATGGCCACAGATTTGATTGCAGACGTGTAAAATTGCACCAACTTTTTAAAGCGGAATGAAAATAAAACGGAACTCTTGGCTGCATACACACACATACACACATTCACGCATACGGCCGCACTCATCCATACAAGCAGAAACTCACACGCACACTCGCATACACGCACATTCACATACACGCACACAGTCACGCAGATGAGATGAACACGGCGCGCTAAATAACAATTTATTCCACAGCACAGGTGTGTTTAACATTAATTTTTAATAATATGTGTGTGTGTATATATTGTAATAAGAGGCACGGCAAAAACAATAAGCAACAAATGACCGGGCCAAAGTAGAAGGCGGAGAGAAGAGATACTTTATATTTGCAATTTTGCTTTTGTTTCTTACATTTATTGATATAGACACATTTTCAAATTGTTGTATATCAACAATATCCAAAATTGGATCACTAATAAAACTTCACAAGCCGCACAACCGACGGACCGACCGCACGATTCGGCAACAAATTTTACAATAACAAAGCCGTCAACAGTCTGCTGTTAACCGGATCTATATAACAGAAGAACAACATTAAGATTTACCAGACATTTAACATTGCCAGACTTAACATTGCTGGACTGTTATTCTTGTGCACAAATATTCATAATTTTAAGCAAATTAAACTCTTTTTTTAGTGCAATAGTCTTACCTTGTATTACAATTGATCTAAAATTATAAGCTGTCCCAATTAAAGCATAGTTTTTGCGGAAACACAAAAAATATGAAAATCGCGAGCAAAACGCGTGCGCTGCATGAAAAAATCGCGAGTTAAACGGCTGATTTAAAATTTTCTGTTAACGTTATATTTATACAGTTACAGCACCAAACTGAGCAAAGCGATGGTTAACATAGCACGCTGTTGCGCATCTGCGTCATACGTGAGAAACCTTCCGTTATTTTGTAATCTTTAAGCTAATTATACAGATTGAGATTTATTTTAAATTGTCTTTTTTAATTTTTACATATTTAATTACTATTAGCTAACAGACATGTGCAATGCGTTACCTTCTGTATTTTATTCATGGATTCATTGCATTGGTGTTAATTGACTGCAAAAGCTCACGGAATCTGTTAAGTATTCGTAGTAAACTTTTAACTAACAGAGAGAGAGAGAGTGCTTTTTTTAAAATATGTAAGTTTGCTCAAACTTAGGCGGTAAATTTAAAAACAATAATTTCTGTTTTATATATTTATTTACTAAACAAGAGCATTAATTATAAGTTTTGGAGTCTAGCCGAATTAACACATATAAATATCAATAAATTTAATGGAAAGCTAAGCTACGAACTTATTAAAACTAGCCGAGATTCTCTAAAAAAATATCAACAAAATTATTTGGAAAGTATTTCTATGCAAATTTGCAAACTTTTGGACTATTCCTTGAGGGCTCGCAAATCCGGATAAAGTGCGCCTGCATTTATGTAATGCGATTCAGGTTTGCGCAAATCACGTGTACTGCCAACGACGACAGCTTGGCCCGTTTTCTTAACCAGCTTCTTTGCCAGTCCCTTTGGCGTAATATAGTTGACATTCTGGCTAATGATAAACGCATTGCCGACAGTGTCAAAAGTGCCGCTGGCCAAATTGCCAGCTGGAGAACCGTATCTGGGAATGCACAGAGAGGATAATTCATTATTATTTCATATTATTAATTAGGAGAAAAATGAAGAGAAGAAACGCACTTATGTTCAATAATTTTAACCGAATTCTCACTCAAACTGTTGCCCAATATTTTGGCGGATGTCTCCAGGCCATCGAATACGGTGCTAAAACCCTCTACGGCACCGGCGGCAATTGTCATGGCGCCCTCCATGGCGCTATTTGCCTGACTGCTGTCATAGCCGAAGCCCTTTTGCAGCAGCCGTGAGCCTTGGGTTTGGACATGTGGTGCCAGGTAGCCGCCCACTGCCATCGCAGCGGTGCCCACCTTGCCAGCTATCCAACCGGTCATTCCGGCCGCAGCATGAGTGACCTTTTGGGCCACGTCAACGCCTGTTTGCACCGAACTCGGCACCTGGGTGTGGCCATCGGGGGCAGCTGGTGCCATTTTCGAGATTAGATAGGGCGTTGATTTCATCATTAGGCCACCGGTCTTCTCGGCACCTTTGACCAGATTGCGCGCTATGAAATCCGCTGCGCACACAATGTGCTTGGAGACCTGCTCGGAACTGGTGGCCTGATCCGAGAGGGCGTTAGCACGTCGTGTGCGCGGCGATTGCAGCTGCTGCACAGTGTCCGCCAGCACGGCCTCGAGCAGATCGAGAAAGAATTGCTGCAAATCGGCCATTTGCTCCTCCTCCGTTTCCCCGGCGCTCGTGCTCAGCGGACGCTCTGGCTTCATCAGCATTATGCCGAAGGCATTCCCCGGCTGCGCTGATTCCATGTCCGGCAATATGAAGGCGCCATATTCGGTGCGATAGCAATTGGATACACTGGGTATCAGTGGATAGAGCCAGACGCTGGATTGATCCTGATCCCGATGCTGATCCGGTTCGCGCTGCTGCATATCGCATTGGATAAAGTAAATGCCGCTCAAATATTTCCATTTGCCGCCAACGGTGCACATTATTAGCGACATTTTGGTGCTGCCCGTTAAGGTGATCACCTGGCCACTGGCCTCGATGCGATAGAGCTTCACCTGCGCCTGGAACAGTTCATCCAGCTGTGCCTTTGCATCGCGGCTGGCCAGCAGTTGACGCAGTCCCACAGCCAACTCCTTGTAGGTCTTGGGCTGGCCACTGGCATTGGTCACATCGTAGAATGTCGCTGGATTCTCCGCCAGCAGTGGTCGCTTGCTGGCCATCTGTCCATCCGGTTGCACTTCCTGCTCGTGTGCCTCCATGGCGCCCTCATCGATGGGCGACTGCTTGGCGCCGAGCACCTTCAGGCGATAGCTGACCTCCGTCTTGGCGCTCTTCAGTTTCTGTATGATGGCGCAGGCATCGTTCCACTGTGCCTGCACCGCATCGATCTCATCGGGCAGGCCCACGGGTATGGCGAATGTTTCCTCGATCATCTGCAGCGCCAGCTCGTAGGCGCCAATGGCAGCTGCCAGAGATTCCGACTCCTCGTGACTGATGGCCAGCTCCACTTGTGCCATGGCAGCCTTGTAGGAGAGCTTAATCTTCTCATGGGCCTCGAGGAATTCCGTTTCCGTCGACATGACGGCGCTGAGTAACTGCAGTGGATTAAACTTGATTAATTATTAAGCTATTCAACTATATTAAATCATTTTTGTAAACTTCAAAACATTATTGTCGTTACAAAAAAATTCTTTGAAATGATTTAATTAATTTACACTTATTTTTATACACAAAAAAAAGAGGGGAAAAAATGTAGTTTTATTAGACAAACTTGTTGATAGAGCTCGCTGGCCATATTGTCGCTGCTGAAAGACCAATGTAAACTGAAATGCCTGAAAATCTCGCAAGGGATGCTTTGCCAACGTTTCGTCAGACGCGCCACAAATTGCATTACCCATTAAATTAAAGAGATGATGGCAACTCTCCCCGCTCCCTACACACCCCTGCCTAGATTTGCCAACAACTTGTTGCACTCTCAACTTACTTTTACTTTTATATATAGCTGCTATATTCGCTCTTCTCACGTCCTGTTTGCTTTCCAATATATCCGGGAATGTCGTCAGATAGTCGAAGAGAGCGGGAGAGAGAGCGCAAGTCAGAGCGTAGGGAATGGACGGATGCTGACTAATCGCCGCGCTGTGTTGTTAAGTGTCGCAGCAGCCGTTTTACACTCTTTTGGCTATGTCAAAAATGTATTGCGCTAAAAATATGCGGACACGTTATTTGTACTTTGATTTCACCATTTCTATTATATTGCTCTCCTTTTCTAAATGTATTGCCATTTTATGCAGCTGCTGCTGGCGCTCTATTCACATCGTCTGGTAGTACGCAAAAGGAATTTCCGTATAATAAAAATAAATCGTTTTTGTTTGTATTCTGATTGTTTTTATCGCCGCTTCTGTGTCTGCTGCTACTGCGACAGCTGCTACTGTTACGCGGTCCAGCCTGCTGACCAGCGAGCTGTCACACGACCCTGTTAAGTCAATCTGTTGTAGCGTAACATTAAGCTGTCAAGCAGCACAACTTATACGTTTCTAAGCTTACATTTTGTAAAGCTTTTAAGCGTAAAATATAAGACTTACCTTTGTTGTTTTTTAAAATCGTGGACACATTTGATAGGATTGTTCTTTTATGTTTTTCGAATCAAATGCGTCAACTTTTCCTGCTGTTTAACTTGAATAAACATGTTTTATCTGAAATTTAGAATAAACAATACAAGCCCATTTCACTTAGATTACCAAATCACCCGATTTAAATACGAAAACAATTTGGAGCACATTTTTTCTTTCGTATTTATTTTATTAATTTAAAATACACATTCTTGAATGTTGTAATTTTTACACAATTAGTTCGTTCGTTTCGGACTACATTCACATCCTATCAAGGGGTATGGGCTGGCGAAAGGAGATGGCCGTATAAATATATTTTTATATTTATGTAATATTATATAACGAAAATAATCAATTGGAACTTGTTAATATGATGAAACATAAAAAAAAATGTTCAATTCAACATGTCAAATTCTAACGAGACGCAGACTTTTTTAATTGGTTTTCCTTCCAAAAACTTTCCCTTGCGGGAGCGGGAGACGAGTTTCGATTGAAATCACAATATATATATGTGTGTATATATATACATATATATATATATATATATAAATATATAGAGAATTATGCGCCCTATTGGCACATATAATTTGGATATATGTGAAGTTGATTTATGTTTATATATAAGTTATATATATATGTAAGTTTTGTTATAACGTAATTTTGAGCACATTTGGCGAGAACTCGCTCAATCAAATGTGACGAATAACGAAGAGAAAAAAGCTTTCTGCTTTTCCTATACTTTTTTCAGCCGATGATTTCAATGCTTGAAATTATGTATATATATATATATGTATATATATATATATATAAACCCTAGTTTTCTTCCTTTTTTTTAGTTTTCTTTGTTAATGCATATATAATGCAGCTGAAGGCTACTCAAGCTGCAGGAGCTGCTTTAGGTTTAGGTTGCGGTTGGTGGCGCAGTGGCCAGCTCCCGATAGGCATCTTGGAGCGCCTGCTGCTGTTCGGGCGTCAAAGTGCTCGCGCAGGCCTGCATCACATCTGGATTGGATTCAATCTGCTTGACAATGGTCAGCATGCGGGTGCCCGATGGACTCTGCGCCTCGAGCACCTTGGTGCAGAAGGTGTCCGCAATTATCGATACGATGCGTGGCAGATTACAATTGTTGGCGCCCAAAATCACTGGATGATTGGCCTCAATCAGATCGCACAGATAGCCATAGATGTGGGCGGCTTCCTCGGGATCTTCGGAGGTGGGCAGGCAGGCGAACCAAACACCAATTAGCTCATCCAAATTGGTCAATGCGCTCTTGTTGTATTTGAGTATCTTGGCAAACGCCGATATGGCATTCTCCGTCGCATTTATGTTCTCCACTTCGCGCGCCCGCGGATCGTTGATGACCTGCACCAGCAGTGGAATGATCTGGGCGCACGTATGCGCAAACTGATCGCCAGCAAATTGGCCCAAAACACCGCAGCCATATGCAGCCGCCTGGCGCACATCCGGCGACTTATCCACCACATACTGCAGCAGAGCGGGCGTAAAAATATGCTGATACGGCGTACAAGCGGGTCCACAGAATTCTACAAAATAATAAACAGATTTGAATAGGAAATCATTTAGATTAATTGCATAAGTTACCAATAAGATCATCGAATACACAAATGCCCCACTGGCGATCGGCGAACGGACGATTAGGATCGAGAAGCTTGATAAAGTGCGGTGCCACCTGCTCGAAAGCGGGCAAAAATTCCGCCTTGCTGGTTAGGAAGAGGGCGTGTATGATGTCCACCACCTTGGATAGTATATAGATGTCGGTGTCATCCTGTTCGGCCAGCTCCTCCTCAACGCCATCATCGTAATCCTCCTCGGTGCGGGCAGCTAGACGCTTATCGGCCCGCTCGAAATGCTCCAGGACATACTTGTTGATAATCTCCAGTACCAGTTTCATGGACTCTTCGTTAAGGCAGTTGGGGCCAAGGGTCTCAATGCATTTCGCCAGCGAATTGAGCAACTCGGATTGCACATCCGGCTCCGGTTCGGTATTGATCACCTTAATCAATTCAGGGCAAATGTATAGCCACATGCCCACCAAATAGTTTGGACCCTTGATCTTGGCGCAGTCCAGCAAATACGGCAACGATTCAGCGGCCGCCGATCGAACGCCATCGTGGAAGTAAAACTTGAGCAGGGGCAGCATAAGACGGACCACCTCCTCGGCGTGCTCAGCGAAGCCTTCCTTCAGTTCCCGTGCATAGCAGACGAGCATCTCGCAGGCGGATGCCTTGTCCTCCATGCCGGCGGTGCGTATTGCAAAGTTCTGCTGTTCGCCGAGGGTGATGAACGACCATTCCACATCGCCCTCCAGATCCTCGACCTCGTCGTTGTCCAGCAGCGCCACTTCCGGTTTCATGGCAGCCGTGCGCATCACCGGACCCATAACCAGCGGCAAATACTGCTCGAACTGCTTGCCCAAAATCTTGCACATGCGCGCCCAGGCGGTAATCAGATACGATGTCTGCGGATCATCATCGGGCAGTTCGCCCTCGGTGTGGGTCTTCAGCAGCATGTCCATCACCTCGCCGGCATCCCCAATGAACTTCTCGCGACCGACAGCGAGTCCGATGAGGCTAACACACTCGATGGTCTTGCCGCGCAGCATGCGCAACTCCTCCGAATTGGCATTCTGGATGATGAATTTGAGGCAGGGCATCAGGCGATCGTAGTAGGCGACAAATTCCTGTTCGCACGTGTCCGCCACGGAGGCAATGGTGGTCACCACCTGCTCCAGCACCAGTTTGTTGCCTTTCTCGACGAGCTCCGTGAACTTGGAGTTGAGAATGTTCTCCAGCTTGCCCATGATTGCGTCCAAATAACGTGTCAATATATGTTTGGGGCAATCCTCGCTGAAGTTAACCAAAGCGGCACCGGCATGCGCCTGCACGCGTGGATTCTGCGCATCGTCCAGCAGCAGCAGCAGGCCGGGCACAACCTAGAGGCGAATACAATTTGAGAGTTATTGGGAAAACAATTATGGGGATGGGGCAACTGCGTACCTGTTCGTGGAACTTCTTCTCAAAGGTCGGCGCAAAATCGGTGGACATTTGGCCGATGGCATTGCAGGCGGCGTAGCGCACACGGGGATTGGGATCGCGCAGATAGTTGAGCACACCGGACATCACCTGATCGAGTATGGCCTCCATTTGCTTGTGGCAGCCCTCGCCAATGGCCGAGATGGCCATGAGAGCGGCAAACCGATGCTTCCAATCGGTGTGATTCAGCATGCCCGGCAAGGCATTCATCACATGGGGCAAAACCATTTTGCCGCCAAGGCCACAGGCCAAGCGATCCAGCGATGATTCGGCAATCACATTGTTATCGCTGTGATCATCCTCATTGATGATATCGGCTGTGGCCCAGTTCTCGTCCTCATCCAGATCGGTCATCATTTGCAGCACGAGTGGAATAAGAGCGATAATATATTTCTCGGCACGCTTGCGCACCATGGCTGGAGCATTCTCCGATAGCGAAACCATCACCTCGAGCACCAGATGCCGCCAGCTATCCTCAAAGTCCAGCGAGCTGAACACCTTCATGCACATCTCAAAGATGTACTCGAGTTGCGCCCGCAAGAATTTCGGACAATTCTCGGTCATGTCGATGAGCAGCTTTAGCAAACTTTGATCGTCCTGCGCCTCAATCGTTTCGCCCGTGATGACAAGCATCCGTGGCAACAGATCCCCGAAATGCTTGTATATGGTCACATCCTTCTCCTTATCGTGGTACAGAATGAAGGCGACAATTGCACGGACGGCCTGAACGCGAACCTCAGCATCGCCGGAATTCTCCATGCTCTTGGCCAGCATCTGTTTGATCAGATCGATGTATTGCGTTTCCTGGTTGCCAAAGATTGAGGGCACACTACTGAAGATGCGCAGTGCCGACTCCTGCAGCTGGGGCGTTGGCGAATTGGCGCATTGGAACAGAAACTGTAGAATGTCCGGCCACTGATTGTTGCCATCTTCGTCGATCAGGCTGCGTGCCACCTCGGCGATCACTTCGCATATCTTGCGACGCAGCTGCGGTGTCACATCCTGTTGCACAGCCATCAAAATCTGCTGCAGCAGCTGATTCTGAGAGTCCACGGGCAACTGCAAGACGCAAATTCACATTAAAATTATAAAGATTTTATTATTTAATCCAAGTAGAAATTCATACCCCTTTGTAGAACTCGAGAAATTCAGATGCGAAGAGGCGACGCAGCAAAACTGCGGCCATTTGGCGCGCCTCCTCCGATTGTTGGCCATTGTGAATGTTGCCCAGCAGGTGTGTTACCTTCAGTTCCCGGGAAATCTTGTTGTACGCTTCCTGCAAGCAGAGTTTTGGAGTTTTATGTATTGTATTATTGACGAGAAGTAGAAAATATCACAGGGTGATTCAGGTTATCGATCACAGTTCTTTCTTGCTTTCATGCCGTGGTTGTTGCCTTACCAACTTGTTCGTATTTTTGAAAGGCTGACGTTAATTTTGTGCACCAAATTGGGGCACTTTAAATTAGTTAAATAGAATTTCTGCATAAAAGATTTTCTAATATTGCATATCAATTATGCTGATGTCCTTAGCACCAATCATTTTAATCTTATGCTGCACAGTGTACGGTTGTTCGTGCCTCTGTTTATTGGTTACCGCTAACTGAACTAGATATGATTGTATATAGATCTGTGTAGGTGTGTGAATCAGTTGCAGTACAAGGCAGAGCGTGGTATATTGGGTGGCGCCAAGGTCAACAGCTGTAATGCGTTCGTGCGACGTCTCGCGGCTTTATCGGGCCTGTCACCCAATATTCAATATGCCCATGTATATGTTTAGTTATATATAAAAACAGATTGCATATCGCACTATGCGTCATCATCGGCAATAATGAAATTATTATCACCTGTGCTTTGTTTCCGTTTTGCATACGTAGAACACAAAATTATGCGTGGCTGTGTGCGAAATCATTTAAAAAAGCGCTTGGCAGCAGCAATAAAATTTATTCATATATATATACACAATAGATCCATATGAATTGTACAATTTGTCTTTTTGCTTTGAGCAGAGCACATCCACACACACACACACACACAGACACACAGGCGCGCTGACATGCGAATGTCGTAACTAAAAGGGAAACGAAAACACGTTTTGTGCGATTTGAGATAGAATGCACGATGATGATGATGATGATGATTCAGGGCGTCTTATTTTATACCAAAATATTCATAATAATTGCAGCACATACATTTAAAGAAGATAAAGCATTTGACTGCCGACCGAATTTAAGCGATATACTATAAACAATTTAAACAATTGCGCAGTTGTCTGCCGTGAAATATGCATTTTTTTCTTTTGGGGCGGGGGAACCGAACTTACCTCGGCCTGTTTCCGCACTTCGTTGTCCACGGACAGCAGGGAGTTAAGGAGCTGTTGAAATTGTGCCTGATCTGCAGCCATATTTCGATTTGCAGTTTTCACACGGTTTAACAACAGTAAATGAAAAACACACAATTTTCACAATCTGCACGCGACGAAGCCGCTTTAAAAAGAGCAGAACAATAGAAAGCAATGCCGGGTTGCCAAAAATTTCAAACTTTTTTTTATATCATATGTATTTTAAGTACACAATTGCCTTGTCACTTGTACTGCGGCGACTATACGAATAAACTTTTGTAATTCGTCAAAGTAAATGGAAAATAAAGAATTTAAATTTGTTATGGGATATTTCCCAGCAGTATATGTGACAATACTGGAAACAAAAAGCACGCTTGTGAACGCGCTGTAATCGATAGTTTTTGGCGCGAAATGGGTTTGCAAGAGGGGCAAGCGTTACTCTGTTAAATGTTGAAATGTATATTTCGAAACAATGCTCGAACTTTTACAAGACATTATATTATTAATAAATGAACACAATGAATACTTAAGGGTGGTAATTTTTCTACTGAGGAAAAACAGTGAAAATTGGAATCAAGATAAATTTTAAGTATAACAGCAGCTTCAATTCTGCAATTATGTTCCATGTTCTTATCGAATTATAGTGATCTATGTTAACTAACAGCAACCAGTGTTGCTCAAAATCTTTGTTTACATGTAAGCAAGACAACACAAAAAACTGAATAGAATAAATAATAACTATTCAATATTAACCATCAGCAAACCAAAAGTTAACGACAAAATGAGCAGAATTTGCGCTTATAAGGATTGCAATAATTTCTATTTTCGCCCAGATAATAGCGTCTGCAATGACGTCACATTGTTTGCATTCCCAAAGGACCAAAAACGATCAGCGCAATGGCGTCTGTTGGGCCAAGTGAATCCCAAAATTGGCACAAAACAATTGTACATGTGCTCCAAGCATTTTGATGCCAAATATCTATCGACAAACAAGAATCGCCGTATTCTGCTGGGCGAAGCGAAGCCATTTTCCTATGCAGCCAGTAAAAGCAATGCAGGCTTAATCAAGGATGAGGATGAGGACCGAGATCAAGATCAAGATCTAGATCAACAAATGACACCCACATCGTCCACAGCTAAGCAAAGCTTTTATATCAATCCGACAGATGATGAAGATAATAACCCGACTTGCTCATCGACTCAGCAAAGCTACTATATCAATCTGGATGATGACACGCTGAGCATAGACAAAGTCGTCATGGTCGAGTCGACGAGTACCTCAAAAGCAGCCAACGTGCACACAGAGCCGGATCTATTGGAAAAGAGTGAGTGTATGGGGTACACCAAAATATTAACTAGTTAACTTATTTATTTATGTGCATTTTTTTCAGTTGAAGTGAGCATTGTGCCGCCAACTTCTAGTAAACGCGCCCGTTCAATCAGCCCGACTGGAGAGGATAGGGAGGAGGAGCCGACGGATGATCAGCTAATTGATGCCGGCGAAGTATCCATATTCAAGTTCAAAGGCGAGCAATATGTGCAAATGTCCAGGGAATATTATCTGCAGGAGAAACGCCAAATGTTAAATCAGCTACGAAACTATAAACGCATTTTTGCCCAAATCAATAAGGCCATGATGAAGACTTTATAAAACCCATATTTTATTTTAAAACAGATAGACAGATTTGGTTTTTCTTCAAGGGGTTAGCAGCTGCTCCACATCGCTGTCCACATCGGGCACATCATCGCTCAGCTCATCGCTGTCCGGATCCGGCTCGGCGAAGGCACCTTGACGCCGCAACAGCTCGGCCCAGCTGAGCGGCAACTCACAGAGCGGACAAGTGCCGCCAATGGGTATATATTGGCCGGGCTGATCGCCCAGCAAGTAGCTGGCCAGGCACAGCATGTGGCAGGTCAGAGGGCAGCTCGGACGCAGGCAGCCGAGCAGGCGGCAACGCTCCACTTGCTCCACCCGCTGCATGCACAGGTGGCACTCCAACGACCGATTGGAGACAACAGCCTGCTTCACCTGCTTGGCCGTTATGGCCACCTTGCCACTAACGATGCCCACATGTGGCGGCAGCGGTACAACAAAACCACGCTCATACTCGCTCTCCAGCCAGCGAACTGTGAGCGGCAATCGATGCCACGGCCCAATGCCCAACATGCGATTGACTATGCGGAAATTGTAGTCGAAGTGCGTTTCGCGTGGCTGTTTGCGTCGCAGCTCCGGATAGCACTTGAGGCGGGTGGAGAGTGCGGGCTGCTGCCACGCCCATTCGAATTGTAGCGCCGCAATATTGTTGGGAAAACCGTGGACAATCATCACCATCTGCCAGGGTCCCTTGCGACTCGTCTTGCGCGCCCCACCAAAGTCACAGCCACGATTGTGTTGCCTGATCCGACGCTTGGGATTAACGGTGAAGCCCACATAGCACTTGCCGCGATAGCGTGCGTCCAAGCTCTGGCTGCACAGCAAATAGACGCCATAGAAGCGTCCCTTTTGGGCCAGCACTTCAGCCGAGTCGCCTGCAATTTCTTTGGATTTTTCGTTAGTTAATCAACTGTGGACATAGTTTTGGGCTCAAACCAATCAGCCAACAAGTAAAGGTAGCGACAGGGAAAGAAGAAGACAGTCTAAACTAAACGATAGAAACTGCAGTTATACAGTCGTACTTGCCTATAGTAAACTGATGTATATATGTATATATAATATATAAGGATTTTCTTGGACTTCACTTTAAGCAACTTCGACTGCAATTTGAAGCCACAAGGATGATTTAAGGCTGCCTCCGACAAAAACCAGATATTCCTCGATCTTGACTATAGTAAAATAAACTAAATATATATATATGCAATAATATAATATATATATATATATAATAAAAGGAACTTTGGCTGTAAAACTGTCGCTCATAGTTTCAACTATGTTTAGTATATATAGTATGCTATATACATATATATATATATATATATATAGTACACCATGCTCTTCATTGGCTCCATTTCTTTCAGTTTAGTTTACGCTAAGTCTAATTTATTTTGCTCTTCTTTTTGTGTGTAAATAGCCGTTTGCTAATTTAATTCTAGTTTCATAGTTCCGCTAGCGGCAAGGCCATTCATTTGTTGCTGCTGCTGCTGTTGTTGTTGTGGTTGTTGCTGCTGTTGTTGTTGTTGTTGCTGCTGCTGTTGTTGCTGTATCACTGTCGAAACCTGAGTTGCAGCTTGAGCTGGCTCCCTGGATGCCAAAGGCTGCTGCTGCTGTTGGCTGTTGCTCTGTGAGGATGCTGGCACTGTTGCCGTTGAGCTGTTGCCGCTACCGCTGCTGCTGCCATTCTGCAGCGTTGCCTGCTGCTGCGGATTGGTGGCCTCAGTGCCTGCCACTGTGGCAGCTTCGCTGGGCGCTAAAATGTTGCCACCACCATTGCTTTGTTGCTGCTGCTGCTGTTGTTGTGGTTGTGTTAGTTGCTGCTGCTGCTGCGTTTGTTGCTGCTGCTGCTGTTGTTGCTGTGTTGTTGTTGCTGCTGCGGCTGCTGCAGCTGCAGCTGCATTCTCCTGCACCGAATTAATCAGTTTGATGCGCTTGCGTGTGTAATGCTGCCACTGAAGTATGGCCTGATCGTCGATGAACTTGCAGCACTGATTGTTCACGATCTCGCGACGAAAGTGCTCGTACTGCAGCAGATCGAGAAAATAAAGGCACATCGGATACATTAAGTACTTGGCATAGTCCGGTTCCTTCCAGTACTGCAGATACTTGAGGTAGTTGATAAACGATGGATCCTTAAAGTAACCACGCTGAGCCAGAACTGCAACAATTTAAAATATACATGGGTATATATATATATAGATATATATATATGATCCCACTTACAGTTGAGATAGTTTGGATTGGAGAGGCATTGCACAAACTCCAGTTCGATTTGCCAGCGTCTTTTTTGTTGCTCCTCCGATTCGATGGCCGCTAAACGGAAATGAATACGGAATTTATTAATAATTGTTTAGGCATTTTGTTGCTGTTCATGGAATTAAGTAAATCGTGCTTATTATTATTATATTATTGCACATTTTGCCACTACGACAATTGATTGATGAACTAAAAGCGTGTACAGATATTAAACAATATTAAAATCAAAATGAAATGCATAATAAAGGTGTTTTATTTACTTCTTTTTTGTTTTTCATTTTGATGTTGATGTTTTTTTTTTTTTAGTTGTTTGTTGGGTTTACTTACTCTTACCCTTTCCGTACATTTTGGCCATTTTTGTAGCTGTTGTGGAAAGGGTTTCGCTGGCTTTGCGTTTTTTCAGTTTGTTTGTTTGGCTAATTCTTCAGGTGTTTTCTTGATGTTTTTGTTGTGGTTGTTGTTGTTGTGCTTGGGTGTGATTTCTCGTGTGCTTCAAAATTGTACATAACACAAAAATCATAAATTACACATAATAAAAATGTATACAACTCGCTGCTATTTGCGTGTTTGCGTCTGTGTGTGTGTGTGTGAGAGAGAGAGATAATTGGAAAGGATATCAAAAAGCGCATACAAACACATAAAACGGAATAGAACGGCACTTAAAACGTAAATCAACTATGAATCTTTATGTCGCTCCTTTATTTTGTTGGGTGATATTCTTGTTGTAGTAAGCAAATTAATTAAATTTAATTGTTATTTTCAGCTACAAACCGTAAGTGTTCATGTCAGCGTGACCGAATCTCGACAGCAACAAAATACTCTTATCCACTATGAATTATACCAAAAAATACTGACAAAAAGCTACAGTTGTCATTTTAAAAATTGCACCTAAACACATTAGTAACAATAAGTCATTATGATAATTTAATTAATTGATGTTATAATTAGATTTCGGGAGTGCGTTTAAGGTTACATTCATTTATTTGAATAGCTATTCACCTATTTTTTACTCACTTAACGAAGACTGAGTGCCCCTCCTCAACAAAGCGGAATCGTTATCGCTTTCAGACACTGGAAAAAATGTATAAGTTTTAATGGATATTCTGTATTTTTCAATATTTATTTTTGCTTATTATTATTATTATGACAACAGTTTATGTTTCCAGATCGCAGACAGATAATACCAATTTTGTAAAAATAATATTATGAAAACTCTGTAAACTGTTATACGCCGACTTAACAACTGTGAATGATTATTAGAGAGCGGATTCTCTTTTCGCTGCTGAGTGTTGGTGCTCAGAGCATACTCAGTTGCTTGGTCGCTCATTGTTCGCTGAATTTCAATTTTGTTTTGCCGCTCATTCGTGTTCTGGCGTTTGAAGCGTACGGACGTCGTAGTCGGATTCGCGGACGCTTGTTTGTTTGTTGCTGCGAAAATATCGTTTTACAAAATAGTTGAACAAATATAAGCATACGCGTACATACAAGTGTATATATATGTATTTTAAGAAAATCGAAATCATAATAGAAAATAGAAATCAAAAGCAAAAGCAAATACATAAGTGAGTAGATTCCAAGAAATCACAAGTGCGTATGCCGCCGACACATGTACATAAATTAAATACATACATACAAATGCGTGCGTGTATGTGTGTGTGTTTGTCAGTGAGTAAGTGAATGTGTCTGTGTATGTGTGTGTGAGTGAGTGAGTGAGGTGTAAAATAAAATTCTCAAAGCGGGTAAATAAATGAATTAAATTCTATATACACAAAAAGTGAGCAGAGAGAATGTTGTGAAGTTTTGCGGTGCAAAATGAAAGCCCGCGAATAAAGCAAGTCAAAAATTGAATTACGGCTGCATCTAGGAAAGTGCGTCGTTTTATTTTGAAATCGATACCAAAATAAAAATACACAAAAAGTGGGCCTCGTTCCACATACAAACATACGAATCTACTCATACATATGTATTATTCAACACACATATATACATATATATGTGTGTGAGTGTGTGTGTGCGTTTATTTGCGGGCGTGTGCAAAGTGCAACATAAACAAACGAAAATGGTTAACAAGAATGCAAAAAGGTAAATACATTGCATATATATGTGTGTGTAAAAGTCTATGTCGGTTATGTCTCTCTCTCTCTCTCTCTCTGCGTGCGTGAGTGTTTACATACATGCAAACATACTTATAAAATTACTACGCAGCAGAAATTTATGCGATACCGTTGTTGTTGTTGTTCCATATCTATCATATCTTCTGTTTCGTCTTTGTCGCCGCCGACGTCGTCTCGTTTTGTGAATGAGCAGCGCAGCAGCGTTGTCTAGTGTGCGTGTGTGTGTGTGTGTGAGTAAAATAGCAAAACAAAAACCTCGTTTCGGCATCTCTCGCATAGTTGGCTTGCTCTCCTGCTCATTTTCTGTTTGCCGCTCTCAGCGTGCTCGTGTCGTTTGTTGTGCTCTTTGCTGGCGCTCCATCCCGCTCTCTCAGCAATAAAAGCAAAAGTGTGAAGGAAGCGCGAAAGCCACAACAACAACAACAGTCGTCAACATTAAGAACAAGACAATTGCACAGAAACTAAAACTAAACCGTATGCTACTAGTGGGGGGAGGGGTGAAGTTGGGTTGCCTGCTAATTAAAAAGCGTAGCAGTAATTGGTATACCGCTGTGCGCTCATTCGCTCATCTAACGTTGCCACTTGCTGTGAGTTTTTCTATAACATATATAACTGCAATACATATGTGTGTTGTATGTTTGTATATATAGAGAAATACCATAAAAATGCCGTTGTATTAATCATAATATATTTTTGAAGGCGGCAGCGTAAGGAATGTTGCCGAAAAGCTTAACATGCGTATATTCATTCTCTCTTCCTCTCTCTGTGCTTGTGCGTTCGCTTTCTGTGTAATTTATTTATTTTTAAATCGAGTTTGTCAGTGTGTGTGTGTGTTTGTGTGTGTGACAAAAATAAGTTGCCGCAAAAACAACAAAATTGTTGAAAAACAACAGGGACCAGCCAACTTTTATATATATAGCAAAACCGGAAATTGTTTATGCGACGCTAGCAGCGACGTCAGCATCAACCGATCGCTATTTTTTATGACGTATGTATGACGACATACACACACGCACAAACACATGTGCATATGTATGAACACACATGACATATAAGGTGGCAACTCATTGGAAATTTTGGCGCATAATTTGGCCACACTAATTAGCAGTACGAAAAGCAACAACAACAGCAAAAACAAAAACAACACCGAAAAACTTTGACCACATGTCTAAACGATGGCACGCGTGTGCAAGCACCACAACAACAACAACAAAAAAGAAGAGCAAAAAAAAGAGAGCGAAGTGAGCTGATGACCATGTGTCTGTGTGCGTGAATGTGTTTGTGTTAGTTGAGCGAGACAAACTGGCAGGTGTCATTGACCTTTTCGACGGTGACGGTAAAAGCACATTGTTTTTATTGTTGTTGCTTTCCGCTGCTGTTATTTGCATTTGTTTTTTTCGCTGCGCTTGCTGATGTTGTTATTGTTGTTGTTGATGTTTTTGCTGAACACACTGCGGTTGCTTGTCCTTGAACTTAGGCGCGTTTTCTAATACACATTAAAGTTCCAAAGCTCACACATACACAAATGTACGCATCAGTTGGCTTTCTTTTGTGTTATGCTTTTGCTGACAGTTCTCTTGTGAATTCGCGCACAAAACGCACACTCCAAAAATGGTATCATTTACGCAATTTAGTTGCTGTTGTTGTAGTTGTTGTTGCGCTGGTGCTAAAAGCTTTGCTAATTTCATTGTTCGTTGATTTGCTTGCTGTTATGTTGACAAATGTCAATGCGTGAGTTTTGTGTGTGTGCGTGTGTGTGTGTGTGTGTGTGTGTGTGTGTGTGTGTGTGAATAGCAGCTTGTTTTCTTTTTCTGTAATAGTGGAATTGGGGTCAAAACTGCGTGGCCAGGGCTTCAGAGAAGTAGGGGGAGGTGCGTGTGTGGGTCAAGTCTTCAAAATCATGCTATAGTACATATGTATATATGCATATGTACCTCACACATGGCTCAATTTTTGAGAGAGAAAGAGATGAAGAGAGAAATGCAAATGCATAAATATATTTATAAAATTAATTTTTACATTTGAAGACTGGGGAAACCCTAGAAAAGAATATATATATAGATTTGTCTATCATGTCAAAATATAGATCTTTAGTAGTCCATTTCTGAAAACCAACAATGAATATTCGTCATCTCCACTGTGGCCAATTAGGTTAAAAATGAGTGAATTACCTCATTGATCAACTATGACTAATAGAATTTAGCTGACTGCTGATCAGAATACTATGTATGTAAATAAAAAAATATGTAAAAATAGAGCTCAACTCTAGCAGATATATACATATATACATATTGTATAGTTATTCTATATATCAGCAATTCGTATATAACAATTAGTTTTGTTTGTACATACTTAATTAATTGATGAGCATATAACATAAAAAATTATTAGGCACATGACCTTATATAGCCCATGTTCCATGTGCCTGTCTATTAATTTGAATAAATCTATCCGAAATGAAAGAGTATTTAAACACAAGCGAAAGATATTCAGTTCCCTATAATTATTATTACATCATTGTTATTCGATGTGGTATATCATCCTTATATTACTATAAATATTTTACTTTATTTTTTAATGGGATCGGAAGTAGTTGTTTTTTGAGTGCAGTATTATTACATAAGCATAATTTGTGTTTGATTTTTTTCCTAATTACTTAAAGTGTCAACTATGGATTGAATTGATAACAAAATTGATTACTCTAAAGTTGGCATTTCACATTATCAAAATCTGTCTGTATGTATTTATGTATGTATGTATGTATTATTGCGTGCCAACTGAAAAAAAAAAAACAGAATTGATCACAAGATGTGCGTGGTTCCGTTCCGCCCACGTTCGACTCTCCCTATTGGCTACTGTTAAGCATCCGTCGTTAAGCAACACGTCATTGGTCTCGCCCTCGCCTATCCCCATCCAGCTAACCACCCACCTTGCGCTCTGTTAATCTCGCTGAGCTGCCAGCTTTTTAAAATCATAATTGTTGATTACGATTGTTGTGTGCTGTGCTGCAGCTGCACACACGCATTTCGTGCTTAAGCGTAGGCGTCTGGCCGCGACACACACACATCACAGTGTGTGCTGCGATTGTAGTTGTGTGTGTGTGTGCTTGTGCTTATTTACTTGGACTCTAGACCCTTCTTTGATAAGTGTGGCCTGTGTTGGTCTGTGTTAATGCGAATGAATCACATGTAAAAATCGTGAAAAACAATAATAATAATAATAAACAAACAACAACTCTCATATAAAATCAGCAAAACAGCTTTCATATGTATTTACCCAATGTTTACCATACGTACATTTGCAATAATATATCCTGTGACAAGGTGCCGTTATAAACTTAACGAAGCAATAACAAAAACAACAACAACCGCAGGGCGTCGTTTCCAGTTTGTAATTTTTGTTGTTGGCTGCTTCTCCTGCTGCTGCTACACTCTTTTGACACTTTTGATATTTTCTGTTATTCTGCTCTGCAGTCTTGTATGTGTGCTCGCGTGCGTGTGTGTATGTGTGTTTTCGGCATTTTGCTTTGCGCAGTTATTTGTTTTTCTTGTTTTGAAAGATTCCGTTTTGTATTGACGTTCGCTTATATGTTGTTGTTTTTTTTTGTTAACGTCGCTCATAAAGCAGCCGGTGTGCGTGTGTGTGTATGTGCATGAATGTTTGTGTTGGTGCAATAAACAACACACGTGGTTGCATTTCTATTATTGTGCTCATTTCTTTCTCTTTCTCTCGCCCTTTCACACCGTTGCTTTGCTTGCTGCTGCACTCGGTTAACTTTTTATTTCGTTTACAATGTGAGGTGTGTGTCTGTGTGTGTGTGGCGCTTGGAGCATTTAGCATGAACGTCGCTGCTGCTGGGTGGGCGGCTTTTTAACGGTGGCGCTGGCGTTTGCTGCTATTTATAGTAATTTTTATAAACATTGGCAGATAAACCCAATGCCCGCTCTCGTTTGTCTGCGTGTATGCGTGTGTTGTGCGTGGGTATTTAGTGTGTTGCATATCTATTGCTTAGAATTGGGATTTGCTGACGGCATTGACGCTTTCGCATTGAAATGTTGTTGTTGTTAGTTAGTTTATAAGTTGTTTTTTTGCTTTAGTATTTGTTTAGCTTTCTAATCGCTAACCGTTTGGCGCTACGCCACTTACTCACTTACTCGCTGCTAATGCGTTGTTCTCTTGCGCTCGAACGACCTTTGAGTGACCTAATTTGGATTTGTTTTTGGAAAGATTCTCAATGATTTCATTTGATTTAGGCATGACTCAAAGTTATCCTCTTTTTGGTCAGATCCCCAATTCCCATTTATAATGCATATACAGGCTTATCACGCGTATCTATAGCAACTGTAAACTAGCAGTAAAATCCTCAACTCACATAGCATATGGAATGTTTCTTAAAATGCAGTGTTTGACTTTATTGCATTGCTTGTCGTCTGTCAGCTAATACGCACACAGCTGCTATCTCTTTTACACTCGCATAATATTAACATTCCTCCCGTTATGTGTATTAAAACACACAATGACCCCGCCCCCGCCACATACACACACATTTCTTATGAGCTGCCACTTTACTTTAACTTCAACGCTTGTCGTCATAAGTTATCGTAGCTGTTCTTCTTCTTGTTATTGTTGTTCAAAAAATATGTGTATATATATATATAGATATGTATGTGTGTGTATGCATATGCATGTTTACTTGTTGTTATTGTCATCTTCATTGAAATGGAAAAAAGCCGGCACGGCATCAGCAGTTTAGACAGTTTTTTCACAAACTATCGAAATTTCTGCTTATTGAAATTACTGTATATCTAAATATGATATAAGATTAATAAAAATCAGAAGTATTTTAACAAACATCGCTTGATTACATTTGCAGCAAATCTAATAGATTGTATTGATAAAATAATTTATTATTCATCATTATATAGATATATATAAATCATTGTTATTAATTAAATGGGGCATTAATTATCGATACAAAATCCGCCATCATTAAAACATGAACAACAAGAAGATATGATTCGCTTTCTTACACTTTTCCTCTCTCTCTTTCACTCTGCCACTGTTTCTGCCTGTATTGCTTGATTATTTCAGTCTCGTCCTGTGCGCTACTTTGTCATGTAAAACAAAAGTAAACTAAGCTCATCACTGAGATGGATCTAAATATATGTGTGTGTATATGCACACACATATACATACGTACTAAATGTTAAGTAACTCGCAACAGCAGCAACAATGAGCAAGGCATTTTATGATTTTATTTTAACTGTACTCGTAAATTTAGCGATTAGTGGACGTCGGCCCCGTCGTCATCGTTTGCTTCTTGTTGTTGTTGTCTTTTCTTCTTGGTTTGCTTCCTCTTCCTCATCGTCGTCTCCGTTTTTCGTTTTGCGTGCTTCACGCGCCAGTCGCGGCACTCTATATATTTTTGCGGCAGCTCCTTTTAGCCGCCGCCGTCGTCGTCGTTGTCGCTCCATACCCTCCCCAAACAATGAAACTTCGGCACTCAGCAGACACACAGACAGAGCTTTAGCGGGCTGCTGCTTCTCTTCACTCTGTCTATTCTTCTTCCTCTTTCCTTCACTCCTGTTTATGTGTGTGTGCTAAAGTATGCATGCATGTAAATGTCTGTTGTCTGTCGCGCTTTGTTTGTCTTTTGCAACATTGTTGCACACAAAGTTTATTTTTAGACCACAATTCCATGCTGTTCCTCCCAACGGAGCTGCGACATCGACGTCGACGTTGACATCGCGTCGAGTGCAGCCTTTTTTTGCTATTCTCGCTGTTAATGTTTTGCTTCCTTTTTTGTTTAATTTTTTTGCACTCTTTTTTTTTCTTGTTTTTGATTCGTGAGGTAATTAATTTTCGCCTTGTTTTTCTTGCCCTTCTTCCCATCTATTCACTCTGTCTGTCTCCCGCTCTTTCGTTCTTTGCTTGTGTAAAATTTATGTTTTGATTAGCGTGCTTGGCCGATGGCCTTAACTTTTTAATGGCTTTTTAATTGGGTGGTTTCTTTTGATGTACAATGTACATTGTAAAATGCACACACCCTCTCTTTCGCATAGACCATTTTGCATTAGTCTGCTACAGTTTGGTGCCAGGGCGGCCACACAGGCGCCGCAACAATAGAGACAAAAATACTACTACTTCTACACATAAACAAAACACTTAAATTTTATTACTTGAAACCGCATTCGTAATTTTTATTACAACCACCACCACTACTATTACTACTACTACCACCACCATTACCACTACTACTATTTACACTACTACTATAAGCATCACCAGCAGCAGCACTACAACACTACACCACTAGATAGCGTATAGCGTATGCATCCATTTATCCTTCTCTCACTCTACTGCTTTAGGCCTTTTTACTACTACGCCTCGCTAGTATTTTTTGGTAGTCACTGTACCACATTTTTACAACAGAGCGCCCCAGACAGGGGCCAACGACACCATTTTGCGCGCTCTCCCTCTCTTTCTCACACACACACACTCACACACACAGCCAGACAGGCACACACACATGCATACATGGGACAGGGGACAGGCGTGCGCCTTCATTCATAAGCGTTGCGCTTTTTGCAGTCGACGGCGGCGCCGCTCACTGCAAAATTTGGCGGCTTGCATGTGAAAAATGTTGTTATTGTGTGTGTGTGTTTGTGTGTGCCTGTGTGTGAACTGTCGTTTTTGTTGTTATTGTTTTTGCTCGTGCTGCTGTTGAATGCGTAGCTTCCGCCCTTATCACAACATTTACACACACACGCACATACATGCACACTTAGTTTTGTTTTCTTGCACATGCGCCTTGTTTTTCTCGACGCTCTTTCTCTCCGACCGGTGTTTGTGCGCTCTCCTTCTCTCTCTCTCTCTCTGTTGGCCGCCGCCTAACTGTGGTTCGATTCGGTTTTGTTGTCGTCCTTTCGTCTGCATGTTTTTATACGCATTGCGTTTTACTCGTCTATCCTTAAAAACGCAGACGCCGACACTGCGTCTCTCTCATGCTCTCGCTCTCTGTCTCTCTCTCACTCTGTCGAATATCTGTACTGTGCTGTGCTGTTCGCATGCCTCTTGCTCGCACTTGCTGTATTTTGTTATTAGATTTCACTTTGTTTTCATACACATTCGCCTACCGTTTCACACATTACGCTTCGCGTCATTTTTCGGGGTCAACGTCATCTCAAGGGTTGCAATCGTCGTCGTCGTTGTCGTCGCAGTTGTTTGTGTTTGTCGTTGTTGTCATTTTGTGAATGTCGTATTTTTCTTTATTTTTTGCGGCGTCTGACTTATACTACGTTTATGCGCTAATCGTTATCATAATGTCATATCGCACTGCATTCTGAAGTGAAAGCATATCGTAAAGCATAGCGTGCCTTAAATGGTGATTAAGCGACGAATATATGGAAAATACATACATTCATATTGTATGTATTTTCTATTACAATATTCATCGTATAAACGTGAAATGTGCAAATGCTGCTGCAGCACATTTTTATTGCTGGCGCGACGTAACGCAACTCGCGCCTTTCGGTTCGATGCGCCTGCTTGTCTCTCTGCCTCTGTCTGTGTCTCTATCTCTGTCTACGTCTGCATCTGTTTATTTGTTGTCTTGGCCAAAATATATTTTAGACGAAACGCGAATTGCAAGCAAAATAAAACTGGTATTTAAAACATTGCCCGCTGTCTGCTACGAGGCCAATTAAAAGGTAAAAAAAATTGCTACCTTTTTGGATTTCTTTTTTGTTTTTGTTTTTTTTTTTTGCCGTTGTTGTGTCTTGTGGTGCATTTGGGCGGTTCGCGAGGGGGCGGGGAATTGGGGCCCGGTATCAGCAACAGCGCTTTCTTATTTTTGTTGTTTTCATTTGCTGCATTTTTGTTTTTCTTTTTCTTATGTGCAGAAAAGGCGTGGCTCTTGAGTGCCAAAACCTTTGTTGTTCTCTATGTGGAATCGTAATATGCTTTAGATTTTATTTTTTTATGTGTTTAAATGTATTAATTTTTTATACATTTTTTTGAATGGATTGAATGCAACTATACAACGGTACTGCATTTCAATCAATTTTTTTTAAATCTATAATTTATTTTTAATTTGTGGAACAAAAGAATTGAGTCAGGGTTATAAACACTGCTTTTAGACATTAACTCACATAATACAAAATTAATTTTCTTTTATTTCTCTTACAGATCTACAAAATGCATTATTAAAATCACGTGAGATATGCAACACAAAAAGTGTAAAATGTGAAAAATGTGACAAGAAGGAAAATGTAATTTAAAGAAAAACTTATAACATCAACATTCATCAAATGCAACGCAGAGCAAAAATAAAATATGATAGCAAAAATAAACAAAATAAGAAATAAAAATGATAACCTAAATAAATAAAAATTGCTAGTCAAATAGTTTGGAGAAACGAGAGACGAAAAACGACGAAACGAAACGAAACGGAGACGAATCGGCAAACGGGTCGCGACGAGTGCATTTTGTGAGTTCCTAAGAAAGAAAGAAAAATTGAAGTAAAGAAAGAACGAAAGAAAGAAAGATTGAAGAAAAGCTCGCCTGCTACCTATCTTTTCGCCTACTCCATCCCCAACTTTCTTGACTGATATCATTGCCCTTAAGGGCGCCATCTCTTTTTTGAGCAGCTTAAGCGTCTAACCGATTTTTACAATTGACACTCTGTTGTTATCTACGCTTTCGCCGAGCAAAGTTTGACGCCGTGAGAAAGTGCAGCAAAACGAGAAGAAGAAGCATCAGTAGCAGCAACAGCAGCATCAACATCAACATCCATCAGCAGCAGCAGCATCAAGTCAAAAACGTGTTTTAAATTTATAACAATAAATAAGTTAAATTGCCGCAGCTGATGTTCTCGCTCGCTCACTCGCACACCGCCTACCCAACATCATCAACAACAACAACAACACCACCACCACCAACAACAGCAACAAGAACGACCCATAGGTAAGTTGCTGCGTGCATTCCACATTCCACACTCGCTGCTTGCGTGCTCCAAATTTGTGTGACATTCCAATTTTTTGATGTGTGCATACACTGCACACTGCACTCTGTGAGAAGAGCATTCGTGACAACTGGGCGCGATTTGTTCCTTGTGAACTACACTATTTCAAATTTTAAATAATGTAATGATATATTCTATTGAATTGAGCAAATGCTATAAATATATTTGGTATATTTAGTGTGTGTAGCCAAGTCGCCGTAATAATGTTTGACAACATCAGACAGCCGCATGGAATGTGAGACGTGTCAGTATTGGAAGTTTAAATAGCGTCGTCCAAGGAGGATGGTAGAAATCTGAGTGGGTGGGAGTATAAACGTTTCCGTCTATTCCTGTTTGTTATTTTTTTTTTTTGTTAGTAGTATTTCCGCACGACCCAGTTTTCAAGCAAGCACTCACGCTGTAATAAATATCGAGAAAATTCCGGAAAAATGGGAAAACCGCCCCGGCTAAATAATGTGTAACAAATGGCGCGTCTGTCGCAACAACAACAACAACAACACCAATCAACAACGGCAACAACAAAAGCAGCGTCAACAGCAATAATAATAACTTGGCAGCAGCAAGAACGACGACTGCTGCAGCAGCTCCAGCAGCAAAACTTTCTAGAGCAGACCACTTCTCAACCTATCCGCCAGACACCACCGCACCCCTCCCCACCACACCGCATTTCAGCTGGCGACAGATGATAGAGGGGCGAGGCGTAGAGGCGTAGAGGAGGAGTTCGTGGAGAGAATGAATCGCGTCAGTCACTCAATTGCAATTGCATACTCACCGTCTGGGTATTTTCTTGGTGTGTTGTGGAGCACTTGAGACATCTTTTGGCATGCGGCTTTGTGGCATGTGGCATGCCATGCGATTTGTGGCACTGCCATTGCACATTTAGATATCGCGTACGATGCCCGGAAATGTCGGCTAATGCAACTAAAATTGATCAGAAATTTTAGTCGAGTCGCTCGATTAGGTCTGAAAGCTCAAGATATTACTTGACTCGCATTGCTCTCGAAATTATTGTATATATATTTTGTATCTTTAGGCTATGCCTGAATCAATCAATAATAGTGCGCGAATAGCAGATACTCTACTAAATATCAAACCAAACAGGAATTGAGGAATTGGACTAAAAATACAACTCTAACTTGATCTAGTGTTCACTATGTTTAGAGGATTTCGTATGTATGAACAAATTTGTTGTTTTAAAAATCGAATTGGGATCAATTTTATTAATTTATTCAGAAGATTGCAATAGCAAACTTCATTCTGTATTTCTATGATGTTTTTAAGTTATAATAATTTTAGTTCCACTTACTAGTTCTTAAAAAATATTGCAGTTCAGTTCCGGTATAGAATTTTATCTCTAAAGATTGTTTCAGTTTCCGCAATTTCGACTAACGGATGTTTGATTTGGCGAAGTTGGAATGTTGTTTCTTATCAGAAGAGTTGTAATTAAAGTGAAATGGCAAGATTTGTTATCTATTTTTTTTTTTTAATATACATATATAAATGTATATTATAATTCTAAAAATCTGAAGAGAATCTATTTCTTCAGCACGCGTTGTCTGTCAGTTAGAAAATAGTTTTGTTGTCGTGGATTAATTATGGGAGGCAACAACTGCCTTGTTGCCTTCTTGATATATCTATTGGGGAGGCGAATTATGGGCGTTGATTGCACCACTTTTTGCTTTTGTTGTTGTAGTTGTTGCAGTTGTTGTTAGCACATGCCGCAGCAGACGCGCGCATTCTGTCAGTTGCTCAATTAGACGCACTTCCGCTGCACACACAGACAGAGAGTCGCTGTGAACTGCCCCGTTGCCCCGCCTATCCGCCTATCCGCCACTCCCGTTATCCAGCGTCATTCTTGCAGTAGTGTTCCTCTTGTGAGTTTTTCATTCCACCATGTTTCGCTGGCAGCGCCCTCGCCTCTCCAAATGTGCGCATGTTTCCTATTTTTATTTCCGTTTTGTGCGTGTGATTGATGGCTGACTGCTGCTCGCAGTCGGAGTCGCTGCTTGCAGTCAACGGCAACGCCAAACGTTGGCTATTAATGTCGCTTTTTATGCGCTCTTGTAGGCAATGATGTAACAAACAAACGACAATGAAATAATGTAACGATTAACACAATTCATAATAATAAAAACCAAACTGCGGGTCGGCTTGATTGGTCTGCCGGGTGGATGGTTGGTTAGAAAGGACGGGGGGCAGAAAGAATAGAAATAGGAAAAACGAGACCTCGAATCGCCACGAATGATTAATTACGGCATGATGTTGGTATGTTCTAACACACATACACACACAGACGCACGCACATACATGGACATGTAATCATACTCGCACTTACACACATAAATTATTCTACTCAACTCCCTTATGTCGCCCCCTTGCGTTTGGTTTTGTTGAGCGACCATAAACAACATAAAGTAAAGAGGGAGAGAGGGAGAGCATAAGAGCAACAGACCATCGTTGTCTGTGCAGTTGTTGTTATTGTTGGTTTTGTTGCTGTTGATGCTGCTGCTGCTGCTGTCTCAGCAGTCAAGAATGCAAAGATGAAGCAGCACAGCAGTCATCGCAGTCTCGGCCCTTGCTCTTTCTGTCTGTGGATGCTGTTTGCGTTTGTGTTGGTGTGTGTGTAATGTAAAAAGCACGTTTTAAGTTATGTGAACGGCGTGTGAATGAGTCGTCGTTGACTTTGACGGGGGTGGGGGGCGAGGCAGACAAAGAAAGAAAGAGCGAAAGAGTGTCTGAGGAGAGTTAAGCCAGACTTGCTTAGCCTGTGCTTATTGCAGCTTTTGATACTGAGACAGAGAGAGAGAAAGAGAGAGAGATAGAGGGAGAGATAGAGGGATAGATCAAACAGCAAGAGTTATATTACTTATGATGCTGTAGTTGTATATGTTGTTGCTGTTGTTTTTATAATGTGCTGCATATGACATGCAATGAACTGCTGTGCAAATAATGAATAAAAAAGGTCTCGATAACTTTGGGCGAGTGCGAGCGGGCGAGAGAAAGGGAGACTGAATCAGGCATGTAAAAGAATTCTGATATGTTGATTAATGTGGATTGTAAGCTGGTTGGTTGGAGAATACCCAAAGAATGTTTGGAATTCATCTAATCTCAAGCGCAGCTAATATCTTCTCTCTCTGAGCTGTTATAATAATGAAACACAATTTGTATAGTTGGCCACATTTACATTTATATGTGAAATGTGTAATGAAGTCAGAATTGGTGCTTAGCTAATTATTCTCATTGCTAGCTACAATAAGCACCCTAAACTTATTATGCGCTGACTTTTACGCGCAGTCGTAAATTAATTTTCATGAACAGTTGCAGCAACTGCTGACATTTTACCAGCCCCCATCCCACTCTTCCCTTTACTGCCTACACCCCCCACTAATTGTGATTGTTACCAGCACTCGTTATGTGTACTTGGTATGTGTGTATGTGTGCCAGCAGTGTGTACACTTGAGTTAGTGTACAGCAACAACAACAACAACAGACAGGCTGGAAAGCAACAAAAGTATTTCCGCATTCCAAGCGAAGCGCATGCGCAGCCTCAGTTAAAGACGGATGACAGCAATGAATTAAGAGACCCAACCTACAAAAAACAGGCACAGAGAGCACGAGAGCGGAGGAAAGAGAAAGAGAGAGAGAGATAGCGAAGGAGAGAGAGGAGAACTTGAGATCGTAGTGGCGCCCATTAAAACTTTATACTTCGTACATTTGCAAATTTCAGTTGCTGCTGCTGCTTTAATTGTTCGTAAAATTCGACCAAAATCTCAAATACAAAGTGGATGTCCATTTCGCTGATGTTCGCTCTGTTGCTCAGCGATGGCGCTCTCTTCATTAATCACTTGCGAGTGACACGAGTTGCTAAAAATAAAAAAATAAAATAAGGAGTACGCCGATGATTACATACCCTTGCCGAACGGAGTCCACCTGTTGACATCTAAACAGCATTTTAATTTTGAACCGTTTGTTGCCATAATAATTATAGGATTAAATCGTTAGGTGTTGAATTTGTACTGCATTAAGATATTTGTTAAACTGAGGAGCTAGTGATGCTGAACAAAAAAATATTTACTTATATTTTATAGGTTCTTAGATATCTTCTTCAAGGCATTACAAGTTTGGCCAGCATTTGACAATACCCTCTACAAGGGTATAAAAACCGTTAAGCGTATGCAACAAGACCGACCAGCTGAAGAGTTAAGATATGTGCATTTTTAACGATGTAGCCCTGAAGCAGCCCGTGTTGGAGCGAGATGGAAATTGTGGAAACCCCCTAGGGAGCGAGCGATCGACCGATCTTGGTATTGACATTGACAATGTCGCCCCAGTCTCTCTAGTCGTCAAAGGGGTGAAATACATTTTGTTTTAGTTTTTTGTTTCTCATTTTCTTCAACAACAGAAACTAAAAAACTAGTTTTCACAGTGGCGAAATGTAAAGGTCTGTAGACAAATAAGTGGTAAACCGAAAATGTATAGGAGTTATCAGCCAGTCGACATACTATATGTACATATGTAATAACAGCTACGTAAATATGTATTTGAAACATTGTGTGTAACTGGTACTTGAAGAGTCCAAAGTGGAAGGGTGTAAAGTTTTTCCATTTTATGGCCATCACAAATCTTATTAAATAGTAAGACCCCTTCTTACTTCTCAAAACATTATTTTTGTGCCTTAACCGAACTTCAACAAAGTTTGCCGTGTGCAGTATTGTAAAACGTGTAAAATCATTTTATGTTATTCACTCTAACATCAAGCATGTAGATCGCAATGTGATTTTAGTTGTTCGATTGAACAATAAAACCGTTTTGTCCGGCACAACAAAAACAACAACTAAGTTAATGACTATAGTTGAGATATATATATATATTCATATATATATATATATATATATATATGTGTGTGTGTGTTTGTGTGTGATTATATGATAAGGCGAATAAAGGCCTGGCACTGTTGTTCTTGTTGTTGTTTTCCAATGCTGCCACTGACTCTGTGTGGGGAATGCACATAAGAGTTAGATTGGAATGTTGTTTATTGCATTTCTCAGTTAAATGTCGGCGTCGTCGTCGTCCCCGTCATCATCGTCGTCATCGTCACCGATTGAAACACTATGCATAATGATTGTGGTTTGTACGAGTCTGTATTTCCATATGATACTGGCTGTGTGTGTGAATTTTTATGTATGTGGCGACTTGGCATTTCGAAAGTTAGTTCGTTGTTGTTATTTTTTTATAGCCCACACAATCTGCGACAGCTTTGAGTCATTGTGCCCATTTTTGGGTTTGAAATTGCAATTTTTGCATCATGCATCCGCCAGGAAAAGAATGATGATGATGATTTGATGATGAAGTCAAGTGGAATGAATGATTAATGGTCTCAATATGCATTCTATGTATACATTGTGTGCTTTATGGTTTAACTGGATGCCAGTGAAAGGGTCGTGTTACACTGTTGCAGTTGAGACAAAGAATGTGTGTGTCTAAGTTTGACAGATACTACAAATGATCGTTGCTAAATCCAAAAGAGAGAGAGATACACTGAAAGATTTAACTTTAATGCTTCTTTTGTTCATAAACATTTGGAGAAAATAACCTATATAATAATTGGAGTATGTCAAATGCTATTTCTGATTAATGTTTACATTTTGTATGATATGAAGCAGCTTTCAAATAGCAAAACTGTCGAACAAAACTAATTAACTTTTATTAAGATTCATAGTGATCGTTTTAATTTTCGAATACACTTTATTTATCTACGAGTCTTCTATTTCCAACACACATCATGTGAATGATCCGTCCGCTGCGTCGCATCCCCTAACGTAATGCACCCCTCACAATCCCCCGCCAACGCCTGGCAACTAAATTGAATTTCTAATTTTAGCTTAGCTTTATAAAAATGCACACTCTGCGCATTTCTATTTCTATTTTATATACATGCAGTTATACTATATATATTCATACATATATATTGTTATTCATAGATGCCCTCCTCTTCCCCTAAGCAGCCAAGATGCAGAGGAAGCAAAAGAAAAGTTGCTGCGTTTTTTTAATTTGATTTTCATGCTGCACAGCTCACGATCAATTTCATTCCGATGATTATAATTAAAAACATTTTTCTATTTGCATTCGGGCTAGGAAGGGATGCCGTCGGGGGAGGGGCTGGAGGGTTGGCTGGGGCATTACCAGGCTAGCCACTCTCTCACTCATCCCACTCACGCGTCGGCTAAAGGCAAACATTTTTGCGCTCGACTGCTGACGAGAACGGCAAATCCCAAAATCAAGCTGAAAAATACTCTGTAAAGTATTTATTTTGATTTGGGATAATAATAATTTGCATATAAGGAAATCATTTACAGATGTTTAACTAAATATAAATATCACAAATACTTAAAAATTATTAAAAAATTTAAACATCATTAAATGTATATATACATATTTAATTTTTACATTTATAATTCTCTTAAAAATTCTTGATTTTTTTTTAGAATTTTGTGGTAGAGAGATTTTTACTTTATTTTTCATCCAGAACCGTAATTTTCTGGCTAACCATAATCACCGGTGAAGACCTGTATGCAGGGTATAAAAAGCGACGACGACAATGGTTGCCAGACAAACAGTCGGATGGGGTCCGTTTGGGTAGCGGTGGGTGGCGGTGGGGGGGATTTGGGCTGCTTTAACGCCGGGTCGTCATCAAAAGCACATGAGTGGGGCGATGCACCCTGCCACATGCCCCCTCGCCCACTCTCCCTTGCTGATGTTGTTATTGTTGGGTTACAAGCCCGTGAATCGACGTCGGATAAACCGAATTCAAGTACCGTTCTCGTCTACGTCGTCGTCGTCGTCGTCGTCATCGTCATCTGTTGTGCATTATAATTTGTACTTGTATTTGTTTTCTATGGTCGATTTTGGTCATGAGCCATTTGGGGCACGTTTGCTGTTGGTGTAGCAAATTTAGGGTATACAATTGGCCGATTGCCGATGTGTAACTGCATCTGCAGCTTCAGTCTCAGTCTGGGTGATGGATTTGTGACGCGTTCATTATGACAGCAGTGGAGCTCAGATTATTCAACTTTAAGGGTGTGAGAGTTGGGGAGTTGGGCGATTGGGGGTGTGCATATATAAATGGCATATGTGATGTGATGTGAGAATTACTTAAGAATGCTGAAGATCATGAGAGACCAGAATTATAGAAATTCCTTAATTAATATTTTTTGAACAGGTTTTGCAAAATATAATCGTAAATAATTTTAAATAAATACGAATACAAATTCAAGTACAAACTAATCAAATTATTAATTGATTAAAATGATTAAGTTAATAAATAAGAATGATCTTGTCAAGAGAGCTCGATTAGGAGACACCCTAAACCCAGATGATATTAGTTTCATTAATATAAAAATACATTTTGATTAACAAAATCTGCGATTCTTATCCAATCCTAATGAAATTTTCAATGTTTGGAGTGGATATTTGCAAGCAAACTTATCGATAAAATTTAATAGACTTGATCTGCGTATGGTATCAAGAACTCGTCTCGGTAATCGACTTGGCTCTTTATGTGCTGATCATGAATACTTTTACATACTTTTGCATAACATCGTTAAACCTTTTTTCCATTTTCAATTTTAGCAATTTTCGATTCAAGCTCATTCAAGTTTATGATGATATTAAATATTATTATCGAATAATTGATTGAGCATATCTCTAGGTAACAATTTTATTTTAGATTTTTGTATAAATTTAGGAACTTTCCAAATGATGTTCTTTATGTTCATTGGCATTCGATCTCAGAGTAACATTTGCCTATTATAAAACGAAATTAGGTTTAATTAAAGAATTTTAAAAATTCTGCAATTTTCTACTGATTGCGATAAGTGCTTAGGAAACATTTACTCCAAGGTCTGCTTGCCCTTATGGGTTATGCAAATGACGCTCATTAGCGCATATTCCAAGTGCTGCTCTGGTTTGAGTTGTTGTTGCTTTTGTTGGGTGTTGAGTGTTTTACATATTGACGAGACCCCTTTTAGGTTCTTAGGTTGTTGTTGTTGTGATAGTCGTGCAACCCTTGCTCGTGGTACGCACAATCCCGAAAATAACACAAATTAGACGACGCCGATCGCGACGACGATCTTGTGATCTGCGCTGCTATTACATACAAAAAAAAAAAAGAAAATGAAAAAAAAAACGATTCTTATTTGCTTTTGCTTTTATTTTGAATTTCTGTTCGTTCTTTCTGGGTTTTGTTTTTTCTTTTTTTGCTTGTTTTGTATTTTGTTGTTGTTGCGTTGTGTTGTTTACATTTTTAGGTTTTATGTAGATTTATTTTTGCCTTGCAACCTAAACGCACAGACATTTAAATTTAGACAGCGATCATCTAATGGCCTCGCAGCCTGTCGCAGTCGCTGGCTGTCTGTGTCACCCAACTGTCTCGCCATAACGAAATTGTTGCTCTTGTTTTTGTTGTTGTTTTTGCTGCTGCTGCTGCTGCTGCTGCTGTGAGGTTCTTCATGTGACATAAAATGTGTGATCGATGTAAATCTTGTGTCTCAGCTGTCGCCGCTAGCAGCGCCGCCGTCAACGGCGACGTCTCTTGATGTCTGCTGATCTTCTTGGTTTATTTATATACCACATTCTGTCGTGCAACCAACAATAAACAACACACACATGTACCAACAATACTCAGAGAGGGGGAAAATATTGAAGGGATGGAAGGTGCAATGGGCGCTAGACTGAGGCGTCATCATCTTTGTGACCGACGCGCCCTAAGCTGATTTGTTGGAACAGCTGTAAATGTGGGACGTGAACATGCGCTCCACAAGGCTTAATATTGTTGTAGTGGTTGATTATTATTGTTATTGCATTTTATTTGTATTTGTATTTGATGCTGTTGTTGTTCTGCGTGCCGCAGCAGCCGCTGCGCAGCTTTGAGAAAGAAAATGATCAGCCTAAAAGCTTTTTACATTACGCGACAAAAACACAGAGAGAGAGAGAAAGAGAAATGAAATGAGACGATTGTCCTTGTCGCGACTAATCCACTTTATGTAGTACACTATGTTAGGGTATAAATTGTAGATTTAATACACTACAATACTCACATTGGACGATGCCAGCATTTGTTGTTGCTCTCTCCTTGCTTGTTATTGTTGTTTAAATTTGTCTACCTTCTCCCCACCTCCTTCTTTTGGCATTTTATGTCGTCGTTGATATTGTGCTCGTGCTCGTTTTATTTCTATTTTTATTGCTGTTGGCCTGCTATACTACATATGTATGTATGTATGTATGTAGATACCATACATGTATGTATATACGTATTGTTCTTGTTGCTGTTGTAACGAGCATTACGTATTGTAAAAATTTACGTCTTGTTGTTGTCGACTTTTTCAGTCGCCCATTGGTTGTCTAATTTATTTCTATTTCTACGCCTCGGCGTTCGCAGATTGAAAAACAAATTACCATAAATGTCATTTTGTAATTGTAATGCATTAATTGTAATACAAATATTGTTGCTACACAAAAGCGTACAACAACGCGACAATAATATAGGGAGTTACAAATCTCCACTGCCTGCCAGCCGGCCTGCCTGTGTGTATGTGTGTGTGTGAGAGACGAAGGGCGCGCGCAAAGTAATCAAGCAAAACAACATCAACGCTTCGGCAATTGAGATGCTACTGAAAGTGTCTAGAGAGCGGGAGAAAGAGAGAGAGATAGAAAGAGTGTGCGACAAAGCCAAACCCGCAGACTGTGATCAGAGCTTCACACACACACACACACACTCATGACCATGCTCACCGAAGGCGCTGCTCAGTTGTTGCTATAGCTGTTGCTAGCTCCGTAATTCATTGCGCTCACACAACTTTTGCAATTTGGAGATCAGTGTGATTTTTCACACTGCTTTTATCTGTCTGTGTCTGTTTATGCAAGGATTAACAAATTCAACTGAATGTTTAAGTTATGCAAACAATAATTAATAAAATGCAATTATTCAATTAAATTTCAATTTGATTCAAATCTGTACATAAAGTCTATGTTTGGTTTGCGTGTATGTGTGTGTTGAGTCAACAATTCCAGTATTGAACAATTTTGTGCATATTAACATAGGTCTTTCGCATTTCGCTCTCGCTTTTTCTCTCTTTCGCATGCCTGCTGCTCACACTCCTCCCAAATCCCTCCTCCTTCATGTTGAGCTCACTCTAGGATGCGGGCGCACCTTTTCGCTGCTCTAAATGCGATGTTGTTGTTATTATTGCTGTTGTTGTCCATGTTCATTCAACTTGCGTCTGATTGTCTGCTGCGTTTGTTTTTTTTTATTTATTTTTATATATATTTTTTTATTATTATTTTAATGAGTATGTGTGCGTGAGAAAGAGAGAGAGACTGAAACTGAAAGAGAGAGAGAGAGAGAGAGAGACGTCCAGTTTTGAAGCTGTTGTTGCTGCTGCTCTTGTTTCCTTTTGTCTTGGCGAGGAAAAAACAATATTGTGTCTTGTTTATTGCTTTATTTGCGGCGTTTTAGCTCTTGATTAGGTTCTTTTATGCCTCGCACTTTGTTTTGCTGCTGCTGTTGTAGTAATATCTGCTGCTGGCGCTGGCTTTGCCTGCATTAGTGTGTGTGTGTGCCATTAGAGCTGACAAGGCAAATGTGAAAACAATTTAAGCGGAACTTAATAGCTTAACAACTATTTTAACTTTGCCACAGCAGCGACGACGAAGGCGATGTTGTTGTTGTTGGTTTTTCTGCTACTACTGATGCTTTTGTTGTTGTTGTTGTTGTTGTTATGTATTTTTCCGCCGTTTGTAAAAATGTATTGCGTTGTATTTTATGCTCGTTGCTGCTGCTGTGGCTCTTGTTGCTGCCACTCTGTTTGCTTTAGTTGTTGTTGTTGTTGTTTGTGTTTGTTATTGTAATTTTTGCTGCTGCACTTGTCGTTATTGTTATTGCTTGTATTTGCCTTTGTGCATTTTCTTCTTCATATTGAGCGTCCCCCCTCTCAGACAATTGCGTTGTGCGGTGCGCCTCTTTGGCGCCTCTCAAGTGGCGCTTACACAAATAAACACACAATCACGTTTATTCTCACTCACTAACACGTACGCCCCATTTGACACATCTGTCAATGTATGTGTGTGTGTGCGTGTGTGTATTTCCGTTACGCTGTCGAAATCAAATCAAATTAATTCATTAAAGCAAATTTAATGTTTAATAAGTCATAACAAGAAAACAAATGAGGCAACTTTTGCTGCTCTCTCTCTCTCTCTCTCTCTCTCTCGCTATATCTGTCTTTGTGTGGCCCCATGCACACGCTGACCACCCCATAGAGGTCTCCCAATCCCAAACCCAATCTGTCTGGCGCCTACTTTATGAACGGTTCAACAGCAAATGTCAAATTTGACAAGTGAGATGACTGGAAAGCTCTCCGTTGGGTCCAGCTGCGAGACAGACGCAGCGCTGCAAGAGTAAAAGCTTTTACATACTTTTGTGTGTGCGTATGTATATGTTTGCTTGCTTCGCTGATAAGCGTGTTCTGTTTGTGGAGTTGTATTTTCTAATATTCCAATGACACTGGCTGAAAGTGTACTTAATCCGATATATCATGAGGTTAAAATATGTTCATATTTGTGTATATATACAAAATATTGTTGCTGCCTCGTTAATCACTAAAAATCGGAGAATACTAAAAACGATCGCCATTTTGTTTGTATTGATTTTCATTCACAAAATGCACAAAACAGAGAATCAAAAGCAAAGCTCTTCCACAAGAAGGCGCTCCCACATGGCCACATGGGCATGTGCACTGATAAGACAGCAGAACGAAACACAACAAAAAAAAACTCGTTATCTAAATGCGTAAACATGCATATCTACCACAAATACAACAACAAATAAGAATGGAAAGAGTACACAAAACCCAAATCGAAAGCAATAATTCATTTCGAATTGGGGACATATATATATAAGTATATATATATACATATATATACACATATATACACATATGTATATACATATATATATGTGTGTGTGTGTGTGTTTGTGAGTGCATGCGTGTAATGTACAAATGGATGAAAGCAAAAAACTTCGATTTACTCTACTCACACCCACTTACATCAGGCAGTTTCATTGATAACTTCGAAATAAAAAGAACAAATAAACAGTGCGCACACACATAGTCATGCACGCACACATTGAACATTTGAGACGCCTGTATAATTGCTGCATACCGTCGTCGACGTCGGCTTGCGCAGCGGGCACACAAATTGGGCAATTTAGCCAACTCATTCAATACTAAAAGCAGCCCTGAATGGTGAAATTTACAATAGCTAGCTAATCATAAACAATAATTAAATAAATAAACACTCGTATTACCAAACATTCCACACAGAAACTGTTCGATCTCAGCTTGTTGTCAAAATCTCAGAGCATTGACGTGCCAGAATTTCATATATGCATACATATGTATGTACATTTTAAAAGGTGCTTAACGTTATTGTTGTTGTCTTTCCCATTAATCTTGACAATTTTTGTTGTGTACACACTTGCATTCCACAAGCACACACAAACACACACGAACACACACACACACACACAGGAGTCACTAAACACTTGAAAATGTCATTCAAAATACGCGCTGAATTTCATTCACTTGGTTCACAGCAGCAGCAGCAGCAACAAAAACAACAACAACAATAGCGAGCTTGCCGTACTTGCGTTTGCCTTTTGCTTTTTACGCTGTACTCACTGCATTCATTCACTCGCATGCACACACACACACACACACACACACAAACATACGCATACAAATACACACTGACACACACATTGCAATTGAGAAAAAGCGTGTGTCGTGAGAGTCTGAGCGGGAGCGAGATAAAGAGAGAGAGAGAGAGAGAGAGCGACAGAGCGAGCGCGCACGCAAGACATAAAATGGAGCCGGATCACTATTTAGCAGCCCAGGGCCGGCTCGTGTGTAGAGCTAACTGGGCAATTGGCTCATTCATTGAGTAATTTTAAATATTTGTGTTGGTGTGTGTATTCAACACGTTTCATAGACATCAATAGCCAACCACAAAAATGTTTGTACATACATATTCAAAAAAACATTTTCACAACAACAGTAGCAAAACAAAAACTTGTTGGTGAAAAAAATGTTGTTTTTTTAAATTACGTTACTTCCGCTTTGAGATCCGCCAACGGCCTCATCAGCGACGTCAACTGCGGCATCGACTGACTGTGAGCAGCGACAGCGACGTTGACAGCGACAACTTCATTATACAGATGAATTTTAGTTGAGAAAGATTCGCAATGGAGAGAATTTGTACCTTAAGCAGACTCTCTTAGTTCAACACTACCAAACTTGTATGTTACTTCCCTCTAAATTCATATATCAATAATGATGTATTTACTTATTGAGTGTGCAAACAAAAATAGCCAGAAAAAAATGAACCGGATGTCAAGTGAAAAGGAACCAAAAATAATTCCGGCTAAGTCTAGTAAATCTCAAGTAAATAAACATGTGATGTTTTGTTGGCAAATCCCAATTCAAAAACAACATGTGCAAAATTCCAGCTAAAAAGTATATCGCCGACAAGATTATTTACAACCGGGGATATGTTTTTATATATATAGGGGCAATAAAAAATAATGATACAAAAAAAATAAATGCTAGGAGAGGGTCGTCTCAGAGTGCTATCTGATAACTGGATCTCCTATCAAATTAATCAAATCGAATGTTGATCTACAATTTCTCAATACTTGTGTTATCTAACACGAAATGTGTGCTGTACTTTTTTTTTTGTTGTATTTTCTTTCGTTTGTTTTTTCACACACGATATCGATATTGTTGAGGCAGTTCTTAGAATGTTTTATGATATTTATTTTTTAACCAACCACAACGTGGTCAACTGTCCCAGTCATACTCCAGAACAAATAACAGGAAATAACATGTATATTACTCATAAAATATCGCACTCAAATGACACACAAAACCAGTATCCGCAGTAGTAGTGAGTACCAAAGTACTAGAAAATATTTGTTGTTGGTAAATAAAAACCGTCGTTAGATTGCACCAAAGACATATTTATTTGACTGTGATATAAATGTGTAGACATGTGCTGTATGAATGTTTTCGTTATTCTGTTTATCAATACTAAAGTTCAAGTTGAATGAGGAAGTTTACTCACTCCTACGGTAGTAGTGTGTACCTTGGGCTTAAGTGTCTAGACTGTCGACTGTAATCCTTGTACATACACCTGGTTGCCTGAGGAATGCAGTTGAGAAAGTTTGACTTCTAAGCTTGATAAGCATAGTATATGAATCAATAGGTTGACAGGATGGCTGTAAATTAATAAACAAACTTAGATACTTAAATGTGCAATGACGATTGTTTCGACCTTACAGTCGAATCAGGATTTTAAAAAGTACCACTCTATTTTAACTTAATATCGCAACAATCTAAACGAATTGCTAATTTCTTGGTATTTTGTATTGAAAAATCAAAAAAGCGGAATTTACCAAACTTTTATATGCGGGGCCCATCTTATCGCCCGATTGTTGTTTGTTATTGTGAAATGCAATGGTGACTTGTACGCGCACTTCATTGAACAAATACCAAATATGCGTATGCGTATGCGTATGTGTGTATGTGTGTGTGTGTGTGTGTGTGTGTGTGTGTGGATACTTAATCAAAAGTAGTAACAATATGAATTGGAATTATGCGCGTGCAACTGATAAAGCAGCTATAATAAACAAACGAAAGAACGTGCGTCCCCGAAGGCATAGGACTATCGTGAATGTACACATACGTGAATATACACATACTCACACATACACTTTGTACGTAGAAGCGCATACACTCTTCAAAATTTTGTACGCAAATATGGTGAAAACCGTTGCCAAAATTATCAAGAATTGAAAAACAAAATTAAAGAACTAGATTACATTATTATTTTTTTGCAGCAAGTATTCGTCGATTTCATCTTAAAATAAAACTAAATAAGCCAGTATCAAGAATTGCTATTGCTTGGCTCATTTAATTGCTTACAAACTAAAATCTTTTCCACATAATTGATTACAGGTGCTCTTAAGATGATAAATGCTGAGCGAATGATACTTTTACAGTTAATGAAAACAATATTTTATCAATTCTATGCTGTAGTTGTAGGTGAAATAAACAATAGTATTTTGCTCTGAGTGTATATGCATTTGTCAATAGATACAAAGAGAATTGGGGCGGCTTTTTACGGCCTAGAAATGACAAGTTGCTTGAAATGTGACGGCATGAAATGCCTATCGTCACTCACTAGCATAAGTAACCGTTATTAGCAGTGATTCAAAGTTCAACAAAACACGATAAGTGCAGATCTTGTTTGCGACACCTTACTAAGCCAGATACGCTTAGTAATTGATTTGCCAAGTAACTAATGTTTTGTCAACGATAAAGATTCTAAGCGTATGTACATATATAATTCATATCTCATGTGATCGAGTCAACAGTTGCACTTTGCTTATTATTACTGAGGCGGCGCCTCTTACAATATCTCTTTTTCATCTTTGACAAGGCAGATTAAAACTTTTTCTCGTGGGTACTTTTGGCTCTTACTGGATTTTCCCCATTTAGTGTTATCAAGGTAACAGTTGATATGAATATTGGACGTGCCACCCTCGTTGCATTTACAGTTAAAGCTCTTTAAGCGCAAGGCCAATGATTGATGATTAAGTCCCCATTATCAGTTGCGATTCTTAACAAAAACAATAACAAGCCATATCTGATCCACAATTGGCAACATTGTTTGATTTATATCGTTTATTTAAAGTATTGGGATATTTGACAGCTTTCTTCTCACATAACTTGTCGTAATTGTTTTTCAACAACATTTTTATCGATTGACGAATATCGAACGTCACCATGGAATTTCCGATTCTCTCATCGTCGATGTTTTTGTTTTCGTTTTTTTTTTCTTTTTGGGTCTTTTGGTATGCGTAACCTGATTGCTATCTCAGCTCACGTAACCAGAGTTAATTTCTTTCGGAGCGCACTGGCATTTCATAATGCTTTTCGCAGGTGTCTCCTGTAATGGCAATCGAGTTATTTCGCTTCTATGGCTATGCGATCGCAACGGTAAGTTTTAAGACTTCATTGGGATGCGCTTGGCTACGTTTTATAACATTCTTTTTCATTTATGTATTTGACGAATACATAAAAAATTAAAAATGGTTGCATTCCAAACGGTGATCTGCACATTTTGACCGATTTCTTGGTCTCTTGCTTTTGTTTTATTTAATTTGTCTTTTTTTTTTTGGTTTTTAGGTTAATGAAAAAGGTATTGGAAGAATTTCGGTCTTAATGTTTGTTTAGCGGTTATGTTTATTTTCGAATTTTTACTAGCTTATGAATGAACGTGCAAACAAACAAACGAACGAGCAAACAGACCAGCACACAAGGGCCGCAATCGGCAGTCAAATGTTTAACGATTCGTAATCTCATTCAAAATGCGTTCAATCCAACTAACATCAGCACGAACAATAACAACAACAACAACAACAACAAGAACAAAAACAAGAAAGTCAGGCCGCCGAACACGACTCCAGTATAATAAAATAAAAGAAGAATAAAATGCCAAGCAAAGCAGCAATTTCATAAAGAAAGTAGTTCAAATGTTGAGGAGCCAACTGGAAAATCAATCAATAAAGTATTCATTTGATTCAATAATCGCCCTCGTCAGCTAAATTTGTAATACAGTTATAATATCAGTGTACTAATCATTAATAAGAATTTGATTAGGATGCCAGATTATTATAGCATTGAGTTGGCATCAAGTGAGAATAAATTTGCAAGTATATTGAATGTAAGTAAGAAGCAATTGAGCATATTTTTAGTGGATTTTCTACTTAAAGTCAAATTTAGTTTCAGTTTAGTGTGTAAAAAAACGATGTTAAACAACCCCAAAAAGTAAATAAAATAATGCTGATACTAAAACTAACCCATAAAAAAGGAGAACAGAAGAAAATTCGTAACAAGGCACACGTTGGCACTGAAATATAATTCTTACCATATCTATCCATATTAGATTTCTTTATTTCATGGGACTGTACAATTTCTGAATGACTGGATTTTATTTGGAATTAGCAATGCGTAAGCGATTCACATTACCATTACTCAGTGGGCAGTATTATGCCGGAACTATAGATTCGGTATTCTTCCAAATTAACTGAAATAAACAAAATGAGTTTATTACAAGTGTTTCTGCTCTTGGTTTATGTTATCATTTATCAGTTAACTCCATTCTATATAATGATGATGATAAATGTAAATGTCATATTAGTTTTTAGCATTTTCCCCCCAAGTTCCCAGCCATGGCTGCAACCTCGATCCGCACCACACCCCCACCATTCCCCACCCATACCGATCGCAGCCCAAAACCGGCCTCGGGCTAGTCGATTTATCTCGCGTGAGGCGTCACGTTGCTTATCTGGAATTTCGTTTGAGAGTCGAGACGAGCTGAATCGGGTATACGGCTGGTATACACACACACAAGCACACACATAGTTTAACTAACTATTTATACAATATATTTATATATATATACATATACATGTATAACAAGTTTAGTTTCACCTGTACGCTCTTGCTCTGTGCCTGCCTGTCTGGCTGCCTCTCTCTTATTATTATTCTTAATCTCAATCTTACACTCTTTTACTTGCTCTCTGCTGCTATAGTTTCAATGACTTGGCAATTTCGCTGGGGCCTTGTCATGGAGATTAAGCGCTGCATGTGACCATCTATTGTTCCATAGGCGTCGACAAAAACTACGAAAGTACGAGTAGTTTAGTTGTACAGACTTGCTGTCACAATGACAAAGCTATTGATGGAAGCAACAAAAAGAAAAACGAACTGTCATGAACAACAAAGTTGTTGTAATTTGTATGATTGAAATACTTGAACTAAAAAACATATGTTCTTTTGATTGATATTCTCAATTAATATGAGCAATATGGAAGCTATTCAGTTTGATAAACAGTCTAGACGATGTGGTTCATAATTTTTATTAATACAAAATGCTGTTTTAAATGAAACATAATTATGACTTTGTACTTTGTATAAATATGTATATAAATAAATATACATATATAGACATATTCAGCTTTGATTCCTAACGATGAGTTGTGGTTGTTGTTTTGATATTTTTTCAAAGTTCTTACATCATCGGAGAGTTAAGTTTTCTAGATCGATAAGTGTTAATCGCTCAACGGGTGTTTGCTTACAGATTGGCTGAAATCATTAATCGTTAACCGTAATGATAACTTTGCTTTAGACTAAAAAGATATGTTAACTCTTTCATTTGTTCATCAGCCGGCTCGGCCTTTTGTTTTTGTGTGTGCGTGCAGACGATAAAATACGATGAAAAAAAAAATATATAAAATACAAACTTGCCCAGTGGCGGATTTGGAGCATAAGAAATATTTCATGCATTGCTACGCTTTAGTTTCTTGTTATTGTTATTGTTATTGTTGTCACTGCGGCTCTTAACTGGTCTGGCAACTTTCTGACGGATTGGAATGTTGTTGCCTTTTGGACGCCGCAGAGCGCAGAGTGGTATTTGTTGTTGGTGTTTCATTGTTTCTGTTTGCCGTTATTGCCAGCCTCAATGCCGTCGTTAATATTGTTGTTATTGTTGATTTATACGATGTTGTTGTTGTTCTTCTTCTTATTGTTGCAATAATGAGTCAGATGCTTTCGGTCAGCAGCAGCAGCAGCACCGGTGTTGGCGTCATCAGCCAGCAGCTGCGGCTTTGAGGCGTCGCTTCGTCAAGCGTGTGCATTGCGAATGCATTTCACTCAGAGCAAACAAAAATGGATAATTTTTGGCACGCCGAATATTACATGCCCTTGCAGACACCTGGGAAATTCCTCCAATGGCAACTATATGATAAAAGCACTAGTGATGCTGATAAAGAATGCATAGTCTTATACTAGATGGAGTCATTCAATGCGTTACAAGCTTGATGACAACATTATAACACCCTATGCAAGGGTACACAAATATTGCAACCACATGCCCGCCCTTTAGCTTTGTCTGCTATACATAAAAAAAGCACAAAATATATATAACAGTGAACACCATCAACAGCAACAACAATCTAGCAAAACAAGTGACGGAGAGTTAAGCGTGCCAATTGCACCTTAACACATTTAACGAGCGCATGCACAGTGGCGCCTGGGGGCTGAGTTAAACAAAATTAAACAACAAAATTGTAGAGTGAGTGGCGTTTGTTAATTTTCCATGTGTAACTGATAAGCGTGTGTGTGTTAGCCATTATTTTTTGTAGTATTGCGTTGACTGCGCGTAGGCGGAAATGTTGCGCTTTTTTCACCTGATAATAAAAAAATCATAGAAATTAGAGAAATTGGGTCAGTGTCAGCAACAATGTTGTTGTAGTTGTCATACAGTTTGACATCCACTGTACACATTGGGCTTTGGTTCTCCTAATCGCTCTCCTGCGCGCGCTCTCTCTCTCTCTCTCTCTCTCTCTCTCTCTCTTGCCGTCGGTTTGTATGTATGTGTAAAACAAAAAAGAGTTATACAGTTAGAGAGTAAGCATCATAGCTAATGCGCCCTGTTGAGACTCTAAAACTATGCGGCGATGTCTCCTTTGACTGCGGAGAGCGAGCAAAATAAAACAATATTGTGAGAGAACGAGAGGGAGTAATCAAATTACGAGTGTATATATGGCAGGTGTCATGGCGTTTCAACTAGACTTAACCTGCAGTGTGCAGTTTCTCATTTATTATTAGCATTGCATTTGCATTGTTATTGCTATTGTCTTTAGTATGTGCTATTATTGTGTGTACTTACATACATACATATGTACATTTTAATTATTTTAGTTAACTATTTCAATTTTGTTACTCTTTTCTCTCTAATTATTTATGGCGCCGTTGGCTTTGAAACGCGACTGTGGGCCGACCGGGCTGACTATTTGTATATTATTTGTTACTGCGCAATAAAAGCAACAACAACAACATAAACAACAACAAGAAATAATAAAGCATAATAAAACAAGCAACCGCCGCAGCATTAGCTGGGAAGACACATAGAGAGGGAGAGAGAGCACCTCGTGTGCGTGAGCACCACAAAAAGAGAGCATAAAATGAGAGAGAGAGAGAGCAGCGTTAGCTGGCCGACGCTTGTGGTTGTAGTTTTTGTTGTATCGTTATTATTGTTAATGTTATGGGCAGCAAAAACAATTCGCAGGCTGACAGGGCCACAAGAACAAAACTGTGAATAGTATGTATTTGTATAAAAATGTATATGTACATTCACTCACATGCACATAAATATGTATGCATGCGTGAGAATGTGTGTGAGTACATTTTAACTACGCAGCAGCATTTTTACTACTGCAACAACAAGAAGAAGAAGAAGAAGAGGCGGGTGGTGTTCTTAGTGCCCCGCCTCCTTCGGTCAACTCCCGCGCTCGCGTTTTTTTTTTGCTTACAGTGTTTCTCTGTTTTGGTGCCACGTTTTGCGCTCACCAAAAGCAGCAGCGGCGCTCATACCGCTGACAACGCAGCCGCATTTTGTTTTTTTACGCCCTAAGAACCGGCTACACCCTGTGCGAGGGGGCAGCGTCAAGTTGATGAATTACAACGTAGTTGTAAATATGCTACGCACACTTTTCCCTTTTTCCCATGTTGTTTTTTTCGTTTTTACAATTTACTACGCTTTTACAATAGCCGCGCTGCCGGCATCGTAGTCACTATCACCGTCTCAGTCTCTCGTCTGGTTCTAACGTCAATGCGACGGCGGACGCGCGTCATGCAAACAAACGTCAATGCTGTTTGGCCAACAGCAGCAACAACAACAACAAAAATAATTATAATAATCACTTTTATTTATTCATGTTTCTTTTGCCGCATAAAATTATTGCTGTAATTGTTGTTGCCTGGGGTGTTGTTGTAGTAAATAGGAATGTGTCTTAAGAATTTTCGTGAGCTTTTAGATCGCTTTTTGCAAATACATGGATAGAGAAAAAGTGATAAGGCGCGAGAGATGATGTTATGAGATGAGATGCTGGCAAGCCATATACATACATACATATGTATGAATACAAATAAAATACACACATATACTTTGCATGAACATATTCAAAATGTTATGATTGCATCCATGAAAATGTTACTTAAAATGCAATGTGTGTATGTGTGAGAGAGAGTGTGAAAGAGAGTAAAACAATAAGGAGCAAATACATGTAAACATATGTATAAATTTATATGTAAATTTATGTACCTTTGATTGCATTCATAAAATGTTAGTAGAATTGTATATGCAGTGTATATAAATATATGGTCACTCTAAAGCGATAACGTAACACCAGCGTCATCGTCGAGACGGCACGAGTGTTAAGCGCCCTTTGGCGCCCTTTTTCGCATAAAATTATTGTTATTGCCCCTCACATAAATATACACGAAGTTTTTGTTATTTTTCCCCACTGCTATTATTTCGTTTCTGTTAAAAGCAACTTAACAATAAATGCATTTTTTTTGGTCTTTTCATTATAGTTTCGAGCAAAAATAACAACCACAATAACGACGACAAAAAGCATTCCAACTGACTACGTTAAATACAAAAACACTACCAAAACAACAACAAAAAGTCTGAGAAGACACAACCACAGAGAGACAGAGAGAGAGAGAGAGTAATAGAATAAGAGAGGGAGTGAACGCCCAAAAGCTGCAATGATTACTTAGTGGACACGCGCCCCTAACAAAAACTTGCAGTGTATCCAAAAAAAGAAGAAAAACCACAAGAACATTACGAAAATATGGAATCACCAGTAACGCATACACAATGTTTAAGGGAATATCACTCACCACGTTCTCCCAAGGAGGAAAGGATGCAAACGAGAAGAAGAAGAATATTCCTTTCCAATACGATCACGTTGCCCGGTAGTGATAACGAGTGTGGTTTTCGGGCAACGCGACGTTTTTTAACGGATCCGACCATCGCCATGCCGCAGCGATGCCGCGGCAGCGCAGTAAGACCAACAACAAAAACAATAAAAAGAGAAACATCAACTAATGAGGTATTAGCAACAGCAACAACATCAACATCAACAAAAACGACGACGACGGAAACATCATTATCAACAACAACAGCATCATCGCATGGCAACATTTGTGTCATATGCCGACAAGTGTTCGCAACAACATCAACATGTTGTTGCATTCAGACAGCAACAAGCAGCAGTTCCTATGCGGAAAGTAGCAGCAGCAGTGGCAGTGGCAATGGTAGCCGCAGCAGCGACAAAAACAGAAGCAGTAATATTAACAGTAGCATTAACAGCAACAATAACAGTAACAGTAACATTAACAGTATCAGTTACTGTAAAAGAAACAGCGATGCAACACCAACAACATTCCCCAGCAAGCTGGAGTCGGCGCAACATTGCAGCTGCCAACATCATCATCATCGCCAGAAACCACAGCTGCATAATGTTGCCGGCATATCGCGAGCATGTTGCTTTATAATTAGTAGTAACAATTGTCGAAATAGTAGTGCAAATGACAGTAACCAAAAAGTAACAACAGCAACAACAACAGCCAATTGCCACTGCAATAACAACAACAAGAACGAGAACAATTACAATATTAACAAACACACCTGCAATAAGCAAAGCCTGCAGCGAAATGCTGACACATACAGCCTTTTGGGCACACTGCAAATTCTGTTGCTGTTTGTGCAACAGCCAATGCTGATATTGCGACACTGCTGCAATCTGTTTAACAGACGCCGGAACAAACAACCACAATTCAGTCAACGAGAATCATTAAGACAATTTATACCAATTGCGAAAGACAAAAAACATCCTTTCAGGCGACTCGCATACACATACACATTCCTCGCAATGTTAGCATTTCATGCGACAACAGCAGCAGCGTTTACGACGCTCCCGCCAATCACGCAAGAACAAGATCAACAACAACAACAGCAGCAGCCGCAGCAGCAGCATCAGGACACATTTCAGCGTAGCATCATTGACAGTCTGGCCTCCCTGTCGAGGCAGCCACGTAGCATCGGAGGAAAAGCCAATGCGCGCAGTATTGGCAATGGCAGTGACAGTAACGGGATCAGTACCAGTGACGTTCGATTGGCGCACAAAGAAAAAGGTAAGTCTGGCACCACTGGTCTGTCTTCTAATATTTGATATAAGTTGATATAAGTTGTTTTTATACCCTGCACCCAAGTATATAACAGGCAGAAGGAAGTACATACGGAATCGGAAGATATATATTCTCGATCTGTTTGTGTGAAGAGACTATCAGAGCCAGAAACTTCAAATTTTGAACATGAGTTCTTGCATATTTCACGCCAATCAAATTGATTATCTTATCTGAAACGTATTTTCATATTCAACAAACTAAACTCAGTATCCATTTTATTTTATTTTATTGTTGATAAGTACATTATAAATAAATAAATTTAACAACATCTCATATTAGATTTATAACACTTGATTGCAACTATTAATGCCCAAGAACTGGTATTAGTTTAGCAAAAATTGATTTAATGCACCACTTAAATAATTCGAATTTCTATGAACACGAGACGAGTATGAACAGTTTTTATTATTGATGGCAAGGGCTTGGTGCAATTAGTGTCAGGACATTTTCAACGGGTATTTAATTGATGGAATATATAAAAAAAAATAAAAACATCTTTTCTCTTTGGAACAGTATGCAAATCGATGGACATACGCAACAATATATCGCAGCTTAGTCAGCTGGCCAACTGTACGGTCATTGAAGGCTTTTTGCTAATTACACTGATAAACGATGCGCATAAGCTGAATCAAACATATCCGATGCTCACAGAGGTTACTGGCTATATAGTCGTTTATCGTGTAACTAATCTATTGTCGTTATCGAAAATCTTTCCCAATTTGAGCGTCATACGCGGCAATATACTCTTCGAGAGCTACGCCCTGGTTTTATATCAAAATAGAGATCTGACCGACATTGGCCTGACCAAATTGCGAGCCATCACCAATGGAGGGGTGCGCATCGAGAAGAACAACTACCTGTGCTTTGTCAATACGGTTAATTGGCGCCAGATCGTGTCCAAGAATGTCACGGACTCCGACATTGTGCTGAAATTCAATCGCAATGAAATGGAATGTGCCAGCTGTCCGGGCGAAAAGAAGGGCAATGGCATTGCGGAGAACTCCACGACGGATGCTGGCGCGTGCAGGGAGTATCCGGATAACAAGCGTTACTGCTGGAGCAGCGAGGCGTGCCAGACAAGTGAGTTGATTTTAGCCAAAACTGCAATGATTCCATATTGTTTCATCTTGCGTTTATAGTTTGCCCGAAGGAGTGTCCGTACAACTGCATTGATGACCAGCACTGCTGCAACGAATCCTGTCTGGGAAGCTGCAATAGTAATCTGGTCGAGTGCACTGCCTGTCGCAATGTTTCCATTGACGGCAAGTGCATTAACCAATGTCCCAATGACTACTTTCGGGTAAGTTGTTGCAGCATTGCAACAAGTACTCTTTCGTCACTAATTTGAATCACTCCATATTCAGTACGAACAGCGATGCATCACTGCGGAAACGTGCGAACAGATTGGCACTAAATTCGAGGGCAACCAGGTGCTACCGTTGGTGCATCACAACGGCAAGTGCACAACGAGGTGTGAGAAGGGTTACAATAAAACTGAAAACACATGCAAGAAGTGTAACGGCACTTGCGAGGTTATTTGCAAGGGGGGCCAAATTGAAGGCGTGGAGCGAGCCAAGGATTTCCATGGCTGCACTGTGATCGACGAGAAAGAGGGATTGACCATAACCGTCAAGCGTGGCGGAGGTAAGACAATCAACAAAGATTTCAACAGATTCCCAAACTGAGTCGGCTCATCATTATATGAAAATTATTAATCCTTACAGCGCACTTGATGGAAGCCCTGAAGTTCGGCTTGGAAGCGATACATACGATCAAATCGTATCTAAAGGTGCACTTAACTTATGGCCTCACCTCGCTGGACTTTTTCAAAAGCCTGCGAACGATCAATGGGAATCAACTACTCGAGGGCCGTTATGCTCTGTATGTGCTGGAAAACCAAGATCTGGAGACGATATGGGCCGAAAATCAGACAGTCAACATTATGACTGGCAGCGTCTTCTTTCACTTCAATCCAAAGCTATGCATCGAAACCATTGAGAAGCTGAAACCTATGCTGCCCGGCAAGCCAGATAAGTTTAATAAAAACGAGGTGGCCGAAGACTCCAATGGCAACAAGGCGTCATGTATGTTGCTTATAACTGAAATATATATCCCCATATAGTATATACAGTGGCTCAATGATTATTTGGATCAGAGTCAAAGAAAATAAGTAATTGCCTGCCATAAGCTAATTATTTATTATTTTTCAAAAATTCCAAAGACCGTTGGTAGGTATATATATTAGCCACCAAAATTAATATATAACTCCAATAAACTGGGGTTCCCCCACCTCTAAGGTAGGCTTATAAAAATGTTGCCTACTTTCAGTTGCAGTTTTCATTTGGATCAGGTACATTGTGGACACCTGGGTGCCCTAAAACCCGGATTTTTTTACCTAAAGTAGAGTATTTTCGGTATAAATAGACCAATCCTTCGTAGTCAGTTTAGTTTTATCCTGCATCTCGGGTGCAATAAGCTAACAAGGACTATGGACAAACAGACTACCATTGCACAATGGAAATTCATCCTGGAACACTTCCAATTCGGATATTCACATCGCCAAATAGCTGAAATGGTCAATCGCTCAGACTCAACTGTGTATAACATCATTCGGCGCTTTGTCGACGCAAATCGGATTGAGGACAAGGGCAGAAAGGCACCAAACAAGATTTTCACCGAAGAGGAGGAGCGAAGGATCATCAGGAAAATAAGGGGAAATCCCAAGCTATCGGCTCCAAAACTGACTCAACAGGTGCAGGATGAAATGGGGAAAAAGTGCTGTGAGGAAACTGTGCGCAGGTTTCGTCGCAAACATGACTTTAATGCCCGATTACCACGGAAGAAGCCCTTTATAAGCACAAAAAATAAAGGGACTTGGATGACGTTCGCCTAAAACCATTAGGACAAGGATTTGGAGTTCTGGAACACAGTCATATTTGCAAATGAGTACAAATTCACCATTTTTGACTCGGACGGACGGAATTATGTGTGGCGACAGTCCAATACTGACCTGAATCCCAAACACGTAAAGGCAATAGTCAAGCAAGGTGGAGGAAGTGACATGGCATGGGTATATATCTCGTCAGCCGGATTCGGGAATTTTGTGATTTTTGAAACAACAATCGACAAGAATGTGTACCTCAACATACTAAAGGAAAATTTACTCCAACGTGAGGAGAAGGTAGGAATCCGACGTACTTTCCGGTTCAACCAGGACAACGATCCCAAGCATAAGGCCAAGATAGTGCAGTCCTGGCTCATCAGGAACTGCCCCCACATGATAATTCCACCGGCCCAGTCTCAAGATTTAAATGTTATTGAGAATTTGTGGGCTCTGCTGGAAAATAACATCCGGGAACACAGCATATCCAGCAAAGAAGACCTCAAAAATGCTCTGCGGATGAGTGCAGCAACATGAGCCCAAAAGCTACCAGGAAGCTGGTATCTTCGATGAATATTAGGTTAAGGGAAGTGGTTAAGGCTAAAGGATACATACTAAGTATTAACATCCCTATTTAAGTTTTTATAATGCAAATATATTATTTTATTTAGAGTGATCCAAATAAAAACTGCACCTGCAAGTAGGCAACATTTTTATAATCTTTCCTAGCAGGAACCCCAGTTTATTGGGGTGTTATATTAATTTTGATGGCTAATATATATACCTACCATCGGTCTTTGGAATTTTTGAAAAATAATAAATAATTAGCTTATGGCAGGCAATTAGTTATTTTCTTTGACACTGATCCAAATAAGCATTGAGCCACTGTATAATTAACATAACTAATTAATAATAACTGTATCATAGGCAATACGATCGATTTGGATGTGAAAATAAATGTGACGGGAAGCGATTCTGTTTCATTTGCGATCAATAGCTCAATCGTGCATTTTGATGACGAGCGTTCCTTCATTGGCTACCAATTCTATCATACAGCCGATCCTTATGGCAATCAGAACAGGGACTATCAGCCCTGTTCAGATAAGTGCGTTAGACATAATGCTAAATTAATGAATTGAAATTAAAGTTTCATCTCTTACTCGATTTACAGATGGGAAGTGACTGAACCGGACAAAAATAATAGTAAAGTTATAGATAAATTAAGTCCGTACACCAAATATGCGGTCTATGTGCGCACCATGACCATATCATCGGAGAAGCGTAACTATCAGAGCGAAATAATACGTTTCCGGACAATGGGAGATAAGCCAGATAAAGTGCGCAATATTAGTGCCATCTCCACAAATAGCTCGAGTATTGTGAGTATGATCCCGGGATGATGGGTGCAGATTGTTTCCCTAACCACTTATCCATTTCTACAGTCTCTAAGTTGGGAAAGACCGGCGCTAATGAATGGCAAATTGGTCAAGTACCAGGTACGCGCTCAGCTCACTCATCGTGACGCTAAACTGGAGCGTGACCGTAACTTCTGTCGGGATCGTAAGTGACCACAGTTATTGCATAGTCAGGAATTTTAGTGCTAATCCAACAACTTTCAACATTGTTTTTAGCTTTGCCAAACAGCTCCTACGATAAGGTGACCTTCGCATCGCCTGCGGAAAAGACGTTTAAAGAGCCGCCAGGGCTTGACTGCAAATGCGATGCGGGCGGTCGCAGGGTATACGATCAGGAAAAAATTGAGGCGAAATTGTTCGACGACATCGAATTCGAGAACACGCTACAAAACTTTCTCTACAGATCGAAGAAGAGCGATAACAGTCCAAATGCTATACAGCGCAGGCGCAGGCGCTACATTGAAATTTATGAGGGTGAACTCGAGATGAGCAGCGTGCTGATGCGCCACATTCGCTCTTCGAATAATAACGACACTAAATCGAATGTCACGACCGACTATGATACGGAGAGCTGGTTGAATATGACGGAAATGAATAAAACTGATTCCTATTACACGATCTTCTCCGCCGAGGTAAATGAAAATACAACCCAGATCCTTTTAACGAATCTGCGACACTTCTCGCACTACTCCCTCACCGTGCGTGCTTGCCGGGAGCCAGAGGTTAACGAAAGTAAACCCTTGTGCAGCGATGCCGATGCCTTTGAAAAGAGAACTCAAAAGCAGGGTAAGCACTCATTCGATATATGTACATATATTTTATATCTAATCAATTTACCTCCTTACAGAACATGTGGATAGAGCATTTAATCTAACGGGCGAGCTGATGGATAACGTTAACACAACTCGAGGCAATGTTCGCCTGCGTTGGGAGGAGCCTCCGCATCCAAACGGTGCCATCGTTTCCTATACGATTATCTTTGAGCTACAGGAACAGGACGTCTTACCGAATGTTAGGTGTATCACGGTGCACGACTATCGCAATCAGAGCGGCTACATTATGACCAACTTGAATGAAGGCAGGTACAGCTTCCGCATAAGGGCCAATTCATTGGCCGGTGAGGGAGAATTATCGGAAGCTGTCTACGTCACAGTGCCGGTAAGTAGTTTACACACTTAAGCTGACCTCATTCCATTTTAAAACTTCTTCACTTTGCATTTTTTTATTATAGCCGCCTGGTAATTCAACAATGATTGCAATTATAAGCGTCGTGGTTGGCGTCGCCCTTATAGCATTATTCGTCGCCATTTACTGCTGGATTGCACCAAAGAAGGGAACCCCGCACGATTTAATCATAAATACGGAAGTGAATCCATTCTATGCGAGCCTGCAATACGTGCCCGATGATTGGGAAGTGCCACGCGAGCACATTATACAGCTGGGCTCACTGGGTCAGGGTTCCTTTGGCATGGTCTACGAGGGCATTCTCAAGAGTCAAAATGGCGAGGATACGCCGTGTGCGATTAAGACGGTTAATGAAAATGCGACTGATCGGGAGCGCACCAATTTCCTGAGCGAGGCGAGCGTGATGAAGGAGTTCGACACGTACCATGTGGTCCGGCTTCTTGGCGTCTGTTCGCGTGGGCAGCCCGCTCTGGTCGTCATGGAGCTGATGAAAAAAGGCGATCTTAAGTCATACCTGCGCGCCCATCGACCCGACGAACGGGAGGACGTATTAGCCGTCTATCAACAGCGGATTGGACTCACCAACAGCACTGGAGCAACATTGGGCACCGTACAGCCACCGCCATACAGTCGCATCTATCAGATGGCTATTGAAATCGCTGATGGCATGGCCTATCTGGCAGCCAAAAAGTTCGTCCATCGCGATCTGGCTGCACGCAATTGCATGGTTGCCGCCGATCTGACCGTGAAAATCGGTGACTTTGGCATGACGCGCGACATTTACGAGACGGATTACTATCGTAAGGGCACAAAGGGGCTGCTGCCCGTGCGCTGGATGCCGCCGGAGAGTTTGCGAGACGGCGTCTATTCCAGCTCCAGTGATGTCTTCAGCTTTGGCGTTGTACTGTGGGAAATGGCGACGTTGGCCTCACAGCCCTACCAGGGCTTGTCCAATGAGCAGGTGCTGCGCTATGTCATTGATGGAGGTATTATGGAACGGCCGGACAATTGTCCGGAGCTGTTGCATAAGTTAATGCATCGCTGTTGGCTTCATCGACCGACAGCGCGACCCTCGTTCCTGGATATAATTAGCTATTTGGAACACCTATCTGATCCTCACTTCAAAGAAGTCGCCTTCTACTATTCCGATGCGGGTGTGCAGTATCGCGAGAAGGATCGCAAGGAGCGCAATCAAGTGGATGTCTTTTCGGGCGCTCATCTCGATGCCGATGTGGATGGTGAGGATGCCACAACGCCGTTACGTGTGGGCGAATACCAGGGCTACAAGTCGAACATGGAGCACAACACATCGATGGACCAGCCAGCGGAGAGTCCGATCGCAATGGTCGATGACAAGGCGACAACGCATTCTCCCTTCAGCATGCACTCGGGCTACATAATCAGTAGCACACCGGATGCGCTATCCACACTGCCCACAGCCGGCGGCTCACACATTGACGATGCGGCTTATGTGCAGCCAGATGGTAATACGGTGCTAACAGCGGATGCCGAGCGCGGCTACGAACTCTACGATCCAAGTCCGAACTTTGCGGAGCTGCCACACAGCGACAGCGGCCGGCTCAGTGGGGAGCAGCATTTGCTGCTGAAAACGAAACGCGGCGCTGGCGGCGGCGGCGCCAGTATTGTGCCTAGCATGAGCAGCTCCATGCCGGACGAGGTGATTGGCGGTGGCAGTAGTAGTGTGGTTGGCGGTGTTGTCTCCTCTTCACTGCAGCCCTCAACAGCATCGGGGACCAGCTCTAATACTGGAAGCAGCAGTCGTCATCCGAGCCTCAAGCGTGTCGTCGCCGACACTTTACGGAATCGCGTTGGGTACGGGCTGCTCAGTCGCTTCAATTTGAAGCGCGGCGACAGCAATGAGAGCCACAAGAGCAACATCTCAAATGCGCCCAGCAGCAGCAGCAACACAAATTTAACCAGTCATCCGTCCGGCATGGCAATGGTTACAATGGGCCCCAATCTGGGCACCATCGAGAGCGGCGGCAGTGGAAGCGCGGGCAGCTATACGGGAACTCCACGCTTCTATACGCCCACAGATATGACGCCCAGCGCTGGTGGTAATGGCAGCACAACAATCATTAGCGACAATCCCAACTACAAGTTGCTGGATGAGTCTGTCAACAGTGCAGATCCGGTGAATTCTGCTTGGCCCCAAAAGCTGACTACCAGCAGTCTGAATCCAAACTATGAACTTATGCAGGCACCAGCAACGGAGTCAGCAGCAACACCATTCAGCATGCTCAGCGATAATCCCAACTATGTACTGATGAGTGAGCCGCAAACTGGACCGGAACAGGGTCCGGTGTTTACCAGCGATAATCCCAACTATGCGGCAATGCAGCATAGCAGCACCGATGAATACGAAAATGACGACGAGTAAGTCCAGAAGAATAAGCGAACTTTTTTTGTTTTGGGTGTACATTTATCAAGTTTCAATTTTAAAATGCAGCGATGACGATGATGATGCCGATGAGCACACGGAGCACATCAAAATGGAGCGCATGCCGCTCAGCCGGCAGAAGCAGCGCACACGCATCAAGCCGCAGCAGCCGCGCAGTCGCAGTGTCAGTCAGACGCGCAAAGTGGAGACGACAGCCCCAACGGCTGTGGCACAAGCGGCTGCAGCAGCTGCTGCGTCGGCTCCCAATACGTCCAATATACTCAAGGGAAATTGGCTAAGGCAGGCGAACACGCCTAGGCCACCGCCACCCAATGGTTTCATAGGACGCGAAGCGTAAACAGATCGCAAGTGTCGATGGAGAAATTTGTAAATAGATACATGTATATGTATATGTAGCAATTAGCATAGAAATATGTAGGAATATTGAACAGGGGTACTCAGAACGAGAGAGCGCCTGCAAAGCATGCTTATAAAATAACTCGATTGGTACAAGAGAGAGAAAGAGAGAGAGAGAAAAAAAAGAGAGAGAGGGAGTGTTTAAGAGAGTAAGAGAGCGATAGAACGGTGGCCAAGCTTGAGCAAAGGTAAATGCACTGTTAACTGAGCGCTGTTAAACTTCTGCTGTTAGTTAGCTGATGTTACCCCTTAACATATGTAAATCATGCTTAACATTAAGGCCGCCAGCAAACTTTTGCCCAGCTTAATTTATGTATGTTTTCGTATTTGTTAAGTATTTCTTTTATAATTTACTAGCGCCGTTTGAAAATACATACAACAAAACAAAACAAGTCCTAAATGCAAATAACAAAAGTACAAAAGCCAACAACCAACCAACCTAAGTACCGTTTATAACTAGACATAGACAAAATACATATATGTGTGTACATATGTATAGACCTAACCTAATTTATGTATAATTATAATATCTATTTTAGTACCTACCTAAAACGCAAAACACGAATCGATGCAACAATGAAGCAAACTAACTGTACAACTACAAAATGAAACACAACAGCAAAAACAGCAACAACCATAAGCAATACAACAAAACAAACAAACAAAATCTTCACTGAGTTAAGGTCCTTCAATTAGTTAGTTACTATTTTCAACTAAAACTTTGACTACAACTTGTGTATATGTACTCAATCTTTTTTTCTTGTTTTTTTTTTATATATATTGGCATTATGTTGCAGTTTTTAGAGCGTTTATGTTCAAAAAAAGGAAAAGAAAGAAAAAACGATGCTGTCTGTAAATGAAACACAAAACAAAAAAATCGAAACAAAAAAAAGAGAAATGTTCGCTGATTTTATGCATGGCGCTTGGAAACTGGCAAAAGTTTGTGCTGAGAAAAAATATTTATATACTTTACATACATACATACATAAATATACATACATATACATAGCAGAGAGGTAGAGAAAGAGATAGAGAGAGGAAGAGGAAGAGTTGTAAATTGTGTTTGTTATCTACTTTTTGTTTCAATTTTTTTTTCTCTAAATTAATTTTGATTGAAGCCAAGCTTCAAAATACGTAATTGAGAGCTTAAGTAACTGCTGCATAACTTACATACTTACATGCTATATACATATTAACATATATGTATTATAAATCGCATTTTACTCCAACACACCTACACACCCCACACACACACACATATGCACACATAAACAAGTAGAATGTATATGATATTGCCATAAACTCAAATTAAGTAGAACAAGAAACGAAAAAGGAGAATCCGACGAAAGAATGAAGCGCTTAGAGGTCAATATATATACATACATATATCTATGGATCATAGACAACTACAAAAATACATGGAAAAGCAATAGAAGAATTACAAACATACATACATATATACACATACCAATACATATACATATACTTTGTTACATATGTATGTATGCAATAATGTTCTGCAAGTGATATGTTTCTGAGCGTAATATCTGACAAAATTAAACATGAAATCATTTCCAGACTTGCTATATAAATGAAACATGAACAGAAAAGAAATTCAAAATTACACACACACACACACACACACACACACACACATACACATACACACTTTCTCCTCAAATATTGTAACTGCAACAAAATTTAGATTGAAAATGAAAAATAATAATAACAACAACAACAAAAGTATTCGATATTTGCCTTCGCTCTTTATATACTATATACTATAATTGTACATTAACAAATAGACAGAGAACAGTTGATGGAGATAAAAAACGCAAGCAAAGTTTATTTCTTATTTTATTTTATAGATGCAAAGAAAAATAAAACAAGGACACTTAAAATATTTAAATGAATTATACAAACTGCTAGAATATAAAATCGATTAAAAACTTTTGAAAAACAAAAATTATTGAAATAATAATTAAATTAAATATAAAATACGTTAAAAACAATAGATATTCAACATAAATACACACAACACACATGCACACAACACACATACACACACACACACACACACACTAAAAAGACTGAAAAATATAGTTCCTTTTGTTTTTATGTACATAACAAAGCAAAAATTCTAACGAAAATTGTAAACTTAATGCGAAATGAAAACGTAAAAACAATTAATGGAATTATAAATTAATCAACGTAAATTTAAATCAACAATAAATTTATATACATACATATACATACATATATAAAAACGCAGCAGCCGAAGCATTACAAGAATTATGTATATTTAATAGTTGAATTAACTCAATTTTTGTAACGAACTGCAAATGTTTAACAGCAACAACAACAAAATTTGTAATAAACTTTTGATGGCAGCCGCGTTGATGTCAAACTGCAACTTTTTATATAGATATTATATATATTCTGCATAGTTGGCGCACTTAGCTGCTTTGGTGTATTTATATGCACCTATAAAAAAAAAGTCTATCAAATAATAAATTAATACAAAACAAACAAAAAAGCTTCAATATTTTTATTATTTCTAACTAAAGCTAATTGTAAATGTAAAGCTAAGTTAATTGTTTCCTGTTTATATAAGCGAAATAATCAACTACAACTATGATGTAACGAAAATATTATGGCGAGACTATGATAAAAACTAATACATAAAGAAATAAATTGAAATTGTTTAATATTGGGTCAAATGTGCGGTTAACTGAGAGTTTCGTTCAACTTCAAGTTAAGACATCTAGAATTCACATTCTAGGCTCAAGGCAAGGATACAGGCAGAAGCATAGACTAAAACTACTTTCTTGAATTGTCTGCTTAGTGATACTACAGAAAAATACAAAAAATTATAGCATATTTCCAGAACGAACCATCGAATCCATGGTGCACGCGTGTCTCTGAAAAACAAGAGGATTAAAGCATACTTTTAGGATAAGTCAACGGCTAGTGCAGTGGATTTGAGGAAAATTGCTCGAATGAGGTCAAATCCTTACTTACTTACTACAAGGACGATTTGGATGTCCTTTGGCCAGTTGGTAGCCCTGGTCAAGACAACTTTTTGCCACAGGACCGGCAAGGATATCTAAAGATATGAACGAGGTTTTGGTATTTTTGTTTTATTTTTTTCAGCTTCTTGAATCACTACTTTTTCGAATAGGTAAATCAATGATTATTTGTGGTACAAAGGACATGCGGATAGTCCTTGAAATGGCCAAGTTGCACCGGACAAAATTTGACAATAATAAGACATTTTGCTGTCGAATGCTGGAAATCTTTGATACGATTTCAAAATTGCGTCCTTTCGATTTCATTGAGGACATAGCGTAGTGCACTAGAATGGAAAAGCTAAGATCCAATTTCGTAACCCATAATTTTGTAATTTCGTAACCCAAGTATAATAAATGGAACATGTTTTCATTTTATGCTTTCTTCGCTTTTAATATTTATTTGTTTTTTTTTTGTTTTTTGTGTTTGTTTTGTTTTTAAACGAAGGAAAAGTACCTAACAAATTGGTTTTATTTTGTTTGTTTATAAAATAAAAGTACATTTATCGAGCTTTCGTTTTATCGGTTTTATACACATTTTGTATTATGATTTGTAATTGATTTGCATTTAATTTGTAATTTGTTTAACCCCTAGGCGATAGGTATAAATAACTAGTTGCAGTTGGTTACAGGGTGTTCTGTCCTGTAGTTATTGTTGTTGTCTATACTGTGGATGTGGGGGATGATTTGGCTTGTGACTTTGTTGGTGAACTTCGAACTGCTATTTGGGTGTATAGAGGAGGGAGGTAACAAGTCTGCCGTGTTTTTCGTGTTTTTGTAGTTTGTTGATTGTGTTGTTTACATAGTTTACAATTTCATAACAATAACAAATAAGTAATAATGCATACTTTGCTTTAATAACTAAATCAAACGCACTGAGAGAAAAAAGGTGGCTTGAAACGGCAACTAAAAATATACAAAACAGCAGAACGGGACTCGGAAAATACAGCTTTGACAAACGTTGTTTGCTTGCTTGCTTGCTGACTGGACTGGCTTGTTGGTCATTGTTTAACAGTTAAATTGCTATATAGTTTCCTGATTCAGATGCATGCAGTTATTGACTAAACTGGGTGTTGGTCGATATAGAGAGAATGTTGCAGTTTACAGTTTTACTGCATTTCATTTTGGAATTTACAATTTTCAACTGAGAATATGTTGTTTGTTGATTGATTGGTTGTTTGTTTGTTTGTTGTGATTTATTTTCATTTAATGTTAATTTTATAACTATTTGGTTTTACTAATTAAAAATTATGTGTGTGTAAGTGTGTGTGTGTGTGTGTACTAATTTACAGACAGTTCTGGTTCTGGCGCAAAATATTTTTGTAATGAGACTTGTTTTTTTTCTTGTTCTCATTCTTATCTTTTTTGCTTTAAGTTTCTTGTTGTTGTTGTAGTTTAAGGCTAAAAATTGAAAGTTGCTTATAAAATGTGTTTTTTGCATTTTGTGAGGGCTTTTTTTTTGTTTTTGTTTTCACTTAAAATACGTTTGGATTATAAATTAAATTGTAGGTTTACGCCTAAAATTTTACACACAACTTAGTTTCATTATGTTTTCTACATAGTTTTTGTATTGTTTTAGTTCTAACTGTTGTTGATTTTCTCCTTAAACTTTTGCTGTACTTGATAATTTGTAATAATAATATAATAATAATTATAATATAGTAATAATAGATCATCTCTAACATAATATGCGCTGCTTCCTTGTATATAATTTAAAATTATAAACACCCCCGCCCCCCCTTTACCCCCCTTACAACCCCAATCCCCGATTCGCAATTGTATTTGTGTGTACGTGTGTGTGTTGGTGTGTGTGTGTTTGTGTGTGTGTGTGTGGACACGTGTTTGGCTGGCTGGCTTCTGCGGATTGATCGATTGTTCGATCTTAGGGCCCATAGGCATCGGAGCTAAAGTCAAAGAGACGATCAATGCCCTCGTTGGCGTTGAGAGCATAAGGATAATCGTTATCATCCGGTGGATCGATGGAGACAAACGGCTCGTTACTGAAGTCTGCAAACAGAGAGGGCAATTTAATTAGCTAAAAATATACATACACAAATAAATAGATACTCTATTATGCACGTATCCATTTGCATAGGTGAGAGATGTGACATTATTTTTGATTTGATTTCAATTGCTGATTTGCGGATATAACTTATTATATCCATGTTTTTTTTTATATTTTTATTTTGATTGATTTGGTGGATGCATGTTTGAAATTCACGCCAGAGCTGAATCTCATGGTGCTACAAAATTTCAATTTCAAAATGAACAATTGCCCTCTGCAACGGTCAGTGCACTGCAGACCCACGAGAATTCAGTTCCAAAATGAATTTGCGCTTGCGCGTTGATTGGATTGATATATAAAATGGTTCCATTTGAACAACATAAAGGCGGCGGGTTAATACGATGTATGTGCTTACATTCTCTATGCGTATAATCAAATGCTTTAGGATAACTGGTTTAATGTATTAGTTTTTGTTTCGTTTAATCATAGGCAAGGAAACTTTATATTTTTGAGTTAATGTTAATTAACACTGGTCACAATGTTAACCTAACAGCGTATAAAAGTTGCAATGTTAAATGTTACAGCATGCTTGTTGTGCGTGTGCTTTTGTGTATGTGCGTGTGAAGATAGAGCGACGACAGAGACATGTTATCTGACAACTGCAGTTATATATATAAATATATTTTTTAAGGTAATTTGGTTATGTTACACATTTCACTTTACAATTATTAAAATTAATCAAAACAGAAATGATATAGTAAAAATTCAATTTTGAACTGATTCTCGGTGGTTGGTGTAGCTTGCCGAAATATATTGAGTAAATTAAAAGAAGTAAAAAAAAAGAACAGAAAATAGAAAACTAGATTAGAAACACTTCACTGATTTGTTCATTTGATTTTCATTTATGCTGCTGTGCGAAAGCGCGCTCAGCAAGAACTCAGACTGTGATGCGGTTTTCACATGAAATTTCACGCAAGTCACAGAGAGAGTTCTTGACAAGTGGGCTTCGTATCGAATTCGAACTGTTAACACAGTCACTGTAGAAGTTGCTGCTGTTATATACATAGGCGATGTGTGGCGTATTTTATGGGCGGATTGATGAGAGAGGCGTATACGAGAGGCGGCGGCATACAAACAGAGAATAACAGTGAGTTAAATGTTAATCATTGAAAAGTACTTACAGTCCGTGTCGATATCGCTGAACAGCGCATCGAGGCCTTGGAGAACAACAGTGCTGCCGTCGCTGTCGGCGTCACAGTCGGCGCCGCCTGGCGGCAGATTGCGATAACTATTCTTGTTGTTGTATTGCTGCTGCATCTGCTGCTGCTGCTGATCAACATTGGCGCCAGCGCCAGAGATGTCGCCATATGTTGCCGCCAAGCCAACGCCAAGCCCGCTGTTGCTCTCATTTCCAGCCACTGCTGCAAACTGCATTTGCAGCGAGCTTACTGCGGACGAGTGGCTGCCGCTGCTGTTGTTGTTTCTGCTACTGTTATTGCTAACAGCATACGTCGCAGTCGCGTCGTCCATTGCACAGTTATACATGGGCACATCGCTGCGCCGCTGCTGTTGCTGATTGTTGTTGTTGTAATTTACTGTGCTGCTGCTGCTGCTATTGCTGTGGGATTGGGAATTGTTGTTGTTGCTGTTGCTATTGTTGCTGCTGCTGCTGTTATGACTATTAAGCGTAGTTGTGTTGCCCGCGGCGGAATTGTTGGCAGCTGAATTCGCCGCACGCCGCCAGATGCGCGGCGTTGGCGGGGATTGTGTTAGGCTGTTAATAATTTTCTGAATAGCGACGTTCTGCTGCCGCTGATGATGATGAAGACTGCCGCGCACCACGGGACTGATTAGTGTCGGCACCTGACTGAGCTGACTCAGCTCATCGTCGACGTCGTCGTCAACAGCATCATCATCATTATTACCATCCTTATTATCATCTGCATGCGTCGAGGCGCGCTGCAGCTGCTGCTGCTGTGGCGAGGTCACTTCATATTTGACGCCGCCAATATCACAAATGTTATTATATTCAGGCTGGGATTGCTTGGCCGCTTCCTCAATCGACTTACTGAGGTTACGCTGCGCCGATAAGCGATATGGTGGAGGGCCTGAAAAGTCGAATCAACAAAAATAGAAACAGGTCAGTCAAGTTTTATTGATGGCTGATGAGGCTGAGACTGACTCACCTAAACCTCTGGTGCTCATGGCATCAATGTTATTGAATAGGGGATCGATTTGCTGATTGGTCATGTGATGCAGTCGCTTCGATGTCGCTGTGCGTATGCCGCTGTGGACACCGCCCGCATAACTGGAACCCGGCGCAATTGGCGAATTCTCCGGTGAATTGTCGTGGCACAAAAAGACATTGATCTCCCCGCTATTCTCCGCTTTCACGTAGATCTCGCGCGGTAGTTTTGTGTTGGGCAGCTGGAAAAGCGCAAAATGTTATTCAATAACAGAAATGTAATTACATCTGTTAATTAACAGCAGCGATAACAGGCCTATACTCTGGAAATGTTGTTTACATGTACGGCAACATTATTGCCAGACTGTTGTATAAATTAATTAACTCAATCTCAAATCTTAAATAGCATAGTGGTTTATAAACTGTGTGCACTGTGGGTATATTAGAGGCTGCCCGCCCACCTGTAACCGATAATGATCGCAGCACAGCCTTCACACTTATAATTATCACTCGTGCGTGCGATACGCGCGAGTTCATTAAACAGTTCAAGGCGAGCGGAAACATTAAGCGAAATATTTATAAATAGTGTTTGGCCAGAATATCAGAAGAATAAGAAGAAGACAAAGACCAGAAGACGTCTGCTTGAAATTCGATTGGAAAAACTTTTCTGCTTTGAGAAATATATGCGCAAATAATTTTCTGCTTGCTTGATATCAAAAAGAGGAAAAGCTTGCTGCTCACCCGATGGATGTGCAGGGAAAGCACAAAGCAGTATTGGTGGGATGGGAGAGGTGGGGGTGGGGGTTGGGGGGTTTGGTTCCATTTTGCAATGCGTCGCTTGTCGCCGTCTGCGACGCTTCTAAAAATAGGGCGCCATCTTTAATGGCATGCAGACGCAAAGAAGAAGCACAATTGCCTGACGTCGTCGCCCGAAAACGACGGACGAGTCAAGATTTGTAGCTAGCAAAGCTCTACGTATATACGAACATATATATAAATATGCATCATTAACTAAATCCATGACAAAGGATATAGTCGTGGTTATCAGTTTGTGGATTTCAGTGCCTTACTAATGTGAACTCACTACGATTTATGGCAGCAAAAAATACTCACCACTAGTTTGGCCTCTGGAGGCGCCTTGATCACAATCACAATCTGATCCTTGAACAGGTCCACATTGAGCAGATCATTCTGCGTCACATAGGCCTTGCCACCGCTATTCTCCACCTCCTGCGATATCTCGGCCAGCTCGCCCCGCATCTGATCGATTAGGGTATTGAGCTCGTTCTCCCGCTGCTCCAGACGCTCGCTCTCCGCCTCAATGTGGCGGGACCGTTCGCTGCTGACCAGCGATTGACCGCCGCGCCATTGAATGTTGTTCTTGGATTTCTTCTCCAAGATGCCGATGCCCTCGAGCACGTTCGTAATGTCGTAGATGCGACGTTTCTGCACGGATAGTCGTATCGAGGCATCGTTCAGATCGACAACACCATCCGGCGACTCCTGCAGCAGATCCACAAATTTTTTGGTCAAAATGCCCAGCGAGGTGTCCGCTCGATTGCGATCACCGCCATTGCTACTGCCGGTACCGCCGCCGCCGCTTCCAGTTGAGGCCGATGACGAAGTCACTAGCGCTGTTTGCTGTTGCTGCGACGTCGTCTGTTGCTGCTGCTGATGCGACGCTGTCCTCACGATGTGTGCATGCGAATGCGATGAGGAAACGTTGTTGCCACTCGGTTTGCTCGTCTCCACATCATCGTCTTCGTCGTGCTCGACGACGTCGTATTGCTGATGCTGCTGCTGTTGATGGAAGCGCTGCTGCTGCTGCTGTTGGGCCGTCTGTTTACTGTTGCTGTTGTTGTTGTAGGTGACCGTTTGATGCTGTGCGCTCTGCTTGGCCTGTTTCTTGGGGTGGATCTCGTGGGTGGCTGCGTGAGGCCTTCGCTTGACCTGTGTGCAGAGAAACAGAGAGCGGCCAAGAGAGAAAGAGAGAGAGAGAGAATGGTGAGTGTATAAAAAAAATATGTGTATATTTGTAATTTGTTCGTATTGTGGGCAAGTATCGTTTTCATTTATCGATATATTTTGGTTCTCTTTGGAATGTTATATTTAGCATTAGCAAATTAGAAAACTTATCGAAAAACGAACTAATAAAAATGAAGTTTTTATTGATCGATTAACGTAATTGATTAGAGATATTTTGTATTCGCCCCTGCTGCTTACCTTGTAGTAGTGTGTGATATCAGTCGTCTTGCCAGCGACTCCATTGCGCTGCTGCTGATGTTGCTGCTGCTGATGTATGCTCGCTGCCTCAGCATTGACTGTTGTTGTTGTCGTCGTTGTGCCACCGCCTTTATTCAGACTTATGTATACATGATCTCGCAGGTGGGCAGCGACGCCGCTGCCATTATTGTTATTGTTGTTGTTGCTGCTGCTGTTATCGTTGCCGCCGCTGTGCTCGTAATCAATTTCCAGCAACTTTTCATTTTTGATCACAATATTGTTGTTATAATTGTTGTTGTTGTTGGTGCCGAGCGGATCGTAGCTGAGCTTGCGTACCACCTGAGTTGCGCCGCCATAAATCTGCTGCTGACGCTGTGTGTTGCTATTATTGTTGTTGTTGTTGCTGTTGGGCGCGGCGGTTATAAAAAATTTCGACATTTCGCAGTCGCGCGCGCCTGCAGTTGTAACAAAAATAGTTTTTTGCTAGCGCTCTCTCCCGCCTCTCTGCCCTCTTCCTTCTCCTTCTCTTTCTCTTCACTGCTCTGCTCCCGGTTCACGCTGTCGGTCTGGGTCTCTCCTCGTTTGTCTTTTGCTTTTTTGCTACGTTTGCCTGGCAGCGGGGCAGTCGCCCGAATTTCGTTGTAGCATACTTTTAAGCGCTGATCTTGCCGCTAAAAACGTTGCCACCCAGTTGGTTAAGTTGACGGTTGATGTATGCGTATGCGTAAGTTTGTGTGTGTGTGTGTATTGAGTTTTTATTTGTTGTTGTTTTCTTTATTGTACTTTTTGTTTGCGCTTATCAACTAAATTAGCACCTAGGGATTCTTCACATCTGCAATGCATGGAAGGAAAACAAAGAAGGCAATTGATTAGTCAAGTTCTGATATATAGTCCAATATTTATGCAATTGGAACATTGCACATTCAACCTTAGCGTCATTTAATTTCTTGTTTTGTTTTCAATATTTAATGGGGCTGCATTTGCATTTACATGGCATTAACACAACAACATGTGGGGAACTCAAAACGCCAATGCAGCTTACAAATGCGAAACAGAGAGCGCAACGATGGGAAATGTAGTGGAGTGGAGTGAAGTGTATAAAGAGAGCCCCAAGCGCGTCCCCCGACTCTTAAATCAGAAATGTGGTTGATAAAGCACAGGCCTGGCACCATTTTGAATTACATATGTATAAGATCGCAGAGGCAAAGCAGCGTAACACAGCAAACATGCCAAAAATATGTCTAACATAAGAAGCAACAGCAAAAACATAAAATTTCGTGAATTGTTTTGTTGTTGTTGTGCACATTTGGAATCGCGCGCGCAAGCGCAAATGTCAATAAACTCAGCATAACGAAAAAAAAAAAAAAACTATTAAAACAATCAATACGACAAGCCAAAGACAGACGGCTGCCTGCCGTGTGAAGAAAAGCCGAAGAGACCGCGCAAAAAAACGAGAACGAAGAAGAAAAACAGGTAAAGAGAGTAACGTTATAGTTAATGCTGTATTAACCGCTTTTGGCCCGCGTCTTTGTTATTGTTGTTATTGGTGGTTGGCAGGCAACGTTTTGTGCGTTGGCAAATTGAAACGCTGGAACAAGCGTAAAAAGCAATTAAACAGGGCCACCAAACCAGAGTCAAAGCCAAAACAGCGGGAACAACAATTGACGCTGCTCTATGTTAATTTACATGGCATGACAAGCGCTGTTAACTGCTCATGCGACGCTGTTAAAATATAAATACATTTGCATTTGACAAACGTCAGCTTTAAAACTTTCGAACTGTTAATTGCGCCAACAAATAGCGCAAAAAAAAACAGTCACAGAAAAAAAAAACGTTCATTAGGAATACATATATGTATACACGTATATGTATGTATGTATGAAACAAGAACAGAAATATACATACGTACAGCAGCAAGCAGTACAATGAAACGCAAAACGAGCAAAAATGAACGGAACGTCGCGTGGAATTTGCTGAAATTGGCAAGAAAAATAAGCACCAGTCAGCGGCGGAGAATCGGCGCAGGCAAGTAACAATAGCCAGCCTCTCACTGGCGCATTCTCTCGCTCTCTTCCCTCTCTCTTTCCCTTGCTCTTCACTCTTACTGCTGAAATTTTGTTGCTGTGGTTGCTTTCTACTGTGTGTGCCAAAAACGGTATCTGCTTACAGGCAGGCCCGGCAAGTTTTGTTTTATATCTTTCATTTTTTATATTTATATTTTTTTGTTGGCAGGTAATTCAAATCGAATACATGGAAATTTTATACTCGGCTCCAAAGAATTATGTGGGTAACAGGGAAAAAGAGTAAACAATATAAAAAGGGTCGCCCGCCGCCAGGTAGGTCCTTTGAAATTTGTTAATTTAAATGCACACGAAATATTTTTGCGTTTGATCAACATGTCTGCAACAGCAGCAACAACAGTAGTCCGCATAGTATAGTATATTCATTATGCATATAAAATTACAGAGCGCATATAAGATTACACACGAAGCGAAGAAGCACAACTAAGATTTGTATGCTAATTTAATCTATTGAATGCGTATCAGTCAGAAGACACGAACACTTATTTAATGCATGTGATGAGTGCTCTTTTAAAATGGATGCTTAACATTCCGAAAGCATAGAGCAACACTGGCCGGCAGCAGCTTCTGTCGATCATGTTTTTAGTGGATGGCTCGCGTCACTTGCAGCAGATCTGTAAGTATTTACACACATTATATACTCAAGAGAGCGCATATTTCAGTGTGTGTGTGCGTGTTTCTATCAAGTGCACTTGTCAGGCATCTTTGTGTATATATTTATCTAATAGCAACAAGCCAAAAGGTAAATATAAAACTGAATTGTGACTTACAAGACAAAAAAAAAAACCAGGCACATTATACATAAAATGAAGAGAGAATGAACATGAAAAATTAACTGACAAATCGTGGACAAAATGGCCTAGAGTAAATAAGTAACAAAAACAACCTTAGCTTTTTATTTCAATCAACCTGACGACGACGACGACGACATCGGCGCAGCCGAGCGCAGCGTTCGTTTGACTGATAAAGAGGAAAAAGCTAGAAGTATAAACAACATATGTATATACACATACAACTGTATATAGACATCATATATACATATTTACATACATACTTAGCTGCAGATAGAGGGCCAAGCACGCAAACGTTTTTTGATAGCGTTTCAACTTCGGAAACTGCTGCTTATTATACTTATACAAATACAAACACACACACACTCACACACACACACATATATACATACGCACACAAATGCATACATTTATTAAGTATAGTAAAGCACGAAAAAACCAGTAAGGAATTGCTTGGCTGCGTCCCACCAGACCTGTGACCAGACCATGCCACCCTCTATGCTGCCCCCTCACCCACCACAAACAAACAAACATCATCCATGACTTACGGTCAGCAGCTGCTAATTGTGCGCTTTTCGAATGCAATCTAACGGTACTCTCGAATAACTTCTAACACGAGCAATTAGTTATTCATCCAACAATTTATGGCGCTTTAATTATGCATATGTTATGTACATACATATTTAACTCTTGCACACGCAACTATTTACAGGTATACATATATACACACATATATGTATTTATCTTTGCCAACGCACACGTACAATCACATATTCTTAACATTCACATGTATATACATACTTATATACGAGTTGCAGAGTAAGCAGCAGAGCAGCGCTGCTCTCTGTCGACTGCAGCAGCGTACGTAAAAATTTCGCTTTCTTTTTGCACAGAATTTTGCATGCGCAGTAGATAAGCAGAGACAAAACACGAAAGAAAAAAAACGACAGACTAGACAAACATACGTAGTATGTACGCATACATATACATGTATTAACACATCCTACAACAACAATTGCCAAAACCATTCAGCAATCGGTAAGCGCCTGAGAAATGAAGAATTTTGTGTATAGCTAACAGCCGCCGTCGCTCAGCCGAGTTGTGTGCATGCGTTTGTATGTGTGACGGGTGGAAGAGGATTTTTAGCGCGAGAGAGTGTGATGCTGAGGCTTGCTGGCTGCTCTCACGACCTGGGGCTTCACAAAGAGAAAGAGAGAAGCCGGCCGCTTTACAGTTGTTGTTGTTGTTACTGTTGTTGCTTTTCATAACAGCTGTTAGACCAGACCAGACAGATGCGTCCCACGGCAGAGCTTTTGTTGTTGTCATATTGCTGCTGATGATGCTGATGTTGTGGACTAGTGTGTGGATTGCATGTTTATTGCGACGCAGCAGGTTTAGCTTTGTGGACTTGGGATCGACCCGGGTTATTGGGGATTCGCCGGTGTATATGTATATGTATATATAAATATATATATATATATATGTGTTTGTGTATATGTATATATACATAATCATACAGATGGCTTAAAGAAATTTAATATTGATTAATATTTACGGTTACTTAGGCAATGTTTATATAGGGCCAATTACGCCACGACAAAACACGACTATTTAACTTTGCTCTTTTAAATGTATTTCCACAAAACAACAATTAAGTCGACAGCGAAATCTAATTATTTGATTGCACTTTCTCAGTGAGTACGCTGCTCACTTTAATATGCTATTTAAATAAACAGTAAGAGACAAGTGTAAACAGCTCAAGTAAAAGATACAAATTCCGCACCCAATTGCGAGCGAGCGAGATGGCAGAAGGCAAATGTAAGCCTTCAATAACATCAGCAGAGCACTGTTAGGCTCAACAGCGGCTGTTTGTTATTTACATATGTATGTACACGTTTTTGGTGGGTGTAAAAGCCAAAAATAATTGTCAGCTGGTGGGCGGCAGAGAGGTGCACGCAATAAGAGCGAGAGGGAGGAAGAAAAAGAGAGAGCTCTGCTTTAGCAGGCACAGAAAATGCGTCGCAGAATATTTCACTAGCAAAATGCAAACAAAAACAGAAAAATTAGATGGGGAGTTGCCGTTAGCTTGCTTTATGTGATGTGTGTGTGGGCGCCGATTGGCCAGTTGCTTGGTAAAATATGAAATTCAATACTGGACAAGCAGTTCGAATAAAGTCAAAATTTCTCAATTTCGTGGAAATCAAAAACTTACAAGAACAAAAAATCATACAAAGCAATGCTGATAAAAGTAACAAGAATATCACATTATGCGAACGATAAAATAAATTAAAAAAAGATTGACTTTGGGAGTGTTGCCTGCCCACATGAAGAATGACGCATCTGCAGTCATGAGGTTTAGTAGAAAGCAAAAAAATATGCATTCACAATATCCGTTCGCCGTTAGCATTATCAGAAACAATAACAGAAACTATTACAGAATTGAAGAGAGGTCGACGACGAACAGCAGTGTTAGCTAACATTTGGACATTAAATCCAGGTACGCCCCACAAACGATGATAATGAGGAGCAAGAAGCAGCAAGTGGAACCACATACTTATACACATACATTTTAATACCTTTTGACAGAGGGGCGTGAGCTTTGCATGTTTGCTATTTACAAATTAATTAAACGTAGCTTCAACTAAACTTCGAGAAGTGACACACACACACACAAGCACGCACACAGCAAACATAAAAGACATTCAAAGGTTATTAACGGGCTTTGGAACGTAGAAAAAACAGCACAAAGCAAACTCGAAAGAATGATTAATTGTCGGCACAAACACAAACACTAAAGCAAAACACATGGCGCTTTGCAGCAGTTTGAAAGCAACTGATAAGTTCTATGTTGTTGTTTGTCTTAATATTTACTTATTATTTAAAAAGTGCACGAACCTAAATTGGAATTTCTTTGCTATATTCATATATATTTTTATCACGACGCACAACACAGCAAAGCAAATGACTTGAAGCGCTGCTGCCGTCGCCTGCGTCGTCGTCGCCGCTGCCGCTGCCAACGTCGCTGCTGCTGTTTTGTAGATGTTGGTACTTTTGCCGCCGTCGCGCTCATTTAATATCACACACGTTTCATATTTTTTTGCGTTTTCATGTACATTATTCACTACGTTTTTCGTGTTTCTTTTATGTGCAAAACCTTTTATTTTCTCCTTTTTGACGTGTGACGTCAGCAGTTAAGACGAAAAAAATATATATTTGTTGTAGATATCACATAATTGTTGAAGATGCTCTCGAGCTGTGTGTGTGTGTGTGTCTGTTCTAAATGATTGTTATTGTTGTAGTTTTTGTTTATTTGCTGAATGTGTCTCAATGTGTGCGGTTTTTTCATTAGTTTTCACATTTTTGTGCGGCGAGCTAAACGAACTTCATGGGCCACGACGTAAACGCAAAGTGAGTGCTTGGCCTGAGTGTCTTTTCGTCGTAGTAGTAAGTGGAGTCGCCGGCAAACACTCTACAGCGAAAGAGAGAATCACGGAGAGTACCACCGAACGACCGAACGGAGAGAGCGACAGAGAGAGAGGGAGAGCAAGCGAACACAGAGAAAACGTAAGAGGCGACGTGACGTTAAGCCTTGCTGCTGTGGCGGTGTGCTGCAAATGCTTCTTACTCTTCCTCTTCCTTTTCTTCTTGTTTTTGCAGTTTCCAATGTTGCATGCAAACTGGGCAAGGCCACCAGTACGGATTCGATGACGTCACTTGTAATTTTTTCCTGTAGATTGTTCGATTATTTAGCAGCAGCATTTGGATAGACTTGATTTTAACATTAATTTTCTTCACATGGGCGTTTTACGTTAGATGTTTTGCGTTGTCGCTTAGACTTTTGTGTGGCTATTCGTTTTCTCAGTGGGCAGCAGCAACAGCGACACGATGACGACGACGACGGCGACGATAACAACAGCGACGACAGCAACAACAAACAGACACGACCAGCAGTGCGGAGCGTAAACGAAAAACTGAATGCGGCGAATTTGCTGCCGCCAATTTGAACTGTTATTGTGACGCTTTTGGCTCTGTTAAGTGTGCTGTCGCGGCGAATTCAGCGCAGCAGCTGAGAGCAAGAGTACACAGCTGAGAGCGCCGCTCTCTAACGTAAGCAGCAGCTGAGTAGTCGAAACACTTTTTAAATGTGTATGGGTAAGTGGAACGTAGGCAGACGCCTTGTGGCATGTGGATGCCAGACTCAACACAGTAGGTAGCTAGTAGTTAGGTAGGTGGCTCTGTGAGTAAATGTGAGTATGGACTTTTGAGCCGTGCTCTTCACTCGCTCAAATGCCGGCTATAAAAACTGAGAGACGGAAGTGACGTGCCGCCTCCAACTCCACGGCCACCGCACCCACAAACCAACTATAAATTTATGCATGTGTGTTATGTACGCATGTACATACGAATGGATGTATGTTTGTGTGTGTGTGCGTCTGTCTCTTGTCTCCGCTTCCCACCGTCTTCTTTTTATCTGCGTGTCAGTGTGGTACGTATTTTGCGTGTTTTTATTACCATCAACAATGTTGCTAACTGATGATGTTGATTATGCATAACATCAGTGTTACAGTGTCAAACATTAACAGAACTGCCAATTCGTACATTAGAAATTTAAATTGATTATTAGCCGACGAAAGTAAATAGTAACACAGTATGCCATTTACATAATTATATACGTATGCATGCAGATACATACAAATGTTAAAATAACTCCTACTCAAAGCCATAGGCCAAAATTCAACTGCTGTTGCTTTTGAGCAAGGTTCAATGAACTAGATAAACACATCTGCTCAAATACGTTCGGATGTATGCGCTTACCGATCGCTAACTGGGGTATGTACATACACATATATGTATCCGTAATATGTACATGCATATGTATCTATTGTCGAATGCCTATAAAAAATCAAGCGAATTATGGTAAATACGCTGCAAAAAAAAAAACACTCACGCCCAACAGCGACAATGTTCCAACTTCACTTTCAATTTCTTGCAGTCGGCCAGAGTGAGACAGCATGTGGAGATAAAGAGCGATGGCAGACAAACCAGACACATACGCACACACACACACACACATGCATGCGCACTCGCACGCACTCACACATTTCCAGTTAATTAAAAGTATTTATGACACTGTCGCACACATAAAAATGTCTTAAGTACAAAAGTCCACAAGGATCGTGGGAAGTTCCAGGCGCAGACGATCGCAAAACGAGCACAAAAAAAATTGGTGCTATCTATGAGCAAAAAAAAAAAAATAAGCAAAATAATGCAAAAAAAAAAACAAAAAAAAACTGAACATGCATAGAAGCGCAGTCCAGAAATCACAAGGAAAAAAAACAAAGGGGGGAAGCATTTGGCCCTAAGGGTGACTCTGGGTTGGTAGCTATGTGAAATAAAAAACCAAACGAAATTCTGCTCTAAGCAGACGACGATGTCTCCTCAGCCAGAAGCTCAGACCTCAGTCAAAAAAAAAAAGGAAGAAATATAACAGCATCTTAAAGTCCTGCCTGGCTGAGGGGTCATGAGAAGCTGCAGTGCGAAAAGAATAACATAAAAAATGTAGATTATAAAAAAACAGATAATAGAAATTGGAAACTGGAAAACAGATTACTTGAGGCATGTGAGAGCATTTGATTGATAGATAAATAAATTGTCTGGATGAAATAATAGTTAAAACGTTAATCTCAACTGTCAGCAGTCAGGCAGTTGCTACTACTAGTTAAGAGTTTGGTGATTTCATTAATCTTACACTAACTAGTAGATAAAGTCAGTATTAATTAGAGATCTGATAAGTGCGATTGTTTTCGTTAGCGAAACTAGTCTAAAAAGCGGAAAGAAAAAGATAATAGTTGCGATTTCAACATTTATATATTTATGGTCGAGTTTGACGTCACAAAATCAGCGCATCATTAACAGAGATAACGGACCTGCGCAATGCGTAATCTTTTTGTACTTGGGTTTACACATGCTGGTTTTAACATTACGTTCACATTTAACATGCACGTGGAGCCAAACGCTTGCCAGAAACTCAAATGCCGTTAAGGAAGTAAAGTTAGGGTATTATTATGTGTATTTGGCAAGTCAGATGAAATGTGCCGGGAGCAAGCAAGTAACTAAAACGGAATGAACAGAAGGAACATCCTCATAATCGTCAGCGTCATTCTCCTCGTCGTCGTCGGCATCGTCGCCGTCGTCGTCTCGACAGCAACCCCTTTTCCAGTGGGGTGCAAAAACTCTGCATTTTTTTTACAGCCTCTGTACGTCCCCAAGCCGAGCACATAGAGCCGGGCGGCATGGGAAATGAATGAGAAAGGGAGAGAGAGAGAGAGAAAAAGGAGAGACGACGACGGCTACGACGAAGCTGTCGGCACACAGACATGCCGCAGAATGCAATCAACTTGAAAACTACTTGAGAATCTGAGCGACGGCAATATTCAAATTTGAAAATAAAAGTGAATAAAAAAAAAATTGCGCAAAAAATAAAACAAAAACGCATCGGACATAAAAGTTTGAGAGAAATTGCCGCCGCTGTCGCCGTCGTCGTCGCTGTCGGCGTTGACGTTGACGTCGCTGCATGTTTGACAGAATGTCAGTCATATTGTTGAACGTTTGGTTGTTTTTGTTGTTGTCGTTGTTGTCGTTGTTGCTTCTTTTGCTTTGCTCTTTGGTTAGGGTGGCCAGCTTTTAAGAACCATTATTTAGTTTGTGACTCTCTGTGTGTGTGCGTGTGAGTGTGTGTCTGTGTGAGTGTGTCTACTTCCGACCGACGCGTCGTTTGACTGAGCTTGACGCAAAATTTATTGAATTTGCCGGCAGAGAGAAGACAGAAGCGAAATTGATGTTGTCGCCGTCGCCGTATCGCTGAGCAAAGTGCCCAAAGCTAGCAAAGCAAGCAGACGGGCTGGGTTAGCCCGACACATAAGTGACTATTACGGAAGTTGGCCCCATCCATCCCATCCCCCCTCTTTGCTGTAAATCGCACCTTCTGTACCCACTTCCCCTTACACTAATTGCAAACTAATTTGATTCAAATGTTAATTATTTTTACAGACAACGCTTTGTAGCAAAAGGGGCACAAGCGAAATTCAGACAACTCTTACCTTTGGTAATTTTAAACTAAAGAGCACTTACAGTGTTGATTGGATAAGTGAAATAAAAAGAGATCAAACTTAAAATGCTAAATGCTTAGTTGCTGGGCTTAATGTATAATAAACTTGCTGCACCAAAAGTGAACTAGTGTGAGTAGCGTGAAATACATTTTTGAAAAAAATATCTTGCTATGCCTGTATTCACTGTACTTGTTATTGTTACAACACATGTGCATGTGAGTCGATTTTAATTTATGTTTTGAGGCGTAACAGTATCATGCGCTGCTCACAAACATAAACAAAAGGTTACCAAATGGGGTTAGGGTTATAATGAGTGGACAACGGACAGTGGTCGCACATGTGCACACACACAAACACACAAAAAAAAACACACACACACACACATCACACTTAAGCGCAGACTACCTGTCCGCCCTAATACACAAGCATACGTATATACATATATAGAGATATAGGTATGCACTCTATATGGTCAGACTGGCACAGCCAACACAAGCATCTGAATCTGACTGTCTTTGTCGGACTTGATTGGGTTTCAAGTCGCCAACTGGCTGCACATGAGTTCAGCTCGCGTTCAATGATCTTTTCTAAGGCATATAGAAATGCGAATCCCAAAAACAAGTAACTAAGATTTGTTAATTGCACTTAATTATATAATAATTCCGTTTAAAAATGCAAAAATAAAAAATTTAACTAATGTCGAAAATTGATCAACAAGTACAAGATCTGTAGTAGTGCGATCTCGACGAGGAGATACTCTGTTACAAAGTCATCAACCATGATAAGTCGTAGATTTTTAAACTAATTAAATGGACGATGAATATTATTTAATGGTATGAAGATATCTGATTAGAATATATATCGTAGTTACCAAAAAAAATATACTTGATCATTTCTAGTCTCTGAAATCGGCTTGTTCAAACAGCTGGACAAATGGATTTGGTTAAATCGACTCGGCTGTTGATGTTGATCAAGAATATATATAATTTAAGTGGTCTGCTTGTTACATATTTTGCAAAAATTGAGACTACCCTACAAATATTGTTGTGTGTATAAAATAAAACATAAAAAAGACAACTTTGAATATTGTCACCAGCACATATGATTCCCGAGAACTGCGTAAAAAGACGGAGAATAACATAGATAGCAAACAGATAAGGATAGACCAGCTTCAGTCTAGGCACAATTTATTATACCCTTTCAAGCATTTTTGATGGGTACAAAAAGTAGCGAGTGCCAAGTAAGAATTTTAGCGAGTAAAATTCGTTTGTTTGTTTTACTTACGTGTTGTATGGCATTGAATTTGAAATTTTGTTTTGTAATCCAAAGGTTAATGTTTGTCTTGCTTTTTTGTTGAATTTTGGTAATGATTTGTATTTTATATATGTTATTTGATTATTATTGTGTGACTTAACTATGTGTTAACGTTTATAGACAAGTGAAGGAAGGTTTTGATATTTTGGTATAAAAGAATTCCAAGGTTGAATATAACCAATAAATATGTGTGTATGTGTGTGTGCTATTTTTTAATATATTAACCAAATTTAAAACAAGTCGAAAGTAAACACTTAGCACATATGAGAATTTGCTTAACAGTATCTAAAATAGAAAGTTAAATAGAAGTGCGAAAAATAACAATATCAATTGGACATAAACAAGTAATTTTAAAAAAGTATTGCATTTGCGAAAAATTTGGAATTGATTTCTAAAAATAAGTAACTTGAATTTGCATTTTAAGGGTTTGAGGTTTTCTCAGCCAAAATGTATAATTTCTTAATATTTGAAAAGGAATTTTTATGTGTTTCTGTAAGTTTAGTTTTTGTTTTCTTTTCGTTTTTGTAATCCTTTGTGTGTTCAGACTGCATTGGTATTGGTTAGCATCGTTCGGTGTGTGTGTGTGTGTGTGTTTAGTTTACAGAAATTTAAGTAAATTTTGTATGCACTTTGTAAGCGAGTTATTCATGACTTGATGGCTGCTTTGTTGACATCGTTAACTTTTTCAACAAATTGTTGTAACAATAATAATAATTTTGTGTGCCACTTTAACGAGGGACCGAGCGATGTAAAAACTTTAACATAAAATAAAACGACAACGTCATGATCAACAATTGTATAACACAACCGCTCTACGGATCGGTTCGGATCGCTTCGATCTGAGTGCCGCCTCTCTGGAGATTCACTTCCACTTTCTGCAGCGTTCGTTTTGTAAATGTTGCGTAGTTCTGGCCGCAGACAGAGCTCAACTAAAGGCACAACATAACAGCAACAGCAACAGCCAAAGGAAGAGGAAGCAGAGCGGCGGCGGCAGACAAACAGGAATGCAATTGCAGGGTAAAAACAACAACAACAACAACAACAAAATCAACAGCTCCGGCTCGCAGTTCGAACTTCGAACTACAAAGGGAGCGCTGAGAGAGACAGAGGAAGAGAGCGATCGATCGCTGTGTATGCGTGCATGCATGTGTGCATGCAGGCGAGAGAGCGCGTCGCACAGTGAGAGCGAGAGAGCGTAGCAGAGTAACGGGGCGTACGACAGGAATGCAGCAGCGAGTAAGGCAAAAGCAAAACAATTGGGGAGGATAATAATGCAGCGATCATGAGCGTTCTCGCTCTCTCTCTCTCTCTCTCACTTAATCACTTGCTTACTCACTCGCTCTATCGCGCGCTCCTGGCCCACCCAGCGCAGGGTTGTATGAGAACAATAACAAAATGCGTCTGCAACTTTTGCGTACGTCCCTGATTTAACATTAATAAAAAATAATAAAGAAAAGCTGCTTTTGAAATTGGACTGAGCAGTGGGCAGGCAGAAAGGTGTGTTAGTGTTAGGGCATTTGCGGCTCGGCGACAGGTGCTAAGTGGCCGATGAGTGCAACTAGTAGCTCTTCGTCTAGGCAGGTCAGTCATTGAACCCTTCCACACAATTAGCACCCAGCAACAGCAGCAACAGCAGCAGAAGCAGCTGGCTAACCAAGCCGAGTCAGGCCCCCCATGCAAGTTAAGAATTGTGTGTATAAGGAATCACAATTAGAATACAACCGGAAATCAAGAAAACAATCGGCGCATATAATAACAGAGGAGCGCAGGACAAAAGTCGGGCAATGCCCAAAATTACAGACTTAAGACCGAAATTCATAAGCAATTTGTTCGGACGCGTCAGAAATTAATCAGCTGAAATAAGCAAATAAGTCGAAAATCAAAAATTCAGCGCAGACGGATATGAAACAGGAGATGAATTGCCGCCCCATACAAACACATATACACAAACACTTATATATATGTATATGTATATGTATATAGTCAATTGGGAACTGTACCCCCAAACACACATAGACAGACGATTTGTACATATCCTGTGTACAGGCTGCATGGCAGAGCATTGCAGCGCCGACTGACTGTCACAAGTTGCATACGGTTTGAGGTTCGATGAGGTTTGAAGAAGGGACGACGGGACTACGGGACGACTGCAAGGACTCCGGGACATACCTCAACTCAACTAAATTCAACCCGATGCGACGCAACGCAACGCGACGCGACGCTAACTTCTCCTCTCCCCAACTTAACTGAACTCAGCCAACGACTGACTGACGACCGACGACTGACGTATTACTGGAATAGGTAGTTTGCAGCTGTCGTCTGTTATTGCTTTATGGCTCTCATTGTAGCACATGCCAAAATGGGTTTGGATTTGGGCTCTGGAGGGGTGTATGCTCTTGATAGAACTGCATTGAAATTTTTGTTTTTCTATGGCTTTGAGGTTCGTTGGACTCGTTGAACTCTTAGCTGATAAGAAATTTCCGAAAAAACAAAGTTTGAAGAATTGTGTATACGTGGAGGAGATAGACTAGTTGAATATACATGTAAACAAAAAATACAACAATGAGTCAATTTTTCAGACGAAATTTTAAATAGAATGAACAGAAACAAAAATCGAGAATTGATTGACTGATTTGAAGGCATTTAGAACGCAAAGAAACAAGTCAGTCTGTTCCTAAAATATACATATTGGCTTTTTGATTAGATGAAACTGTAATCTAAGCCCAATGTTATTTGTTTGGTTTTTATTACAAGCCAACAAGTCAAAATTCTTAAAGATAATAATTGATTGTAATCCAAAAAAAAATGTATTGGTATCTCTCGCTGCTGAATAAACGTCCACAAGGTGGTTTTAGGTGGCTCCCAACTGGACATCTCCCCAGTGTCTGTGTGTGTGCCTGTTGGCCTAAGGCTCAGATCGGGTGCTCATTAAACCGCTGACTACCTGGTCGTTGCCTTTGGTCTGGCTTACCGGTTTTCAAATTTGGGATATGCGCTCACGTTTTTCAGCTATTTTAAGTAACAATAACGACAGAGCGACAGAGATAGAGTGAGCAAGAGAGAGAGAGAGAGGGTCAGATGTGCTTCAAAAGCTGTGCCGGGACAGGCCACGAAAAACAAGAAGAGGAACCTTCGCATGAAAAAAAAAACAAAAAGAAAAAAAAAGTAAACATCAAGCCGCAGAGGCCCACGGGCAGAGGCAAGTACGAGACGAGAGTGGTGTATATTCATAAGATATAACTCAGCACACACAGGGCCGAGGTTCAGCATCAGCATCAGCATCATCAACATCGACTTCTGCTTCGGCTGCTCTGCTGCTGTGCTGCTTCAGGTTTGGGTTTTGGGTTCAGGTTGGATAGGTAGAGCAACTCGTCTGCCTAAACACTGTCGACGCGTTCGCAACGTTCGTTGCGCTTTTGTTTTTCCATTCACAAAATTCCTGGAAATTTGTAGATCAGTAAATCTCTGCTCTCTGGTGTTGTTGTTGCTGCTGCTGCTGCTGTTGTTGCCCCTGTATGTTTCCTATGAAAGGACAGTGCAGGACATTGATGCTGCAATTAGCTTAACTAAAGCTCAGCGAGTTCTTTGCTCTAATGAGCAGCCAGCGTGGGAGCTTCCGAGCGGATGTGAAGCTCAACAAGATGGGATTAGACTCAAGCCGAAATCAAATTAAGGACATCAAAACTACGAACGGACAACGATTTTGATGTACAACAGATGTCCCAAATGTGTGGCAAGCAGCGAATGCATGTGAAAAATGAAAAGTGGAAATAACGAAGTAGAAACAGAAGTAGAAGTAGAAGTAGATGTGGAAGCAAACGACACGCTGAGACATGGCCAAATGCGGCAACACACACCTGGACGAGACGTCTTCTTGCGCTAAAGTGTCGAGCAATGAGAAGCACCCTTAAAAAAGGAAAAACCAAAAAGTATCAGCACCCTCCATGGCCATTGCAATGGCTTTTGTGCGTGGAGTGTTTGTGCAGAGTGCGGACTGAGTGGAGTGTGTGCGGAATGTAGAGTGGTGTTGGTTGCCCAGCAGACACTTCAGACGTCTGTTGCACTGTTCCACTGGAAAAGTGGAACGAACTCAACGCACATAGACGCCACATACGCAATTCCACAAAATGTCAGTTGGTCATTTTCAATACCCTGTACTCAAGGCATGTGCAAAAAAAACAATAGGGTATTATATAGTTCTTATAATCTGTCTAAGAAAAGTCATTTCTAGAATAACATCGAAATTTCAAGCACATTTTTGGTTTTATGCTTAAAATTTAAATATGTTTTTGCTTTATAAACTAAATATTTTAAATATATATATATATATAGATTTATATTTGACAAATTTTTTTTTTAATACTATATTTTTATATTTAAAACATTTTTGTATAATTCAAAATTATTTTTGTATACTCAATTTGTATTTATACCGCAAAGCATACTGTCATATCACCAACAGCTCCAATGGCTGCAACATAACTAAAGGGTATCTCCCTTGCGGGTGCTCCCAAGCGTTTGGACTCCTCCTATTTGTAGCGTATAGTTGGCCAAAGAGATATTACGTTGCTTGTGCCGTTTATAATTGTTGCAAAAAAAAAGAAAAAGAAAACAGAAAAGGAAAAATACAAATACAACAGCAGCAACGCTTAAGGGTGCAACAAGATGTGCCCCGCTACGGATCAGTCTCCTCTCCTCCCTCTCTCGCCCTCTTTGTCCGTCCCTGTTGCTTGTTTCTAGTGTTAGAATCGGGCGCACTGCTGCTGCTGTTGTTGTTGTTATTCTGTGTTGGGTTTCCTGCACAACTGAACAGGAAGTGGAAGTGGTTTTTGTTGCAGAAATTGTAATGGGAACGACAACGCTGACGATGTCTGCTGCCGCCGCTGAAGTGGAGCGCGACACAGTGGGACACTGAGGCCAATGGCTAACTAACTAGACTAGGTCGAGCGTGCCACAGACTAAAATAGCCAACTAACCACACAACATTTGCGTGGTCTGTAAACTAAAAACAATTGTGATTAAATGTTTGAGCTTAGTTTTAGTTGGCTGCAATATTTGTTTAGATCGTTGAAGAGACTACCAATATTTGGTGGACACAGATGAGACCACTGTGCTGCATTGGGCCCAGGCAATGTGCCAAAGTCCAAAATGCAGCCATTGACATGTGCCAAATGACGATGACGATGGCGACAACGACAACAACAGCCCCTACGGCAAAGGGTGACCGTTGCCCGATGCAAGAGGGCTGAGCCCCGGCTATGGCCACGGCACTGAGCCAATAATTAAAGTAAAGCAACAACCCCTAAGCGGGGGATTCGTATCGTTTCAAATAGGGTGAATAATTTCTCTTTTTTTTTTTGCCCAAGCCGGCAACGAATTGTACAAAAAAACGCATTGTAAATTAGAGCAGCCAGGGGCAGCGACAGGGGGACAGGCACAGGGACAGGGGTACACTCAGAGGGTTGTTCTTGTTGCTGCTATTACAACTAATCAAATGTTGTTGTTGTTGCAGCAATGCTGAAATTAAGAAAACAGCTGGCAACACATTTTGTATATATGTAGCTTCTGAGTAGGTTCTATGCGATCCCTAAGGCGAATTTGCCCCGTTGCACGTGTCAAGAAAACGCGTAGAAAAACTGCGAAATCCATACGGATTATGTATGATGTACTGAATGTGACAGATAAGGCGATATGGAGTCGCCCCTACCGAACCCTCTCTAACCCTAGCGAAACATGATGCAATGTGCAATTACATGCGTGAGATTTAAATCACAAAAATTTTCATTTGGGATCTGGACCAGGTAGCCCGGAAAATATTGTTAAGCCTTTGGCCCGACACGCGAGCTGCTGCTCTGGATACGCCTCAAACTGTGTGTATGTGTGTGAAAATCAGCAGAGCATAGCAAATCCCTGCTCGCCCCTTTTCCAGCTCGTGGGATTAATTAGCATTTGGTTTAGGAAATGTGAAATTTGGGTCACCCCAGGCCCAGGCATACTTTTTATGCATCTAGTTAAATAAATATATAATGCATATGCATATGGAGAACATGGCGGCATGTCAAGTGAATGTCAAAGCAAATTGTTTGGGTAACATATAGAGATTGATTTGTAAACTTGCCAACTGCTGATGGCATTTAAATATGGGATAAATCTTTTGGGCACAACAACCAGTTTTGTCCGTGTGACATTTGCTATGCAAACACCAAAAAATTCCTTGGTCCTGACAAGTTAGCTTTGATCTGCTGCGAGCGAGCGAGCCTCATTTGTCTGTTTGTTCTGTTTGTAGTTGTAGTTGTAGTTGCAGTTCCCGTCCACGTTGTTGTCCACGGTTCAGTGGACTGTCAAGCGGTTGTCGAAGGGTGAATAACACCTCCTCGGTTCACCAGGCTCATGCCAAAGCATAACCAGAATTCAAGTCAGCCCAGGCAGCTGAAGCAAGCAAAACTCATCTGCATATACATATAGATCAGACAAATGTTTTCTTAAGTGGTTCCACAGTTATCAGCTAATTTTATTTGTCAAAGCAGACCAGGTAAACCCCAAGAAGAGCTTCAAATGAAAATCCTTTGTGTACTTAAGCATTTACGAAAAACTTACCAACAATTTAATCAGTAAAAGCATGCAATCTGCAAGATAAATAAGAAAAGAACCGTCATTAGAAGAGAGGCTTACGTTGTGCAACAATCTGTATATATTAAGATGTTGGTCTGGTTTCAAGACTCAGGATTGTGTATAGTCTTGCTAAAGATATTTAGGTTAGGTATTTGTATTCCTAATCATCATCAATGGGTTCATCTCTATCAAATGATCTTTTAGCCCTTAAGCAACATGGACGAAACGTGACAAGATCGCCATTTAATCTTATTTATAAAGCAGACACATCCTGATTTGTTAGGTGTTTATTTTCCTGATCATAACTATAATTAAAATAGATAAATATTCTCTTATTTTGATTTTTAATAGAAATTGAAATTGTCTTTTTAATTGAATTTTCACTTTCTGATTATTTGACTGATATTAGTAGACATAATTAAAGAGTAGAGTATTTCATCTTCTCCAATTACTGTTATAATTTTGACAAGATACTCTATAGAGACACTCTATCATATATATTTTAGGACAAACAGCTCGTTAGACTTAAGATCACTCGAATTGAATTGTGGCCATAAGAAGTATTCATTAAAAACTTTATTCAAATTCAAGTGTTGCATCTGGTTTAGGCAGTCCAAGCACCCAACTCAGTCCAGGCGCGTTCCTTTCTCGATTCAGACCGAAACAACCTAAATCAACAAATCGTAGTCAAAGATTTGGAGCAAAAACTTTCGCAGCTAAATCAGGATTCACAAGCAAACAGCACCGAATCGAGCCCAACAAAGTTGTCAAATCAAACAAATGCCCGAGGCATCAGCAGGGGCATCAGACGCAGCAAAAAGCAAATGAGGCGTTGCTGGAGGTAGATAGATTTGTGGCCTATGGAGCGCGAAGATCACCGGTGCGTCTGGGTCTGTGCTGGCCAACAATGTTTGGTGTTAAAAAAATATGAGAGGCTTTTATAACTATTTTTTGTTTTGTTGCTTATTTAGCAGCAGGCGAAAAGCGATCCCTGGAGTCACAGAGATTTGAAGCGGGGGGGCTGGATGGGTTCCAGCAGTCCAGTCCAAGCAGTCCAGTCATGATGGTCGGGTTGGATATTTTAAAAACGCCAGCGATTTATGCGTCTTCAGCCAACGAAACCTGATTTGATGACGGCGCAAGAGTTTAAAGGGCTCGCGTAGGTAGCCGTAGAAAGAGAGAGAGAGGGAGAGAGAGAGAGAGGGAGAGGGAGAGATAGAGAGGGAGAGACGGCACATGCTCAGAAGATTGAGAGACGACTAAAAAGATGCGAGATGCTCTGCGCGGCTGCAGAAGACTTTACGCTTAAATTCCTGGCCAAAGTGCAGGCCAGGCTACGCAATAGAAGCCAGAACAGTCAGCAGTTAGCTGGGGAGTCTCCGGAGTGGAGTGTGGGAAGTGCGAGCGGCAGTCGGGAGTGGGTAGTCTCGTCTGGTTGGCAGCATTCCGCCAGCCAGCCAGTCAACAGACTGCCGCCGCACCAGCTCCAGATTCAATGCTGACGCTGCCACATGTTGCACACACTGTGAGAATGAATTTAATTAAAGAACATTTGCCAGCATTTGCAAATGCAGCCCAGAGACCAATGCAGCGCCACACCAACAACACAACTAGTGCAAAGTCTAGCGTTGCACAGTGATTCGGGAATGCGCAATGACACTTTTAATCGAATAATCGATGGCTCAACACTCATTCGATTATTATATGACATTTGGGACGTGTATGTAATCTTAACTGATGGCCATAATTATACGAATGCTTAAAAAACAATAGCAATTGTGCACGTAATTGGGGGTTATGAAAGAAAACGGAACAATAATGCATAAAATCATGATCGGTTTAATGAACACAGCGAAAGCTGCGAGGTTTAATAACAAACAGGATTGGGATGCAGAAAAAAGAGATTGCACAGCATAATTATTAGTTTGGGGTCAGAGACGCACCCGACAGGACCACAACCACATTGAAACGACGAAGGATACCTGCAGCAATCGGTAGTCTAAAACAAGCTCATTTTCTCTTCTTGGCAGCGAAAATCCCAAGTGAACATCCATGGAACTTAGAATACTCAGCTAGACTCACTCTTTACACTGTTTACTAAAACGTAATCTAACTAGAGTTAGTTAAAATCAGTAGTGGAATCTGATGATTTGGTGACACTGAGAAGTAATCCTCAGAGCGCAACACATCAAATTGTGTCGCCCTAGCTGGAAGAAACCAACCTAAAAAGAATATAAATTCTCGGGAATTACTGTTGATGGCACTGCCATAAGGTGAATAGATAAAGCTATAAACAGTGCTCCCAATAACAATATTCCTTCTAACTTGACCCATTAAAGCTGCAAGATTTGATTAGAGAAGTACACTATCATTAGTTACAATGTTGGCGTTTTCATTCTGACTTTCTTAACCAAATCATAGTCTACAAGATCGCCTACGTTTACCAACCGTTTTTTTTTTAAAGAAATTTTTAAGGGATTAGCCGGATTACAATAAAAAATATGAAAGCCAAGCTTCAACTCGTCTGTTTAACGTGACTTTCCTTGCTACCTGATTCGTATGCGTTAAAGCCTGATTAAGCTAGAGAATTTTAAACTTGAGCTCTATCTGATTAGAGCATTCTCAACAGTGTCTCTTTTTTTTGGATGCCTCTGTCCACTGTGCACGGGCTTGTCTTTGTGGAGTCTGGCAACAATGCCAATTAAATCACATTTCAGTGGCACATTAAAATGCAATAATATATATATATTGTATGTGTTGCATATGTGAGAGAAGAGCGCTGAAGCGATTGCCATTGGAGCGTTCAAAATATTTCATGCTCCGGCTCAATGCAGAGCCACCCCCCTCCCAGCCATCATCCCCGCAATGGTTGTTGTCCTTTTGCGCATGCTCCGAAAACTACGCGTAGATGTTAAATGTCCGATAAGCGGGCGTTACGTCCAGCCAATGGCAGCTCCACAGCTCTAGTGTCAGCTATACGGCTTCCCGAAAAATGAGACAGCGCGGGGACTCTAAGTGGGACAGGTCTGAGGTGGAGTGGAGTAAAGTGGCGTCCACTGAATGTCCACGTCCGCGTTGCATATTTACCGCACTCATTGCATTTTCAGCATAATTTGGCGTAATTTTAGTACAGCAGCATCTGACATTGTGGTCTTCGGATTCAGATTGTGTTGTGTGTGTGTGTGAGTGTGAGTATGTTTGGTGTCCACTTGCAATATAGTTGCAGCAAGTGGCCAAGCTGCTACATTCACCATTGCCATTCGCGATTCGATGGCGGAGGAGAGCGTGAAACTCGTGATATTGAGCTGGCCACGAATTATGCTGTGGAATATTGAACAGTCTCAAGGTTGTCCTTGTTCGACGCCACCTCCCCCATCCATGCCACAATACAGCTGCGTGACTGCCACAGAGGCGACGGCTTTTGTTTTATGTCTTGCCAGTTTAACAATAACAGATCCAAGCAACAACAACGAGAATAACTGCAAGTGTAGGTGAGACAAATGGCATGATATATATATATATATATATATGTGTGTGTGTATGTGTATATATGTATGTACATATCTGTAGCAGCAACTTGCGACACATGTAAACTGATGTGGGTTGAATGCCTCCGATTATGCACTTGAAATACAGCTATATGTGAGTGTTTAATTCATATGATCCTCTCTTCGGAGTAGAAACTCGATTAGTGTAAACTGATTCTTATAAAAACAACCAGTTCGTAGAGAACTTACTCTCAACAAACAGCTGAAATAGAACATATTATTCATATTATTCAGTTAATTCAACATATTCCTTATTCCAATTGAAAACTTTGGCTTTCAGTGTATTCCCTTTTAAATACTTACTTCAATACTTTACCATGACTAGTTAAGAGAAATTGTATTTCTTTCTTTCAAAGCCCATCTCAATCTATAATCACCCTATAACTAACAAGGTATTATTTCTTCTTCTTCGAGTTATCTCATGGTATTGATAAACACCTGTCGCCATCACCCCAGCCCAACTGTTGTTATCAATGCTTGACAGAACTGAACTGGTGAAAGCGTAACTTACGATCAACTTTCAAGCTTAACAGTGGCTCGCGTCCTGACCACCAATTTGGTGTCCAGTTGCAGAAGGGGCACACAACAGGGGCAACAACAGGAGCAATTGCAACAGCAACAGCAAAAGCAACAAACCGCAAATGAAATATTTGTGGCATTGCAAATGAAATAAATGAAGTTAAGCCAATTTAAGGTTAAGCTCCAAAGAAGGAATTCATTATTATGCACAAGAACAACAAAAACAATAACAATAACAACAACATGAAGTTGAGTAGCAGAAGAAGAAGAAGAGGAGCACTGTGTCCAAAGACGCGTGTCTCGCGTGTCCTGGCTGGACTTGACAACGTGGAATTTGCGCAACCACAGAATGCGACAAATGCAACAATAGCTGTAAAGCCAGACAGCACGAATAAGGAGAAGGCAACATGGCACAAACCGCAATAAACTGGTGAAACAGATAAGCGGCAAGAATGCAAAAAGATAAGCCCAAACACAAGGCAACAAAAATAAAAAAAATAATATAACAAAAAAATTAACGAAAAATAATGTGCAAAACGGGGAGGGGGCTGAATGCGTGGAAAGTCAATATGTGGGTGGCGGGGGTATAATTGCTTCTTTTTTTTTATTTCCGGACGGTTACTTGCGTCATTATCTAGTTATTGTATAATTTGATAAAATAGACGAGCTAGCTCAATTTTGCGAATATGTATTTGAGTACATGCAAACGAGTATAAAAAATAAGCAATCTAGCAACAAAAAAAAGTCCACTCAAAAACAGTGTGCACAAAAGCTCGTAGACTCCGCCAGCGTTGCTGTCGACGTCGCCGTTGCAGTTGACGGCGTCGCTGTCGTCGGGCAACTCCAAAAGGGCCACCGAAACAACAGCAACAGCAACCAATAAGCCAAGAGAGCTAAAAGAGAAGGAACAACAGCAGCAGCAGCAGGAGCAGGAGCAGGAGCAGGAGCAGCACGAGGAGAACGAATAGGAAGCAAATGGAATGCAGCCGACAGCGGCGGCTACATGAAAAATAAAAACATCAGCCGAAACGGAACGTAGAAGCTTTTAGCCATTAATCGAATAATGCATACTCTGTTTTTTTCCTATATGTTTATACAACTATTTGCTTGACCTTGAACTAAATTTCTAATGAGAACATTTTTATCTCTCAACTTGTAGCACTTTTAAAAATTAAACACAGAACAGAACAATCTAAATATAATTTTCTATTCATAACATTTCATTGGGGACTGTATCTTTTCTTGGGATTTTTAAATGCTACTCATGTTTAATGGCAATTTCGATTTTTCTTGGGTTACATATTTGCTGGAAATGTTAACGAAGCGCGTTTGATAAATTCAAACTAAGGTTACAAGCTTCGGGGGAAAATGAACGCAACCCTTTAAAGAAAAAAAATATGCGCCGCTTGCAGGAGGCAATCCCTTCAAGCTGATGTTATTATTGTTGGTGTTTTGAGTGTTGCCAAAGGGCTGCTGGAAGGATGCAAGGCAAATGAAGGTGGAGCAGGAGGAAAGATGCGTGTCTGGGTCTTTGGCTTGGCGCTGCGTTCTGCTGCTGCTGCCAACTCCGGCAGTGCTCTGCACCGAGACGAGGCGTCCGTCGTCGTTCAGAATTCCATTGAAATCGTTTGAAAATTGAGCCCGCTGCAGAACAGGGAACAGGGAGCAGGAGAACTCAAATGCGCTACCTCGCCCTGTCTGCCCCAAGCTATGAAGGTTCCGTGGAATGGAGTGGGGGACAAAATCGGGTGGTGTCGTCTCGTAATAAATATGCGCCGAGAGTTTTGCTTGCGGCGGCCAGTAGGCCGGCAACTGATGATGACTCTGCTGCTTGCCTCATTCCTTTTGCCAGTTGTTGTTGTTGTTGTTCTTGTTGTAATTGTTGTACAATGTGTACACACACTCGTAAAATGTGTAAAAATAACAAAGTAAACGAGTTGCAGTTTAGCAATAAAGTAAAAGGCAAACGGATGCGCATTACGAGCTTTGCAAGGACCGAGGACCGAGAAATGTGTCTGCTGCTGCTGCTGCACCCGCATAATAAACCAGAGCGTCTATATACATACATATACATATACATACATATATATATACATACTCATTTATGTATGCAGCCACAAAAAATTTTTGCATATAATTGTCGGACCACGCTGTGACAATAGAGCACAAAAGGAACAGAAAGAGAGAGTGAAAGGGAGAAAGAACAGCCTCGTCAGACTAGCGGCAAACGGCAATAATATGCAACTACAATACTGTTGTTGCTGTCCCCATCCTCCATAAAATTGCAAGTGCAAAGAAGAGAGCAGCAAGAGCGATAACGAGAGAGGGAGAGAGAGAGCGCAAGCGAGTAGCGAGTAAGCCGGCACAACAACAATACCTCCGACAAGTGCCAAAGCTGAGCAAGCGCCACACACAGACGACAGCAGCAACAACACCCAGCAAACACATACACACACATACACAGACACCACACGCAGGCAAAATGGATGCGACTGCGCTAAAAACAAGTTGAAAGAAATCAGAAACAGCAACAACAACAACAACAGCAAGCTCTCAAGCTGTTCTCGCGCTCTTTCTGTCTGGATTCGATGTGTGGGTCTCTGTGCAAGTGGAGCTCTGCGACGGCAACGTCAGCGTCGACGTCGACGTCAACGTCAACGTTAACCAACGCAGCAAAATTTCATGAATGGAATTTGTAAATTTTCTTTTCATTTGCAACGTTGCGCTGCTGTTGTGGCTGATATTGTTGTTGGCGTTTGCTGTTGTTGCAGCGCTAATCATGTGCAGCGCATCGGGAAAGAGACAGAGACAGCGACAGACCCCAAGCAAGTGGGGCAGACGGTGGGGCAGCCAATAACAACAACAATGCTTTTTTTGCACTGTGTGTCTGAAACGGGTTTTTGTTGTGGATCTTGCATATTTGTTGCAATTCTGGCTTCCCTCGCACTGCTCCCCCACTCCCCCGCCTTCGCACCACGCGCACAACTCAGCTGTGCAACGATTGCTTGCATAGAAAATGAAAAACCATCGCATGGCGGCAATAACAATTTTTTGACATTGTCGCTTCTTTTAAGCGAGCCAAAACGAAGCAGCCACACACAGAAACTAATGTGATTTTAATTGCTAGAATTTTATTGTAGCCAGGCAGCAACATTTGGCCAAAGTGATTTGTGCAGCCAACTATGTGGAGAGTGGAGAGCTCAACTTTATATTTGTCTTTTTCAATTCCTTTGAATTAGCATGGAGAGCTCGGGGTCACAACAACAACAACAGCAACAAACAAAATCAACAATAATTTTATTGCACTGTGCGAGACGATTCGCAATTACAGACAGCATGAAAAGAGCAGAGCAGCAAAAGTTGCAGCGTCTGCGGCGGGCTCTCTGGCAAATTAAACACATGCATAAAAGTGCATACATATATACCACTCATGCATGTGCATCCATTAATATACATATATATGTAGAATATATACATTTGTAGAATCATTGACTAGAGTACCACAATGCTGGATTTCATTTTCATTTCCATTTTTTTTTTATTTATAATTAATGTGGTTTTTAATATGTTCAGAGGTTTTTTAATATCTCTCTCTCAATGGCTATCATAAATTACTAGCAAGGCACCTTCTTCTCTTTCAGCTGGCTTAAGTTTGAATTCGATAATCTTGGGTTTTTATTTAAGTTATTGGAGTTTTGTTGAGTTATTCTCGAAATGAATTCGGTCAGACTTTTTTGTAGCATACTTTTTGGAGCACACCATTACCATTTACCTAATTGGTTATGCCTCTGTAATTGCTCAGATATTATTAGATTTTCCGCTTAGCTTTTTCGATGATTCAAAGCAACTTTAGAGTTGAACGAAATCCAATAACAAAGTGTTGTTAAAATCTTGTTACTGCCTTTGTTTAATCAATCATCAGCCGCATTTCGGATGGAGCATCGAAAGAGCAACAACAAACGAGAGGAGCCAGCAATAAAAATAAGTCGATTGGCTTTGAACTTTACGACGCCATTTATGATTAGCTCAAGGATATTAAGCGAGATTGGCATTGGTATGCGTGCCCCATGACTACGATGGGTATGCGTGTGTGTGTGTGTGTTTTTGTAAGGGGTAAAATCTAATCAAGCAATGCGAAACGTGAACCGACTCATAGACGAGGGTCATAAAACAGCAACAGGCAATAAATTTAATAGTGTGGGCCGAGAACAGAAACAGGACGCAGCAGCACTGTGTGGATAGAGCCATTACCTGACAAGTGGCATGTGGCATATGCCCGGTCTATAGATAGTTACACTGTGTTTTTTTGTATGCATCGCAAATATGTTTACTCCAAGTCTATTGAATTTGTACAGAGAGTGGATTTAAGTTTTTATGGTACTTTTTGTATTTATGGAAAATATTGATTTTTATTTTTTGAGCTCTAAGGAACTAAAGGAGCTGAACACAGAAGGGCAATCATTAATCAATTGATTTCTATTCACATGTAAAATTCTTATGCGAAGCTATGTTTTACTACTCCAAGCAGCTGCTACGTACAAGGGACAAATTTTTCAACACTCGAGATGATATCAATAATAGACAAAGGGGCAATGTTTAATTATAAAACAACAGCCAGAAAAACGTTCAAATATGCCGTGAACAAACCGAGGAGGCAACTGGCAACAGGCGCTAGACAAACGGCAGCTGGCCAAAAGGAAAAACTATAAGGAAAACTGGGCTGAGAGGTAAGCAGGTGTGTGTGTTGGGCATGAATTATGAGCACGTACGACTCGTAGGATGTGCAGGATTATAAAAGATCAAGAACAGCAGCAGCGAAGAGAATGACAGGGAGGAAGCAGGAGAGAGAGAGAGTGAAAGAGTGAAATAGATGCAGCTAGAGAGTACGGCCAAAGAGAGTAGTCCTCGTTCATCCCATTTAAAGATGATGCAAAATGTTGTCCTGCCGCGCAGCTGCCGTGAAAGTGAAAAAGTTAAAGACGTCGACCGCTCAGCGACTTTTGCGATTTTTCTTAGTCCATTGTACCATTGTTGAATGAACCGAGGAAATCTCCGATCCCAGCAGCTGTACATATATATGTATGTATTATGTATCTGGGCAGATGCGGACAAATGTGCGCAACTGTCTCATAAATTGCACTCGTAATCGATTTGCACAACTTTTCCTTTTAAGGGGAGAAACTCGAAGGAGAAAGAAAAAATACGACTACATAATTTTATATGCATTAGGCAATTAGATCAGAGCAGCCACAAAGTTTCTCTGGGTTATGTTGCAGCTGTAGAACCTTTCTTTTTTTGCCTGTAACTTTCAAGGTATAATCAAATTGAATCGATTTTGTGTAATTATTCAGGGTTTGTTTTTGGGTGCATCTATAAAAATGTCATGGCGCTGTTATTTGAGCGAAAATTATGATTTGGGTATTCGGATGTTAGACAAAAAAAAATAATGATTAAATTATATATTCAAAGTCTAATGATGAGATACGAAACTAAGTTTAAATTACATGCCTTAGAGTGAAGAAGATTCATTCAAATTCTTACATTTTGCTTAATTCATACGTTTCTCCAGCTAGTATTTTACGCTAATCTCTTTTGACCTACGGTGGATTTTGTGGGCTTTGCAATCTTCTCTGCCACAACGATTCTATCTAAATCGCTGGCTTAGGTTTGAACTCGAGCTGAACTCATTTGAACTTTGAAAGCAGCGCGAAGCTCGCTTCACATGCTGCTTATCAGAGTAGCCAAAGAGTCATGCGCACTTTATTTGAATCGCTTAAACATCCGCTTTACGCTTCAACACCGTTTGGGTGACACAGATACATACAGACAACAACACATACCTAAAATTTTTGCATATGCTTATGTGCGTATGTGTGTGTGCATTTACATACGATAACATATTAATCATGACGATTAATCATTTTATCAATGAAATGCGAAGTCGCATTTGGAGTTGAGTAACAAAAACAAAAATCAACGAAAGACTGTAAAATGAAATATATATAAATTTAGCTAAACGACTGCATAAAGCGGAGCGAGAGATGACCCAATTGAGAAGGGAGTGTGGAATGGAATATGGAGTGGAGTGGAGTGTTGTTGTCGATGTCAGCTCCAGCGTCAGCAACAGCGTCAGCGTCATTCAGTGACGACATCACCCACAAGCACAGCACAGCAGAGCGCACAACAACAAATGAGTTGTCATACAATGAACATGGGGACATGTCTGGTCGCAGTTCTCTCTGTCCGTTTGGCGTCCGTTTCTCGTTGTCTCCCTCTATCTCTCAGTCTCTTTTCTGTGACTGACTGCAGCAGGAAATCGATGTTGCCGTCATCGTCAGGGCCCTAAGCAGCGCTGTTGACGTCGCGCATAACTTTTTGCTCCAATTTGCACGCATCAAAAACAAAAACCACGCAAGTCGCGACGTTCGTAAGTACGAGTTAAGCTATGTGTGTGTGTGTGTGTGTGTATGTGTGTTTGTGGCTGCGTGCGTTTGTGTGGGAGCAGCAGCACTCTTAAATTCCATATTCCACATTTCTTTTGCGGTGAACGCAGCAGCAGCAACAACAATAACAACATAACCAATGGCAACAATGATGGCGTCGCTGCTGCTGCTGCTGCTGCTACTTTTGCTGCGTCGGGTTTTGCTTCGTGTGTTCTTCTTGTTGCTTTCGCGCATTTAAAAATAGCCAGGCCAGCAAACAGTGAACAACAACAACAAGAATAGCAACAACATCAAACGAACAAGCAGCGAAAGGCAATTCAAATGTACCGCAACTAAAATACTCTTTTAATACAGCACAGATGAACCAATAATAATAATATAACAATAGGCTAGCTAGAATAATATTCTTAAGCGTTAAGGTCAATATTCATATACCCATATATTATAAATACTTGAAAAAACCCAAAATTTGCTAGGTAGTTACAAATATCCTTATTCTTGTCCTATTCACAAGCCTATTTATATAAAGAATACAATATTCATAGCATACTTTCAGGGTTCCGATGGAACAACATTTGGCACATTTTCATCGTTGATGAAGAAAATATTTGGAGATCACTCAGCGATCGATTGAATTTTGGCACGTGAGCCAAAGCGAGCTCCTATTGTAAAACACTCAACTGTTAGGGTATCACGAGCAACCCAAAACGACCAAATAAAAAATAAAGTCAACAACAAAGGCAACAAAAACATATTAATGAAATCGTTTTTAACTCGTTTCGCTTAAGTATTTTCATGCGTTTTGTCGGGGAGACTTGTGTGCGATGTCTCTTTTCCCCGATCTCTCGGTATTTCTCGCTCTCTTTCTCTCTGTGAGTGCTGCCGCGGCCTGGTTATAAAATGTGCAACAACAACTAAATACATACAATATATGATAAAAACAAACACGATTCGATCGACACGACACGACACGACGACCCAAAGCAGCAGCAGCCGCACCAGCGGCGAGTCGGCAATTAAAAAAGTCAAAATCGAAATCAAAATAAAATGCGAGCGTCTTTTGTTATTGTTGTTGTTGTACAGGTATTTAACGTAGCCTCGTACGAAAATTGACTGCTTGAAGCAAGTGCGCCATTTGTTTATTAATTGGATTGTGTAAGCCCGATTTGTGTGATTCAACTGGCGTTGCCAGATCGCCTGGTCGCGATAACTAATGCACAATTCTTCTTAGCGATCACACATGGTGGCCTTATCAATATCATTGAGCATTTCATTGTTCACATTTGTTTGTGCTCACATTTTGCTGCAAGGCAAACCAGATTACTAAGTGCAGAAGGAAGTGGTTTTAGAGTTGCCACATGGATCGGAAAGGTTTCTAAATCATACATGGAATGGTATTGAATTAATTGCATATAAGAAACATCGTGTAGTAAATTTTATATTCTTTATATGTACACATGTGCGTATAATACATCTACTGATAACGTTATAATCTAATTCATTCATAGAGTAATTGTCATTGAGGTACATACATAATCCAGATAATATTTATATATATATGTATATATGTGCAGTCCTTAGTTGAACTTGGTTTGAACTTGACTTATAATCTTATCACGCTTCTCTTATACGATCTTCGCTAAAACCTTGTTGCATTCCCACGTGACTTTTGGAACAGTAACAGTTACAGCTAATGCTGTGACTGATTTGAGTTTAAGTCAAAACCAAAATAAATAACGAGCCAAACAAAAGTTTTGGTTCCCTTAGTACCCTAAAGGGGAGACGACTGCATTGGCTATCACAAATGTGGAGAAACGGCCAATCGGCCTTAAGCCGATGAAGAAAACAAAACGAAAAGTACAAATCACTGCTTCCGTAATGAAAAATAATATCGATATAACGAATTTTGTTCAGTCCGAGCGATAAGCATGAACAATACATATATGCATATACAGTATGTATGTGCGTGTGTGTGTGTGTATAAAAAGCAACTGGGCAAAATGGCAAGAAGTTGAAGAAATCACAGCATTTGTGTGTGTATACCAAACGGAGAACAGGTAAAGAAGCAACTGGTTCACAAAGCCGACTCACTGAGAAGACTGAAGGCCAACCCAAACCAGCACCAGAATAAGAAAAACGCTGTGACCAAAAATATGCAGACTCAAGAAGAGTTATATCTGTTGCTTGCCACCTCCCCCCCCTTTGGCACTCCGCACCGCCACCTGCCGCCTGTGCCAAAAGTAACCACTGCAAATACCAAAAACTGATGACGCAGCGTCGGGTGGAGGTCATCAAACTATGATGACGTCGCCGTCGCTCCGCCACCGACGCGACAGAATTTATAAAAAGAGGAACAAACGTCTAAATTACGCAAACCGAAGATTACATGCCTTTGAAAATTTGATATACAAAACGATTTTACCTATAGAAGTCATATGTTATATGTTAATGGAATGCTAGTAACATAAGGGAAATAGAAACTAGTGAGTTATGCTGAACAATAAAACAAGTTTTTCACCCATCAACTCATACTTCGACCTATCCTTTCAATGTTAGTTATATGATTTAATATTGCCTGCAGTAAACAATGTTTATAATCGAAGTTTCATCAAGAAAACTTTAAAGCTATTTTGAATGAAAAAAAAGATTGATCGACTGGGATGTTTATGATGATTCAGAATAATATCATCTTCAATACGATACAAGGGCAATATAAGTATATATAAATAAAGAGTGAGCTAAAGCTTAACAACAATATATTCAGAAAGGGAACTTTTTATTGCTGAATGTTGCAAGCTTGTTCCTAGCTTGGTTTTAAAGTTTAACTTGAGCTCCTTATCAAATGTGTGCTCAGAGGTCTGCGTTCGTTTTCTTACCATATCTGGGGTAATTGATACACTGATAAGGGGACATAAAATGCCTCGAGAGCTGTAAAACAGAAATTGTTTAAAGTAAAGCAATTTTTGTTCTACAAGCAAATCGTTCAAGACAAGGCTAAATTATTCGAATTCGAATCGCTAATGAGTTTCAAAAGTCAACCTTCCAAACAACATTGAGAATTGAGTTAATAAATAGGTCACCAAAATGACAAAAGTAGATGTATAATTTACTTGCAATACTTTTAGTACAAATTTGCTTGTTGCTGTTACAGAACTCAATGAACGATGGTATTTGTCAAGTGGACAAAAATAATTGTTGAATTACATGTGCCAAATTATACGAATTAGGAATGGAAATGAAATGTGACGTCACCGCCTAAGCAATGAATTGGAGTTGTTTGTTAAGCTATAAAGCCGTTAGATTCACACACACACACACGTATACATACGCAGAGTGCCATACAAGCGAAAGAGAAAGAGGCAAGAAGCAGAAGCAGCAGCAGCAGCAGCAGGTTGATGGTTGATCGAAAAGCGGGTGGCGAGACCAGTATTGCCACATATCACAAAAGAGGCTCACAAATAAAATACTTAATGCAGATCGCTTATTGCTGTGTCACAGCCATTAAATATGATTATATAAAATGCGCATTAGAGAAAGTCGAAAAGCAAACTCCTTCATGTATTTTTTGCGCTTTGCCTTTAGCAGCAGCTGCGCGTCAGCTGGGTCGCCCGGCATCAGCCACCGACCGGGTGCTCAAAATGAAAATGCCCAGCGCAGCACCCACACACACGCACACATACACATACACACGGACGTCACATTTTTCGCAGCCTCTACATTCTAATACTATGAAATGCACACATTCATACATACCTACCACATTTTTGTCGTTTCTCTATTTGCCTGGGTTATGGATTTTTCTGCCACGTTTTTCACACACTTTTAATTAAGGCAGACACTTGGTTTCGATCTCAATTTGAAGCTGGCAATATTACCTTTTGATTGCGTTCAGTTAAATGCCGCTCACTGCACGTTTTCCCAACGAAAACCGTAGCCTAAAAAATATAAAAGCAAAATGTGCTTCAATGCTTCCTCTTCGACACCATGACAATTGGTGGCTGCAGAAAGAATGAACGAGAGAGCACACACACACACGCACACACACAGAGGTCGAGAGAGAGAAAGAGAGAGGGAGTGAGGCGAGCGAATTGAACAGCAACAGCAGCGAAGTGCGGCCACCGCGGCGATGATGACGTTACAGCAGCGATGTTGTTGTCTTTGTTGTTGTTGATTTAGGAAATTTGTGGTCCAAACGGGGCAAAAGGGCGCCAACTCTGTAAGCGCACTTTCTGCAATATAGCAATATGATTGAACCAGTACCTGTTTGTGTATGCCAATTTTTAAAAAATATATACATAGATATAGATATATATATATATTTTTTGGACACTCGCGACTACGCGACGCGTTAACCAACAGCGAGAAATGAACAACTTGTGTACTGGTATTGGTGTCGTCGTCGTCGTCGCCGTTGTCGTCGTACGTGTTGTTTGTTCTTTTACACACACTTTCTTGAACACACAGCGTTGCTTTTTGCGTTCATCAAAGCCGCGACTATTGTGTGAATTCAAAATTGTTTTTAGTTGTTAACAATTTAATACAAAATGCAGTCGGTACTCCCGAACGTAAATATATCGGTGAAACACACACACACACAACAGATAAACGTACATACACAACCACAACTTGAGCGGCGCGCTGTTTTTGTTGTTTACATTTAACAGCTGTTGATCAGCTGTGCAAACAGCTGTTGGGCCCGCCTGTTAACTGAACTGTTTATTAACATGGCAAATGTTGCAGGCAAGTTGACAGCCTTACCATGGTTGTCACCTGTTGCCAATGAATTTCAATTTTAAATTAATTTTACCACCAAAAATTATTTATTTCGGCAGAGCCACAAAACAACATTCATATCCCAAAAAAATACACCTTTTAGGCAAAAAGGTAGCGGCTAGTTTTTGAGACAGAGCATTGAACTGCAGTCTGGGAATGCACAAATGAGAGGGTTGTCTGGGAATCAAGCACGTTGCGAATTCACAAAGCCTGAAAAAAGGGTAGCACGCAGCTCTAATTGCATTTGCAGCCGCAACACACAAAAATTTTGAATGCTTCTTGTAAAGTCATTCAGCTATATGTGGCACAACCCCAGGATTTTTATGACTTGGGGTGCAGCTCACAACATATTTGCAAAGATTTTCGGCACAGTCTAGCGAATTTCTTATTGTATATTAATTTTTTTCAATTTTTTTTTCGGTATTTTTTTTTTTGCATTTTACTTATGATTAATGGAGACAGGGATAAATGCAAATTGCATTCAGAGAAGCTGGCAACGACAACAACCACAATGTCAAACACATTTAATACCTTTACCTTTTCTCCCTCTCTTGCTCGCTCGTCGCTCGTCACTCGTCACTCAAATATCAATTATAACAAACACTTCGAAATGGCTGCGTTCCACGTCTTGGACAACTTGCATGGCGGAATATGTGATTGCCTTCACCTCGGTGCCCTGCGGATGTTTTCCCAGTTCGAAGGGTTCACCGTAGCAGCGGCAAGTAATTGCAAAGTTATCCAAATCGAATTTGGTGATTTCCAGTTTCTTGCACACCAAATACGGTTCGGCCGAGAAGAGGAAGAGCAGCTCGTCCAGGAAATGAAAAAGCAACCCTTCGATGTCATCGCCCTTGGCCTCGATCTCATAGCATGTCTCCACCGATATGTAATCCAATTCTGTCATGTAGCCAAACATTGCCACACCGCATTGCTCGAACGCTTCCAGCAGCGTGGAGCCCCAGCCATGTAATCTGTGCAAAGAAAGTTGTAAATCAATTTCGTTAAGCATTCGGTTTGCAGTGGAAAACGTGGACGAAATTGCTTACTGCACATCGGCTGTGTGATCGAGATCTGTTAAGGGAGATTAACAGCTGTTAGCTTGCAAATGTTCAAATTGTTTTTATTGTGTACTCACATTCATATTTAATTTCGGGCAGCAGAAAGTTCTCCTTGCTAAATTCCACTTCCATTGCAATCACAGTTGAGTTATTTCGATGATTTCGTCAATATGACTAATAATGTAATGTATTTAACCCAAATCAGCTGTTTTATTGCTTAATTTCCCATCAGGGAAATTATAACAGCATCAAAACAGTGCCGGCAAAATTTCTCTGAACTGTCAATAACAGCGGTAGGCAAAGTTGCTTGTTTTGATGTTTACCAAAAAAAAAAGAAAATAAAACCCTAAGCTGAATAACTAAAGCTTTGCTTCAATTAAATAATCTTGATTTGGATTGTAATGGTCAAAGTAATGGTCGCTAATGTTAAGTCAAGTCTCTTAGCTACCTATCGCCATATAGAAAACACATCACTAATCGGGTAATTTTCGCGTATTTCGAAACTGTCACACTTTTTTTAAGCAATTGCTGTTCACAAATTTTTAGTTATTTTCATAAAACAAACATATTTAGGGGTACTTAATTAGTTAATAATTTATATAATATATATTTAATAATATTGCACTAGCGCATCAGCGTAATAATAAGCTGGGCGCAACCCAGCGCAAAGAAGTATGGACACTGCATCTGACAACGACAGCGATGAGGGCTCCGTCGGGGGCAACGCTGGCAACGACATGGGAATCGATCTGACCGGAATCCTCTTTGGGAACATTGACTCGGAGGGTAGACTGGTGGCCGACGATGATGACAAGGGCAGCGCATTTGATGCGGAATTGCGGGAAAATCTCAGCTCCCTCTCAAAGTTGGTTTTTGCATTTTTTTATTTTATATGTGTATTTATAAATATATTATATATGTGATTAATCCACATGCAGGTTGGGACTCGATTCGCTGTTGAACGAGGTGATTGATCAGAATGATGGAGGTGCCAACTCGGACGATGATATCGATGAGAAACCGGCGCCAGAATCTGCCGATGGTTTGAGCGCTTTTGACGCCTTGAAAGCGGGTCTGAGCAGCAGCGGGACATCAGATGGGGCAATCAAGGCGCAAGATGATGCCATCGACTATTCGGACATTAATGAGCTATCCGAGGACTGTCCACGGACGCCCTCGCCTCCGGCAAAACCAGTAGACGAAGCAACGATATCGGCAACCACATTCGATGACCTCGAGGATGCAATACCAGCCACAAAGGTGGAGGCGAAACTCAGTGAGTAGCCAAAGCGCATTGTTGAAGCTTCAATTGTACAGTTCAGTTGCCCGCCATTTACAGCCAAGGATGACAAGGAGCTGATGCCGCCGCCCAGTGCACCAATGCGAAGTTCCGGCACAGCGTCCTCGGGCAGCGAAGAATCACCCACGAAACCAGGCACTAGCGAATCATCAAGCGATTCCAAATTGAGTGAAGCGAAAGGTTTGACTTGAATACATATATATATATATCCTATAGTTGAATATAATTAACCATTATATATTTCATATATAGCCGAGGCCGATCGGCGTCTAGATACTCCCTTGGCGGACATATTACCCTCCAAATATCAGAATGTCGATGTCTGTGAACTGTTTCCCGACTTTCGGCCGCAGAAGGTGTTGCGTTTCTCGCGCCTCTTTGGTCCCGGTAAGCCGACCAGCCTGCCCCAGATTTGGCGACATGTACGCAAGCGTCGCCGGAAACGGAATCAGTCACGCGACCAAAAGCCGAACAACACTGGCGGCTCGGACTCGCCCAGCGATACGGAGGAGCCACGCCGATATGGCTTTAAGATGCACTTTGGCCCGGAACCGACGCCGGCGCAGTGCATGTCCGACGATGAGGACAAGCTGCTCAGTGACCTGAACAGCGAGGATGTGCGCCAGGAGGGTCCCGACAACGGCGAGGCCAATGATCAGAAGCCAAAGATCGCCGACTGGCGCTATGGACCCGCGCAGATCTGGTATGACATGCTCGAGGTGGCCGACTCGGGCGACGGCTTCAACTATGGCTTCAAGACGAAGCAGCCGCCATCATCCTCGACCCTGTCCAAGTTCAAAGGCGAACGGAAGGCAGCCGCTGCTGATCAAGAGGTAGCGGATCGGGATGTAAATCTGGCAGACGATACCTTCCTTATGGTATCCCAGCTGCGTTGGGAGGACGATGTCGTCTGGGATGGTAACGACATCAAGGCAAAGGTGCTGCAGAAACTGAACTCCAAGACGAATGCGGCCGGCTGGCTGCCATCGAGCGGATCCCGCACAGCCGGCGCCTTTGGTCAGCCGGGCAAGACTGCGCTGCCAGTGGGCAGTGGTGGCAACAGTGGCGGCAACAGCGGCAAACCCAACTCTGGCGGTGGCTCAACCAAAAAGGCACTCCAGAGGTAACTTTGATCCATTCCCTATGCGATCTCGTCATGTGTTTTAACTCTTTCTCTGCTTTGCAGTGCGGCTCAGAATAAACAAGTGGAGGTTTTCGACGATACATGGTACAGTTTGTTTCCCGTGGAGAACGAGGAGCTCATCTACCACAAGTGGGAGGACGAGGTGATCTGGGATGCCCAACAAATGAATCGTGTGCCCAAGCCGAAGGTCTTAACTCTGGATCCCAATGATGAGAACATTATACTCGGCATACCCGATGACATTGATCCATCCAAGATTAACAAGAACACTGGACCGCCGCCCAAGATTAAGATACCACATCCGCATGTAAAGAAGTCAAAGATTCTGCTGGGCAAGGCGGGCGTTATTAATGTGCTGGCCGAGGATACGCCACCACCACCGCCCAAAAGCCCTGATCGCGATCCCTTTAACATATCCAATGACTCGTAAGCCTTTCAATTCCGAGTTTCGAGTTCCCAGCTTCATCGTGGTTTCCTTTTTGCAGTTACTACACACCCAAAACGGAGCCGACGTTGCGCCTCAAAGTGGGCGGTGGCAATCTTATTCAGCACTCGACGCCGGTTGTGGAGTTGCGTGCTCCGTTTGTGCCCACGCACATGGGACCGATGAAACTGCGCTCCTTCCACCGGCCGCCGCTCAAGAAGTTCTCGCACGGACCGCTAGCGCAGACCATATCGCATGCGGTGCATCCGCTGCTCAAGCAGATTGCCAAGAAGGCCAAACAGCGCGAACTTGAGCGAATTGCGTCTGGTGGCGGTGACGTGTTCTTTATGCGCAATCCCGAGGATCTGAGCGGCAAGGATGGTGACATTGTGTTGACTGAGTTTTGCGAGGAGCATCCGCCGCTGATGAGCCAGGTGGGCATGTGCTCCAAAATTAAGAACTACTACAAGCGCAAGGCCGAAAAGGATAGCGGTCCGCAGGACTATGTGTACGGTGAGGTGGCCTTCGCACACACCAGTCCATTTCTGGGCATACTGCATCCGGGCCAGTGCATACAGGCGCTGGAGAACAACATGTACCGGGCACCCATCTATACCCATAAGATGGCTACCAACGATTTCCTGCTCATACGGACACGAAATAGCTATTGGATACGTGTGGTGAACGCCATGTTCACCGTTGGCCAAGAGTGTCCACTGTACGAGGTGCCCGGTCCCAACTCGAAGCGGGCCAACAACTTTACCCGTGACTTTTTGCAGGTATGCAAGATTAGCTGACTTAAGATTGCTTTAAGCTATAAGTTCTTCATCATCATCGGATTCAAGGTGTTCATCTATCGACTGTTCTGGAAGAGTCGCGACAATCCACGTCGCATACGCATGGACGATGTGAAGCGCGCATTTCCTGCACACTCGGAGAGCAGCATACGCAAGCGTCTGAAGCAATGCGCTGATTTCAAGCGCACGGGCATGGACTCAAATTGGTGGGTTATTAAGCCAGAGTTTCGACTGCCTTCCGAGGAGGAGATACGAGCCATGGTGTCGCCGGAACAGTGCTGCGCCTACTTCAGCATGATTGCCGCCGAGCAGCGCCTGAAGGTGAGTTGGCTACAAATATGTGATTTATATATGTGTCTCTATTTATAATTCGCATTTGCAGGATGCTGGTTATGGTGAGAAATCACTGTTTGCGCCGCAAGAGGACGATGATGAGGAGGCCCAGCTGCTCGACGATGAAGTCAAGGTGGCGCCCTGGAACACCACACGTGCCTACATTCAGGCCATGCGTGGCAAGTGTCTGCTGCAGCTAAGCGGCCCAGCCGATCCGACCGGCTGCGGCGAAGGCTTCTCCTATGTGCGCGTGCCCAACAAGCCAACGGTGCGTTAATGGAAATTAATGTTTTATCTTAGCTGAGTATTCATTCCAAAAATCCGTGTATAGCAATCGAAAGAGGAGCAGGAATCGCAGCCGAAGCGCTCGGTGACCGGCACCGATGCCGATTTGCGTCGCCTGCCGCTGCAGCGGGCCAAGGAACTGTTGCGCAAATTCAAAGTGCCCGAGGAGGAGATCAAGAAGCTGACTCGCTGGGAGGTCATCGATGTGGTGCGCACATTATCCACCGAGAAGGCCAAGGCCGGCGAGGAGGGCATGGATAAATTCTCGCGAGGCAATCGCTTCTCCATCGCCGAGCATCAGGAACGATACAAGGAGGAGTGTCAGCGCATATTCGATCTGCAGAATCGAGTGCTCGCCAGCTCCGAAGTGCTGTCCACCGACGACGACGAGTCCTCGGCCTCCGAGGAGTCCGATCTGGAGGAGTTGGGCAAAAATCTTGAGAATATGCTGGCCAACAAGAAAACATCCACACAGTTGTCGCTAGAGCGCGAGGAGCAAGAGCGTCAGGAGCTGCTGCGCCAGCTGGAAGAGCAAGGCGATGGGGCCAGCAAGGCTTCCAAGGCGAAAGAGGATGCCACACAGCAACCGTTGAACAACAGCAATCAGGGACGCATCCTGCGCATAACGCGCACCTTCAAGGGCGCCGACGGCAAGGAGTTTACGCGCGTGGAGACGGTGCGCCGCCAGACGGTCATCGATGCATACACCAAAATACGCACCACCAAGGACGAGCAGTTCATCAAACAGTTTGCGACGCTGGACGAACAGCAGAAGGAGGAGATGAAGCGCGAGAAGCGGCGCATTCAGGAGCAGCTTCGTCGCATCAAGCGCAATCAGGAGCGCGAACGTCTCGCCCAGCTCGCGCAGAACCAGAAACTACAACCGGGCGGCATGCCCACCTCGCTGGGCGATCCCAAGAGCTCGGGCGGGCATGCGCACAAGGAGCGCGATAACAGTCACAAGGAGGTGAGTCCGTCACGCAAAAAGTTCAAGCTGAAGCCGGATCTGAAGTTGAAGTGTGGCGCCTGTGGCCAGGTGGGTCATATGCGAACGAACAAAGCGTGTCCATTGTACACGGGCATGCAGAGCAGTCTGTCGCAGTCGAATCCCTCGTTGGCCGACGATCTGGATGAGCACAGCGAGAAGGAGACAAACATGGACGATGACGACTTGGCCAATGTGGATGGCGTCAAGTTGACGCTAAGCAGCAAGGTGCTCAAGCGGCACGGCCAATCCCAAGACGACGCCAAGCGGCGAGGCGGCCTCACACTCAAGGTGCCCAAAGATGCCATGGGCAAGAAGAAGCGACGCATGGCCAATGATGTGCACTGCGACTATTTGCAGCGCCACAACAAGACAGCCAATCGGCGTCGCACCGATCCGGTTGTGGTGCTCTCCTCAATACTGGAGCACATTCTGAACGAACTGCGTTCAATGCCGGACGTTACACCATTTCTGGTGCCGGTTAGTTCGAAACGGGTGCCGGACTATTATCGGGTTATCGAGAAGCCCATGGATCTGCAGACGATGCGCGAGTACATACGTCAGCGACGCTACACCAGCCGCGAACTGTTTCTCGAGGATCTCAAGCTGATCGAGAACAACTCGGCGATCTACAATGGGCCGCAACACACCTTCACTGTGGCCGCACGGGGCATGTTCAACAGCTGCTTTGAGCTATTGTCGGAACGCGAGGATAAATTGATGCGACTGGAGAAGGCGATCAATCCGCTGCTGGATGATGACGATCAGGTCGCACTCTCATTCATTTTCGAAAGGCTGCACAATCAGATGCGATCACTGCCAGAGAGCTGGCCATTCCATAAGCCCGTTAACAAGAAGGCGATCAAGGACTACTACACGGTCATCAAGAAGCCCATGGACTTGGAAACGATTTTTAAGAATATTGAAAGTAAGTTTACCACTCAGTTAAATACTAGCCTGTAAATTATATCCTAATTTCAGATCATGTGTACCATAGTCGTGCCGAATATTTGGCGGATATGGGTCTGATCGCCTCCAACTGCGAGCAGTACAATGGCAGCGAGGCCCAATACACCAAGAATGCCAAGAAGATGGTGGAGCATGCACATTCAGAGCTGCAGAAGGTAAGTGGATTTGAGCTTGGAACTCACCCAAAGATTAGCTAATCATATACCATATTTAAACAGGTGGCGGATCACTGTTCGCAGCTGGAAGAGAACATAATGAAGACACAGGAGCAGGCCAGAGCAAATGCGCCCGAATTCGAAGAGGCCTGGGGCAATGATGAGACCGATTTGAGTCGCAGTCGCGCCAGTTCGCCCAGCGATGATTACATTGATGTGGAGGGCCACAGTGGATTGGGACTTGTGCCCGCCAATTCTATACACCGCAGCATGGGCGCCGATACAAATCTCTCGCACACAATGACCTCGTTGCGCAAGCCATCGACACCATCGGGTAGCGAGGTGAAACGAGGACGCGGTCGTCCGCGCAAGCAACGCGAACCCGTGGAGGAGGGTATGTTGCACCCATTATATATATACATACGATATTATACCAAACTAACATTCGTGTGATCAAACTGGAACTGGCCTTGCATCAATTCACATAAATACATAAATGCATACATACATTTCCCAATGGTCCTGCTAACTACTGTAAATGCTCATGCTTCTTCGTGTATATTCCAGTATAAATACATATTATATACATATATATATATATATATATATATATGTATGAAGAATATACCTAAGGATATGTACATATGCTTATATTACACATACACTGGTTACGGTCCACAGAGTTCACTCAAATTGCTTTTACTAATCCCAAAATTAATAAGTGAATTTATCAACCGATAGCTAAAGAATTAAAATGTTTCAACATTAGTATTGATTATAGTTAAGATTTGTTCAATTTGCAGATTTGTTCAATTTGCATCTTAGGTGTAGTTTAGTATTATTGTAGTTCTTTGACCGTATTTTTAGTCCGTAAAGTGCCCGTAAATTAACTGATGCTAGAATGTACCATATATTAGTAGAAGCCAGCTAAAGCGCTCGACTAGGAGATACCCTGTATCCAGCTGTAAAATTTATAGTAGTCTAGCTGATTCCAATTTATTCAATATGAAAATACGTTTGGCTTAACATAATAAGTATTTCTTATCCAATCGTAATGCAAATTTTATAGTTGAAAATCGATATGTTTCTTTTATGCCTATCGGAAATCGATTTGTATCGATATTAGTGAAACGTAGATAACATTAAATGAACTTAATCTGCCTATAATTACGATGCGTATGTTACAAATTAGATGTCTTTAGCTCTTATAGTTTCTGGGATCAAACCTGCTGTTGATGCTTAGCTAAAACATATTCATAATTTTGGATTAAGGGAGTACAATTCTGGGTACATTTAGTAAAGAATTTAGCTGAGATCCATTGTAGATATCTTTTGTCTGCTTTAAGATAAAGGCAATGTTTGCTGTATGATTCAGGTGGTTGTTGCTTGAAATGCATGGATATCAAACACTTCACACAAGTCATTTACTAAGTCAGCTTCCCCGCACCCCTACCCCTGTCTGTCCCTGTGTGTGTAGCTAGGAGTGCAATGCGACAGATAGAAGATACACGAAGACTCCATTCCGTTTGTAGGGAAATGCACATTTGCAAATTTGCTTCAGATAAATGTATGTGCTCGCTGTTTAACTACAATGCAATTATTTGCTCGTGATTATTTTTGTTGTCAACATTTTCGTTATTTCAAATAAATAAAAAAATAAAAAAAAATCAATCAAAAAAGAATGGAAATTTTATAATTGCAAGCCGATTTCAATGTACACTATTTAATCGTTATCTTCTCTATGAAAAAAAAACGCATTTGCTAACTTTTATTTTCTAGTCAAAAACTCGAACCAGATTAAACGTGGTCGGGGTCGTCCCCGGAAGGACAGTCTTGCCTCAAATATGAGTCAGACGCAAGCTTACTTTCTGGACGAAGGTAAGCCCTACATTTACGGAGTTAACAACTTGCGTAATAACCATGCGGACCACAGCTTTAACTCGCGCCCACCCACACTATACGCACAACAAACTCACACACATAACACACACACACACACACACACACACATCCTTCAATTTCAATTTAGTTTGTCTGTAGCACATTTTTATTATTAAATACTCACTCATCCACACACACACACACACACACACCACATAAGCTGTCATATTTAATTTTGCATCGGTTTGGACTGTATTTCATTTAATTCTATACATTTACTATATTCATTAAACACTCATTTAGCACTTGCCCGAATATTTATAGTCCTATTACTTTATACATTTTATATTTGTTTTTTTTTTCAGCATTTAAAAATGCATTCATTTTCGACTCGCTCGTTCTGAAATTAAATGTTTTCAAAGATTTTTGTGACTGTGCTAAGTCTGTTTATAAGAATGACTTAGCTTGCTTAAAAATTAAGTAATATTTGAAACTAACTAAATTAGATATCCAAAACATCTACATAAACACAAAAATCTCTGAAAATATTTAATGTCATTTTATATAATGTTTTGCTTTAATTAATTCAAGTTTCTTTCAGTTATTCGGCAATTGTTGATTGTCAAGTGTCCAATATTAATAAACGATTGTACTTTATAATTTGCGAACGAAATGTTAGATCTGCAATGCTCCACGGACGATGAAGATGAGGAGGACTTCCAGGAAGTGTCTGAAGATGAGAACAATGCTGCCAATATTTTGGATCAAGGCGAGCGCATCAATGCGCCGAGTGATACCATGGACTACATTGATCCCAAGAACATCAAGATGGAGATTGACGTTGAGGCAGAACAGATGGCAGGTGGGTTGGGTACATCGATTGATTATATCCAAATGTGCACAATTATGTGTTTTTTGTGTGTGCGTCTTAAGTTTACATCAAATCTTTGACTATATATTTGATTGATTGATTATCTTCAATATGATTTACGTAACTTTTCCACTCTTCAATCTAAATGTTTTCTCTGTGTGCTTGGATTCTGTTTCTCAATTCATGTATTTACTTTGCTGTTTGCGTTCATCATTTAACAATAGAGGAGCAAAGCGGCGAGGATGACAGCCAGCAAGCTGCTGAAGCTATGGTGCAGTTGAGTGGCGTTGGCGTTGGCTACTACGCTCAACAGCAGCAAGGTTCATATTACCCAACAAATTCTCTTGCCCTTTTAATGTTTCTTATTATAAATACGCATAGTCAAAGCGCACGGCTTGTTTATTTCAAATGTATCACCATCCCTCTGTCCCATTTGAAGCCATAGCTTATTGTCCTACGTTCATTTTGCAGATGAGTCCATGGATGTTGATCCCAATTATGATCCGTCCGATTTTCTGGCCATGCACAAGCCGCGCCAAAGCTATGCAGAAAACTACAATGCACAGGGCGCCTTCTCTGAGTTCATGTCACAGTATCAGGACGACAATGGGCAATATAATCCACCTGAAGCCAGTACCAGCGCCGCAGCGGCTAACATAGCTGCACAGGATGAGGAACTGGCCACGACGGGCAACGAGAATGGAATGGGCATTGATGAGGATCTGGACATATCGGAGAGCGACGAAGAGGATGATGCCGGCGTCCGCATTAAGAAGGAAGTCTTTGATGATACCGAACTGGCTGAGCATCATCATCATCAGCAGCAGCAACAGCAGCAGCAGCAACAATCGCAAATATATCAATTGGATGCATCCAATGAGCCAGTGCAGCAGGTCGACTATCAGCCGCAGCAATCAGATTTTCAGCCCGCCCAGGAGCTGGAGCAACTGCAGTCGCAGCCACCGCAGCTGATCCAACAGCAAGCCGAGCAACCGCCGCAGCAAGCGGAAAATGATTACGATTGGCTAACTTTTTAGAGTAGCATTCGTATTAATTTAAGAACATATTATTTTTTTTAATCATAAGTCCATAAAGTGAAAATTTGAAATGGTTATATTTCAACTGGATTGTCCACGACAATTCAAAATAATATTTTTATATTTAAGCCAGGCTTTAACTTGTATAATTCAATACTTAATAAATGAGTGTTTAATGTGAACATTCTGCGGTGTTAATTCAATCTACTGTATTTAATTCAAAATTGCTTTTTATTTTTGCGATATTTGAATCATTATTCAAATGTGATATTTATCTTAGTGCCTGAGAGCCTAACAAATTTTAGCTTATTAATCATTTTCTTACTAACGATGGAAGTTGATATTTATGTAGCATTCGAATTTCGCAATTCACTGATTTTCCGCAGCATTCTCAAAATAAACGTAAAAGGTCCAAATATATTCGAGGCAAGCCTTGTTTATAGTATCAAATTCAAAAAGTTAAAAATATTTCGGTTGAAAATTACATCTATGACAACAAAAACAATAAACCAAATGGGCGAGTGCGTTGAGTCATTGGACACCAAAAATAAATACCCCATTGTCGTCAAGTATTGCGGGCATTGCTCCATGCCCATTGAGTATTGCGAGTTCTATTCCGAGTATGACAAGTGCAAGGAGTGGCTGGCCAAAAACTATCCCGAAGAATATGAGAAACTGAAGCTTAAAGAAATTGTCTCTGGTCTGGATGCGGAAAAGAAGAGGCAGAAGCGTGGTGGCAAGGGAATGCTGCGTATCAGGAAGGATAACTGTGTCGATGATGATGCAGCACCCAAACCGATTTGCCTCTCCTGCAGGACGCGCAGCAAGAACAAACGGGTGACCATTGTGGCCGGCCTGGTTGCATATCACATCGATTTGCGAGTAGCGGCCAAGTTTTTTGGGAGTAAATTTGCTTGCGGCTGTTCGGTGACCGATGACAATGAGATTGTCATACAGGGCGATGTGAGAGAGGAGTTGTTTAAAGTCATACCCGAGAAGTGGCATGAGATACCAAGGGCTGTCATAGAGGATTGTGCCGAGGCCAAAAAGAGTCAACAGCATTAATAACGAAAATTATAAGATTTGGACAAGGATTTCTGTTTAGACAGATGCATCACTAGGAGTTTAATATGTAGTAATCGCACAGTTTTACAATAAACGCAATAAAGTAGTAGATCCTAAATTAACTTGCATGTCACAGTCATTGTGGTGGAGGACTTGCGCACCACATGCTCCCCACATTGTATTGAGAATTGAGGGTATTCCAATCAGCCTGCTCTGCTCGCTAATTCAGCTGGGCAGGCAGGCAAGGGGCATCGGGGCTGATTGATTATTAAACCTTACAATAGCTTCAAATGGCCAGTGACGCGATCGATGTCGATAGCAGCAGCAGGACCCACTGCCAGCACAGTCTTTGAATTGGGCTCGATCTGGGTGCGTCCAGCGTCGCGTATGAGGCACGTGTTCAATTGCCTTTGTTCCGCGGCCCGTTTAATTGCCATCAGTTCGGCTTCGCTTTCGACGCGTACAGCGATCTTGGCACAGCCGCAGTTCTCCCAGGCACGTAGGAGTCGTGGTGTTCGGGTCACAGCCCTTTGGTATGCCCCAACGGCTCCATGGGAGCACTGGGCGGCTATCTTCCCCTTGCCCATTTTGAGATCGTTGCGCACGACCAGCACCATTTTATAGTTGTCGTTAAAGCCATGAAAGGTCTGTAAATACGCACATTATATACACATGATATATATGTAAAAACAGTATATTGCTATTGCTAGTTCCTATTTGCACCTTGTCGGCTATTGGGGCAGCTGCTCCTTCCTCTTCATGACCCGCTGCTGACGGTGTGTCGTCAATTTTTGCGCAAGCTTCGCCACGCTTTAGGGCATATTTGTAACCGACGAAAAATGATATCATCACAGCCAAGCCATTTATAATTTGTGTTGTGTCCAGCAGTTTATCACCCATTCTTGCTACTATTTTTTTATTTATGTATAACAATGCCAAAAATTACGCGAAGAATGCGTGCAAACCGGGCACACCGATGTACGAATATGGATTTCAAAATATCGTGAAAAGCAGTGTTGCTGTGCTTCGATTTTGTTATTTTTTTTATCGGCTTTGGGCACCCTCAATCTTTAACATTGGCCCAATTTGTTAATAACAGAGCGCCCTAAATTGTTGTTCAAACTGTCGATTTTATATTTGTCTTTGTTCATGTCTAATAGTCGCATCCATGGTTTAATGAAAAAAGATTAACTAATTTTAAATTTTAAATTTTAAAAGAAATACCACTAATAAATTCAATAAGCAGAACCGTAACACCGCAGCTGCTTTGACAAACATGCATTTGTACTCGATAGTGCGAGCCATATCAAATATGGATATCGTTATCAGTATTTGAGTGCGTTTCAGGTATTTATTGGCATTAATTGTGGGATTTTAGTAGTTTTATTGATCCGGTCACACTGCTATCCCTACTGACGTGTCGGACTAACGCGTCGTATGTCCGGCGCTATACAGCCTGTAATTTTTTTTGCTTTCGTGGAACTAGCTGTGAAATTTATCTTTGCAAAAATCGTTTTGCCACATTTGTTGATTTAAAGGAAGTGCGAAGCAAATACAAAATTGCAACCATGGGCTTGGCCAGTATGTTGCAAGTGGATGAAATGCTGGGCGACTTCAATCGAATGAACAAGCGTCAGGTAAAAAGCAGCAGGCGCCTTCAAGCATTGCGTTACTAAATAAGAATCCATTTCAGTCACTGTATCAGGTGCTGAGCTTTGCGATGATTGTCTCCTCAGCGCTGATGATATGGAAGGGGTTGATGGTAGTCACCGGCAGCGAATCCCCAATTGTTGTTGTGCTTAGCGGCAGCATGGAGCCGGCATTTCATCGCGGCGATCTCCTTTTCCTCACCAACTACAAGGAGGAGCCGGTGCGTGTGGGCGAGATTGTGGTGTTCAAAGTGGAGGGACGCGACATACCCATTGTGCATCGTGTCATCAAACTGCACGAAAAGTGCGTTTCAATGTTTGTGTAGTTTTCATTTAAACAATTAGTAATTGCATATCAATATAACAGGGAAGATGGAACCGTCAAGTTTCTGACCAAGGGCGACAACAACAATGTCGATGACCGAGGACTGTATGCGCCGGGCCAGCTGTGGCTAACCAAAAAGGATATTGTGGGTCGCGCTAGAGGGTTCCTGCCCTACGTGGGCATTATCACAATTTTCATGAATGAATATCCGAAAGTTAAGGTAAGTTGAAAATAAGACACACTCTGTGATAAATCAACTAATGTTTATTTCATTATTGCAGTGGGCTATACTCTCAATTCTGGCAATATTCGTGCTGCTGCATAGAGAATAGTTGCACTCCATAAATAAGCTAGTTACAATTTAAGTAGGATCTGCGGGCATTGTGATGCCAAGAATGAAGATGTTGCACAATCTCGACCCTGTTTGCATTTCAGTTGATCTACATGTATTCAATTTGACGTGCATTTTGTAATTTGTTTTTATAAGACACCCACACACAGAAGAACAACACATTAGGTGCAAAGTAAAGAGTCCAGAGTTGAATTTCAATAAAAAATAATTTTTAAATACGTATGTATATTATCCAAATGAATCAAATAATTAAATTCTGTATTTATTTGATTGCTTCATGATCCAAAAGCGCGCTCTTCAGCTCTGCACCCCAATGGTATTTTAATGCACCATTTTTGGAGACAATGCGATGACAGGGTATTAGAATCGTCACAGGGTTCTTTGCCACGGCACTGGCCACAGCCCGTACGGCTTTGGGTCGATCCACAAGCTCCGCCAGCTCTGAGTAGGTGCACGTCGATCCAGACTTCAACTTGACCAGTTCGTTCCACACAGACAGCTGAAGATCTGTGCCCTGAATGGCTATATCAATAACAGCGGCAATTTCCTTTTCGTCGAATACCACCTTGCTGCACATTTCAATGGCCACTGCATCCAGTATGAGCTCAGCTTTTGGCCAGCGCTGCCGCATTTCTTCTAAAGATTCTTTGTCGGCCTTTTGCACGAAATTCAACAGGCAAATTGCGTCGCAGCTTTGGCCGCCCTTTTGAATTGGTGTTAACCCAATTAATATTCGTCCAAACTTGGAGTTTATATAGCCATATTTGATAATTGTCGGAATTTTCTGCAGTGTCGTCAAAGATATTTGTAAATGTTGGTTTATCCACATTTCGATATTGATAATTTAAAACTTTTGCTTATAATCGGCAGAGTGTGACCGTAGCCTCAAATTGTAAAAAAACCAAATGGTGAAATAAGCCCTTGCTGTTCTGCGAAATTTGATTTTAAAATGATCGATTACTCTATCGATAGTATATTCGATTAAATTCGGTTTGTACGTAATCAATATTTAAACCAAAAATCCTTGTGCATTTAATAAAAGATTGTCATTGAAAAGTATAAATATTTAACCAAGTGATTGTGTTTATCACTTTTACTATTATTATTAACTGACGCATACACTTTTTATATATGTATGCAATTTTTATATTTTTCATATTGGTATATAGCATTCATTGATAGAGTTCGATGCGTGAATCAGCCATTTTTAAAATGGTCTTAAAATCATATCTATCACTTATGAAAACCGACTTTGATGAAGGCATTTGATGAATTTTGCCTTTTGTTTTTCCCATTTGCAAATTAGTCAAAATATCAAAGCAGACCAGCGGCAAATCCCCAAAATATTTTTAATTTTGTACACATGTGATACAACGAACCACTATGATACAATTTTTCGTAATCCCCTAATTCATCAAAACAATATTGATAAGAGTTAAATCTATATACGGCCAGTGGCATTTACAAATTCCGAAAAATGAGAATATCGAAATATTTTGCAGCAAACAATTTTTCTTGATAACTAACATGTCTGTTTAAATATAACTTTAAACATTAATTTACCAATTAACGCATCAGCATTTTGAGTTTGAAAAGGTTGGAATCTGGAATGTATTCATGAAAGCTAATTCCTTTTCTTAACGGCATCGACTAGGGAAATCACTTTATACTGTTTACAAGTTAACAAAAATGTAATCAATAATTTTTGGTTTTCAAATTATATTATTTATTTGTATCTGTTTTGTGTTGTACAGTTATAATTATATTATAATTAGGACTAGATTAAATATATTTATATTTATATATATATATATATATATATATATTTTATAGTACATACATCAAGATTGAATACCAATTTGTTCAAACACAAAACAAATAACTATGGTTCTTGTATCGTAGAAGGCCTTGCTTAGAGTAGAACAATTTTTACACTACATCGATTACGAGTACGAGTACATTACAATGCTATTGGGATTATGAAGTTATCATAGTTTTCATATAGACTTTGATTTAGTTTAACATTTCTTTTGAATTTTACTATTGCATTTATTTAGTCGAAAGTCAATTGCTTTACGCGATACAGTATGTAAGTAGTATATATAACCCTGAGTTTAGTTAATTCTAGTCTAAATTTCAGCTGCAGCATCAATCGTAAGTTTATGTTTTTAATTTCTTGCTTAATATTTACAGCCCCTTGGCAAAGACATCATATCAATTTGCTTGACTCTACAGATGCTAGCATTTGATTTGAAGTTTTGTACAAAATACAATTGATGGTATTTTAGATTTAAGGTTTTTCAGTATGCAAATTTTTCTACAAGTATGACATAATTTATTTATTTGATTGGGTATTATGATTATTATGTTTCTTTTTTAATTTTTTTGCCTTTTTCTAATTATTTATCACAACAAAATGCGGTCGACATTTGGCAATTTCACACAACAGCAATAATAATAATAATAACAACAAAGAATAAACAACAACAACTATAAGAAGAACAACAAACGGATTCAAAACAACAACAATAACAACAACAGCCACATTGCAAATTATTCAACTCTGTTTGGCTGCAGTTGTTGTTGTTGCTGCTGCTGTTGTTGGCAGCTCATTGCTGGCCAATTCAGGAGCGTTCAGCTCGGCCAGCTTTTGTTGCTGCTGCTGTTGCTGTTGTTGCTGCGGCTGCTGCTGTTGCTGCTGCTGCTGGGACTGCTTTTCATTTATCACGGGTGCGCTTTGCTGCGTAAGAATGTCCGCCGGAATGAGACCTTCTTTGACTCGCTTCTTCTGCTTCATGCGGCGATTCTGAAACCATATTTTGACCTGTGTGGCAAATGGAAAAGAAACATTAGTTGGCTTCAAATTTATTTTTAGTTCATAGAAACGAAGCTTAGATTATGGAAATATAATGTTTTAATAGATCAATGAATCAAAATTCTAAAAGATTACAAATCTTTTGCTAAAAGATTTTTCTTAGAATTCGCAAAAACTCAATAATTAGCATGAATTCAATGTTTTCACATGTTTCTGAAACTTGAACAGATTTTCAAAAGCAAGCTCTTTTTGGAAGCAATTCTTGAATGAGATTATTTGTCGAATACTGGGAAATTACTCATGATTATGTCAAGTCTCATGAAGCGGCACACACCTGCCCCCATTTGTGTATGTTCTTGCACTCGTTTGATTAATTATTGTTCTTTTCTGTTTCGCATAAATATTTTATGTCACTTTGAGTTTGAGTTTAAATTAAATTAAGCTATTAACTTTTATCGTATATGACCCACCTGCGTTTCGTTTAGTTGAAGTGTGTTGGCAATCTCGATGCGGCGGGCGCGAGTCAAGTAGCGATTAAAGTGGAACTCCTTTTCCAGTTCGGTCAGCTGCTTGTTGGTGAAGTTAGTGCGACCCGAGTTGTTCGTGGCGGATAGTGAGCAGCTGCCGAGGCCAACGGCACTACTGGCAGCACCACCACCACCACTAGCACCACCGTTGCCGCTGGATAGGCCCACGCCCAGGCCGCTGGATGCGCTGCCCGCGCTCGCATTGTTCGACATCAGCAGGGGATTCTGGATGGGCAAGACGGCGGCGCTGCCGCCAACGCTGCCGCCGCGGCACATGTCCAGGTGACCATTGAGCTGGTAATCGTGCATGTTGTTGATGTTGGCAGGTAGCTTCGCTGCTGCAGGGAGGCGGGAGAGGGTCAGAGTGGAAAGAGAAGAAAAAAGAAAGAAATCGTCAGTCAGTTGCCTTGGCATTTGTTGTGGTTTTGTGCGTTTGCTTTGCTTGAGCTGGAGTGATCCCCTGGCGATGATCTCTAGCTGTCGCAGCTAATCAGTGTGAGAGACGGAGACCCTCACTCTCTTTGCGATCTCGATCCCTAACCATAATCATTTTGGGCATTGAGCTGTGTGTGCTTGTGTGTGTGTGTGTGATGCTGTTGTTATTGTTTTTTTGTTATTGTTTTTGTTTTTGGGACGTGCCTTTGACTTTTGCTCTTTGCGTGATTTTGCATTTATTCATAATTTGACATGCGCCCCGTGGCTAAAGCCGACGATGATGAAAATAATCTGTGTCTTTTCCATAGAAGGATTTAATGTGCCTAATAGGTTTGTTTGAAAATATTGGGATTATCCTGACAGCGGGTTTGACTTTTTCTTAGACAAAATCTGATCATAATTGTGGGTGGCAACAAGAATTATGTTTGTTATTTATTTGTGTTTGACTAGTTGGTTTTTTTTTTAAGAAATATATAAGACATGTTGAAAACTGAAGTCAATAGGATTTTCTTAAAAGAAAATGAGCAGAGAATTATTTGGCCATTTAGCTGGAAAATGTATAATAGCTATAACTAATTTCGAATGTATATATAAGTAAGTTTTCTAAAATAAATAGTTTGTAATGTGTGTAAAATAATACAATTGCTCAACGTATCAGCGTATTTTAATTTTTCATGAACTGATTAAATTATAGATACTTTCAATGCTTAAAATATATATTTATTTGTAGAACATTTCAAAAACAAAACATTTTCAAAAACCTCACCAAATAAACCATAAATACAGCTGATTAAGTTTCATATTGGATAAACATAATTCGCGATAACATTAAATTAATATTAGTGATGGTCATCTGGGATAATCGGCCAAAAGGAATGATTTATTTTGTATATGCAGCAATGGGAGCAGTGGGGCTGTGGTTGTAAAAAACCTTTTCACACAATCATAAATCTAAATGAAAGTTTCATTCGCATAAATCAATTAAGTAACAATAAAGACACATAAGTGTTTATTTTTATTGGACGGCCGATTAGCCTGCAAGTTAAAAGGTGACCGGCAGCTGAAAGACCCCCAACTAATACCACTAAGTATGAACAACAATATTAAGTATTATGAACGTAAGTAGTCAAGTTTTTGTTTCCAGCATTCGACTGGGTTTTCGGCAACTGATGGCTGCCCACAATAAATCAAATGGGCGATATCATAAATAATAAAAAATATATATATACAAATACATATACATATAGGCCGTCCACACGAGCACGCGAATGAATGATGAATTTATGACACCCCAGCAAAAGAGAAGTCAATTGGCGGATCCAGATGGTAGCCACTGTGGCTCAATTTGCACAGTAGCAGCTGAGTGGGATGGTGGCTTATAAGCCGCTGAAGCTGAAAATCCAAGTCGAACTCAAAACTCCTATCGTAATGCACACACACACACACACACACACACACACACACACACAGAAACACACACAAATACCAGAATGTCTAAGAAAACAAGCCCAAGGATTATGTTGTGAGTGGCTTGGGCTACATTTGAATTTTCCAGCAAACAAACAGCAGCGACTGAGTGTCGCATTCCGGTTATCAATGCCCCGGCATTTGGGTAATGGATAATGGGTATTGGGTATTGTGCATTGGGTATGGGTTACGGGCATGGGAAATGGAGCTGCAACTGGGCGCTGCTTGGCTTGGTGTCGCTCGGCATGTCAAACATGTCGCGGCCAGTTGGCGGCACTGTCGCCTTCTACTGGCGTCCGCGTCCGGCGCCAAACGATATCTACTTTATAATATTAGTTTTAGAGAGCATTATCGGCGGATCGCTTCCACTTGAATGCACGCAACTCGCTGACGTGACGCCGACGCCGACTCTGCCGCCGCTGCCGTCTCCGCCAACGAAACCTACTGCTGTTGACAGTGTAAGTAGGAGAATTGTACGGGTAACTATATATGTATTTAGTGTGCCATGCCCGGATTCACCCTGTGCACATGCACAAGGCCATTCCGCTGGCAGCAAACTGTGCACAATGTTTGTTTGCCTTGGAGGGGGTGTGTGGGGGGGGGGGGGCAGTGAGCGGCTGTTAAGCGCCTTGGTGCCATGGTGGCATGGTGGCATGGCGCTTAAATGACACTGCTGACAATCAATGTAAACAAGAGCAGAAGTTGCAGCAACGCCAGCAGCAGCAGAAACAGCAGCAGCAGCAGAAGCAGCAGCTTGGGTTCTAGTTGCACGTGTGCGGGTGAGGGTGAGTGTACGGGGGTGCCACGGAGGGGAAACACCATCGTTTAGATGGCAACAGAAGTCAATGTAATTTGATAACATAGCAGCTAGCGTTAATTACAATTGCAGGTTTAACGCCGTTCTTGTTATTGTTGACTTTTGCATAACTTGGATAAATTCTCGTGTGAAAAGAAAGTGAATGAATGCCTCAAGTGTTGTGTGTGAGTCTCCTGGGATTTGTTATCGTAACTGGGTTAACTCATTGAGCACAACTGTGATATGAATAGAAGAATAGATGTGGGATATAATCTATCTGTCCCTTACCTTATGCCTTATCTTTTAGAGTTTATATATAATAATGAAATAAAATGCTGGCAAAGACTAGCTTTTTCTTTTAGAACTTTATGGGTATTTTAACTAAATTACAATTGTTGTGATTAAGCATGTTTTTGTAAAGCCATCCTCTCGCTAATTAGTTGAATAGGTCTGCAGGGCAACACATCTATTTGGAGAACCCAAACTCAAACTGGCATTTCTATTTTCGCATAGTCAAAATAAAGAATGTGACTCAGCAATTGGCGGCCATTTTGGTACGATATTATCAATGCTATGATATGTAGGCGCCAGTGGCACTTTACACAGATCCCCCCAATAACCACTCCCCACACAAGTTAGCAGCGACGACGCATGGTCTCTGGGCACGCATTACAGTGAGGGGAGGGCTGAAGAGTTGGCGAGGCCAAAGGCGATTAAGTGGGCAGACGTCGGGCACTGCACGAGCTTCCGATGAGGGCCGTGCTGTGGTGTTTGGTGTCTGGTTGCTCTGTAGATAATATGCTTTAATTCGAGTGCAAATAGAAAATTATATTGCAATTAAAAGTAAATTGTTTTAATTGTTGCTTAAACAGTCGGAGACGACAACAATACCAGCCAGCGACGGCCTAATCACAACCATAAATGGCACAACGAAGACAACAATTTTGGACGATCGGGCTTTTGTCTAAGTAATATGTATTTCGGTGACGATGTGATTGATCACCTCGGCAAATGGCCTGCTGCTGTTGGGCTTAAATCAAAACTGCAGGCCTAACTAATTTGACATTTGGACATTCAGCATTTCGCAATATGCGCTGATAGGACGTCTATTTACCAACTCAGCAGATGGTCAAATTCTGTGCCAGGGCCAGCTGACCACTGGACAAATAAGCAAGAGGTCACTCGAATAGCAAAACGATATACAAATATGAAAAAGGTTACATATTATAAGGGCGTCGAAGGTTTAATACTCTAACTGTACCATATCTCTATATAACATGTTCGATTTTGTTTTTAAATCTTGACAATTAAAGGGGGTTGGTGTTAAAACCGAATATTACAATTTGTCAAGATTTCAAATATTTTTAATATACAATATTCTTGTATGAATCGATAGTTTTCATAGGTAGTTTAGCTCCCAAGTTTAGTCAAAATTTCCAAATATTTTTCTGTTTTATGATTAAGTTTTGATACTTCCAGGCAGAGTATCCAAATCGTGCTGGCTTGCAGGACTAATTGACTTATCTAGCATTTAACCCCTTTTTGGGACAGTGACAGTTTTGGCTGCGGGGGTGTGCAACATTCTTGTTGTTGGAAAATGTTTTCTCATTTGGTCATTTCAATGCATTTGCTGACTTGACTAAAACTCACGAAACTGACTAATCCAATCCATTTATGCTGTCAGTTTTATTGGCCGCCTGTCAACTTGAACTTTCCACATGTCATGCAATGATGCAGTTTCAGTTTTTGGAACATGAAATGCACAAAATGTACCTTTATTTGGGTATTTTTTTTTTTTTATATATAAATATACATAGGTATACCCAAAAGTTTTTCATATTAATTGAAAGTTGTTTGGCTGCCTGGACACCCCGTGGCTTATTAGCCACGATGCGTAACAATATGGACACACGTGAAAATTGGTTAACAAAAGGCTTGAGTTTCATATGAGACAAATACTCAAATATAATCTCAACCGAAGGATTTTCTTTAACGGTTTCCAAATGGCGCCTCTCTTAAATATTTGAACCTATTAAAAGTCTGTTGTCTGTCGCACCGGAAGAAGTTTTACAGTTTTTTGTTTTTATCAAACATCTTCCAAACTCTTCGTGTTTGTCTTACTGTTTGTGTGTGTGTGTTTTCCTTTTGAAAATGTTGTCCCCGTTACACAACAAAACCAAAGCGAAATCTAAATATTTACACAGATCTATAGATATTCACATATTTACCATTATACATCGTGAATAGCAATATTTTGGCTACTGTTTTTTCTAGATTAACAGAATTGAATTCCAGTAGCTAAGAATCGGAATACTATTTGCTTTGTCCCATTGATAAGATGATGTCTATGTGTGTTTGTGAATTATCAACAAATTGACATGTGTATCAGAATACATAGACAATTTGTGCTAGGTAGAAATTATTTGAACTACACACATATGTATTGAAATGATCAGATTGCAGCAATATGCTTGACTTTTCATTTCAGAAGTGATTTGAGTACCCATTTCTGAAAAATAAATAAATAAATAAAATTTGTACTCCACATTGACAATCTTTCTTCGTATGCCCGACTCGGTTGGGATGGTCTAATAAACTAATTAATTAATATCTATAAAAACTAACACTTGATAAATATGAATCACGATAAGGAGCAAAAGTGAATCATCAATTCTTGGCAATAATCCTTGATGTAGATTAAACTAAAACCAATTGTCATGCAATATTAAGGTCAATAATATTTGTGACGTCTTAATGAGTCATGGAGTTTTTTTTTAGGCAAATTGGAACTTTGAGTCTAGGTAAGCTCGTAACTCTTTTGGGTTGACAGTCCAAATCCAAGGCCAACAAAAATGTTCTGTGCATGAAAAGCGGTCGCGATTTGTACGCTGCATTTACTGGATTCGAAATATTTTTTTAAGAAAATGCTCGTACACACAAGCGAAATGATTTATTATATTGAAATTATCTCATGTAAACAAGTCAAGCTGCCAGTATGGCTAATGCCACTTGTCGGCGGCAACAGTCCCCCCGACCTAGTGCAGCGCCACCCCCCTCTCCCACAAGTTGAACACCCGCCGCAAAGTCAGCCAAATTTGTTAATTTGTCTAATGAAAAATGTTGAGCAGGAATACCAAAAATGTCGGCCTATGCCAGCAACTTCCAACATTGGCTAATATTGAAGGCGACAATTTTAGACAGCTTGCCACCCGTACCTGCCACTCTACCTCTTACTTTTACTCTCTCCTTCTCTCCCTCTCACTCTCTCGCACTGTCGCTCTCAGTGTGTTTGAAATTTTGCACGAAGATTGATGATGACATTAGCATCATTGTCGAAAATTGTAAAACCCAGCAACAAAGTGCCAAAGGACGACCACGAAGACGCGGAGACAGCGTCTAGAATTGTGTCGTCTTCGTCTTCGTCTTCATCGATGGCGGCGTACTTGAGTCGCAAATGTTTTCAAATTTGTTTTGTTGACATTTTAATTTGCAAATACTTATAGACATCTCACACACACACATATATATATATATATATATATATATGTAGATATTTTGAGTGTATATATACATGTGTGCATCAATTTTCGTCGTATGCCAAAAGCTTACACGAATGCGGCATTAATTGAATTAAATCGTCAAAGACGCTGGCAGCAGGCGCAAAAAAAAAATAAGGAGTGGGCGGGCGAAGCGTGTCAAGTGGATTTCAATTTGGAGCACTGAAAGTGTTGACTGTCAGCCATTGGCACGCACACACATACAAGCACACACGCACACACACACTCACACGCACATACCTACTACTACTACCACATACTTGTCAACCCACATTTGGCATTGGCAGCCATTTTTTCTTGGCTTTTATCGAACACCCTTATTTCTATAGAGCTCTTAGCAGAGTCGCACATGGTTGTATGGCAAAATACTTATATACATGAGAACATACATATGTATCTAAGTACATAAAACATAACAAAAGGGAAACTATGGACATCTACTATGCCATTTGTATGTGTGTTCATGCGTGTGTGTGTGTGTGGCTCTGCATTTTCGTTGGTGATCCGTCATGTTGTCAGAATGTATTATTCGAATTAAGATTTTACTTTTTTTCTACCATTGAATTGAATTAACACAACACACACTCGCCTATATGCCAAGCAGATGTGCCACAAGCACACACAAACACACACTCACTCGCTTCTACACAACACATTCAAATCATACGCAACTCTAAAGATTCCACAACTGTCTGTTAACTTAGTCAGTTCTTAATATAGAAATGCAAGTAACTTTCTAATGAAATTTAAAAATAAACAAATACCCAACTATAATCTAAAATATTTAGGCATTATCAGGCTGGCAAAAAAAGTACTTGAACTATATTATTTGTGACGATTATCAGTTTAAGGTCGTCCAATTTCCAATTAAAGGGTAGCGTCATTATAGATTTGAATTTAAGGCTGTGTTTAGATAAGTCTAAAATTGATTCACATTATGAAAGTGAGTTGAAATACTGAATATGGAAAGATTAAATTCTACATTAAAGTGTCTTAAGATAGTAGACACACACGTGTCTAATTTAGAGTGCTTATATCATAGTGCCTGGTCTACAAAAAATATCATGGTATATCATAGATCAAATTATTAAAGCCAAGTGCTTGCCATAAATGCGCTTTATGAAAACAACGAAACCAGATCGATCTTTACCGAAATTTAAATCTCGAATGTCTAACTAAGCCAATATGATGTCGTTTGGTTAATACTTTAATGAGGCTAGCAGACAGGTGGGCCAATGTTCGTAGCACCAACAGATACATCCATCAATTAGCTACATCCAAAGTGGATGTCGCAACGCAAGTTGAAGTTCAAGCGAACAGTCTTAATACCACTAGCCCACTAGAATGTCCATTTTAAAGCTCTCCGGCGTCAAGCGGTGTCCATTGTTCTTATCGGACGGAGTTACTGTTACTGCTACAAGTACTGATCATGGTGACACTAATGTAATGCGTTCGATATCGCCATTTCACAATTTGTATATACATATACAAAAATCTAAACAAAAATAGCCAGACAATGATAAAATCCAAACAAAGAAACTTCAAATTGACAGCTTTCGTTTAACTTTTATCTGCTGAAACCGTTTGCTGCCGTTCGACACAGCACAACAGCCAACGCGTACCGCTCTCGAATGGGTCATAGCTAATAAATGCCTATGAGTGCGGTTGGGAATTTTGGGAGCTTGGGCATGAAATCACCTTCACATGTTGGCGCGCCTAACGAGAGACAATTGTAGAGCTCCGGGCTCAGAGGAGACATGTCCAATGGGGCGGCGCGGCACCTTTGATTTGCAGATCATTGGCTAAATGCGTGTGCTTTGGAGAGCCAGAGACCCATACAATCGTACACCCGTACACCCGTACACTCGACCACCTCACTCAAAGAGCACCGCAACATTGGAGAGCAAATGTTGCCGGTACTCGTATTGTTCTTCTTGCACTATCTACAAGTCTCAGTATTGCCGAACCAGTTGTCTATTGTCCATAGCCGCGCATAATCGAAATATGAGCAGCTTAAATTGTTAGCCGACTACTGTTTGTTTCGCCCAATGATTCATTATAGTAGCGAAAAGTATTTTGTGTTTTGTTTGATTTGTAAATTTTGGATTTTGTTTTGTTTTGTTTTTTTTTGCCTTTGCGTTACATCGAAATGCCATTTGGATATGTGTGGCTACAAGATATGAAATAACAAAGCCCAGTGGCAGTTGAAACCAAGCATGTGCCAAGCATGCGTACAGGTTCAAAGGCATTCTCTAACCTTACAGACCTTCCCATCGGTATTGAGAGCTATGTGGCGGATGTTTGACGTATATCGATGCCAATCTGTATTAAGTGTTGAATTGTCGGATGGAGTTAAATGATCGCAATGCTTAATGTATTTCATTTAAATGTGGATACCCAAAGATATACCGATAAATATTAAAAAAAGTTAAGTAAAATTTGAATTGTTGTAAGGTAAATAAGCTATTAAAATGCGAAATATCTATAACTAGAATATTTGTTGATAACTAAATTAATTTGTCGTGCACTATGTGGGTTCGTTGCTTATCTGTGTCTATTGATCGATAATCAGACATTTGCATATATAAATATATATAATATATATATATATATATATATATATATATATATATATATATATATGTATTATATATATTTAGCAAGTTTATGTGTCATGATTTTGTGCAATTTTGTCAAGCAGATATTGAAGCGTTTTTATCTGGTCAAATGTGTGTGTGTGCGTATTTGTGTACAGTAAGCATATTTGTGTTTGTGTGTGCGGCACGTAATTGGATACTTATATAATTTAGTAAATTATACACTTGAAGAGTATTAAAGGCAGCCGGGCAGACGCCACGACTAGGAACCTTATGCGAATGCAAACAAGAGATAAGATATCCTCGTTTGGCGCAATGTTTGCACGAAATGTCCAAAAGGCAAACAGCCAGCAGCAAAATCAACTGGCGACAGGCCACTGGATGACTATTTTGCTGTTTTCTTTTGGCTTTCTTTTTTTGGGTAATATTACATAAGAAGACAAGCGCACCCTTGAGTATCCTTTAATGCAGGCAAACGGGTGGGCCATACCAAATAAATGGACACTGGGGCACGAATTGGAACTGGAACTGGAACAGGGACTGAGACTGTCAGCCTGCTTGCCTTCTCCTTTCAAGGGCGCAGCCCTGTCGCGGATTTCTGTAGCTGGCCTGTCTGCGCCTGTCACGCAGTCCGCTAATGCGCTTCTCATGTCGCCTGATCTCAAAAACTTTTATGAGAGCTGACATTTGAGGTGTGTAAGTGTCTCAAGCGCGCTGCCAGAGCAACAGAATTTGGAGAGATATAGAGAGTCAATCAGAGGTTTGGATTTGGCTTCGTCTTCGGCTTCGGGTACTGATAGCAGCGGTCTTAAGTGGTAATTAATGTAAGTACTGTGGCATTTATCAGTTTACAAATCGATTCAGTAATCCAATCTGAAGAGAGTTAAGCCCAGTTGGTACTGCCAAGAAGTTGAAGGTGCATATCGAGCTGACCCCTTAACCCTTACCCCGCCACACTCCTTACCTCTTTGCGCGGCAGCCGAAGAAATTTAATAACACGCTTTCAAAAATGCTAGCTCAACGCGCGCGAGTGAACAGAATTTGTCACGACACATGCCGTACATATTTTGTAGTTTTTTTTTTTTTTGGGTAGCTCCCCATGTTTGAGGCCAATTCGGAGACCGATCCAACTAACCATTTTGACGTACGGTGACAGACAGGCGGGCGGGTCGCAGTTGGCTGTCTGGACTCGGCTCGGTTTGGTTCGGCTTGGTTTGGCCAAGCGTTTGATCTTATCTCAAATTCCTGGTGGTCACTTTTCTATCCACAATATCATTTCGTTTAAATAGTCTGCCTTTTTTTTGGTTTTTTGTTTTCGGTTTTTTTTTGTTTGTATTTTTTTCCATTTTCATTTTGTGTTTTGTTTCGAAATGAACGTAATTAATTCATTTCACTGTGGCACATTCACATTCGGTGCTGCGTCGCCGTCGCGTGTTGGTGTCAAGAAATATCAAAACATCACATCAAATAAATGTTGAATACGCCACACCGAGCTACAAGGCAACCGAACCACTCCGAACCACACCTCCGGGCACTCTCCTTCGCCCCCTGTTCTTAGCACCTTTCACTACTTACGCGACGAACTTTGGCCAAAAGTTTTTCAGTTATTTAGTTAGTGGTCGGACCGACAGTTATGTTAATTTTCGTGTTTGGTTTCGTTTTCGTTCAGTTTTGTCAGCTCTATTCATATTTCATAATTTCGTATAACACAGTTTGCGTGCCATGACCATCTCCCTCCCCAGTGCCCAAAGGGGAAATGCCGCGACAAAGTGGTAGATCGTTTAAAAAACAATAAAACACGAACCCCAACTGGCGCTGAACGCGACTGCAAACGAGGCACAAACTTACAACTCGGGATAGTAATTAAATTGTTATGCCACAAGTCGGTCGACAGTTTTCAATTATGAGCGCCCATAAAAAGGCCAATAAATATTAACAAATACTCACATTGTATTTAATATGATTTAGGGCTACGCGACTATAAGATAAGTGCACTCATAAAATAAGTGAGAAAACTCTCAATCAATGGGAATTGAGAAGTGGGGGCGGAGTAAAATAAAGTTGAAGTGAACTGAACCTGACAAAATATTGGCACATTAAAGTATGATATTTAAAACCTTGGACAATTAAATAAAATATTTTTTTCACAAATCATATTACATTCACAAAAAAGTCTATCTATGTGCCTGCGTTTCAATTATATACCTAAGATTTATAATAGATGAATTTAATTATTAATATTTATTCTTTGATTAAACCTTAGAAGTGTTTAGCTACTACACTCGATAAGTAACTTATGCATTCCTCTAGCATTACTCATAGCAGTATGCAACCGATCCATATCTCCAATTTTAGCTCTCTGTCTACTGCAAATTTACTGTCGATTGACAAAAATTCCTAGACAAATTGTCATTGGCAAATCCAATGAAAAATTTCCATTAATCTCTTGCTGGGCAAGAACGAATTGCGACGCGGGTAGCAGCTGGAGAGCTTTTCCATTTTCTACCAGTCATTTCCCCCACCACCAACACACACAAGTTTTTCAGTGATTGTGATATGGTCGGGTTATTGAAAAATGCTGATTAACACATTAGAGATCATTGAATTGAATGCAATGAATATGAATGTGAATGTGAATGTGAATACGAGTTGGTATGTAGGTAGGTATTTTATATAGGTATTTTGCTGGCGAGCTTCTGCTGTGCATGAATGCCAATATGTCGAATGCTACCATTTATAACCACGATTGCTGATTATGCTGTTTCCCCTGGCTGAAAATGGATGACATGACAGATGGAGTGAAGCAAGCATGTGCGCGCACAGCCAGAGACCGATGCTGTGATCGAGATCGAGACTGAGACCATACAGTGGAGACCTCCTTTCCTCCTTGCTTCTCTCTCTCTCGGGCAGGTCTCGAGATTGGACTCAGTGACAGTTCGGTTGCAGCGGGGCTCAAACAAGAACTCTTTATTTAAATAATCATTTTTTCTGACAGTCAACTTGACTTCCAGATCGGCATCCAGCAACTGCAACAACAACAACATCAGCAGCAGCACCAGCTTCAGTCCCAGCACCAGCACCAGCACCAGCAACCGCACGAGAAACAGCGACAACTGCCATGTGATTAGGTTGACTTCATTCTTGAGCTGCATTTCTTTCATACTTATTTTATGTTATTATGATTTTTCATTTTCTTTTCTCTTGCACGCTTTAATTGTTTGTTTGACTTGCTGCTCGGCTGCGCTGCTCGCGAGACGTTTAAGCGCCCGGTTCGGATTTGGGTTCGGACGTGGAGCGGGCTCCACTTGCACACGTCATTGTCATGGGCTTTTTGGGTGCGGCGCGTGGGGATCTCTGGCGTCGTTTAATTGAAAACGATGCATGTAAATGACACTTTTCAGCATTAATAAGCAAATATTTGTATGATTATTGGTGTAGCAAGGGGATTACGTTCGAGCTGTAAGTGGTAGGAGCGCTCGGACTGATATCTGATTGAAGTCGGGATGCTATCGCAACAGGTAAAGTGCTTTAACTAGTTTCGAAGTCTGGAAGTCAAATGCGACTGTCACTTCAAATTGGCCAACAGGTTCAGAGACGTTCTGCACAAGACGCTCAGTCTAGATATGTGTGATACAAATCAATCACTTTCGTTAGATGTGGTTCATGTTTGATACGATAGCCGATTTACAATGGGTGATTTATAACCAAATACTGTATAATCCCGATAAATTACAGGAAGGGTCTTGATTTGCTGACAAAAGTACGAAATATAACTGAAAGTAAGTTTATTTCAATCGGGAAATTTAGTTTGGATCCTCTAGTAATACTAATATCTTAAGCTCTACAAAACTAAAGCTCTACATATGTATATACACGCATTAATTATGTAATTAAAATTTATCAGCCATAAGTATAGGATGCCAAATGTTCAACGCACAATTTATCATAATTTCAGTTTATCATCGTTGCGTTTTTTCCTGAGCTGGCTAATTCCATGATACAAAACTGCTCCGCGCAGTGACAAGTGACAACCTGACTGACTGCACAGCATTGACAAAATTATCTGAAATATGCAAGAAATATGCCCAGGCAGAAGGAAACGGCAGAAATTTGAAGAGACATTCTTATTTTTAGGTGACATGCCCTCGGTTGGACGTCTGACGCACTTGGCTGTTTCGTGGATATATCTCGACTGTCAATCAGTTTTGAAAGTCATCGTTTTTTGATTTTGCATTTTATTTAATTTGGATTTGTTTTTGCTTTTACCCTTTCGTGTGGTACCCACAAGTATGTAATAATATACATATACTGATATTTATACATGAGTTGTCCAACTGGTTTAATATATTCAATTTGTTAGCTGTGATCTATTGCTAGCAGCAATTAAATTGACTTGGGCTAATGGCCCTATGTGAAAGCTGAGCTGGCAAATAGCAATAGAATTTAATAATTACCAAGGCTCTAATCGAATATATTTATAAGATTCTTATTAGCATTAAAGGAAAACGAAAAAAGGTGTCAAGATGATTAATGGTCTAGTTGAAAGGTTAGCGTTCTTATTTGCTTTATCTAAATGCAGCGTTATATCTTTTTGGAATAGGGGAACATATTTTTCGGCTAGAAAACACATTGATATCTACACACATTAAACAATCAGAAAAATTTGCTGTATAATTATATTCTGCTGTTTAACATTTTTACTAGGTTTCTTTTCGAATTCGTGAAATAATAATTTGTTGAGTCTAATTACAAATATAATCTGAAAACATTTTTTGAACATGTTCTTATGAATCAACATTTGTTTTTTAAATTGCTTAAACAAATCCCCAAGAATTGTAACCTGGCAGGCATAAAACAAGATCTTAGCTTAGGGGCAAACTTACCTTGAGGCTTGGGTACATTCCGCTTAAGTTGCATCCATTTGTATGTTGGAATGTTGGGCGCGTGATTTGGCGATTTTGGCTGTGAGTTTGCTTGGTGCGCGGAGTTCGCTGCGGACGCAGACGTTGTTGACGACGAGGTGGAGCTACCTGGCGATGTGACGCCACCGCGCTGATTCCTGGCCATGGTTATGCAGTTGCCCGCACCGTTGGGTGATATCGAATGCTGTGGCACCACTTGAGCTTGCGAGCTGGCTGGCTGTTGTTGCTGTTGCTGCTGTTGTTGGTGTTGCTGCTGTGCCTGCTGTTGCTGCTGCTGCTGCTGGGCGCTGGTTGTCAGACTGGCCAAATGGCCGTGACCTAGACTGTGATGCAAATGGGCATGGGGATAGTCCATGGCAATGCCCGCGTCAAGTGGATAACCGCTGCTCATATGCTGATGGTGGTGCCACATTTGTGGTGGTGACTGTTGTTGCCCGGCAGCCAGCTGCATCATCGGATCCGGATCCTCAAGCAGCAGGCCCGGTGGGGGTGCTGCGTATCCAGCATGCAGCACCGCTGCATACTTCTCCTCCATCTGGCCAGCATAGCCATGTGGCAGCGTCTGCGCCTGCGCCTGCTGTGCCACACTGGGCGAGTACAAGCAGTCCAAGTTGGTGTACATCATGCCATTCTCGGAGCTGATAATGGGGGCATGCGCATCCATTCCCTGCTGCTGTTGCTGCTGCTGTTGTTGCTGTTGCGTTGCATTGGCTGCTGTTACCGGAGAATTGTTTTCGGGTGGCGGCACCGTTGCCACGGCTGCAGTGCCATAGTAGGAGTGTACAGAGTCCGTTTCATAGTAGGAGTCGGCGGGCGAGTGGCTAGTTGGATGCAGCGGAGTGTTATTCGCAGCCGCTCCCGCTGCTGTGGTCGTAATGCCATATTCCGCCGCACTTGGACTGAAGAGATGCGAGTGCGGATAAAGTTGCTGCTGCTGCTGCTGATGTTGTTGTTGTTGCTGCTGGGCAAGTGAATGTTGCAGCTGGAGCTGTGGCGGAGGTGGCGTCAGCTGCTGCTGCTGCTGATAGTAGTTGGGCGAGTTGCTGTCGTAGCCATTATATGCCAGTTGCTGATGTTGCTGGACTTGTTGTTGCAACTGCTGCTGCTGGTGTTGCTGCTGCAATTGCTGTTGCTGGTGCTGGTGGGTCGGGGAGGGAAAATAGTTGCTGCTAAAGCCGTCGTAGGCGGTGGCCGTGGCATGTGGATGATGATGCGGATGGTTGCCGTACATGCTGCTAACGTCCATCATATTGTAAGCCAAACTCAACTCACAAAAATTGTATTGCCTAAAACAAGTGAGAAATTTCCTGAAGTTTTGTCGAAAATAAAATGGGGTTTAATTTGGCATTGCCCTAAAAAATTTAAGTCCATTTTAAGGTTTTTTTGTGTAAGCCGAATAGTAGCTTAAACTACCAAAAAGTAACAGGCAATAATATTAATTAAAACAGAATTTAAGGGTAGTAAAAATGTGATGAAAATAATGTGGAATACTTGAGACTCTTAGCTTTGTCTTAAAATGGGCAAAATCTTAAATATTTTAGGCTACATTTTCATTGTCATGCTTAAGGTTAATGCTTTAGGCAATACTATTTTGGTCTAGAACACAAAACTAACTTTTTGCAAAATAAGAATTTCCTGAATGTGGAAACACTTTGGCAGTGCTTCAGCACAAATATGTATAATTTAAATAAAACACGCGCCCGCTTTTTGAACAGATTTCAAAAACACTTTGGCACACTAACATAAACAGTTAAGAGAAACACGCCATAACAGTTTCAGTTTGAGTTGCCTTTCCGACGGTTTCTGTTTTTACCACGCGACGGTTCTCGAACTTCGTGCTGCATGCGCGCTAACCAAGTCGTGACTGATTGCTGGACGGGCGGCAGCCAGCCAACCCAGCAACACACACAGTCGACTGAGTGTCGGCAGGCCACGCCCCGACCATACAACAGCTGTCATCTCGCTTCCACTGACTGCGACGTGGCCATGCTAACATGGGTAGCTGTGTGTGTGTAGTGCCATCTCACTCGCTACCGTTATGTGAGGTGTGCAGGCAGGGAGTTCTCTTATCAGTGGACTCCGTCCGGTACGGGGGTTAGTCATTACCGGTTTTGGCAGTTGCTATTTTCATTTAGTTTTTTACCGGTCCCAGGGCAAATGCTGATATTAGAGTTACGCCCATGTCCATGTCTTATTTAAGTATATATGTACCTACATTCATACTTACTCGTAGTTATGTAGAAAGAGTTTTTGTTGTTAGTGTTTTGTTTTTGTATGTTACTTAGATACTTTCGGCACGTTTTGTTATTTGTGTTTTCGCACCTAAACGGGCCAACTCCCAAATGAATTGACAGTGCAGGTAGTGGCCAAAATTGGTCACCGAAGCTCGACTGGGATGTGCCGGCTGTGCAGCTGTCAATCGTCATCATACTATCCACATTTGACAGGCCCATCTATGTGTGTACGAATGGCTGCTGTGGAATTTAAATCGCCGTCTCGTCTCGTGCCGTCCTGTTCCATCAGTGACTTTTGGTCTGACTCAGTGGGATGCAATTCGTAGGCGCCCCCTACGACTCTGTCACACTGTCCAGATAGAGATACAACATTCAGATATCTTTATGTCCCGAACCGGCATTGCACCTTTCACGCACAATGCATCATCTTTGGCTGCCTGTCTGTTCCACCCGTCTGTCTGTCTATCTGTCTGTTTGGAAAACTTTTGTGTTTTAGTTGGTTTTTTTTTTCTCCTCCTTTTCGGTTTTTTGTACAAGTTGATTGACATTTTCACAAGTTTTTGTCGTACATTCGTAGTTGGTGGTTTGCAGGCCGTGCCCAAATCCAAACCCAATCCCAATCCCATTCCCAAACCTAAGCACAATCCACTTCCCTCTGCTCATTCCAACATGGGCAACAACTTACTTTGAGTTGTTGCACAGTCTCGTCCTTTTGGGTCTTTGCCCAGCGCTCCAAGGTGATTTGTTATATTTTTGGACAGCAGCAATTAATAGTAACAGGATGTGTATGTTTTTATTTTCAGCTTCCAGGCATTCACAACTACTCCTGTCCAGTGTCCCACATGGCAAGTGGCCGTATTCCACCTACGGATATTTGTAAATGCACGTTTTGACGAGTTTATTATGTTATCTACCTTTTGTGAGAAAACTGGGCCTTTAAAGAAATGAGATTATAATTTTGTCATAAAGACTTTAACGCATTGCACGAGGCGTCTCCGATCCCATAAAGTATATTTATTCTTGATCAACTTCGCTAGCCGTGTCGATATAGTAATATCCGACTGTGTGTCTGTTCTCATTTCTTACATCCATTTTTCTCTCCTCAGTTTCAAATTATTTCGATCATAAGGAACGTCAAAATCGAACGGATCGGACAGTTATAATGACACAAATGTGGAGTATTTAGTTCAGTCAGTCGTAGGAGCATTCAATTTCTTTGAAGACCTACACAAATATGCAAATATTTCGAACTCCGGGGTAAAATTTAGAAGTTATCAGATTAACTTCTATCTAAAAAGACATGTAATCCTCAATCAATTTAAATTAGAATTTATTTTATAATTGCAAACTGTACAAGGTTAAACGTGGTCTCCATATTGCTAATAATACTAATTATTGTCTTGAATTAAATTACTTAAATAATATACATGGTATTTACGTATATCAGACAATTACTTTCGATTAGTAATTTAGGCCATAGAAGGTTGATGTGATTTAAATAAATATTGATAAGTGCTTGATAAATGAGGAGGAGAATAAAGCTGAAAAGTTAACAACTTAGTAATTAGATTGCCTACTCGGGTTTTTATTGTGTGTATGTTAATGAATAATAATTATAAAATTAAAATAATTAAATTGTTACGGATTAGTTAAAGTTAATGATTAATGAAAAGAATTTCCTACTGGTTGTTTATTATTTACTCCAAATTGCGAATAGAAGGATATATCTTTAGAAATATCGATTTCACTGATTGAAAAAAGAGCTGCGTTCTCCAAAGAGAAATGTGAAAGGCCGTGCAGTGCTTACTAAGACTTCATGTTAAATAACATCACAGGTTTCAATTAATATAAAGATACATTAGTATCTATCTATTTGGATATACTTATGAGTTACAATAACTTATCTTCCTTATGTGGCTATATCCTTAATTGATTTCTTTATCTTTAATTTATATTAAAGTAAAGTTGTTTAGCTTAGCCTAATCAATATAGATTGCTTAAAGTTTATTTCAACTGTTGGTTTCGGCATTAAGAATAAGTATCCTTGTACAATTCTTCTCTCTGAAGAGTTTGAAGTCCCGTTCAGTATGTTAGTAAAATTATTATAATGTGTAATATAAAACACAAAAGTTACACATACATATGTAAGCCAAATCATTAATGACTGGTTTAATGCTATTGACGCCGTCGGAAGTATGACATATGGATTTGATGGGTACTTTAAAAGGCGTCAATGGTCAGGCGACAATCGACTGATATTTCGTCTAAGTCCATTACAATTGCTCCACAAAAAGTGACCAAACTGTTGACGCCATTGGGTGGGGGGATGGCGGATGGGAGATGGGGGCGCCAGCCATGTGGCTGACACCTCGTTACAAAGCGACTTTGAAAGTTGTTGTAACTCCCAGTGGCAGCTGGCCGTATCCAACTCGGGTTGGAGAAGTGACGAGTAACAGTAACAGGCATAATTGGCGCTGCACAAATTGATGGATTGCTTGGCGCCGACTGTCGCAGCTCGGAGTCCGAGTTCGAGTTCGACTCCGTCCCATAGGCGGTATTCTATAGTTTTCTTTTATATTTTTGGGTAAATCGATATCTGTGCCATTTTTTGTGCAGCTTTTGACATTTGTGTTTCTATAATGATTTATTAATTGTACATGCTTATCGGGCTTTTCTGTACCCTTTACTTGCCTGTTGCATTGTCAGACGCAGACGCAGACGGCGACGTCAACGTCGACGCAGCCGCAGACGCAGACGGAGCCTGTCGCCAAAATGTTAACTGGACTCCAACTGAGCCTCTTCTAATTGAATATGTAATTACAAGTCGGCCAGACGTTCTCATTGTGTGTTCTTTATTAATATGATTTTAAGCTTATTATTGGTCAAAATATTTAATTGGGACATAATTCATCACAAGTAAATCGCTTTAGAGTGCATCCAAAGAGTTTTTTCTCTATGCACAAAAACACAATGCGCTTTCCAATGATTGATAGAGATTTACAAACATTTTGTACTAGAAATTAATTAATTTAATACGATTCTCTAGAACTTTTTCGTGCTGTGTATCTATGCACTTGTTGAACTGAATTTTGTGGAAGACATTTATTCCTCCCTTATAACAGAGAATGAATGCAACACAGACAGACTTATCTATACCATAAACTATACCATATTATTCACAGAGACTGGACAAGCACGAAGCTCGAGCAGACGAATCTCTGATAGCAACCGCTCTATCTTGCCATTGGGCTTTAATAGACCGATATCCAAGCCTTGGGTACAAAACCTTCTTCAAAACGAATTAAAACCAATAATTAAGTCTAAAAAGACAGCCTTTAAAGATCAATTAAGCTCTGTGATTTAAAAAATTCGAATTTTTCCAGTCCTTAAAAATATTAAATTGCTTAATAAATGAATATAATTAATGGATATAGATACCTTGCGATTACCTGTTGAACTGCAAGAATTAACATTTGAAATTAAATCCATTATATATATATATATTGCCATAGTTATTTTGAATAAATATATATGTTTTATGGTAGGGCGTAGCAATCTTATCGTAAGGTAGGAATTGGGACTTGGAATTTTAATTTTCCATTAGTTTTAATCTAAACCACGTTTTGTACATTGTAAATATTATAAATATTGATAATGTTCTTGTAAAACTCATTTGAAGCAAGGTCTCATTTTTCAGATTTTATTTTCATCCTTCGAAATATATATATCTATAATCTATTAGTAGTCTACGATAACTCTAAACACAGCAAAAAAATAAAATTCGACTTGCTTAATTTATAAAATGTAACCCAACAAACCAAAATTTTGGTCAGAGTTATGGAGATATATGTTTGGAGTTTTGGATAATTTTTTAGAATCTTGTTTCAAACGCTGGGGGAAAATTCGAGTTAAACATATACTTACATATATAAGTGCAATATGTATAAAAAACAGTTACGCTATCTTATCATAGACTGCAAAATGGTTGTTTATCGAATTAACTGGTCCCCAGGCATTGTAATTTACCCTTAGGGCATAATGTATGACAAATATTGAATTTATCTAAATTAAGTTATATTTATCTTAATTAAACTTGTCTATAAGTAACTAACTTGCCGCTAAATATATGTAATTGGTTATTATTATGTTTACATTGTCAATAGATGTACAAATGACCTTGGCTTATTGTAATGCAAATTTATGGAAAGCCATCACGCTTAAAATAATGAAAAACACTTTAATACGAGGGCGATTCACGAGTTTCTTTCATTTTGCACGCGGATAAAGTTAGAGCGGGACAACTAGAGATACACCTCTTATCCGCTGCTAAAGTGAAATAAGCCAATGAGAATGGAGACGGTGTGGCACAGACACCGATTGGGTTCCGGCACAACCCCTGTTTGTTGGTCTCAGGGCAGCTGCATTAAGGGGACCGAAATGAAATCCCATATGGTCTTATGCTGCAGTAACCTCATCAGTTGCCAAACTTGTACAGATGCTAACCGAGGACAAAAAGAGCGTGTTGTTACACAAATTCAATTAACGGACATAAAAATGCTGCCAACATGGCGGAGCATGAAACATTGAAGCATTTCGGAATAAATTATACATAGTTTGACTCTAACATTGCTGATTTAAATCGAAAAGAGCGTGTTGTTACGCAAATTCAGTTACCGGACATAACAATACTGTCAACATGGCAGAGAACATGAAACATTGAAGCATTTCGGAATAAATTATACACAGTTTGACTCAAGCTTTGCTGATTGTAATAAAAATATATCATAATCTCAGCAAGAGAACAGAGAGTAAGTACTGTGAAAAGAGTTGCGAAATATCGATCTACATAGACCAAAATTCAAACTAATGAAACAGCATTGTAAGTGTTAATAAAATACATAAATCTATGCGGTGTTGAATTATAATAAATATGTTTGGTTGGTCAAGGACAATGAAATCTTTACAAAGCATTACACATAAATGTAAATGAATTTGGTAAGACTGGTCATAATAAACAACATAAATAATTTGTGTTCTTATATGTGTTACATATGCATGTACATATAAAACAACTGGATGCTTGACGCTTTTTGCCATTTTTCTCATCCGGAGGCATACACTAAACTAAATCCGAGCATTTTTGTAAATACTCTAGTACAAACCCCTTCGATACGCTTGGTAAAGTATTTAGATAGTTTAAATTTGTACAAATATAATGTTTGTGTATTCTTGTGTTATTCAACTCTTTTTTATGTGTTTGGTGCGCCATCTGTGGGGCGCACCAAAAATTACATATTTTATGGCATACTTTTAGGATCAAGACAATAAATTTATTGTACCTGCTGCTCAGGCAAAAGCCTCGACAAAATCATCCGGGGATGTTTTCGCTTGGAAATAAAATTAAAGAAATACTTTCAAGGGCCACGGATAACAAATTATAATTTTTCGAAAAGCATATATACACAAAATCAAGTGAGAATGTTGTTTCGAAAACTTAAAAAAATATGTTTGAATATGCTTACGGTCGTAAGAGGCTATCCGAAAAACATTCATCAACTTTTTTTGTTTTTGTAATTTAAATTGCATCTGTATTGGTACACCGAATGTTGCTAAGGTGACAGAATCATAATTTCACGATGCTTCGATGTAAGTGGCAATTACAAGACCAAACTACTCCAAAAACCTGTCGATGGCTGGTAAACTCGTTGAGATCGTCTCCAATTAGGCGCGAGCCTGTAGGTCTGGTGAGCAGTAGCCCAATTTGACCTTGTTGTGTTTGTGTTTATCACCTTGCAGGACGGTAACTGGTATTGTGGCACTCAAGTGTGGCATTGGGTTAGTATGCGATTGACCTGGTCCAGTGTTGGCGTGGCCTATATAAAGCGTCTGCCGATCTGAAGAGCAGTTGTGTCAGCTCAGCTATCAACAGGACAAAACGTTGAATATTCTCTGCTCAAGTGCTAACAATGTTTACCAAGGTAAGAAAATATATTTACTAACTCTAAAAAGTCCAGAATAATAATTCCGCAAATAGATTTTATTAATTGCCACTTTCATTGCTGTGGCCAGCGCTGGATTGCTGCCCAAAGCAGTAAGCAGTGAAGACACCTTCGATGCACATCCTCGCTACTCCTTTGGCTATGATGTGCAGGATGCGATTAGTGGAGATGTCAAGTCCCAGAAGGAAACGCGTGACGGCGACTTGGTACAGGGTCAATACTCATTGAATGATGCGGATGGCTATCGACGCATTGTGGACTACACAGCCGATGCGCAGCGTGGCTTCAACGCAGTGGTGCGACGTGAACCACTCGCTGCAGCGGCTCTCGTCCCAGTCGTGGCTAAAAAGGTAAAATCACCTGCACTTCTGACCAAGATGCAGCCCATCCAACCAGTGCTCGTTAGGAGCTATGCGGCACCCACCACTCTGATTCACCACGCGCCAGTGGCACATGTGGTTCACGCTGCTCCAGCCCCCACCTATGTTTCCCATCACGTGCCAGCGCTGTTGAAATCACCGATACACGTTGCACATCCACAAACTGTTTCGTATGTGTTCCAACACTAAAGGGAGAGGCAAAGTCTGATGTCCTAGTTATGATTACTTTAATAAATAACTGCTTTTTGTTTTTGCTTTGAAATAAACTTGATGTTAATGTGAATTTTTGAATATTACTTAACTTTTTTATCCCCATGTATGTGAGACACATTTAGAAGGATCTCCGAATGTCTCAAAATTTTAAATTTGTAGCCACTTAATGGTGTATGTTATAAAGAATCTTCTTTAATGAATAAACTACGAATCCTCGTTTATAGTTGACTCAACTGTTTTGGCGCTTTGAACAGAGCATTGCACAGCCGGGAGCTTCCTCCTCCGCACTGTATATTTTATTTCTTGCTTATAGGAAATACGAACGACAATTAAGTACTTATTACTTTTTGAGTATTATATCTAAAATTCTTTATTCAAAGCTTCCTATTTATAAGAACTATTTTTCACAGTATTTGAAAATATGTAATCCTGTTAAACAGTGAAATGTGAGCATTTGAGTTTTGAATTGTGTTTAAAAATGACTTCAGAAATATGAATTATAATGAACGTAGCGTAATCAAAATCAAGTCTACGTACAGTTGATCGCCATATCTTATGCAAGTTTCAGGTTACGTTTCTACACCTAATGAGAGGGGTCCCTCGTCGGAAGTTGGAAGGTGGCGTCAACAAAAACACGCAATTGAAATCCAATTAGCGCTCAAATGGAGCGCCAGCACCTAATACTCGTATAATTTTAAGGTCGTGTCTGGCTGATCATGTGGGGAGGGGTGCACTTGGGACAGTAATGTGTGTGTGTGTGTGTGTGTGTGTATGTGTGTGTGCGTGTGTGCATGCAAGTGCACAGCAGTCAATTTGAAAAACCGTTGTTATGCATTTGCGCATGCGCTGCATACGTTATTATTCATAATGGAGCTGTGTGTGCGAGATGTGTGTGTGTTTGTTGTGTGTGCTTTTCGAAAGCGAAAACAATTGACCGATCGCATCGAATTAGTGGCTCATAGTACACGACGCTTGAGTATGCGACTTCTGAGTATCTGAGGCCAATATTAATTCGGCTCGAGTGGGTCCAATTCAATCAAGAAGGCATTATGCCTTTATACTTGTGGTTGCTGCTGTTGCTGTTGTTGTTGTCATCGTCATTGGCGCTGTTGCCTTTGTCACTTGTGCGCTTAGCCTTGGTTAATAATGTGCTTGGGACGATCGACTGGCTGACCGCCCGTCCGCCCTCCTTCTACTCTTTCTCCTCCTCCTCCGCCACAACCATAACCACCACCACCACCTGCACGTTCGGTGCTTCTAGTCTTACTCGTCTGGTAATTTAGTATTGGTATTTTTGTTTTGTATTTTGGTATTGTCGCCAACGTTTTGTGACGCAAGTGCATGCATTTGCTTACGAATTCGGGCATATCGCCTCGAGCGAGGTATAAAAGCCCAAGTTGGACCGTTTTCAAATCAGTTCAACACCAATTACGGTATCTAGAGCAACCCAAGCAAACAATGGCATTCAAAGTAAGCCATCCCATCCTCCCCTTGTTATTAAAAAATCCAAAATAACGCCATATAGATTCAATTAAGAACTGATGTCCTTAGAGACGTGCTCAAGTGAAATAAGTGAATTAAACGTGTGTTCCGTATTTTTGCAGTTCACCATCCTCTTCGCCGCCTGCATCGCAGTGGCCAGCGCTGGTCTTGTCCCAGTCGCCGCACCATTGGCCGCCGTTGCTCAGGTGGAGGAATACGACCCTCATCCCCAATACACCTATGGATATGATGTTAAGGATGCGCTTTCCGGTGACTCCAAGAACCAGGTGGAGACTCGTGATGGTGATGTGGTCCAGGGCCAGTACTCGTTGAACGACGCCGATGGCTACCGTCGCATTGTGGACTACACAGCCGATCCCATCAACGGCTTCAATGCTGTGGTGCGCCGTGAACCTCTGGTCGCCGCTGTTGCCGCTGCTCCCGTCGTTGCCGCCCCGGCACCAGTTGTGCACGCCGCTCCCCTCGCGGCTGCTGCTCCTTTCGCCTACGCAGCTCCCCCGGCGCCAATTGTGAGGGCCGCTCCTCTGGTCGCCGCTGGCCCAGCCATCGTCAAGACGCAGTTCGCCTCTCCACTTATCTCGTACGCCTATTAGATGACTAATAGGTGACGCTCGACCTGATAATTGCCGTTAGTTGTTATTGAATAAAGAATGTGATGCCCTAGAACAATTGCGATTTTTCCTCATTTAAAATTATACTCTGGAATAAAAATTAATTAATAATATTAATAAAGAATGAGAATTCCCATAGAACTTTAAATGGAAATCCTAAAACTTGTTTTAAGAAAAGGTAACTGGATATTTTAAAAATATTTCACAGAGGATGCATATTGAAAGCCCAAGCTAAAAATGTACAAGCTAAATTAAAAGCAATCACAAGCAATTGAAATTCAAAAATACTCCCAAAGAAATTAAAAAACATTACATGCACAATCTGATTCAACTTTCGCTCGCCAGAGCTTATAAATTTCAAGGTCGTGTCCACCAATGCACCACATTAAAGAGCCAACAAAGAATCAGCCGAAAGCAAAATCAAAAACAAGCTAAATATTGTAAATGTAAACATTCATATGATTCACGTCAGCAATTGCGTGAGAAACCCAAAGAAAAAAAAACATATTCACTATGTGTTGACCGAGAACGCGACTTGCGGATAAAACGGTAAAGCCAAAAACAAGTTGCAAGTAACTTTGTTTGTGTGTTGCCAGTTGGTGGATCATTAATAACTGTTTGTTCAAAAATTACTGCGATTTGGTTACAATCAATCAAATTAATTTTTGCTTAAAATAATTAGCAAGGAAGGGCATCCAATATCAACTGCGTTTTTCGTCATACTTCTTGTTTTCATAAAAAAAATGAAAAAATAAAAGTAAATTTTATTCAATTTGTTAAATTTTTAAATATACATATTTCTCACAAGCTCACTGTTTTATAAATTATAACTAGCAAAGAAGAATATCCCTTTTTTTTATAAATTAAAGAATTTACAAAAATAAAATCATTTTCAGATTTGTTTTATATGTAGTGTTTAACTTAAATATTAAATTAAAAAAAAATAATTCTCAGATTTGATTAATTTTTCATATATTTGGCATAATTTCTTGTGTAATAAATAAATTTGATTTTTAATTCTAAAATAAAATAACATTTATTTTTAATTTTGTTTAATTTTGCATTTAATTTTTTAATTTTATGAATTTTCCGATTTTTGTTAGATTTTTTCATATATTTGTTGCATAGTTTCTATTGGAATTTGTGTTCGAAGTGGAAACACGCCCAATATTTATGCTCAGTGTTGGTTTTTACGCGCATTGTTTAACTCGCCTTGTGGGTTTATGGGCCACCTCGACTGGGGCTATGCGCTTGCGCACTCGTCGTGCCTTGTTACAGCAATTGTTATGGCTATCCGAAATATTTGGCTGTTTTTTTATTATTTAGCGGCTACTGCGGAAAGTACCCGCAGTTTAGGCTTGTGGGAACGAGCGCGAGACACGAACATGTCAACGGGTAGCTGCGGCTGGACAAACTTCAAGTGCTGCACATACGAGGTAATTAACCATAAAACCTGACTTTGACCTTAACACTCGAAATCGCTGGTCACTTGTCGCCAGCTGCATGTGGAGGACAAGCGAGGCAAAGCCATGCCTTGGCATATTTGGATGTGCGAAACAGATGTTAAGGTAAAAGTCCAAGAGCTGTGGCCTGTTCCCTATCTGGTCGCTATTATCTTGTCGATAAGACAATGGCAGCGATTTCAGACAATATTGGCACATAAATCAATCTGTAAAACACATTCGCAGCGTTGGGCGTTGCTGCATTTGGCGAAAGGCCCAAACCAAACTCTGACCTTAACGTGTTTGCTGGCAATCGTCTTGAATTTTGAGTATGGGGTTTGCATGTGCATCACTTACATCCATGCCCGATGTTTTATTCGAATACGTCAATGATGGTAAATGTGGGTAGTTCAAATCGCAATAATGAGTTGGAAGCGTGCAATCTGCGTCAGAGCCGTCCGAAATTGATTTAAAGTATATAGTTGGCAGTTACACATTGAAATCTTTCGGCTGCCATAATTGAGATGTGAATTGGTGTTGAATACGTATTTTTGTAATCATATTTGGGAAATCGGGAATGTTCCAAAGCAAATGAGGATGGGAATAAAGCTGAGGCTTTATTACATAAAATGTCTGAGATTAACCATCTTTGTTGATTGGCTTAATGCTTTTTCTTGGAAAGATACTTCCTTTTCCCTTGATTAAACTCTTGCCTGCAAAATATAGGTGAGAGTTAAAAAATTTTAAAATTGGGTAATAATATTCGATTAAATTCCTATCCACACAGAAACGCTGATTTTTTATAGGCTTAGAAATATGCAACAATTTATTCAATTTAAGGACATAAACATGGCTTCAAACAACATCGAATAGCTGATTGTCGGTCCACTTAGTGGAGCTTATGGTAGGCAATGGGCACTGAAGCAGGAGCCACAGTCTTGACCACAGTCTTCACATGATCGAGTGGCACACGGTTGACAACGGCGTTGAAGCCATTGACTGGATCAGAGGTGTACTGAACGATGCGCTTGAAGCCATCGGCATCCACCAGCGAGTACTCGCCATGGACCACATCACCGTCGCGCTCCTCCACCTGGCTCTTGGAGTCACCGGAGACGGCATCCTGCACATCGTAGGCGAACTTGTACTGGGGATGAGGATCGTACTCATCGTCGTGTTTGGCCAGAACGGGCTGGGCATGCGCCACGGCCACGGGGCCATGAGCATAGGCGACGGCTGGAGCGGCTTGATACACCTGCTGGACGGGCAGAACGCCGGCGCTGACGGCGGCAACGAGCGCAAGGATGGCAAAGAACTGAAAGTATATGTATATATGCAAAATAAAGGACTCAAGAATCCGCTTTGAATGGTAGAGTTTACCTGGAAGGCCATGGCGAATGAGCTTGGAAGGCTGGGCGAATATCCAAATAGTGATACGAAAGCAGTGAAGCTGTGGAATGATTTGCAGACTGCACACCAATCCGTTTTTATACTCAAAGTGTAACGCACGAATTGAAATTATAATTTTTTATTTTTATCTAATAAATAAAATTTTTGTCACTTGTATTTATTATTGGCGATTTATCGACTGCGCGCGTGGTAATTACGAATGGGCATACATAAGTATATAATATATTTATGCAATAACTGCGACATGTAAATGTGTGCAGATTAGTGTCATAGGTAAGTGCTGTCCAAGACACGAACACACAATCACACAACACAGTCATACCATAGCCACACCTTCTCCAATTGCTGCTGTTTGACCGCGGGCAATTTGTGTGTTTGGCGCTTTCACAATTTCACCTTGACGGCAATATCGAATTAAATGCATAAAAATACTTACAACCTTATTGGCTTGATCGGCCTTGCAAGCTGGGTGGCATATGGTTCAACAATGCTTCAACAATATTTTATTGAATTAACAATGTGAAAATCTTATTCTTGTATAAATGTATTACATTTTTTTTTTTCAATATTAAATTTCAATTAATATTTTGCTTGTTAAATTATTTCGTAATAAGGCGGTTCCTAGAAGATATCTAGTATTTAATTAGTTGTCCCTGTAACAATAAAGACAAACAGCAATATTTTTTATAAAACATCACATTTATTTTCAAAGCCATAATTTGGAAACCAAGTCAATTCCAGTCAATTTACAAGTTCCTCACGGCATAAGCTGGCGCTGTATATCTCAGAGGAGCAGCAATAGCAGCGGTGCGCACGATGGGCGCTGGAGCAGCCCTCAAAAGAGGAGCAGACACTGCAAGTGGGGCAGAGCGGACAATAGGTGCTGCAACGGCGACTGGAGCAGAGCGGACGATGGGCGCGGCAACGGCAAGTGGAGCAGAGCGGACGAGGGGTGCTGCAACGGCAACTGGAGCAGAACGGACGAGGGGTGCTGCATTTACCACAGGTTCAGCAACGGCAACGAGGGGTTCACGGCGAACGACGGCATTGAAACCATTGATGGAATCGGCGGTGTAGGTAACGGTGCGTCTGAAGCCATCGGCATCGATCAGGGAGTACTCGCCACGAACTACATCACCATCGCGCTCCTCCACATGACCCTTGGAGTCGCCGGAGAGAGAGTCCTGCACATCATAGCTGTAGGAGTACTGGGGATGCGGGTCAACCTCCTCGAGCTCAACGGTCCTGGCCAGAACTGGTGCGGGTGCTACGGCAACAGGTGCCACAGTTCTCAGCACTGCCGCCTGGGCCACGGCGAGCATAGCGAGTGTGAATGCGATCTGTGAATGGTGAAGATGAAGGTATTAAGTTATCCAGCGTAATCCACAGAAAGGCACCATGCCTTTTTATGTACCTTGTAAGCCATTTCGTTGGGTTTGGATTGGAGAGTTACTTGGTGTTGTCCAAAGCAGCAGCTGAACACTGAATGTCTGACCAAGTGCTGGCCATAATGTTATATAGTCAACTCGGTGACATTGATGACACCTAATTGGAATTCAATTTTGGCGCTTCGAAGCCACACATTGATAATATTGCTATTGAAAGACCATTGGGGATGGACGAAGTCGCAACTAGTCACGTATAATTGTCACGTTCGTTCTTCAGTTCTCCAGGTCGAGCACTCGTTTAAATCGGAATATTTAATTAAAGACCCATAGTGCATATTATTTATATATGCTGCTCATTACCTTTGGGTAATACAGTTTACAGTTATTGCATATATACCTTTGAAATTGAACGATTTAAGTATGCAAATTAATTTCATATGTATAAAATGTGAATGTGAAAAGAAATGAATGGATTCAAATTGAAAAATTATTAACGGTTAAAATGGGCAAGATGCAAACAATATTTGTGGATAAATAAATAATATTAATAAACATGTATTAGAGATGTGATAAACTGACAAACTACAGTTACCTTCTTTATTATAGACAATAATTTAATGCTTAGCTATCGCTAACAGTTTGATTAACTTAAAATGAACTAAGCCCTTTTAATATGCAAATTAGTCGTGGTGTTCGCAAGTTAAAACCTTTATATATTAAATGTACCACCAATATAATAGATCTAATAATAATAATAATAATATTAATAATATGTATTCACTGCAATTTTGTGCAGCTTTACAACCGAAACCAGTTTCAGCACCCCCAATAAATTTGAGTTTTTTAAGATGACTACACATAAAATATACATAAGCACACACAGCACATACATACATTTACTGGTACACAATGTACTCGGACTCAATGTTACATTTTCCACACATATTTAGCATAAGTGAATTGCACTAATTACCCAACTTCGGCTACAAAGACGCAGTCCCGATTCGGCATTAAGTTGGCAGTGGGTCGCTCTATATAAGCCAACAGCAGGCAGCAGCAGCAGTCACAGTTCAATTCGCTCTCAGCTCTCAACAGCAGCCCACCTGAAGTCAGACACAATGGCATTCAAAGTATGTCTTCGAGTTAATCCTTACATGGCACTTTCAAATTCATATCGATATCCTTCCTAGTTCGTCGCATTCTTCGCTCTTATCGCTGCCGCCAGTGCCGGTCTACTGCCCGCCGCTCAGGTTTACCATGCCGCCCCCGCAGTGGCCACCTATGCCGCTCCCGCTGTGGCCACATATGCCGCACCGGCTGTCGTCGCCAAGCATGTGATCACCAAGGCTGCCGAGGAATACGATCCCCATCCCCAGTACAAGTTCGCCTACGATGTGAAGGATTCCCTCTCCGGCGACTCCAAGAGCCAGGTGGAGGAGCGCGATGGTGATGTGGTCCGTGGCGAGTACTCGCTGATCGATGCCGATGGCTACAAGCGCACCGTCCAGTACACCGCCGATGACATCAACGGTTTCAACGCTGTGGTCAACCGTGAACCTCTCAACATTGTGAAGACCATTGCCGCCGCTCCCGTTGCCCATTATGCCGCCCCAGCTGTGGCTCATTATGCTGCCCCCGCTGTGGTGAAGACTGTGGCTCCAGTTGCCCACTATGCTGCCCCAGCTGTTGCTTACCATCATTAATTTTGTTATATCTCGCACTGATTTGTTATACTTAGTTTAATATTGAAAAATAAATGTTAAAGTGATTTCAAAAACAACATTTTCAATTTCAAATAGGAATATCAATAACCGATTATGCCCACAGTCCCAGTTAAAATGCTTCGAACTCAAACTGTTGCCAACTAAATTTGGTGCGACATTGAAATTCCAAAGACAAGCAAGATTTCAATTACAACTCCATTTGTTACACTTGCGAGCAATCGCCATGAAAATTATTTAATCCTATCAACAAACAATATATCATTTCTTGTAGCTATCTGATTCCAATCTTCACTTTAGTAAACATATTGTGTTTATTGTGTTACTTAGTTTCTTAGCACTCTTATAACTGATTTCTAACCAGCGGCAGCCAACTTAATTCCGGTTGGTGTTTTGACAACAAAGTCAATTTGGATTTGCCACCTTGTTGCCGACTTCAGCATTTCTTAATTCCGTTCCAAACATGACTCGCTCGATTTACTTGAAACTGGTTTGGCACTGGCCAGACACACGCCAGACCACTGACATCAAAAGTTCTATTATCGGTTTTCTGTATCGTTGCATAATTGTTGGATAATGGGATTAAAACTCTCTTTTAATTATTTAAAATAACGATATTTTGATTGACGTTGTTAGTTTAGAGAATGGTACTGAAATTTAAAGGTCATCGAGTTTTCTTATTTAGTTTTTGAATTTTATTATTATTAGGTGTTTTCAAGCAATGTGACCTAGTCAGGCCCATTCTGAGCCTAAAAAGATTTTTGCATGAATTCCAGAGTTGTTGGACTTTATAAGCTGGTAAATGCTATTGATTTATTCTGAGACCTAGGTCAGACCACGAGATGTGATAAAGACTCTGAGATCTTGGCTTATACATCCTATGAATCGTGAAGAAAGACTTGAGCACAATATACAGTTAAAGTCGATGACTTAACGAGTCGCTGTGCACCATTAATCTCAAATATTATGTAAAGGTAAACGAATTAAAATTTATTTAAACTTGGCAAGGTGAATTGCAATCAGTTTCAGTCAGCACATATAACAAAATGACATTATTTTAGTGATGGGCGGCATAGGTGGTGTAAGCCGGAGCGACTGCTGGTGCTGCATATGTGGCATAGTGTGGAGCAGGTGCGGCATAGTGGGCAACTGGAGCCACAGTCTTTACTACAGCGGGGGCAGCATAGTGAGCCACAGCTGGGGCGGCATAATGGGCAACGGGAGCAACGGCAACGGCTTTGACGAGTGGTTCACGGTTGACCACAGCGTTGAAACCGTTAATGGAATCGGCGGTGTACTGGACGGTGCGCTTGTAGCCATCGGCATCGATCAGCGAGTACTCGCCACGGACCACATCACCATCGCGCTCCTCCACCTGGCTCTTGGAGTCGCCGGAGAGGGAATCCTTCACATCGTAGGCGAACTTGTACTGGGGATGGGGATCGTATTCCTCGGCAGCCTTGGTGATCACATGCTTGGCGACGACAGCCGGTGCGGCGTAGGTGGCTACAGCCGGTGCGGCATAGGTGGCCGCAGCCGGTGCGGCATAGGTGGCCACAGCCGGTGCGGCGTAGGTGGCCACAGCGGGGGCGGCATGGTAGACCTGAGCGGCTGGCAGGAGACCGGCACTGGCGGCAGCGATGAGAGCGAAGAATGCGATAAACTGAAAATGAAAAGAATGTGTAAATTGCTGCTGTATTGCTTGCTTCTATTCGAAGCTGCTCGAGATAAGCATACCTTAAAAGCCATTTTGAAGAGCTTGGTGTGCGACCTGAGGACTGAAAGCTTATGTTGTCGGATGAAGCTAAGTTTGCAGTATGATTAGAAATTGAGCAGACTGTGGTTTTTATAGAGCAAACAGCGCTTGGGCAGCAAGTGCAGTTGCCCCGAGGTTGTGCGCTTGTTGCGGCTGCTCATTATTATTAAGCAAATTACACACTACACACACCACAAGGCACACTGTGGGCAAAGGGTAGCGAAAGGCCGAGTGCAGGGCGAACGCAATACTTGAGGCATTTGTGTGAGGAATGTGGAGCAAATTGGGTCTTGTCCGGCAATTGGACATACTATTGCTCATGCTCATGGACGCATGTACCGTCGAGGTTCCGGACTCAGATCTACCTAACCATCGAGCACGAGTACGCAGTACTCAAAATCTGCCAGCGGCTATTTGACATTCAATTTGTGTGCGCGACATTACAATTGCAAAAAGTGCCATTGTTGCTACCGGATACTTTTTGCATGCCAAACCGGTTAGATCAAATACGAAAAAAACTCAAATATATCGTTTTATATATATATTTATCTAAAGGTATACAAATTACATACAGCATAGATTCGTGTTTGCTCTGATTGTTGACTTTTAATGCCCATCTGGGAAATACCCAACTATGTCAATCCCAATTTAATTGAGTTTGAGACTTTTAAATTTTAAGGAAATATTTGCCGACTCAATAGATTTAAGTCGCTGTTAATAATTGGCTAATGTTAGACAATGACACGATTTTTCTAGATGCTTGGAAATACACATATGCTTGGCTAGTATAATTCGGTTTAGGATGTTTTAGCATAGCAAAAAACGGTTTTTCTAAAAAATAAACCTTTTTGAAATAGTTTTAATACAATAACCAAATATATCGATCAAACCTACTAAATTTTATAAGCCATATATATATTTATGTTAATATAGTTAATTTTAGTTATATAGTTATTTGGCATAAATTAAATATGATCCTTGTGGCCTTTTATCTCTACATAGGTCTTCAGTTCTACATATTTATCTTAAGATTTCATAACTGGCATTATCCGTTCAAGATTTTTACTAAACTTGCAGTAATAAAATTGTATAAGATTTCAATCAAAGTGCATATTTCAAGTACCACCCTAATTTAACTTAAGATCTCAATTAATATGGTGAAATACATTGATGCAAGATTGCCAACTAAAAACTCAGAAAGTTGGGTAATGCGCATCAGTCTATATGCCAATCAGGACAATATAATTGAAATTTATATTTTTTATTGTCGTTTGGGGTGAGTGTCATGCATTAAGATCATTTAGTCTTGGCCACAAGTGGATCCTTCTAATCCAACAGTTACCATAGTATCCATTAATTCTACATAAATACGCCGCAGTCAGCTATTTCCTTTGCTGAAAATCGTAGTGTATGAATAGCCTTGGATATATATTCGTGATGCATTGATACATTTATTAAAATATTTACAATAGAACTATGCAACAGAGCTTACAGATCTAAATATGTTTAGCAATGAAAACGTGGAATCGAGGGTGCATTAATACTTTCATCGGCGCAGATCGCTGCTCTAATGATGGTAGTAACTGTGGGCATCATGAGTGGCTGGAGCAGGTGTCTCATAGGTGGCATACTGCTCGTGGTGCTGCTGGTGCTGGGGCTCCTGCTGGTGAACGTTGTAGGTATGAGCGGGGGCCGCATAAGCGGGCGCAACATAGGCAGGAGCAGCATAGGAGACAGGGGCCTTCAGTACAGATGTTGGTGCGGCATGGTGGTACTGCACAGGTGCTACTGTAGCAGCAGCAACCAGCTTGTGGTGTGTGTGGGTGAGGGGCTCGCGATGTACGACGGCATTGAAACCGTTGACTGAGTCAGCTGTGTACTTCACGGTACGACGGAAACCATCAGCATCGTCCAGAGAGTACTCGCCTTGGACCAGATCGCCGTCACGGGACTCCACCTGGCTCTTGGAGTCACCAGAGATGGCATCCTGCACATCGTAAGCAAAGTTGTACTTGGGATGGGGATCATCGGGGTACACCTCATGGGCGGGGGCATGGGGATGGGCGTATCCATGGATGTCGTGAGGCTTCTGGTAGATCACATGCGGCTGCTGCTGGGGCACTGCAGCATGATAAAGCTGGGGCTGCTCATGGTGTTCCACAGGAATAAGGCCAGCCGAGACGGCAGCAATGAGCGAGACGAGTGTGATGAACTGCAGCAAACAGGATTTATTAAGCCAACGTTCAAAAATAGGGATTATTCAGTGTTTACCTTGAAAGCCATTTTGCAGATTATGAGGGATTTGTGAGACTGGAACTAAGCTGTGGACGCTGTGTACTCCTTCTGTGGAAGTGTGTGCTATGAATAATAAATGAGCTCAATTGCATTTGTATTTATAGACGAAATTTCGTTGGGCACCTTGGCCAGCGTTTTTTTTCCTATTGTTTTTTGGCTTTTCTTTCACTTTTTCGTAAGTTTTACATAAATAATTGGAATTTTGATTCATTTGCAAGTCTCTCTTTGTATCGGATTTGTGTTTCTCAGGTACCGAACGAGCTGGCGCTCGATCGATTAGAGATTTGCACCCACGAGTCACACCCATGTGGCCAACAGGCGATCGCACCATTGCCATTGTTATGAATGGAAGACGGACAATGTACGAAATAGCCAACAAATAGGCAAACAAAAAAAAAGAAAAAACTACGTAGCTAACAAAAGACTTAGGCGAGCAACTTGGCTTTGATTGGTGGGGGCATCGGGGTCGGGTTTCGGATTTGGGTTGGTTTGGGGCTTGCGGACTCGAGTCAGGTAAGTAACCTAATAAAGACAACTTGATCGATGCCAGCATTGCACTTGACACACACTCACACCCCCTCCCAACTAGCTGTCCAACTCTCGCACTGCAATGACCTAAAAAACTATGAAAAATATCAAAACTGGCTACTCAGCAAAACTACAAGTGCCGTACCCATGCCCAAGACTCTCAACTTGTTGTCAGACATGTAATGTCTGAGCTTTCAGGTTGAAGCTTTTTCTCCACTCGGCATTTTGTACACTATCGACTTACGGCATAAGTGCTCAATCATGCACCCACAAACTTGCACACACACTCACACACACGTTCATATAGAGAGTTAACTCTTTGCAAAATGATGTAATGTTGCGCTGGTCGCAATTCAATTGTAAAGAATTTCATTTGAGGTCATTTCTAGGCTAGAAAGTAAACAATGTTGTAGAAAAATTCCAATGACTAATGAAACCTTCAATTCTGTGGAATTTAGAGTGAATGAAAAATGTAACCGCTCAATTTTCGTATTTGTAGTTGATTTAAGACCGAAGAATATACATCAAAGGCAATTATTTTGAAAGAAAAGTTAATTAAAAAAAGATTCAAGGACTGCTTAATTATAAAATAATATATTTACATTTTATAATTAATATTTCCCTTCTACGTAAATATATAACTAATACGATATCGACCATGTACTTAATACCCTAAGTTTTTGTCAGAATTCAATGACCTGAGAGACTTTCAATTTCAATTCATTTAATTGGCTTGTGTTTTGTTGGGTGTGTAGATAATGAAATAATTAAAAAAAAATTACTTACGCTTGAATAAGGTTCAATATCGTTACCCAACCCGACACAATGGTAATAGAACTTTTGATCTCTTCGGACTGACGTACTTCTGGCCAGCGCCAAACCAGTTCCGTTAAAATAGAGCGAGTCATCGTTTGGAAAGGAATGGGAAATGCCGAAGCCTGCAACGTTTTGTTAAATATAAATAAACCTAAAATACCAACCGGAATCGCAATTATTGAACGGTCTAATATTTATCTATATGTATATATCTTTCAGATGAATTCCCCGTGAAGCTACTTACAAACACGGAGATAACCACAGTCACTGCTTGTTATGAATTGTATTCATACATTGTTTGTTGATAGGATTAGTTAATTTTCATGGTGAAGTGTAACAAATGGTGCCGTAATTGAAAACTATACTTGACTTTGGAATTTCAATGTCGCACCACATTTAATTAGCAACAGTTTTGACCGAAAGCAAATTTGCCTCATTGTGTGGGCGTAATCGGTTAATGATATTTCCAGACTGAGCGCTTGGAAGATCCTGATAGTACTTGAACCGTTGAAAGTTAAATAACAAAAAGTATATTTTGTTTTTGCAAAACTTCAAATATGCATTATTTTATTGTAGATGTCAATAAATAAAGGTACAGTAAGTGCGCAAGGGTTCTATAAATTAGTGATGGTATGACACAGACGGAGCGGAGTAAGTAGCGTAGTGAGCAGCTGGAGCGGCGTAGGCGGAGTAAGCCGGGGCAACAGTCTTGACAACTGCGGGGGCGGCATAGTGGGCAACTGGAGCAACACTCTTGACAACAGCTGGGGCAGCATAGTGGACAGCAGGGGCAGCATAGTGGACAGCTGGGGCGGCATAGGTGGAGTAAGCTGGGGCGACAGTCTTCACCACTGTTGGGGCAGCATAGTGGGCAACTGGGGCAACGGTCTTCACAACAGCTGGGGCGGCATAGTGGGCAACGGGAGCGGCGGCAATGGTCTTCACAATGTTGAGGGGTTCGCGGTTGACCACAGCGTTGAAACCGTTGATGGGATCGGCGGTGTACTGGACGGTGCGCTTGTAGCCATCGGCATCGATCAGCGAGTACTCGCCACGGACCACATCACCATCGCGCTCCTCCACCTGACCCTTGGAGTCTCCGGTTAGCTTGTCATCGACTCCGTACGAGAAACGGTACTGGGGATGGGGATCGTAGGTCTCGTCGGACTTGACCACCACTTTGTGGGCCACAGCCACGGGGGCACCATAGGTGGCAACTGGAGCAGCTGCGTGATACGCCTCGGGCACATAACCAGCGCTGGCGACGGCGACGAAAGCGAGTGCGAAAACAAACTGGAAAGTGACAAGATAATCCATTAATACACACATGTATATCCATCATGCAGATTTACTTGAATGGAGTACTCACCTTGAAGGCCATGTTGCTGTTTTTTTTGTGGATTCGGTGGAGTTCTTTACAGAAGCAAGAGCGAATGACGAATGATACTGCTTCTGGGCTGGCCGATGTATTTATAGGCCACAGTCACTTCAGCCACTGTTTTCACTGATAGCCGAATTGGTTGAGTCTGCATAGCGGTAATCGTAAGGTGCTTACCTGTGGCCTTCTGCATATCATGTTCGAAATAAGCGCAGTCACTACGGTAACCAGCGGTAATCGAAGAGATTGTCAAGCTGCGCAGCCGGCAGCAGGTGAAGTCGTAAAGGGTAAATTATTTAGAAAGGATTTAAGATTTCCCTTACGATCTCAAAAGTGATTTGAGCGATGCCCACGTACAAGCAAGTTGCTCATTTTAAACCAATTACAGGTACTTACGAGAAAGATATAAATGCTCATAACTGAAAAGAAGAATAGTAAGAATACATATGTACTAAAAGGCGTATCCTTGAAATATGTGTTAATATTCTTCAAATTGACATGTTGACATGTTGATTACTTACACTGAACAAATTAAGTTATTGATAAGTTAATTATTTACACCTACAAAAATTATTAAATACAATAGGTCAATAAATACCTACAACAATTTATAAATTTAGTTGTAATTCTTTGATGCATAATTTTGATTCTGATTAATTGCATTTTTTATGTTCTTCTTCTATTAAAGTTCTATTTATCTTATGCAAAAGGAATAAATGCTCCAAAGTGCGTTTTTACCATAATAAACCATTAAAAGTCCAAGTTAATCCTACAACAGATTAATTCTTAACGGTTTCTATGCGTCAAGTATCTTAGAGTTATAAGATTTTTATAGGATTTGAATTACAGAAATGCTCTACCATAAAAAAAGAACCATAAAACTTTGCTAAATTTGCATATCAGCTTTGTGCGTATGTTGAATCATTCGCCGGCAATCTTTCTCTTTTTGGATATGGTTCTCGGAGATCATAACGTGATTATTCGCACACCCACAGTACTTACCTTCGAACAGGAAGTACCAGAAATCGCCAGCCAACATCAACGTCCAAATCATTAAGTTTTTGCTGTCAACATGAAAAAAATCGCTCACTCAGCAGCAGCGCAGTCGCGTCGTTGATTTGCTATATAAGTTGAGGCTTACGCCCAGAAATGTATCATTCGCAGATCAAGTTCACTTCTGTAAAGAACTCCAAAACAAGAGCAGCAACATGGCATTCAAGGTGAGTGCTCCATTCGAGTAGATCTGCACGATGGATATACATGTGTGTATTAATGGATTATCTTGTCACTTTCCAGTTTGTTTTCGCACTCGCTTTCGTCGCCGTCGCCAGCGCTGGCTATGTGCCCGAGGCCTATCACGCAGCTGCTCCAGTTGCCACCTATGGTGCCCCCGTGGCTGTGGCCCACAAAGTGGTGGTCAAGTCCGACGAGACCTACGATCCCCATCCCCAGTACCGATTCTCGTACGGAGTCGATGACAAGCTGACCGGAGACTCCAAGGGTCAGGTGGAGGAGCGCGATGGTGATGTGGTCCGTGGCGAGTACTCGCTGATCGATGCTGATGGCTACAAGCGCACCGTTACCTACACCGCCGATGACATCAACGGCTTCAACGCTGTGGTCAAACGTGAGCCCCTCAACATTGTGAAGACTATTGCTGCCGCTCCCGTTGCCCACTATGCCGCCCCAGCTGTTGTCAAGACCGTTGCTCCAGTTGCCCACTATGCTGCCCCGGCTTACTCCACCTATGCCGCCCCATCTGTCCACTATGCTGCTCCAGCAGTTGTCAAGACTGTGGCTCCAGTTGCCCACTATGCCGCCCCAGCTGTTGTCAAGACTGTTGCTCCAGTTGCACACTATGCTGCCCCGGCTTACTCCACCTATGCCGCCCCAGCTGTCCACTATGCTGCCCCAGCTGTTGTCAAGACCGTTGCTCCAGTTGCCCACTACGCAGCTCCAGCTCCAGTTGCGCACTATGCTGCCCCCGCAGTTGTGAAGACTGTCGCCCCGGCTGCTCACTACGCCACTTACTCTGCTCCGTCCGTCTCGTACCATCACTAAATAGTTGATACTTCTTGTTTACACTTGTTTGTCTAATCGTTGCCCATATTACTGTACATTTATTTATTGACATCTACGAATAAATAATGCATACATGTATGTAAAAATATCATAAAATTTATTTTAATTGACTTTTTTTTAATAAACAAGACATTGGGAACAAAAGAGATGTGAAGAAGTTCATTTGGTTCAATAGAAACTATTGTCAAGATTATCTTTGGCTAATATAGACTTCTGTTAAGACAAGACTTTATATCACCGTTGAGCCTATGGCAATAATCCTGTGTTGTGGAGTTTAACAAGGCAAAGGAAACAATAAATCAACTTGGTTAATTTAAAACTATCTTTATTGAGATTATAATGGAACGAACAGATATTACTAATAGTTTAGTGGACTTATTTGTTAACTATTTTTGCAAGTGCGAGTTTATATCATATATATTTTAGATATTAAATCTATTCAATAAACTCCTTTATAAATGATTCCAGTATTAGAAATCGTTTTATTTTTGCAAATATTTTATTCGAGTACCAGTTGACATTTTACTCTGAGTAATAATTGAAATATTCGCAACCCTTGGGTGCGGATTGAGCACAAATTCAAATAAGCAATAATATTTATATGAATTGCATTTACCTGGGCCGGCAATTCCAATTGCAGTTGCTGATAATTGGTAAGGTCGTTCACATGCTGAACACTATTATCCTGTTTGTGTGCCTTCTTTTTTTTTGTTGGGCAAGGAGTTCATAACTTGTTTGCCAGCCAGGCGAATCAACGGAAAAAAGTTCACAGACATTAAGCATAAAAGGACTTCGAAGTCGTTGTAGTATCCGCAGTTCATGCGTTGCTGTCTGGCGTCCGCAGGACTTTTGTTTTGTCGATTTCAGAATGCTTTAAGGATGTTTTCAACAGCTTTGCTTTCACTCGCATCCAGAGTGCAACGAACTTGGGAAGTTGCGATGTTGTCCTGCCTTAAGTATGAGCCTGGTTCGTCAGGCTGTCTGCAGACGAACTCAAAATTCCTGCCCGGCGAGCAGGGTGCGAGGCATGCTTACTATTTGCATATTGAAGGGCGGGCTGGATTCTGCTATGAGATGCTGGGGTCATGACTTCAATTTCAAATGATAAATACCCGTAAAGGGGCCTCTTTGTTTTTTGTTTTTTTTTTGGCTGGATGGCGTAAATAACCACAATTATGGCGATTTGGAAGTAAACAACAAAATAAAACGCTTGTTTCCCACAACTGAAATCAATTGCAAGCATTCTAAATGCGTTGTTATAGATACATATATATGTATGTATCTTTGCCAGATATGTTGCACCTGTTGCTTGTCTGTTTGTCAGGAAAGAACTATTCTGTTGGGGTAACCCAAGGTCGAGCGTTGTAAGCGGAGCTAGCCAACTGCTACATGGATCGTTGCTAGTCAGTGCTGACCCCTGTTTGCAGGGGATATGGACTTAAGTCGGACTAATCAAGTGGAAGATTGCACGTTTTGAGGTGCGCACACATCGATATATCGACTGGGCCAGCGAACCCTTCTCAACTTCATCATCATCATTATTATCATCTGCCTTGAGCAAAAGCCCAACAACAATGCAAACTGACAATGCGAGCAGACAAAACAACAAAAGCATAAACAAAAAAAACTACAAAAAATACAAAAAAGAATACAAAAACTAAAATGAAAATCTCAACAAAAAAAATGTAAAACCCGATCAAGTGAGTTAAAGGATCGCTGCGATGCTTTGGCAGGCAGAACGAGGCAGCCAAAAACAGGCTTTCGCTGATCGCAGTTCATATAAATATGAGAAAGCTGCTCCTGGCCGGCTCATTCAGTGTTTTGTGCTGAGTCCAAGAGGTTGGGCCCGTACGGCTAGCAATCCAAGTGCCAAGATCAGCGAAGCCACCATTTGGGTTTTCGTTAGCGCAGCCCAATGCAGAATGCAGTTCTGTAAATTGTAATTAACAACAATAACAACACATTTCAAAATATCAACCGGTTGTAATATGTCTGTTTATTCCGTAGGACGATCACATTCGATCAGATCGCCAAGTGTCTGCTTCAGCTGCGCGGTGCACTCGCAACTCCAATGGAAATCGAACTTTGAGTTCCGGTCCGGTCCACTACCCGTCCCGCCTCCAGTACTCGGCAGCAAAACACCAACAACTCTTTCGGCATCTTTGGCACTGCACATCTAAACAACATCCAGCACCAGGCAAAACAACACCGAACGATGACAACAATGAGCCGGCGGGAATTGGCACTGGATTGTTAGCCAGCCAGGCCAGTTCGCATTTTGGCACTCATCACAAGGCATTGAATCGCACGGACCAGTTGGACGAACCCCCCCAAACACACTCTATCTCTCGGCCCTTGAACAAAATTTACATTTGTGATTAAGTTTAGGTGTAACCAATAAACAAAAAGCAAAATACTACAATAGGCTACCAATTTGCTCATGTGTATTTACTTACAATTTACGCTTGGCTTGCACCCGAATCGCGCTCAATGGTTGTGAAAAGTCATCTCAACCCAATGGTATTTTTTGCCTTGTGCTATTTACTTAATTGTACGCCGATTACAATTTGAACCTGGCTTCGATACTTGGTTAAATTTCAATAATTCCTCGGTTTGATTGATTTACTTGGCGTAATTGAATCCTTATGAGATAAAGTGGCTATTGTAGCAGGTTTCCCGACTGAGTCTCTTGTCTGCTAAGCCTTGCAGGGTATCTAGCAAAACATATCAGATATTTAATTTTACATCCTGAACTTATAACAAATGCAAAAATTGTATAGGAAGGAAGTACGTCAGACTCAAAAATTATATTTATGTCGGAGAAGAAATACAGGTTTTGTTAACCAAACCGTATTTTCGTATTTAGTAAAATAATAACAGCGGTTTTAGGTTTGACCTCTCTCGACTACACTATTCTAATTTATTTTGTTTTTCAAGAATGAAATATTCAGCAAAGTAGTCTTCCCAGCATTTGCTTATCAAAAATAATTTATTTTCAAAATGGGACTTTGAGTAAAAAACCGAGAACATTAATTACAATTCCCAAAATAATTTTGTATAATATTTTACTTTTACTTTACTTGTGCAGATTTTTTTTGCAGTGTAGTCAAGCGAAGTAGTTTAGTTAAATTGAGATCGCTGTGCGCAAAATGCGATTATAAAAATATGCATGAAAATACTTAAATATATATCGTTATGATTGCCTGAAATGTACATGCGCACACATACATGCAAGAGCACACATACATACATGAATATAAGGCAAGTAGCTGAGTGTGTACAATAATTTATGTATATCAAGGTCAGAGGGGCCCCCACAAAAGCCTATGACTGGAACTTATGGATCAAAAGAAATAAACCACATGTGTTAAGCACTGAGTGTGTGTGTTGTGCGTGTGTGTGTGTGTGTTTTGTTTGTGGTGCTGCCAAAAAGTAAGTTAAATGCAAACTGGTTTGTATTATATTAATTGTTATTATTTCACTTGTTGGGCTGTTGGCCAGTTGCATGTTGGCCTGCACAGGGCCGTTAAGGTTAGTTGGCAACAAATCGAGTTGCCTGATTTTGTTGTAACTGTTGAAATTTCACATATGCATAAACCTAAACCTTAGCTATTTTTGACTAAGCGTTTTCAAATATTCGGTACATATTTGTCAACGTCATCGGCTTAGTCATCAGCCGGCGTTGTTAACGTGGCCAACACTTCAGTAGCTCTTAAAATGTCTTACACAGTGTTAATGGCAATTTATTGTAATTAACCAGCTCCATAAACCAGTAACAAATATTCAGCTTAGCAACAAAAGCCGCAGCCAAAGCCAACGTGTTGACGTTTTGTTTGCCACACGCCCCTTAAATCAATTTCAATAAAATATCTCGAATCTTTTTAAGTTTTTTTTTTTTAATTTCACAAGTCTAATTAATGTGTATACAGCATTGACCTTAGCCAAATAGTCGAGCAGTTATTTATCTGGACTGGGTTTTGTGGTCTCATTTCGCAAAATACATTTTTGCCCCTTGGCATTGGCCAAAGTCGAGTGTGCCGTAATTTAATGAAACGGAGCAGGACACGCTTTTGACCAGTTTTAATAAAAAGGTATGTATAAATGTATATATCCATTGGGGATACTGATAATGCAGAACCTGGCACATGCAAACAGCAGACAGTTGCGACATTGTTTAGGTTTTAGCCAGTACTCGACATGGACACGGAACTCGATACGGATGTGGGATACGGACACCCAGCCAGCCCAGCCAGCAGGCAATTTTGACAAACACTCGGCCGGGTGATCAATCTTAAATTTTCACCGCTTCTGTCAGAATTGTGCGTAGCCGACGACAAGGGACTGGGACTGGGACTGGAATTGGGATTGGGTTCGGTTTAGGGTTTAGGACTGGAAGAGCATGTGGCATCCAAGTATCTGAAATGCTGACAGCAAAACGCAAAAAAAAAAAAATTAAATTCTGCTGGTTGACGAATGGGCGCAGTCGCAGTCGAATTCCTTAGGGACACAAACTGCGACCAATGACCAAATGAAGCATAAATGTCCGCACTTCAAAATTTCAATCATCTATTGAATTTGATATTGCTTGGCATACAATTGGTAAGTTCTATAAGGCATTGGAATAATATTTCTCTCGAAAATAGATTTTTATATAGTTGGTCTGCAGTTTTATCGAATGTAAGAAGGTTACAATGAATTTCGAAAAAATACGTTGCATGCAAAATAAGCACGTTCGATCCATAAATTTATCTATGTATATTCTTTATCAGCATCGAAAGCTGAGTCGATTAAGCTATTTTCGCTTATCCGATTTAAGAGTCAATTGGATTTAAAGTAGATGTTCACAAATACTACACACAAATAAAATTCATTTAATTTGATCGATAACAATGGTTAATACAAATTGATTTCTGATAGCAATTAAAGATACAATTGATATAGCCTTCCATTGATTGATATATATTATACACACTCAATACCAAAAATGTTTAAAGATCGAATACGAAACACAGATCGAATTAGAAACACATTTTTATATTAAGAAACTACTATCAGCAAGCCTTCTATATTAGAATTTATAACAGCTTGGTTCGGCATATGTCATAGTCTATCTCTTTCGACTATAGAATTGGAAATAGATCAAGTAAAATCACAATCATTTGATGACTTTGAATAGTAGCTGTTCTTGAGTATGTAAATTGTAACACATGTAAATGTTAATTTAAATAAACATATTTGAAAAATTTGATGGAACACCACCTTTAGATGAACCTAATATTATACGAACATACATTTATCGCAACTTTAAAATTGTTTCCATTTGCTGAAGATAATCCCACACAGACACACACACACACACACACACACATATTCTTCACAACGGTGAATTTGGTTTAGTACCCTTCAACACCCGAAACTCATCCATCATTAATTGTCAGTCGGTTTTCGCAATTTTTGTGCCTGGCCAGAAAACATTTCCGTTTCTCCCCAAGTTGTGTATTAAGAGAGAGAAAAAGAGACAGTAAAGCATTGAGCAAAAACTATTGTGATATGAAACAATTTTTTTGTTATTGTTTTAAGTTTTGCATTGCTTATCGTTTTTATCATTAATGAATGTAATTTGCAGCTTACAACGACAATTGGTTAATATTTATTCATTTATTTCATTCATTCGTTATTTAGTGGCTAAATGTTTTTAAATTTAATTGTATTTGGAATTTACATTTACAACATACAAACATTACAAACATTAAATTTCATTGATTTTTCACTATCATTTCATTTTTGTGTTATTTATTTTTATTTCATGAGAATATCATTTTTAATCATAATATTACATAATGGAAACTTTATTTAAACCGCAAACAGACTCAATATGCAAATTTCACACATTGATTTGAGCTAATTTCGAATATGTACAAGAAACACAATTATAATTTTGATTTGCGTATGCCATTTAGTAAGATTCGATTTATATATGTATTAGACTTATGTTGAATTATTTTTGATTAGGACTGGTGGAAATTTACGTTGAATTATGTTTAATTTTACTAGCTATATACAATTTGAACAGTTTTAGATAATTTTCGAACGGAGAGAATTTACTTGCTTCTTGTGTGTGTGTGCATTGGCTTTAAGCCAAAGTTGAAATTTTCCAAGAGAGCCCTAAACTATTTGTCTGCCTCAAAGTGAGAAATGATTATAGATTAATGCATATTTCATTTATCACTCTACCTACTATATATATATATATAAATATATATTAGACATACAAACATATTTACAGATATGTGCTACGACAAAGTGCTTACACACACACACACATACAAATTCGACTACATCGATTTTGATTTCATTTTATTTACAGTCTACAAACTACCAAAACTAACTTAGCTGATAATATTCGGGTGCAAAATCGTTGGCCAGATTGCTCAGAAAATTAAAGTCCGACGAGCTGTTCGAATTCTCCAGTCCGCTGATGGCAGCCGCCGCCGCCGCACCACCACCACCGGTGTTGGCAAACGCCTGTATCTGTCCACCAGCCACCACAGGCGCACCACCCCCGTTCAGCACGAAATTGGAATTCGCCGCATTTGCATTTGGTATGTGGACATGAGAAGTGGGTGGCGGGGGCGCTCCTCCGCCCAGCACTTGGACAGTGGCTGCAGTCGCAACTGGATTGTGATGCGATGAATGCATATGGGGATGCGGCTGCGCCTGCATATGATGCGGATGTGGATGCGGGTGATGGGGATGGGGATGCGGATGCGGATGACTGTGGGGATGGGTGTGAGTGGGCGGCACAGGCGGTTGTTGTTGCTGTTGTTGAGCAGCGCCCGGTTCATAGTAGCCGCCGCCAAAGTTGTTGTAGCTATCGCAGTTCTCCATTTGCAGTCCGAGCGCACTGTACGTTTCACCGGCTCCAATGTGATGCATGTGCCTGTGTAAAGTTCAAAGAAATTCCAAAAAATATTAAATTAAACAAGTTTTTATTCGCTTAACGAAACCAAATGCAGCAAAAAGTGAATGTGTCTCGACTTTCGTTAAGTGCGGAGCATGGTTGTGCAACTCACTACACGCAGGTCGCTTTACACGTCATATTGTTGAATTTGTACTTACTGTTGGTGATTTATAGGCGTCTGCTGTTGCTGGTGCTGTTGTTGGTGCTGTTGCTGGAACCCAACCGATTGGTGCTGGTGTTGGAAATTCATGTTGTCATAGTAAGCACCGCCAGTCTGTGACTTGGGATCGTAAAAGTTCGTCGGTCCGTTGATAGGTGGCGCCTCAAAGTCACCAACTGGATGATGCTGCTGCTGGTGCTGTTGGTGGTTCATGTACGCACTACCGCCATTGGTGTCGTTGTAGTTGTAATAGAACTGCTGCTCATGTTGATGTTGTTGCTGTTGACTGTTTTGATGGAAATTACTGTTGGCGGCATTGGTGTTTGGTTTGGGACTTAGATATTCGCCGTGAAGCGGTTGCTGCTGTTGCTTGTGCGGGTTGTGGTGCGGCGAGGCTGCAAACTCAATATCGTATTTGCCATAATAATCCTGCGGCATTTGCTGCGGCGCCTGCAATGCCTTTGCACCCGGATTCACGTTCGGATTGGGATAGTAGCCAGCAACAGGAAAATAACCAGCTGTCCCAGCAGCGTTGCTGCTCTCGCTCAGCGGCGACGCAATTCCAATTGGATTCGCATTCGCGTTTGGATTATGATACCGTTTTTTGTTGCCGGCCTTAGATGCGGGCGGATTCGAGACAACGGAAGCATCGGAATCGCGCCGGAAACTGGCCAGACTGGGGCCCGCGTCGGTGTAGCCGAAGGGTGAGGCCTTGGACGAGGTGGAAACAGCCTCTTTTTTAATGACCTTGATTTTTAAATCGAATGAATATGTGAACATATTAATATATTAACTGGTACACATGAAGTATAAGAGAAATTTACCTGGCCGTGGGTATCGTCTTTCTTCTTGACCTTGATGGGACTCTCGTCGATGTCCTCGTCGAGGCTGACGCTGGACGCGACACTGGAGTCGGCACTGATGACATTTGAGGCGGATACTGTGGTGCTGCCCAGCAGATTGGACGAGATGCCGGTCTCCAGTGATGAGTTCGGAGTGACTGTCATTAGATTAGATTGATTGAATTATTGCGGATGCGTGTGATTAGGCAATGGCAATCCAAACACTTACGACTTCCTGCGCTCGGATTGTTATTTGTGGCGCTGGGCGTGTTGTTGTTGTGTCCTCTCGAATTGGACGTGGAGTCCGGTATATCATCGGAGGGCAGCTCGCAGCCTTGACACGATTTCTTCGAATTGGAGTCTGCATTTCACGGGAACCAAAGTAAATCAGTCGGTATTAGTATGAATACAAAAATTAATGATTTGCTTTCAAAAAGGAAACCAAAACCAAACCCAAATCCAAAGTAAGACGAATTAAACCGAATTAAAGCTGAAGATATCACGAAAAGGGGTTAGCAGTCCTTAAGCAGTCAGTCGCGTGAGTAGACGGGAAACTCTTGAGTCCCAGCGAAATGCAAAAGTTGAGCCCTCCTTCATCTGACAATGATTGATAAGCAACAGCATATTCTACTCTTCTCCAACTCGGCGCAAATGTGCCTCAAAAAGTAAAAGTGACCCGCCAAAGATAACTGAGAGTGTGGTTCGCGCTAAGTGTTTCCACGTTCTCTCAAGCAAGGGGCAGTGTTGCCACAAGTTTTGTAACCAATTTGATGTCTCTTTAAGATGACCTACATTCAAACCCTATCTTGAAATGAGCGTTTTCGTGAATAAATTTGGAAAAAGATGGCACATTTCAAGTAAGGATTATATTTCTGGATGTTTGAAAAAAAAAAACGGGGAACGTAAGAGAGAGCAAGCATGTATTTAAACGCTTTTGAGCGATCGATACAATGCTTCGAAGCTTAAAAAATTTAGACTATGCATCGACAATTTAAAAGTTGAAATGTGTAAAAATCTGTTTACTCATAGTATGTGTTATTGGAAGTTATATAAGCGCTGTGGGAACATATCCTTTGTTCAAAATTCGCATCAATAAACCAAAAAACAAAGAAAATAATAGCGATAACGATTGCGATAACGATAACATTGGTGCACATTTTGTGTGCGCCACCAAGCAACGCACAAAATGCTTCTCTATTTAGTGGATCTGGATGCAAATTAACAATTTCAATGTCAGCTTTACTTGGTGTCTCTGGCGCATATTGGACGCTAATCATCCGATTATTTAAACAATTAAAATGACACGTGTTAATTAATTGCATTAAATTCAAGCACAGATTGTGCAAGCACTGATTCAAATATTATAGAATCGCCCTTTAGTTGTTTTTAATATGTTTTCGTGTGCAATTGAATAGTGCGTTCATATTCCACCTGCTTTTCTTTTGTGCCCGTTAAAAAACTCATTTGAATTTGTTGTTGCTTTTCAAAGGCTCGATGCATTTAAATTGTTTTACTAAATCGTTAAAATAAACTTTTATTGTGTATATATATCTTTTTTTTTTGGGTGAAGTGAAAAAATTAATATTTTATGCTGCGTCCGAGCAAGCGATTATATATCTTAAGAACGAATGAGTTGTCTCTTATATTTATTATTTTGTATTAAAAGAAGTTAGAAGTGTACGGTGAAAGAAATTGAATTAATTTTGCTGCGCCAAAGGAGAAAACTAAATAAGAAGTGAGTAAATTATATGTTATTTCCTCTTGATTACATTTAACATTAATACACGCACACAAAACACCTTCACTAAGCCTAGAAGAATTTACTAAAAAAAGCAATCTGCTTTTCTTTTAATAACTAAAATCAGCTTTAGCTCTTCGATACAGTTCAAAAACGTGTTGCAAGTAAATTTTGTACTTAGGTTGGAAAAAAAAACGTTCTTGAGCTTTATTATAATTGGATTTATGCACTTACTGCTGTCGGATTGATCGTCGTCACCTTTGAGGCTATCCTTGTTGTCCTCATCGTCTGTCTTCGAGAGCGTTTGTCGCTTGTGTTTCATGCGACGATTTTGAAACCAGACCTTAACCTGCAAGTGGTAGCAAAATGGAGGCAGCAACAATTGCATTATATAATTGCATAAGGTGTAAATCTAGATAAATATTAAAGTAAGAAAACAGCTTATACATATATATTATATATATATTTATATATATATATAAAGTAAAGTAAAGTAAGAAAACAGCTCAGCCGCATCAGGCCCTGTCAACCTTGGCGGACTGCAATTTATCACACATGCAATTCTTCTACCTTTTGCGCAGAGCAGGTGAAGCTGACAGACTGACTGACAGACTCTCAGGCTGGCAAGCTGACTGATAAATCGTCGCATGGGAATGGGTATATTGAAGGAGTCAAAGCTGGCACTCACCTGCCGCTCGGTCAGATCCAAGCTGGCTGCTATTTCAATTCTCCTTGGGCGGCATAAATATTTATTGAAATGGAATTCCTTCTCCAGCTCCAGCAGCTGCGTGTTTGTGTACGCGGTGCGCAGTCGTCGGGGCAGGCCGTTTTCTGGAACGAATTCAGCTGCAATTGAAAATTGCATTTCTTGTTTGAGTCTTGAGCAAATGGGAATTTGAACATGGCGCACAGCTCCAAATGCAGGCAAATGCGTACGTAACGCCTTCAGCTAAACAAATTGCATACGCTTGAGCTCGACAACTGAGTTTGGGGCGTTACCAACAACAACAACGACAATCGCATCAACAACAGAAACTAGCTGGTTTGACAGGAATCAGAGTCCTTCGCACTGATATATTGCGGCAAATTGAAGAAGCAACTAATGCAACTGATGTTGCATAGTGACATGAGCTCAGCTCCTGTGCTCGCGATTGTAATCAATCCATCAGCTCGTCACCGGCCATAACTAATTCAGCTCCCGGCCAACTGCACACAACAGCAGCAACTTTTATTATTTCACCTAGCCCAATGTTGATGCTGCTGCTGTTGCAGCTGATGTCACTGAAACTGCCACCAAAATGCGGGTAACGCATCTCTCGCAAGTTTATGTCGAGCGTCTCGCATCGCGAGCTCATCGCGAGGCAGCTCCCAATCTCGAGCGTTAAGTAATTAACAAAAAAACCTAATCAATCAATCTGTGTGGCACGATGCGTTGCGTCCCAGCGACACTTTAAGTAGTTTGGCTACTGTTTGTTCCTCATCGTTTTCTTCTTCTTCTTCTACTGTTTGCCTCTTCATCTTTTGGCTGCCTTCATTTGAATATCTGACTTGGACGCAGCAATATGCGTTGATTATGCAATTGATTTTTCTTTTCTGGTTTCTAATTTGTATATCCTGAACGCAACTTTAAAGCTACCTTTATGATACTTGGTATATTCTCGTATTGTACCTGCAGGCAGTACGTATGCCAGAGTCGGCTGGATTAGAGCAATATATCATATAGCTTAGTAACGATTGGTCAAGTATAAATAAAATGTAGTTTAACTTTGCTACCCAATTCGTCTCCAAAATTCAAACTGCTTGAAAATCTAAGAGTTCTTTAAAGACAAAAGCTTTATATAAACTCTGTTAGTCATTAATGACTCCTTCATTTCGAGCTCACATATGTTTATTCTTTTATTAAATTAAGATAGCATATCGAATAATAATAGACAGGTAAAGTTGAACTGAGACCATAATGTTGTTGTATTTGATTGCTGCTACGGCAATCTATCTTCAGCAGGATCTTCAGTCCATAGCTATATAATAAAAGATACCTTCAGATAGTTGCAAATAAATTTCGTCGCTCAAATGCTTAAAGTCATAGAAGCCACACGTGCAAGTATTCAAAAAGCAAAAATAAAATATTCGCATATCATTACATTATGGTAAAGTGAGCATTTGATATTTTAGCGGCGCACACCTTATTTGCATTGATGCGATGGAAACTGTTTGCCACCAAAAAAAAAGAAGGAAAATGTTTCCACGAGAATGTTTCCAGTTGAATGGAGGAGTTGCGTGAACGGAGTGAGTCTCAATAGCCAGCAAATGGCAGCCAGACATAGACACTGATTGAATTACAGATGCGAGTTCCTTCATCAATACTCACAGAGCGGATGCCATAAACACCACCTGGTTGGGATGCCACACACACACACTCACGAACACGCACACACACTTACTTCTGTTGGGAGCAACCCATTTGCCCAAAATAGAAGGGCACAGGGACACACCGGTAAACACGAACCGGGAGTTTGTGGGCGTTGCGGGCGGTGGAAACAAGTCGCATGTAAACAGTACTTGCGAAAAGTGCCCAGATACGACAGAGAGAGCAAGAGAGAGAACCAGAGAGAAGGAGAGAGAAAGAGTGTGGTACGAAAAGCATAAATTTCGTACAAAAGTTGCAACCAAACTGTTTACGAGCAAGTGGCAAAGGATGCCCGAGAAGAGAGAGGGGGATGAAACTGAAAAGTAAAGTGCACAAAAGCAGAAAATATGATTTCCTTTTTGGCGACGACGAGTAGAAAGATAATTTTCTAAACCAAACCGTGCAGACACACACAAACTGGGTGGCAGGGAGGTGGGTGGGGCAGGGGACAGGGAGTTAGTGGAGGCTTCCTCCTTGTATAAGATTGGAGCAAAATGAAAGCAAGTTGGTTGCAATTTCTGCAGCCTGGTCAAAATGAAAGCACAGGGCCGAGCCAAACAACGACAGAACGACAGCTGGCAGGGCATTCAAGGTATCTGAAAATTACAAAATGAATTTTTGGGGGAGTTAGGGATCGGCGGGGATAGGGCGGCAGTGCATTGGAAATGTCATCAGCATGGATGAAATGCCGGAAAAGTCGAAACGAAACGAAACTTATCAGCAACTACGTCGGATACTTTGTGCAGCAGCACTTTGGCCTGGTTGCCTAACTGAAGATTTGCACTTGTGTTCTATAAACAAGAGAGCAACGGAATTTGCTTTAGGCCAATATCTGTGTGTCGCTTACTATTTTGCACATATAATATTAATGTTCAGCTCGGAAGTGCTACTACTGATTTATGGCACTTGGAATACACTTATTAACAGCGCCGAGAGTATAATTTACATGTTAACACTTAAACGCACTCGCTGCCCCTTTGGGTCCAGTCTGACCTTTTTTTACGCTTGCACTTTGCCCTCTTTCCAGCAGTCAACTATGTGAAAATTTATGTCTGCATTTTGGTTGGTCTAAACAAAAAAAAAAAAAAAATGGCCAGGCTAAAGGCACACTTAACGCATCTGCTGCCCCTGGCCAACAACGAAATTAAAATGAGCGTAAATTTTGCAATTGTTGCAAAATGTTTTCCACCGCACCCAAGGTAACTCTAAAACTCGCAAGTTTTTTATTGCTTATTAAAATGACTACACAGCAAGAAATTAAATTCAGTTTTAGAGGCGAAGATGTCCAGCTAGCAACCTAGCAAAGCGAAGCATTTATTGCCTTTAAGTAGTAAGTCATTAAATTTGTACGAGCGACCTGTCCTTCTCTAAAGTTAGAGGTTCTTATATTATGAACCCATTTAAAAAGAGGAAAATATGTAATGATGTTGTGCAAAGTATCTAACAGGTAAAAGCAAGCGTGTATATACATTATTGCATCAAGAAAAGATACAATTGTAGAAGCAAAGTCATTTAATTGATACAGAATATGCTCCATTTAGAGACCAATTTAAAAAATTTCATTAAATTTTTGTTTTTATAAATAATGTGGGTACAGGGTATCTCCTAGTTGAGCTCTCTCAACTAGGTCTTTGACTTATTTCATTTGACTCTACTGTAGCCCTTTTAAACAATACATTAAACTATGAACAATGAACCATCACTTTATCCGCTGTTCTCATGTTCTATTCAGGAACTTACAAGTATCTATATATAGAATAAAAGGAACTTAATATTTAAATATGAATGCAAAGAGTAATTGAACCAACCAACAGCAATTATAACAAAAGTCTGACAGTGTACTCATTTGAATCATTCTCAAGTTCCATTCCAAGGAATGCAGCTTTTTACTGGGCGACCCTGACTGCCTCTGCCCCAATACCACTCTGCATAAGTTGAGTGAGTCTTGGGTTTGGGTTATGTGCTTGACCACTTACACATGCTAGTCAATGGGGGATGCACATTACGGACATTTGTGGACACATGAACGGGACAGCGGTCAACAAGGTGGACACAATTTGTGGCAGGACCTTTGAACGCCACCGGCAAAGAACCGCAAACAAGATGACCAAAGGTGGACACACAAAACACAGAGAAAAAAAATGACCTCAATTTATCTTGTAAATTTTTGAAGCGACTAAAAATGGTTGGGAAATGGCCTGAATTATGTTTGAGTTTGCGACGAGTGAGTGAGCGGCTGCCAAAACTTTAAAGGACTTTCAAGGGGCACAGCAACTGCCTTGACAAATTCAATCAAAAAAAGGCAGCAAAATGGGAGAACAATGGGAGTCAAAGAAGGAGCAGGAGCAACAGCGAATGTACGGCTTACATGGACGGCTTCTCGGCTTCCAGCTTCAGCTACTCCAAAATGCCAAATGCTAGGATGCGATGCGATGCGATGCAGTAAAAATGCTCAAGCTGACAACAAAAAGATACACAAGCTACAGCTACAGCTACAGCTACAGATACAGATACAAATGCAGACAGAGATGAAGCAATGGGAGCTCTGGTGTGGTGTGGTGTGGTGTGGGTCGCAAAACGTACGGATGCGCAGAGCTGCATCATTAATCATTCCAGCCAAAGGAAGACAACGACCGAGACGGAAAAGAAGGCGATGACGACGATGTGCCAGTCGAAAAAGTCAATTTCTCATGAAAATATATATTTTGTATCTCTATCTATTTGCTATTCGTCTCTAAGAGAAACACAAGAAATGTGGCATTTTAAATTGGAGCCGCATACAAAGTTGTATCTATTTTATTGGCTACTCGAATCGCATTAAAGACAAACGTGGCTCACAGCTTGTTGCTTGCCTGATGGCCAAGTCCGGCACTTGAGTACCGGCTGATTAGCTGCCAAACCGGAGACAAAGGCCAAGCTAAGGCCCAGATGAATGTCTTCAATCATTTAATTGTGGGCTTGATTGACATTCATGCGAAAAGTGTACAGCACTACATTCAAGAATCAAGCATTTGCTCTGGATTAGTTTTAATTAGCCCCAGACGAAAGGGTTGTTGGCGACAACCACAACAATACCAACAAAACAGCACGATTACGATTACTAATACCCTTACCCACAGCAGTGGGCTGGGTTGTTGGAGTTCTACTTGAATGCTTTTGCCGAGCTGCCAGTTGCAAAGATAAATTAGAGAAATATATTTAATGACTTTTCATGACCAGCAAATGTCAACAAACAGAACATTTACAGAGCACTCACAACAACGCAAACAAAATAAAAACAATGATAACAAAACTATGGGCATTCCTTCTGTTCGGAGGACCCTCCTTATTGTTGTTACTGTTGTTGCTGCCACAGTGCGAGGTAGGTGTGAAAATTGTTGATTAATGTTCAGTTTTTGAAATGTCATTGTTAAAAGTGCATTTTTTAAAGGTGCAGGTTGACTTCGTTGTGCATTCAAATATTATATTAGTTAGTTTTAATTGTTTATTCGCTATGAATACAAGTTGAATTAATTAAATAAAAATTAATAAATAAAAATACAAATTGGCAGACATTCAATAACAATTTAATTTTGACAGCTCGACTTGGAGATACCGTGAATCTAGCTGTTAAATATATATGTGGCTTTAAAATGAAAATACGTTTTGGTTAATAAAATCATTCGATTTTAATGACGTCCATAATATGTAAAATAAATAATACAAATCAATTGAAAGGCTATATCTTTATAATTGTTTCGGCTGTTGATTCTGATCTGAATATATAAATATATGTATTCAGATATACTACATCCATTTTCAATATTTCAATATACCCCTTTTCAAATTTTTCCTATTTTGATGGGTATAAAAGTTTAAATATCTTTGAATTGTATTCCAATAAATAGAATTCAATTTATATTTAAAAAAAAAAATCAAGCACAATATTTATTTTCTCTTGGCGGCCAAAATCAAAAAGCCATTAGGCAGCTTATGGGGGCTAAAAGACACAACAACAGTAGCAACAAAAATATCTGCTATCCGTTTAAATATGGTCACATTTTTTCCATGATATTCACACAACAAAAAAAAGTTTTTCTCAACATGAGGTTTCTGCTGAAGCAAACACACGCATACACCCACTTGGACCGATGCTCGTGTCAAATCGGCATTGAATCAAGTTGAATACTTTAAAGCGGCTCAAATTGAAAAACTTTCAACATGGCCTCCACAACTAGGTATTTCTTTTTATGTACAATAAATAACAAGCGCCTTATGTATCCGTATATAGCATATTTTCATATATATTTCTATATATACGATATACAGATGCGCATGTGTCTAAAAAAGAAAGAAAGAAACGTCTCGTCTTGTCAGGGAAATATGAAAGCTGTTGGTAAACTTTTATGCAGCGCCTAAGCCTCTGGTCCATAGACCTCTTCCTCTCCCCTCCCCTCACCTTGGTGTATGGGTGTGTGTGTGTGTCAGGTCTGTCATTTTGGCCTGGTGCTGCGAGTATTGCTTCAGCCATGGCTCAAATATGAAATCCATCAGGGATGCTAAGAGCTGTCAATCAAAATCAGCGAGGGAAACTTTTCCAACGCTCAACAACAAGAAGAAATTTACATTTCCCTTTTCTTTTTTTTTTTTTTTTTTTTTGTACTGTGGATGGCCGACTCTCTCTCTGGCTGCTGGGGTGGATCTGGATTATGGTTATTCTCAGCATGTTTGCCAGATTGAAACCGAATTAAAAATGAAATTTAAAGTCCACCCACCTTCATTGCAAAATTAATGCCAATTTAAAAGTTGTCATCATAGGCTCCCCTATGGGATCCAATTCAAATCGCAGATCGCCAAAAGTGTCACAATTCTGCACGCGGGCAACAAATTATGCGACTCTAGCAAATGCGATTATAGCCAAGCACCTTCAAAAATGATACAGGTATGGAGAAGTATTTGCTGCCATTCAGCCTCCATTTCAAACTGTAGTTTCAAGCGTGGCAAAAATTCCATGAAAAGCTGAGCAGCTTTTCGCAATGCGATGGTGTATTTCGGGGGCGGGGATGGCGTTAAACAATAGCGATCGATGGACAAAAAGTGCCGCCGGCTTATAGAGTGAAAAGAGACCAGACTATGAAAAATTATCAGCGTATATTGTATGGTGTTGTCGGGCACAGACAGACAAAAATCTTGCGGCCTCAAGTTCAGTGCGCAGCTGAAGGCCAAAAATCAGCTTAGGATCGTTTGAATGAAACTGGCAAGTAGACTTGGCAGTCAGTGGCAGTGGCAAGCAATGGCCGACCGTCATGATTAATCAATATTTTGTTTGGAAATGCAACAAAAGCGTCGCCAAGTAGAGACTCCGAACGGTGCCGGCGGGTGCCTCAGTTACGGATGCGGCTGCCGCATTTCTTTTGGCCACGGTCTCAGTTTCGGTTGCGGCATTTGACAGATCAACGCGCGCTGACAGCTTTGTGTGTTGTTTTTGTTGTTGCGTTGCCATTGAGCAACTTTGAGCATAATTGATGATGCGGCTTTGGCTTTTGAATATGTGTGATTTTTTTTTTTCACTTTTTTGGCGTTGGAGGTTTCTTGATCGCATTGGCTTCACGCTGTTCTCCATTAGGTGTGTACCTTGTAGGTGCACATATATTTGAGTTGTACATTTGATTGGCCTTTGTGATCGATCGCAGCGAATAGAAGCGAATTTCAGTTGCCTGATCGCATCGGCTACTGTTTATGTTCACGCTTTACTGCTGATGATAGGTGAATGAGTAGCAAACCTTCCCAAAATAACACTGCACGGTAGTCAATTACCATGTGAAGGCCTCTAATTAGAACTGAGCCAGCAATTAAATATTGAAGATATTGCAATGTTTGGAATGCTAGTTTTATGAAAACTTATTAATAGCATTTTGTGGAAAATTAAAATATGTTTTGGTTAATACAATCTGCGTTTCTTATTTGATCTTAATGAAATTTGTGCAGTTGATGAATAATATGTCTATGTTTATATTTGATACCAAATGGAAAGCAATATTTTTACAATTGTGAGTCTTGATCTTATCGAAAATCGATTTGTATCGATATACGCCAAACGAAGGCAGTCATCGATCAATGAAAATCAACTTGTATTCAACATTTAAAGTCAATTTCTCTATCTTTATCCCATTTATAATGGGTTTTGGGTATACAAATTGAAATAGTAAATTATGTTTTGCTAAATTCCATTCTATAGAAAGTTCAAATTTAATGCTGTAGTTGTGCATTACTTGCCAAATGGTTAGTGTTTCAAAGTCATTGCCATTGTTTGAAGTTAAAAAGAATGATTTTTCTGCTCGATTTCATTCGCATTAAATAAGCTGTTAAAACGCAACGTAATTCCAGCACTGTTGAAACTGGAAATTAAATGCCAGAATCATTTTTGCAGCCGCAGTCACAGGACTCAGATATCCCACTGGGATAAGAAAATCGCGGACTCATGGCCAGCTCAGTGTCCTCGGAACGTCCAGTGCAAATATTTCTAATGCCGGAGACGGCCGAGGAAATTGCCTCATTCCACAAGGACGAGGACGAGGAGGGCCAAAGCTCAACCTGTGACCAGTTCGCATCACGGCATTTCCGTGCCCCAAGCAAAAATGAAAAATATAGAAATACATATAAATAAGAATGTGCAAGTATTTGTGTAACGCAAATCGTAAAGCAGAAACTTTTGCTTGAAACAACAAAATAATGCCTCATTTTTTGCTTTTTCTTTTTTCTTATCGCTGCAATAAAGCAGCATAAACGCTTCATTTCCATTTGTCTCGCAACTGAAGCGCCCTTAGCCAAGTTCAGAGACGCAACGTCACTCGAACACGGTGGTGGTCAGAGAAAAGTGGAGGAAAAGGTGGGCAATGGGGGGCAGGGGAAGGGAGTGGAGCAAGTCTGGGGTTTCACGGTGGGTACACGCTGCTGGCCTGGCCACCCAGTCGGCGACGCCGGCTGTCCACATCAGAAGGCTTGCCGAAGAAAAACAGATAAAAAAAGCACCGTTTACACGCCAAGCTCAAGTTTCTTACTTGCTTCTCCCTTTCTTATTGCCAGTTTGCCATTTTCGCTGTTTCGCCATTTCTTATTCGCCATCAATCCGCCGATGTTGTTGTTGGGCTTATTGCTGTTGTTGCAACATTTTTATCGCCCGTAAGTTTTGCTTCTTTTAAATACAAACGCCCAGCAACAACCACAACTAAAACAACAACAATAACAACCGGCGGCATAAATATTATAAAAAAAGCACACACAAAAAAACAAGAGTCACTTCCGTTGCGCAAAAGGAAAACGCGAAAAGTCTTCAGACGCCGACTGTGGGCAGTGCCCCCTCGGACTTCGGTCTAGATGGAGAATTCACAACTTCTAATTAGATGAAAAACTGAGTTAAATGCTAAAAATAAACTCAATTGTAAAGCTGAAGCACACATGGAGGCAAATATCGTCTGGAACTGCGATTAATAATTTTGTACGCATTCATTCAGTTTAAGATGATTGAATGCAATTGGCTATATAAATTGAAGACTCTATTTCTACTCTGCATCTATTAAAAATGGCAAAAAGGTTATAAGGAACTTTTGCAGACAGGCAACAGGAAGCATCTACACATAATAATAAAATCTGGAGACATAAGATTTTGAATATAAGTTTTCGTTTAACTCATGAATATCAATTCTGTTATATTTTATCGATAACTGCGCTGTTTCGTTAACATCGAAACAAATCGAATTCCGATAGAAATTGTAAGGAAACGGCAGTCTCCAAACAATACTAGCAAATCTACAATGTAAATGTATATACAGGGTATTTTCAAGTCGAGTTGCATTCTGAGTTAGTGTTTCATGTATTGCCGATTTTAATTGAGCAATACTTGGGAATCATGCGACGATTATGTTTTAGATTCATTTCATTCGCGCACTTTATAAGTGTCGCTTTCTCTCTTTGTCAAAAGTTGTTAAAATAATGGCAACAATTATTATTAAAAGTTTGCAGCGAGTCAGCGATTGAGTTGTATTGCTTTCAATCAGCAGATGTGAGCATCATTAGACAACTCAAATGATATCCGCATACTTAGTATGCATAAGTACTTGCTCTTAATACAGACTTTAATAACTCAACAAATTAACATTCCCATGCGGAATTCAATATGATGAAAGCTAACCAAACTAATGATTGGAAAATATCTTGACTCGATCAATTGCCAGTGCGCACAAATTGGCTAGTTGACAAGACAAAGTAGCAGGTAGAGAATATATATGTATATGTATATGAGTATGCCATATACATTTGCATGTGTGTGTGTGTTGGGTAATCAACAAGTTTGCCCCAAGTTGTCTGTCGCAAATGCAAATTAATTAGCGAGCTGTGGTGCGTTTGCTTTAATTGCGACCCCAACGAGCCCCGGCAACGTTGGCCCGTCCACATGGCGTATGCGTGTTGAATGCAGCAGCGGCAGCAGCATAAACCGAAAGACGAGCGCCGGCCCGATAATTGAATTTAGCCGGTGTCCGTCTACGCATGCGTAGAACGCGCAGCTGTGGCTGCAGATGGAGTCAGAGTTGGAGTTGGAGCCTCCAATTTGCCAGAGGCGCCGCCTTAAATTTGAGTGATGGCAATGAACGAGTCGAAGAATATCTATGCATATATGGACACACATAGACACAGAGTGCACACACTTATGTTTACAGTGTGTGTGTGTGTGTGTGTGTAAGTATGTGTCCCCGAAAACCCCGACATAAATCATCTAAATCACTCTAACATGCATCTGCTTTGCGTTCCGAGCCAAAGACATTAAACAAATCGCTGCCTGCCAAATGTTTCACATACGATTTGCCTAAGCAACTTCTCGGCGATGCTCCTTGGCAAAAGTTTTGCATTCCATGCCAGAGCTACACGGCGCTGACTACCTTCGGCTGTCACTTTGTGAACCCCTCACCCCCCTTCCCCACATGGAACCCCTCACTACCTTGCCTTATAACTCCTCCCACTCCTTGTTCGGTGGGTTTTGCGGAGTGTGCTCTTTGGGCTCATGGACATGTCAAGTGCATGTGTATCATACATTACACACAGGTGGCGACATATGCTAAAAGTCCCATAGTTTATGCTCCATTCGTGTAGCATATTCATATGCAGCGCATATTTCACTTATGATATGTCAGCTTGGCTGGAAAATAAGTAAATTGTATTCGTGCCAAATTATAACTAATATGTATTGAATTTGAATTTTATTTTGAATTTACTTAAAATTATTCCATTACATTTTCATATTCATTTTTATGCCAGGAAGCTATAAAAAATGCGAAAAACTAATATAAAGAAAAAAGTATTGCAAAAGTATCTAAAATGCAGAACCTCATAAAATTTAAATATTCTTGATCATCACTGACAGAAGAGTTGATTTACCCGTGTCTGTCTGTCCGTGAATGAACAAGCCGATCTTAGAGGCTATTCGAGTTGGAGACTTAAAATTTTTTAAATGAGCAAATTAAGTTTATTTGAGTTTAGCACGTCATAGTTCTGAGATCGAATTTTATGTTTAAATTATCTACCTATATATCTTTATCAATTTTTGTTTTTGACTATTTTTTACAAACTCTTTTGTTTATAAAATTTTTCATAGGTCACAAACTAGAGACAAATTTCAACAATTATCCCTTTCTCATATAAGTAAGAAAATATCTCTGACTTAAAATAGCTGACTTCTGGTTGCGCTTTAAGTAACCTTTGTCTAGCCTAGTTTTTAAGTTGTATTCACTTGAAATTCTTAAAGTTTTCGCTTTCAACAACTTTTCACATGAAATACTGGCACTGGCTGAAAGCCCATTTGTCCTTGTATCAGCGTAAACGCCACTACCAAATCTAGGTTGACTTATATACTTCCGCTTCCGGCAAACAGAACATACGTTCTGACACCCCTCCAGTTTTGTATTTACCGTATTTTATGGCGGTATTATTCGGGCTGCTGGCTGTTAGCTGCGTCTTTGCTGGTTGGGCCCGTGCTGAGTGCCGAGCACAGAAACAGAATTTTATGCAAATATCCTAATCAAATTCACATTTTGAAGTTCAACTGTTTTATCCAAAACTTTTACCTTCAGCTAACGCCAGTAAAGCTGCCGCTGCCTGCGACGCGTGTTGTAGACGCCTCGTTCCCCCACACCATTCTCCAGCTCCGCCTCTAGTTGTTGGCTCCAGAGATGCCACCCATTTTTAATTTATTTCCACTTAAAAAACGAAGTGCGCGACGTAAACGCAAGAAAAGAAGGCCATGGGCATAGGCTCAGTCGCAGTCGTAGTCCCAGTTCCAATCCTCATCCTCACTCCTCAGCCCGCAGCCCAGCATCCGCAGCTCGCATCCTGTGCGTGCGTCCGGTGGAGCGGCTGCGGGTTTGAGTTTTAGCTTGGTTTTTTTTTTTCATTATATATATATATATGTATATATTTTGTGTGGTGTTATCGGGTGGTCGAATGGTTGGCTGTGGGTTGATGCCACGCACACCACACAGTGGCAATATCCTCATCCGCCCATCGCATGCTCAACGGCTGCCGGGGTTGGGTTGCCATCCATATTTTCACTTATCACAGCTCCCATTCTGGGCCCGGCTGCCTGTTTTCCATGCCGTGGCCCAAAAAACTTAAATCCGCATGTCGAAAGCGATTAAACAGTTACCGTGTGGCTTCCCTGGCTGCTGACTGGGACTCCTGAACTGCTGCTGGCTGCTGGATGTTGGCTGCTGGCTGTTTGGCTGCTTCTTCATTTGTTCAGAATTAAAACAAAAGCAGCCAAAGGATAAAATTAGTCACTGTGGTGACAGTAATTCAGGGCCCCTCCCTCTTTCTCTGTCTCTCTCTCTCTCTCTCTCTCTCTCTCTCTCTCTGTGTGTCTCTGTGCAGCTAAATGCAGGAGATTAAACGTTGGAGTTAAAGTTACCACTCCCGTTGTGGGAATTCGTTGCGCCACTCGGCAACAACTGTGCAACATTCGCCGTCGGCTCTGTCTGGTGATTAATTGCAATTTAAACGGTTTCAATTAAGCCAATGCGCATCTTTCTGCAGCACAGCAGCCCAAAGCAGGCCCAAACACTTTCCATTTTCCTTTTTTTTTTTTTTTTTGGATATTTGTAATATCGATGGAATTGGTGGTATTGACACACAACTGCTGCAGCTGGTGTTGCCTCGAGATTTGTATATCGTTTGATGACTGATTGTCTATGTTGAATTGGCTGCTGTGCATACATAATTGAAAGGAACTGCACTTGGATATGTGATAACCTTAAATAAATGTTATCAATTCGATTTGGTAAGCTGCGCCCAAGATTTTTGTGTATATTTTTTTTAAATGATGTTAGTAGATTATTTTATAATATTCTCACAAGCATATGCCTATAACTGTCATTAATTCACCCTCTGTGCATGTGCAAGTACATGCCATGCCTCTATTATAGTAACCAACAGCGCCATGTTACCGCCCCCTTTTGAGCAGTTGTTGCCATGGTCAAGGCACAACAATTCCGACGAGTGCAGCCACAAGGATTAATTTCTAATTTCGCCTAATGCTCCGCCAAGTGTTTCAGTTTGTGTTTGGTGCGTTGTTTACATTTTGGTTGTCGTGTTTTTATGTTTTTGTCTAATTTACCTTGATAAAATGATCCCAGTGGCAGTCGTAGTCCCATTTTCATTTCCATTCCCATTCTCATTCCCGTTCCCAGTGTTTATGTCCCTTCCCATGGCCCAGTTGCCAGTTTGCTCTGCCCTACCCCCAGGCTGTCTCTGTCTCCGTTTCGGCCTCTAAATGCAGCCCAGTCCGTGGTCTCTGGCTAGGGCTGTGGCTCTAGCTTGGCCTTCGGGCCCACATGCTTGCCACCATCATTAATCATGACGTTTTAGCTCTGACACATTTGCCCGATCGGCAGCAGAAGCAGCAACAGCAACAGCAGCAGCAACAGCAGCAGCAACAGCAGCAGCAACAGCAGCAGCGGCAGCACTATTGTAATGAAAACGTTTTGAAAGCCCTCAGACTAACGTCTGCCGCGTCGAGACGTCGATGTCCGGCCAAAAGAGCCAGAGAGTCGGACAGACGCACAGCAGGCCTCCGGACGAGGGCGACGACACGTTGATAGACAATGAAGTCCACAGATGAGCAGTTTGAAGACAAATATTTTCATAATGCCACCACAGCATACCCACAACCCACAACCCACATGTAAATATTGGCTCACTATTTACAAACTATTAGCCACAGTTAAGGACAGACTAATTGTAGATAGGAAATGTGGAAGAAGACAAATCGTAGCTAGGAAGGAATCTGATGAGGGGCTGCACACCTTTAAGTGTAAGGGAAAGGAAATGAAGATCTTGTTGAAGTATATTTGTAAACTAATTAACAAAATGCTTACACTCACATAGTAAATCGTTCAAGTTCTTGATTTAGGAACACAAATACCAAATTCAAGCTGATTTGGCTTAATATAGTTGATAGATTTAAGAACTTGAACACCGCATATGAGATGTAAATTCCCTATTCAAATCTAGGCTTTTTGATTAAAAACCACACATATAATATGATGAAATAAGCACGAGTTTATTTAACTTTACTTACTTTTTGAGATTTTGGGATAACAAATTAATTTCTTAAAATACAATTTTCATTATCTGGTCCTCAAATTTAGACCATGTCCCAATTCACTAATATATATTCAATATTCCTTACTGTATATCTTTGCATAACTAATATACGTAAAATTAGTCATGTTGTCAACTTATGTACATATTTACACATGACATGCTCCTGGCACAAGTGTATTTACTGTTCCTTTGCCTCGGCGAATGAGCAGCTGGCCAATGGGACAAAACTCGAATACCCTGTGGTATATGAAGGGTAAGGGGTGGGACAGGATAAAAGAGCATATGCTGCTACTGCTGCTGCTGCTGCTGTTGGCTTTGGCACTGTGCAAGCGATACAATAATTGCTCTGGGCTGTCGTTCACATCGTCATCGTCATTGCTGCGGCTTTGGCATGAATTACAAAAAATAAAACTATGTATACTAATACATATATATATATATATATATATATATATATATATATAAAGAAAAAAAGAGCGGCAGCAACAACAATGAGTAAAACTAAACAAGAATTCAGTATACAAAGCCGCCATTCATTCCATAGCCGGCGTTTGCAAACACACACACACACACGCAGGCACACACCACGCCGTCTGTTTACACACACACGACCCTGTCATGCAATGGTCACAAGCTGGAGCTGGAGCTGGAGCTGACCAGGCTAACGTGTTCTGTTCGATCAGACAACGACGTTGGCAGCACCACCACCACCACCAAGAAGGTGAATATTGTTGTTGTTGTTGGTATTGTATATGACCAGTGTATGCGTTTGTGTGTGTATTTGTGTATGAGTGCCTCAATCATGTAATTATTTCCTCCGCAACCGCTTTACCAATACCGACGCGTGCGGGCAGAAAAGTGACCAACACATGCACACAGCAGTCAACAGCGACAGCGACAGCGACGTCGACAAATGATATTACAAGTGGGGCCAAGTTGGAAGGCATTGGATATAAAAAAGCTAAATAAATAATAAAAAAAAACCCCGAAACTGGTAGCGTGTTTCGCTTTGAGTTTTGTTCTCTTTTTGTACATTTTTTTTTACGCTAAGCAAACAACAAAACTGAAACAGAACAACAGGAGAATTAAGAAAGAATGATTGGCTTTTATAGAGCCGAAGATTATATACCCTAATATTGAAACACAATAGGTCAACTTGAAAACTTATCGCAGCCGGCACATTGATACCTTTTGATTTTTGGCTCTAAGTCTTTTAACATGCAGCTTATAGAAAAGTATTGTAATAAAATCAATCGGGTTAAGCCCAATATAAAATACAGATTTTGCAATTCCCTCAAAGGCAATTTTAATATTTTTCTTGAACTAGCCTTTAACATGCCTGCAAGCTCATTAGTCGCTTACACTACGAGCAGATTAAACTTGTTTTTTAAACCCTTAAACTAGTTTAATCAGGTATTAATAAAAAACACTTGCATACTTCATTACAAAGTTGTTTTGCCTTCAGCAAGAGTAAAAAAATTACAACACAAAGACAAAAAACACACACACAGAGGACGGTCTAAATGTATGCACACACATATGTGGCACAGACCTACATGCAAGAATATATGCATATGTATGTGTGTGTGTGTGCAAGAATATATGTATATGCATGTGTGTGAAGTTGTGTGTGTTTTGTGTTTTTTGTTACTCAATTTAATTCAGGTAAAATATTTTTTATCCATGCCCGCAGCGCGCTTAAGCTTTGGTCACGAACATGAAAAAGCGTCGTTTCCGTCGAATTGCTCGAAAATGGTTGACGGTTGATTGGTTCAGTTTTTAGCTGTGCCTCGGGCAGAGGCCCCCTGTCTAGAGTCTAGACGGAGCTGCTTTCAATCCAAAATGGCAGCCAACTAACTTTCTGAATATTCATTTCGAAAACGAGTAGAGCAAAATGGCTTATGGGATACTAAGAAAAAAATGAAAGGAAAATTGCAGTTCCCAAAATCCAAAAAAAAAAACAACAAAAATGAAACGTAATTATGCTTATAATAATTTCACTTCTTAATGCTTTTATCTTTACTTTGCAGCTTGTTTTGACCCATGAAAGATAATACCAAACAAGGCTGAGAAACTACAAAATGGAACATTCAAATTGCCAAAACGAAATGGCTTAAAAAGGTAGCTGTTTCATTTGCGGCTCTTTGCGTAACCTTCGCACACTTTTAGGACGGGGAGTGTAGAAAAAAATACGTGTATTATAATAACATTTAATCATGCTGCGGTTTCTGCCATCATTTGCAAACCAATTTTTGTATTATTCCTGGTTTACTTTGTAGCTTTGTATATTATTTATTGAAGTTTTGCTCTTGGGAACGTTTCGAACTCAAACGAATGCAATTTGACGTACTTATCCATATAGCCAATTTAATATGTTGTGGTTTTGATGTTGCGCAATGAATATAAGCAATTTGTACTTACTTATGGAGTTATCACCTGAAAGTAGAAAGAAAACGAAATCGTTTATTAATTGAGTCAGAGTTAGAGTTGAAATTGAAAATTATTAATTTAAATATAAGCTATTAAGTTTTAAAATTGTTTCATACTGAGGTGGGTTGGATCTTTTAACAACAGGTTGGCTGTCTCGGATATAGAAAATTAAATACATAATTTGAACGCATTCAAACCCAGTCTTGTTGTTCAGTAATATTAGATCAGTTGGTCCCATTGGTTAGGGTTGATCAGGGTTTGATTGCCTACACTTTGATTTGGTTAACATATTATAGAAATTAAGTTCTGATACGAACAAACACCTCTTTGCTACATTCTTGTTCAGCATTTCTCTGAAGACAACGCTGAAACTGCCCTAGCTTATAAGAAAGTTGCTGTCGAGTTTAAATAGCAAAGTTTGAGTTTATTTACTTACTCGTAAGTAAGTATTATGAAATTGAGCACAAAAGTGGAAAATAATTAACCCCAAACTTCGTAGCGGAAGTTTCAAGTTGTTGCTGCTGATGCTGCATGTGACCAGACTCAAACCTGGGCCCAGACCCAGAGCCACTGCCGGAGCCAGAGTTGGATGGGGCAACACATGCAGCACGTAACGAGCGGTCAAGAAAGTGGCCAAGCCGCTTCCGGAGTCAGCGACATCAGCAAAATACTAAACAACTTGCGAGCCAAGTAATTGAGAAGTTTTCAGTAGTTCGATAGTAGAGAAAAACCTTTAAGCTACTCGCAGGACGTTGTCTCCAGTCTGCCAGTACATTATTCGCACAAAAATGAAGAAAGCGCCCAACCGAAATATCAAAGGAGTAATCACTCGGGGCTCCAGAACCGAGGGGATGAAGCTCGAGAAAATAAAATCATGCGGTTGGAAATAATAGCGTCTGGGCTGTCAGTTAATTCTGGTTTGGGAGTGGTGCCAAGCTTATGCATTTTCACAAGCAAAACAGTCAAATATATTGAGATTTTTGCCAGCAACGGTCGACAGCTGCGTGATTAGCAACTATTTCGATAGATAATAAGAAAATATGAGTATTTATATTTACTGCACCTACCCCAAACTGTGGCATATGACTGGCATTTTGATGTGGCAATTTAAGAATTGCTTATCTTGCTTGTAGCTTGAACGTTGCATATGTGTACATAATATATATGTTTGAGTTTAAAGACATAAAGAGTCATTTCCTAACTCGATTCGTGTATAAAATCTTGAGAAAAGCGCTTATAATAATCTGTGTATATTTTCACTCAAAGACTCAGTTAATGTTAAGACCACTCCTTTCCTCTAGGGGAAGCCAGCTGTTAAACTAAATTCATCATCTCCTATTTGTCAAGAAGAAAATTAAACAGAGTCCTTCATAATTGAATTTCTTAAATGATTTTCTTTAATTATAAGAACTGATTTTCAAGCATGCTTAAAGACCATTTGCCTAATTGAAAAAAATAATTCGACAAATGCGTAAAAATGTAAGTGAACTTTAAAGTTGTCTTTGGTGCGGTGTGGAGTCCAAGTAGAGCCAGCTCGAACCCAGACCCAGACGCAGACGCAAACGTAGAGCAATGGCAACGCCTTGGTCAGCTCAAAATGATACCGTTGTTGTTGTTATTGTTGCCCCGTAGCTGACTGACAGTAGGTGTGACCAGTCTACTCATTCATTCTGACAGTTTTCCCACCCACTCTTGCACAAAACGCAATTTGTTGGATTGTAGGTTGTGCCCTCTAAGCACGAAAGGTAAAAGTGCTGGCCATATCTAAGTGTGTGTGTGTGTGCGTGTGTGTGTATGTTTGTGTGTGTGAACCACCACCGCTGCCTAGAGGCTTTGCAATGGCATTGACTGGGCGGGGGTAGTTGTTTGTGGCGCCACAAACAGCATTTTTCGCAGTTGCCAGTCGCGTGTCTCTTTTGCCTCTTTGGAGTATTTGAATATTTTCTTTGGTTCTTTTCGCTTTTTCGTTTTTTTTTTTGCTATTGTGGGCTGCGCTTGCAACTAATTTTCATTTCCAGCACAGTGCACCTTTTGGCAGCAGAGACAGCGGCAGTGGCAGCGACAGACGTTAAGAAATCTTATTAAAAAGTAAACAGTGCGATAAAATTGAATTTGCATTCAAAAGCCATTAACCGCAGCAGTTGCTGCTGCTGCTGCCGCTGCTGCTGTGGCTTTTGCCGTTGACAGACGTTGTGTCCTTGCAGCCAGAAATTAAGCGGGATACGAGAAAAATGGCTGAGCCGTAGCTTAAATATACGGCGCAGTTCGAAATTCGATTATGTAATATCTGTATTTAAAAATCGCGCTGTGAAATTATTATTTCACGCACATCGAACAAAATCAGCGACAGCTGTTTTCCCCTTAAACAAGTCAGGGCCTTTAAAATTTCAGGCCAGGCCAAATAAATGATTTATATTTTTTTTTTTGTATTTCATTTTACATATTCGATTGGAACGTGCTATAGCTTAAATCGATGCTAAAATTATTATATAATCTATGTCGGCACTCATGTGGAAAAATATTATATTTTAATTGCATAACAATTTCACGCACTTCAGCAAAATCATCACAATTATTCGAATGGCAATTTGTCCAATGATCTGAACAATACGTTTATTATAAACACCCACGCAAACAGACATCTAACCCGCCAGCTACCCACCTGATGACCATTTTTATGCCAATTGACATTCAAAATTGGATCTAAACACTATCCAATTACACAGCGCATGGGAGCATGTAACCATGGAGGTAACCGCCAACGGGTCGGAGGGCTTAATGTATGTATAATATATATATGTGAGTACAATTGGAATTGTTTGATGGTTCATAAATGGCCCACTTATTTCATTTTTAACTGTTCTCCATGTACGAATATCAATTAATAACTGCTGCCATCGCTTAGTTGTAATTACACTCGATATTCAATACTCGAGCGTGTAAATGCATTTGAACTTGTCTGTCCATCAGTTATTTATTTATGCACAATGAATTGCTCGATTTAATGTGACAACATTATCCATGAACGTATCTATAAAATGCAACACGATTTACGACTGCATTTGTTGCGAGAATTGGCGTATGTTTTAACTGCTTTATATGTATTGATTTTTAAATACACTCGTAAACTATTTTTTTTAATGGTCTTGCTGATTTTAGTTTGTATGTTTCTTATCCGATTTTAATAAGGTATATTCTATATCTTTACAAATGTATATTTGAGAATTCTGAATTACAATTGTCTATAATCGAGAGTTAACAAACTATGTAAGGTATATTTTATTTTCAAAAAGTTTCGAGATAGCTCGAGAAACAGTCAATGTTTATTACATTTTTCCTACTCGATAAAATATTCAACATATTTTTGGATAGTTCATAAATCTATAACAAGGCTCAAGCCGTCAATCTCTTAATTATCCCAACATAATTTTATCCCCAGCGTATTTACTGCAAAATATTTCAATCAGCCGATGAACTGCATCATCGATTATCAATCACATGGATAAATGCTACTGACATAATTATTGCAGCTTGACACAGAGCAACAGAGAAACGTAATAATAATAACAAGAACCTCGACATTTTGGCTTGCTGCACGAAATAAAAATGTCAATTTAAATAAGAATTCCCGATGCAAATCAATCAGACTTGGTCCATCGCCATCGAGTCGACTAAAGCAGTTGATGTATTGGCCGGGTCTGTGATTTCTGCCTGATGGGTGGCTGGCAGGCGATTTTCGCAAACATGTCACACAGTTTACAGTTAAGAGATGACAAATTCATTTTTAACACGCGGGCCAGAGTGAAACCCCGACATGATGGACCAACAAGCATATAATCATCGCCACGTCTACAATGAGCCATTGCAGTGCAGATTTCGCCAGTGAAAACCACCACATGCAAAAGTCGCTTATGTATGTGGCATGTGGCATGGTCGACTGTCTGACGGTCTGGCACTCTGTGTGCCAAGTGACGTTTGGCTGTCAACGGGCTCCCCCAAAAAAATAACTCAAAAGTCGTAACGTGTGTATCTATATCTTGTATCTGTGTCTGCAGCATGTGTGCCCCGCTTGCTACGCACCTCATCACCCAGATAAATGTACAAAATTAAAGATTCTCCTGCTAAACGGAAGCTTAGCCAGAAAAAAGGTCAAGTCCAAAATGATGGATGATGCCATGACACTCTCACACTCTCACACTCTCACATTTGCACACACATATGCACACACACACACTCACATGACACCCCAATCGACGGAGAGATGAATGAAATGGCTGAGTGACATTTTGGGCTGTCTCCCTGAAAGGTCTATTAAAATTGTTGGGTGGTTGCAAATTTCAGCTCGGTTTAAACACTTATTCTTATCTCTCACTCAGGTAGTACGTGTTGTGCTTGACTACCTTGTGGCAATATCCGTTGAGTCGCAAAGCGCTGCAAAAAGTTTTTTACCATCATAATTTTTATCGTGCCATTCATCGCATAAATAATTCTGTTAACATTTTCAACAAGCCACAAATTAAAACTACAAAGCACTAAAAATTCGTGCCTGCAAAATTTACGACCAACGGAATCACGTGTCATCCACGCGCTGCATGCCCCCGGCCCATGGCAGCCCAGCCCAGCCCAGACCATACCACACCTACCCATCCCATCCTATCGCATCCCATCCGCAGCTGATATGATGCATGACTCGACGGAAGGCGAACTCGACGGCAGACTTAAGGATTCGAGTTTCGGATTCAGGATTCACGTGCTAAGCGTATGCGAATTTAAATCTGTTTGAATACGGAATCCTTGAAGCCTTTTTTGTGGTTCGCTATTTGAATATAAAACAGTGGGAAAGACACAAACACACACACACACACACACACCCCTGCGTCAGTCGATGACAAACATAAAATCCATTTCACACAAACATTAGTTTTATTTAAATCGCAGACAAACACACGCAAACACACACACACATCACACACACACATGGGGCACACGACCACGACCTTTGTACCAGGCCAAAGGAGCAGCGTCGAGCATGTGTTCCAGCCCATACTTGTGTGGCTGTTGTCCTTGTTATCCTTGTTGACTTTTCACGCTCTTTTAAACGCCGTTAAATATTTCAATGTTGACTCCGCTTCTTGTCTACTTTCAGAACTTTGGCTTTCGGGCCACATTTATCACATTTACCACAGCAAATGGATATAAATTCGATAAATAAATTATTGTATTTCTTAAATGTGCTGAGAACAAATCATTGTTGCATAGATATGATATATTCGTACCCAGGTCGAGACTGTAACTAATCTGGCATTCGGTAAGTTTTTGATATCCAAGCCACCAAATAGTTACTATATATTTATGTATGATCGTTTATGTATGATCGACGTAGACAAAGTTTATTTCATTTTATCGATAACCGTACCAGGTTGGTGAATATCGATCTATTCCAGAGATTATACTTATCCAGATATGGGTCAAAAGTAAAACAATTCATTAGGACCGAATAAGAAGCACAGATTTCTTTAAAGCAAAACATATTTTCATATTGACCATATCAGTATTTAAGAGCTTGGTTCAGGGTCGAGCTCTCTCGACCACAGCACTCTAGGTTTTCTCATACTACGCATACACATATTTTCTCTGAATGTATTCAAAATTCACACTTGTGATTTCGTTGGGGTTGTTCGGTGTGTTCAACTAATTAGTTTTCGAGGTCTGCAAATATTAGGATCAGCAGAGCGTTACTTCCAGAATGCTGACAAGCCGAAATCAGAGACTGATGTGTATTCCATGATATAAGTAATTTATGGCATTTTTAGCATTCAGTTGCCTTAAGGTGTTCCGCATAACCCGCTACCCTGTCCCCTGCCATTAAGTGCACTAATTGCTGCACTGCCTCATTGATAACTAAGCGGCATTTCATGTAGAAATCCGATAATTTATTAACTTATAACAATTGTTAATGCAGCTGCAACAGACGAGAACTTAGCGCTGAGAGCTGCAAACTGAAAAGACACAAGTACTTCCCCGGCAATTGCAAGTGTATTCGCATGCAGCCGAGTGTGGGTAATGCGATTAACGGTCTGATATGCGGTAATAAATAGGTGTATTTATACTTGAGCACTTGCTGTATTCACTGTGGCTGCCACTAATGTCGACAACTTTAGTCGTAGCTGGGTTCGGGGTCCTTTGATAAACGCTCAACAATGCCGCTAACAAGCAATTTTTATGGCCGAAAATCCAATTCAAATGTTTACAAATCGTTTAAACTGGGTGTACACTGCAGCAGTTGAGGAGCTGAGGAGTTGAGGAGTTGAGGAGTTGAGGAGATCGGGGCAGCGAAAAAGACATAAAAATAAATCGCGTACAAATTGAAAATAATTTCAGATTTGATTTTCTTCTTTACGATGATGGTAAAAACGCGCTTTGCTACCAACAACAAGGATAACACTGTGAGCAGCAGCTGAAAATGGACAGAGACATTCAAATGTGGACAGCGGGTCAAACTAAGTGTGTAAGGCGGTAAAACCACCGCAACCACAACATGGGGTGTTCCCTTCCATTTGACTAAGTACACAAGAATAGAGCGTAAAAAATTTTTATCGTCGCGCTTTTTACGGAATGTGATCCGCGGCGATTAAGTGCGCGGCTTTTGTGTCATTGTCATGCCGTCGTCCTGGCCAAGGGTAAGGGAAGGGGCAGAGAAATGGGTGATGGGAATGTCAATGGGGATGTGGTTCGAGTTCAACTTCCTCGGCTTTCACTGCCGTAGTTTATTTGCTCAGGGGGCAGGCAAACCCACCACCGCAGTGCTCCAAACAGGGCAGCCGCACTTGCCGCCCAAGCTCGTAATGTATTCAAATTTTCTAAGGCGAGGCCAGTGTCAGTGCAGTCATTTCATGAAATGCTTATTTTTTATTTTAAATTTACTCGTGGACAAATATTTTCATTTCACTTTTTTTTTCCTTTAGCTTTTAGCTAAATGAGCGGAAATAAAATTAAATCGATACTGGACGTTGTTTAATTCTATAGCTAAAGTTCTTTTTTCGCAATGCTTTCCTAATTTGCGGGCGCTAAATGGCCGAGACTCACAGTGGGATGAACATCATCGTTATAAAACGAAATTACACATATATTTATGAAGTTAATGTTTTCAATAAGAAAATCGGATAGATCTTAGATTTTGCAATTACAGTTACTTTAAAAGAACTTAGTTAAAACCTTAAATTTTTATTTTAGATCGAATTCTTGTCCTCTGAGAGTTGTCAACCTCTTGAGAGTTGATAACCTTAAGCCACACAGCTGGCATTTGGGCTAAAACATATTTATTTTATAAACTATCTTTTGATTTCCAAGATATGCTGGCCAAACTCACAATTTTGTGAGTGCTTTTATGATCTTAAATTATTATTATGTTTGCCAACACTGAACTACCAGTTGGGGCAAGAAAAGATCATTAACTTCAAAAATTATTAATTATAAAATAAATGTTAGCCACAAATTTTAAATTTACTAGGTTCTTTAAACTGCATTGTGCCACAAAGTGTTTTTTTTTTTTTTTGGATAAGTGTGTTTGTCGGATTAGAATGAAAACCGTGCATCACATTAATTTTTCATATTTTTCGTAAGAATGTGCTTTAAAATAATGACAAATCAGTTTGCAGATAAGGACTGGCCGCAAAAAAAAAATAATACGACTTTATTCTTTTTGGGCAGCCGCCAGCGTATTTTTTCCGAGCTTAACTAATCGTAACAGATTTTTTCCCAGTCACGATGCGAGAGAATAGCACAAAAAAAAGGGGAACCCTTTTGGGGGTAAACGTCTGTGTGGCCATATCCTGCGGCCTGCCAATTAGAACCCTTTGTTTGCCTTGGACTCCTCAAGACGGCGCAATATCTTGGCGCACTTATCTCCATAATAAAGTCGTAACAATTAATTGCGCGACCTTTTCAGTAGCTCAGGCCTAACCCAATCTGGAGCTCCTTTAAAAGGCGACTGTCTCTCAGACAGTGCTTTAAAAAAAAGCAACGAAATCACCTTTTGAGGATTGACGCATAATTAGTACTTAAAAATTATTTGACGAGCCTCAATTAATTTAATGATTTTTTTGTTGTAACTGACAGGCAAGTGGATTTAAAGTAAATGGGTTATGGTTGATGTTTTTACTTTGTTGTGATTTCATTTAATTGTTGCAATATTTGCGCTACTTTCAAATCTATGTTCTATCAGAGGATGCATTTGATTATATATTTTCTATCCTTTATGACAGTTCCTATTATACCCAAATACTATATGAACAAGCTGAGCTTATTAAAATGAAAGCATAATGTTCTCCTTAGTTTCATTTAATGAAGTCATAAAAATCGTTTTTTCCCTGCTTATTATCCCCTTAAGTAACATATACAAGATAAGCCACAAGTCTGTTTCAACTGAAGCTTCACCTGCAGGGATACATGTGTTTATTCATCTCCTGAATGGTTTTATTATGCATTCAATCCAAGACTCCATTGACTTTTCGCACTTGGCCGCGGTTTGTTGTGAATGAATTCAACTGTAAAGGTTAAAATTATAAATGTGCAAATGACTCATCATAAATAAAATTAATAAACAGCACGGACAAAGCCAAAAGCCGAAAGAATCTGGAGAGGCAGGAGAGACCTTCATTGAGAAAAAGTACAACGCATCAACATAAATATTATGATAAATTGTTTGTTATAATCGTAATCCGCAGGGGGTAAGTTTCGAGTCGTGCGCTACGCATTTTTTATGCAGCGACGCCCTCGTTCCTCAGACATGGACTCGAACTGGAACTGACAGAGGCGCAGGATGAACTGGCGCAACATATGGTCGGTTGGTGGGTGGGTGGATTATACAGATGGCGCACGAATCTATCTGGATTGCGATTCAATAGCCGCGTCCAAAAAGGGGGCGAACACCAAGTCAAGTTGCTTTTTTATTGGTTTCGCTAACTGATGGCCGCGCTGGGATTAAAAGCCAGCCAGAATTATGAATACACCTATATCCACACTCAAGCACAGCAGCAGCAGCCATTTGGAATGAGTTGAGATACACTCGCGTATCTCGCAGATACTTTGTGAACTGAGCATCTTGCGGAGCCATAAACGCGTCGTATTATAACTTTGCCTTGAGTACATTTCAAGCTGGAAGCTTTACGCCTAATTAACACTTTATTCAAGTTGAAATTTTATTGTTTCAATTATGTGAGTGAATGAGCGCCAGAGGCACCAGCCAATTGACAAAACAATTTGTATTTTAGAGTGCACACATGGGCAACACACACAACACACACACACAGCACAGACACACACACACACACACACCAAGCAACAGCCCAACGGGGTACAAAACACCCTGGGAAACAGAATCTGCTCGCTACCACATTAAAATTCAGGATGTGAAGCAAACAATTTGCGGTAAGCGCAACAAGCCTTGATTTAAGTCGGTTAGAAACATAAGAGGTTGAGAGAATGAAATATTGGCGTTGAAAAAATTATAAAATTATACACATTCCTGGGATAACAAAAGGTTTTGCTGTCAATATTAAATATATATGCTCTCATATATATTAAAAAAAAAAACAGGGTTAGGTTTAACACATTTTATAATGATCCACATATTTTGTATTACATTTTAGTATTACATAAAAAGTATTAAATAGATAAGGCAATGAGAATGTTTTTAAAAATAAAATCTATAATTATCAGTGCTTATTCACACTGACCAAATCTTAATTGGAATTAGTCGCTTTAAATATTAACTGATGCCGAAAATGTTTTAATTTTAACGATCCTCCACTCGGTGGGATACTGACAGCACTTGAATACAGACAGAACCTGACAAGGGATTAATTTGACAACATTAACAAATTAAACTGTTAAACCAACACAGCATACACACACCACACACACACACACATTTATCGAGTCAACGGATAACCGTAACAGCGCTCCCAGAACCCAGTTCCCAGTTTTCTGTCCTTGCCGCCCGCTTGGCAAACGGACAGACATTTACAACATCATTTGTAATCCATATCGCTCAGCATGTAGTCCCAATCGACTGTGTGTGCGAGTGTGTGTGAGTGTGTGTGGTGTGTGTGTGAGAAAAGATGTATTGACCCTTCAACAGATTCTGTACGAGTGTCGGCGCTTGGAATGCTTCACGCTATTTATTGGCTCACTTTCACTCGGACTTGGAGGAGGAGAAAGAGGCTCAAGCAGCCCCAGTTGCCACAGCACGTAACTGTAACTTTGACTTGGACTCGTAGTATGTGGCAGCTTCAGTGTCGCCCACAACTGCCCCCAAGAAAATGCAACCGTTCGCTGGGGAATTTGAGAATTCTCGCTCTCCCTGGCCACGTGTTTGGATTTCACGTTACACTTGAAACGTTTGTCGGATTAGTGATTCCCATTTGTCAACATGATGGTGTGCTTGATATTAATTGGCGTTGTATTAGTTTAAGTCAGTGTTGGTCAATGCAGCACAAACACAAGCACACACACACACACACACATACACAAACACACACCTACATAGAGTAGATGCAGGAGTACGGAATCTAACCTTGAGTTTAATTAAGTACTGTTAAAGAGCATTCGATTTTCATTTGATTATCTATTTTTTTTTTTTGTTATCTTTATTATAAATCACATTTTTGTTAATTACATTTTTTGCCTGATAATGTTTTCTAATTGCTTGAAAAAGGATTTTTGCTGGTGTGAATTCGAATAGTTGAATTTAGTCTTTACACTTGAGTCTATAATTTTAGACACAAAAGTGCAGCAACAAAGAAGTAAGAGAACTTGAATCCTGATTAGGGCACTTTTAATATTAAATTTCACTAAAAAATATTTAACAATTTTAAAAAAATAAAAATAAATAATATTTAATATATTTTTAAGGATTAAATTGCCACTAGCTATGTGTTGCTAAAGATGAGAGCATCTAAAAGTGCTCGTAAGCTTCAATTTAACAGGCCGAACTCAGACATAAGTCATAAAAGTGCAAACAACAAAGAAATAAGTGAAATTGAATCCTGATTAGGGCACGTTTAATCTTAAATTTCACTAAATAATTTATTTTTTTAAATTTCCCATTAGCTATGTTTTGCTAAAAATGAGAGTGTCTAAAAATGCTTGTAAGCTGTAATTTTACAAGCTGAACTTAGACATAAGTTATTGCTAACATTGGCTTTGGCTCACAGCGGCCATCCTTCTTAATGCAACTCTGAGTCAAGTGCCACGGGCAAGTAACATAAGTGAACGCACCCATTATAAACGCTCCACTTGTGTCCACTTGTGATTAATTGAAATGCTGGCCAAGTGAATGGCAAATGGAATGGCAAATGTTGATAATGCTCGAAATGTTGCACAAATGCGAGATTCAGTCGGAAATTTGCTGAGAGTATGTGTAAATATGTGTAGCAATGCAAGTGCGACTTGCAACTGTTGCAACTGTTGTTTGTTGTTGGCAGTCCGTTGGTCCCATTCCCAGCTTTCGGCTGTTTTCCTGCCATTGCCGTCACAGCCCCTTTATCGAAGAAGGGGACAGGAAAAATATTTTGACAAATGAACCTAAATAACAGGTTGCAATCGCTCAGAGGGAAGACAGCGAGTGTGTGCAACATATGCGTGGAACCTGGACCCCTGGACCATGGCCTCTCACGGACCTCAGCTCATACCCACTGTCGTACCTGGACAGGAAAACGTATAGCCAGACAACCTTGATACCTCATTTATTTTAAAATGTAGCTGCCACAGTCGCAGTCTGGCTTCAGTTTCTGCTGCACAAATGAAATCGACACATTGGGTTAAAAAATATAGCAACAAAAAAAAAAAACGAACGAACGTCTTGAGCTGAATTCATCAGTCGCACTGACGAATCGACGTCGGGCCACTCTCGAAAATTGTTACAAATGATCGCAAATAACAGATCTTTGCCGCACCGGTTTCGGGCTTGGTACAGGGCGCGCTGTCCATCAAAGGAGCCGAACCCAGAAACATAAAGAGAGACAGAAATAGAGAGAGAGAGAAAGAGCGAGACAGAGGGAGACGAAGACGCGTTGCGTGTTCTCGTGTGATCGAGTGGGCCTCAGAGTGGTTCTGCAGATGAGATTGGCCAGCTGGGATTGCCTTATTGGGTTCTGGTTTGGGCAACTGGAACTTTGACTGGAAACTGGATTGCGGCGCCGTTCGATTTCTAGTTAAATTGCACTGATTTCTTGATTAATGAGAATTTTGCATTTTCAGTTGCTTTGTTGATTGAGGCTTTTCATCTCGCCGTGGCAAGCGGAGAGTCAGTCTTAAGTGGCAATGTGTGTACTTACTCTGATTGTTGTTGTTACTGCCCTTGCGCGATGTCTTCTTCTCTTTCATCCAGGGATACTCAGGCACCGAGTCCATTCCATCCGGCGTCTGCGGTACACCACCAACACCAACCGGATATCCGCCACCGACACCGCCACCGACAACAGGTGTGCCAATTTTTGGGCTCTCCGGACTCAAGTGATTGAGAAACTCGGCCATCGAGGGCTGAGAGTTGATGAAACCCCCCTCGGAGGCCATCCAATAGGCGGTGTCCGCCGCTCGTTTATCACAGTTCGGTGCCATTTTGTTGACAAGCATCACCGCTGGCGGCGGTCCCTGCGGCCCCTGTTGCCCCGGTCCGGTCACAACGGGCACCACCGTCGTCTGGCCCGTTTGCACCTGAAGCGGATTGAGTGGCGACTCGGATTTGATCTGGGCCCCCATTTGGGTTGTGTCCAATGTACTGCACACCTCTTGCATTGTAAACTACACTTGTTCTTGTCTATTCTCTATATATATTTCTTGAGCTTTCCTTTTTAGTCATGCACCTGGAATGGAGAACCGATAGTTAAGACTAATCATTCCCGAAAACAATAATCTAATAAATAAATAAAATATAGTCATTATTTATATTGATATACATTACACAATTGCAAAATATTCACAAGTATTTTCGGCATGGGTAATGACAAAAATCGATTATTTATCTTGGTTTTATGGCATAGACAAAATGTGCTTACATATTTAATTATTAAGTTAACAAGACCTCCAAACTAGTAAAAATTAATTAATCAAATACTGCTATTTTTCCGAGTAACTATTTGGTGTTGGTGTTCAAAAAATCCTTGAATGATTTTATTTACCATTCTTCTTAAATAATATATGGCCGTCGGAAAAACCAGCAACCAGAAATTATAATTGTATTACTTGAAAGCCGTTCCATATAAATAGTAGCAAGTGGAATTGTATTGGACAGACATTCAATAAATAGTTACTAATAATATTATAAAACATGTCATACTGTTAATTTATTATTAAGTTAGCTTTTTATTAATAATAACCAAAACAAAATTATGCTTAGAAAACATTTAATCATTTGACAATTGACTTCAAGAATAATTTTGTTCAGCTTAAGTAGATATTTTGCTTTAACAGGTTAAACATTCTGCAAAATACAACTCAATGCAACATGCGTTAAATTACAACAATTATTATTTGAGATGATTTAAGTAATTTATTAACGATATACACACAAATCAAATTTGTTGTTTAGTAAATGATACTATTGTAGTTCAGAAAAGTCCATTCCGAACACGAGTTTTTTTTAGAAAGATAAGAAGTAGACGAAAGTTGACAAAATAAAAATAGAAGACTTTTCACTCACCATTCTAAAAGATCGCTGAGTGATTTTCATGGGCAGCGTTTGCTCAAAATATTTTCATATTGTGTTTTTCACATTTTCAGCACCTATTCACAATGCGGGTTTTTCTACATTTATTTTATTTTGTTTTGTTTATGTGCACAATGGCACCACATTTAACATTTAAACTGTGTGAATTGAGTACTCTCTGTGTCTGCATAAGTACTGTATATTATTATGTATCTTTGAGATGTTCCTACGAACAGGGTCAGATAAGCCCGCAAAGCAGGCACACAGTTGTCATCGACCGCGACGCGAACTTACGAATATGGCGATGTTGATGTCGATGGCGATGGCTAAGGCGATGGCGATGGCAATGGTGGTGTCGAGCGTTGTTTACTCGAGCGGCACAGTTCCATTTCCATTTCATGTCGAGCTGCCAGCTACAGTTTTACACACCTTTGCACCCATGGCGACGCGAGTGCCCATAACAATGGGAACACCACACACAACAACATAAAACAACCGAGGAAAATGCAAGACCCGGTACAACGGTGCGTATGCGAAAAAATAAGTTAAGTTCGAGTTTGGCTTTCGAGCTCTGAGTAAAGGGCTTGGATAAAAGTGACAAGAAACCGAAGCTGATCTTGCAATGGCCAACACACAGTACACAGTACACACACAGTACTCAGAGAGAGAGAGAGAGAGACGCACACACACAGAAACACACGCACACTGGACACACATACAGTTGCACTGCAATTTGTAGTTACAAGTTACACTTTTCTACACATTCGCGCCACTAAAGTGCTCTGTGTAGCTGTCCCTTTCTGGCCTGAGGCATAGGTTCAGCTTCGCGTATCGGTGCGCAGAACCGGTTTCAGTTGGTGTCGTTGTTGTTGTTGCCTCAATGGTGGATTTTGCCGTTGTTATTTGTTACTATTTTCAACTTAGTATTATTCACTATTTTATTGCACATTTCCAACTGCGAACAAGCATAACAAATTGCTAGAATTGTTTAATAGTTTTCCCATGCATTTGCTCAGTTAAACACGTTAAGACTCAGACTCGAAACTCTCCCTCCGTTTCTGGGCAATACGATGCTGGTTCGTGCGGGCACGACTCTTAAGCAACCATTTCATCCAATAGCACCGAACGCACTGAAACTTGTCCGCACTTGTCGCAAGGAGTGGCCAAGAATGAGCATAATGTACGACTGGTTTCAAAGATGAGCGCCACAACCACCAATCAGGGGGGCGTGTCCAAAACGTGTCCGCTACATACATATGTATATGCGTTGTATGCCAGAGCGACAGACAGAGCGCAACTTTGGGGTGGTTTGGTTTGACAATCCAAGAGAGATGTGTATTTAGATGCGTGTTCGTGAGCGCAAAAGTCATGCTTGTTGTGAAAAGTCGTGTATTTTCGTGAGCACATTCCTGATTGGAAATACGCACACAAAAGCTTCTATTAAATGTTTTAATATAAAAATCTATGTTAAATATAACGTAAAAATATACCAAATAAAGGAGGTTCTTTAACACGAACTGTAAAACAAGGCCTTATATAAATTGTACGTTTTATCGAGTACATCTTAAATGTCTGATTGTATTTACCATATTTGTTTACTTCATTTCCAACATTGTTGTTTGCTGTATTTTTGTTTATCGGTTGATCTCCGCAAGTCGTGCATAGGCAGCAGAGAGCCGAGCTGTACATGCGCAATAGCGATGGTCGAGACGGTTGCCGGGGGTGGAGTTCTGCCAGTCGCACACAGGTAAGAAACACTCACACACACACACATGGAAATGACTCGCACTCACTCACACACACACACTGAGGCATGCTACAAAGTAACCGCGGCCGCTGATTGGTCGATTGCTGCTGCTGCGTGTGTTGTGTGTTTTTGTCGCTCTGTCGCTTTGTGGCTGTGTCGCCTTGGCTGCCCGCTCAGCTGCGCCGCTGTTTTTACCACTCTGCACTGTGAACGTGTTGCTTGTGTCGGAATTTATTTGCTTTTTGTTATTTACACATTCCGTCGCCGCAGCAGCGGCAGCAGCAGCAGTAAAAGCGGCAGCGACGAGTTTCATTTCTTTTTTGTTGGTGTCTCCGCTGTCGCTTTTGCGTTGCGTATTTTTGACATTTCGTTTTGCGAGCTGCGCGTCTTTCTTTTTGTTTTGAGCGCCTCTTCTTGTCTAACCATCATGTTGTCAATCTTGGTGGCATTGTTTTTCTTCTGCCACACTTTTTCATATTCTGTTTTTATTGGCAATCGCATCGCTGTCGTTTGTTTCATTTTCGCAAGCACAGTGAAAGCCAAAAGTTTGTGAACCAGCAGACATGTAGTATGAACAATTTACTAAACGAATTAGAATACACATGCAAATGTGTATAAAGCATATACATTCTTGATCAGCATTGATAGTCGAGTCGAGCCCTGTATGTACAAACAGTTCTCAGAGATCGGATGCTGATGAAGCTTTAATTATATCGATAACTTCTACTATCGATACAAGTCGATATCCGATTAGAATAAAATACTACAATTGTAAAGATGCTGATGAAATATAAGGTATACAAATCAGATGAAGACAACTGATAAAAGTATTTTCATATTGAATATTCGATCTTCTAGTATAGCTCTCCCGACTATAGCTTTCTCACTTATTTATTTTTAAGAACCCTAGCAGAGCGAATTTTAGACGTCTTTCATTCCATAAGCTGTACAAGCATAAGTACATTTTCTTAATTTGGACAATGATTTGTAGTTCAAGTTCATGTCAAGGTTTTAACTAGTATTTGCATGTGAAGGGTCAAAACTTTCCACTTTTCCACCAACACATCTTCGGCCAATCTGATCAGATATTGAAAAGCAATGCCTGATTTATTAAATTTAGAAATTTTGATGAAAACTGTATTTGAATTTTGAAACACATAAAGAAAATGAACGTATAAGTAATATATATGTATATAACATATATGTTCATATGTGTAAGAACATCTACCTACATAAATAAATATGCATAAATACTTTACACTTTGAAGTCCCGATTTGAGGTTAGTTTGCATAAGCCTGTGCGATTTTCCCTAGCTCCTCATCATAAAACTGATAGGTGGAAACACATAAGCAGAGTAGCAGCTCTAATTTTATTGACGTAGATCAAGTTTAACCCATGCAGTGTGTTTTATAACCCGATTCGGGATGCTCGTCAGCCTGAGCCTAACTGGGTAGGTAGCTCAAGGTGAAGTAGTCACAGCGATTTCGGAAAACCCGTGGAAAAACCACTAAAATTCTCTTTCATATCTCGGTGACGAGTATGGATTTACCTAAAGTACGATCTTGCTTAAAATACAGGTATGAAATTAAAAGTTCTAGGGTATACAGTACTAGGGTTAATATTATATGCATTTGGGCTATATTGAACAAATGTAAAGCTTCTGAAATTTATTTTGTCAATTAAATAAAAAATCATCACGGACTTTAGATGGCATGTAATGTCTGGCAAAGTCAATTAAATGGTGAATTTCAATGAGACACACAGGATACAGCCGGGCCACAATCAAGACTCACGCCACTTTCTAAATGCCTCGCGGACTTTCCGGAGCCCGAGCCTGGACACGCCAATAGACGAGACACGTTCCATCAGCCGGCTGGTCCGACCTGACGCCGATCAAAGGTCTCAGGTAGCAACTGTTATGAGTTCTCCGATTCGCGGCTAAGCGCCTTACCTGCATGGTATAAAAGTAAATCGACGACATGGAGTTGCATCTAGTTAAAAAAGCAATGTGTCACAGTGCAGAAGCTAAAGTATCTCTCAACAAAATGTACAACAACTGCAATCCCAGTGAATCATTTACGAATAATGCAAACAACTATATGGTAAGTTGTTGTGCAGTTAATATCATCTGTATAGCTTCTACAATATAATTTTACCACCTACTCTTATTAGCTTAACTATGAGGCTCAAGCTTCTGGTTTCCTCTGCCCACCCAGCACCAACAAGTGCAAGCGTTCCCGCACCGCGTTCACGAGCCATCAACTGCTGGAGTTGGAGCGGGAATTCAATGAGAATAAGTATCTGGGAAGGCCGCGACGCATTGGAATCTCGCAACGACTAATGTTGACTGAAAGACAAATTAAGATTTGGTTCCAGAACCGACGCATGAAATCCAAGAAACTAGCAAATAGACAGCTAGGAAACAAGGGATCAAAGCTGTTGCTTGATTGTGGCATAGTGCCAAGTGAAGAATACCTAAACCAACCACAACTAAGTGAAGATGAGCTGATAGTTGAATGTCTCTTGCAATACGTTAGCACGGGCCAAGATAGCTTGAATTGTGATCTATCGGATGCGCGAAATGATTATGCCATTATGGAACAGAGGCAGACCTTCTTTACTGCAGGGAAGTCTCCTGAACTTAATGAGGACCGTGTTCCAAGCGCATGTCGAGAGTTTACAGATGTGGACACTTGGCCAACCAGTTGCTTCAATACAGAGCAATGGGCAAACATCGATCAGTTTACAGCTGACCCTTTTGTGAATCCACAAATTGCTTGGGATTCAAGCTACTCGATGGGATCATCTGCATCCATATCTATCTCATCGTGTGATTCATTTGAATCACTTGACACTCGAGAGTTTCACAACATTGATTCGCTTTATGTGGACCAATCTTTGAATAAACAATTTGGCTGGGATTCGAGTAGCTCGATTGCAGTGTCTACAACCAATTCGACAGCTTCATGTGATTCCTTTGCACCGCTTGATGTTGATTATGACTTCTTGCAACATTTATTAGACGCATAAGAGCAAATAATTTATTGTTTAATATAATTTATGTAATTAAATTAAACTTAAGCTACGACAAACCCAAATATATCAAAGAAATGTAATTTATTGACACAAGCAATTTTTATTTTCTAATAGATTTCAAAAGCAAGATACAAGATCTGCCTCAACTTGGAGCCAAGTGCTATACATACAAGTATTCAGTGGCATTCCGCGTATCAGCAACTTGCCGGCTGTTGGCAACTAACTTAGATAAATTGGTGTCATCACATCATAAAGTAATTTCCACATATTGAAATTTTGGTCATCCAACAAAGAAAACGGATACTTACACACTGACACACACAGCAACGCACAAGTTAAACACACTTATGAGTTTATATACTGAGCGTGTATTCAGTTTGAATATTGCCTTGTTGAACAGATTGTTCTGTGGACAATATTTCATCAGCAGCTGCTGTGTTGCACATATTAGTTTTATTATTTCAATAACATTAATGCATTGAATTTCATTATCGACAAACTTTGCCTTACCTACAACATTTATTAGAAAACTTGTATAGACGCGGATAAAATAAGAGGAGGCGTCAAAACATTCCCTGGATTTTTATGAAAATGTTTCAGATAGATAAATATCTTGCAAAACATAAGCTTTAGTTCAGATAGGCACAAAACTAAACTGTAGCAAAAACATTTTCGCATCATCTTATATCTTTTGACTGATGACATTTCAAAACAATTAATGTATTTTTAAATACTTATATTTAACTGAAAGACAGCATGATTCGAAAGACGTGCTGATATCAAAACAAAACATTAATTTTTATAAATCAGTCTCGGGTGATTGATGTTTAGATTATTGTTCACATTTAGTTGCAATCGATTTATGGAACTAATAATAGCGTTAATTAAGAACAATGTCGCACAGTATTTAATGACAAGAGAAATAAATTAAGACCAAAAATTATTCGACTCATTTGCAGTAAGATAAGAACACGCACACATACATGCACACATATTAATACTTATTGACTATTTATCATGCGAGATTGGAGCAACCGCACAAGCCTTAAAATACTTGCGAGTAAGTCGCCCAGTCCTCCCACATTAGTACGAGTGTATGTGTGCCTCACACACATACACATGCCCATGCTGAACTTCAAGCTAAAGATGCAACTACCGCAACAACCGTGACAAGTACAACATTTATGTCGCCTGCCTCTGCCACTGCCTCTGCCATTGCCTCGCTTCAATCTGTCGCCCTCCGACGCAACCTTTGACACGCATAAATGGAACAGGAACAGCAAAAACCCCACCCTGACTCAGACAGTGCCCTCTCTGTGTATGTGATTGTGTGTGTGTGTGTGTGTGCCATACGTGGGTATAGTGCTGGGGGTGGGGGTTCCCTGTGTACCCGATTCTGGCCCGGACCGGGACAAACAAAGATCGCAATTTGACTCTACACCACGGAGCTGTCAACTCGCACACAGAGTGGAGGAAGATTGATTACCGCCATCGAATTGTTTGCCTTTACAGGGTGGCTGGTTTGGAATGGATGGATGGACGGGATGATGGGGTGGTGTACGTGGTTGCGAGTTTCGATTGAATGGCATTAGAATCGAAAGAGTTATACGCCGGTTCACGCTTCCGCAACTCTGCTCGACTGCCTCTGACACTGTGACACAACGTTGACATCAACATGAAAATTCCTGCTGTCATATGTAAACAACACTTGAGTTTGCGTTTTTCCCTCGGGTGGTTTTGGTTTCTATTTGCGGCTCAAACTTTAAATAAACTTTTAATGAGCTCAACAACTATCATTACATTAAATACTCTTCATACATCAAATAATCATAGATAACGCTTTTTATATGCTTTTAATTCTCGCAAATGTAATCAATGCAATGGAGACCTGTAACACTTTGGGAATAGTTTTGTAGTGCCACAATGAATCCCTAATTCCAGCATCATCATTTCATTTGGCATCAGCAATCGCTTCATTTATTCGCATTATACAATACTTTTAATTTTTTCAACAAACGTGTCGATAAACTCCAACTGCTTGGAATGATACTTGCGCACATATTTAATACAGTTATCAAAGCTGGCCTCATCGCTCATGCTTTTATAGGCAAGGGCGCGATATAGCCACGCCCTCATGTTCTTCTCATCCAGCTTGTTCAACACAAAGTCACAATCGATGATGGCACGTTTGAAATCCCCCAATCTGTGAAAAGCAATAAACTGAATATGAAATTGATATTGAGAGTTGCAGTAATAAAATACGCACTTGATGAAGCACAGAGAACGATTTATGTACAATATTGGACTGTCTTTGATGTTGTCGATGCCCTGGCTGTACATGCTTACCGCATTTGCATAGTCTCCCTGTCGATAATCAGCGTTGCCCAGTCTGTAAAAGGGGTAATTAGCACTAAATATAAGTTAACACTTGTCCTAAAGGAATATCAACTTACTTTCTGAATTTCTGTGCAACACGCTCACGCTCTAGTCGCGCCTTGGAGCGCTCAGCTTGGTCAACTTCCACCTGTCTCATAAATGTGAAGCGATCCTTATTCTTATTAGTTGTAGTTCCTTTTGGGTTTTGTCTCACTGTGACCATAAAATTGTCCTCAGTAACACCTTCCGCAGAGTCTTCGGGCTCTACTTTTTCACTACAATGTAAATGATTGTTTACTTTTTCGTCTTGTTTTTAAGGAGTTGTTTTATTTACTCGGCTGGTTTCTGTATGCTACGCAACAGCATCATAACTTCATCGACCGTGGAATCAAGTCGCAGAAAGCTCTCATCTGTTTGAGGATGTTGTAGTGAATACATTATGGAACTTAATACACTTTAAATATTATTGCGCTCTTTTCGTTTGAAGAGACTTTTTGTGAATACTTGCTGCTGTTTGCGACAAGTTTGTTTATACATTCATAACCTCAACGAGGGTATCATCGCTTGGCAACCAGCCTTCGAATCCTTGCTTAGCAACTGCAAAGCATGGTTTGATACATACAACTTTTTTGAAAATGTGCTTTACTGATAATAATTTCATGAGCAGATTTTAGCAGATTTTATGGCTTCAATATAATCATATTTTTCATAATGGACATCTGCAAAATTCTTTAAACAAATGTGCTGCATAAAGTTGAAGAGGATTCAACAAAGTCTTCACATTACTTTTCATTTTAATGTCATACGATTTGTTGGTAAAAATGCATGCATGCCAAGCTCAGCGAATCAATTATAGACTATAAAGTATAATGGCATCTAATAATAGAGCCGCAACCAGTGCTCAAAGCCAATGGCCCGACTCAAGCTCTATCCTGAAAATTGCACTGGCTTTAGCATTGGCTCTGTCTGACATTACCTGGTCCTGCACACACACAAACTTTTTGAACTGGCGGCGGATATATTTCTCGTGAGCACATTGCATTTAGGAGCGACCTCACACACACACACACACTCAGTGGAAATGGCGATGACGATGTCGATGGTGATGGGAAGAGCGTTTATCAACAGGCCGGACATGGACATGCTTAAGCGCCAGCGTGTTGCTTGTTGCTCGTTGCGCATTGCAACTCTGGCTGTAGATGTGGCAGAGTGGCAGTTGCCGTTTGCTCGTTCCGTTCACGCGAGCGGCAACATGCAGGAATAAATAATTGCATCACAAAGCGAGCCGGTGAACTGGTTGTGGCACAACCCCGTCACCCTTCCACTTCGCCGCCACCCCACAAACAAATTGCTCACATGACGCATCGCATTTTTATACGAACTGCGCTTAGGCGAAGTTGTATTCAAGAGTTGTTTTTTTACTTTGCCTCCAACTGCCGTTTTCTTCTTTATTTTTTTTTATACATATGACGACCGTTGCGGCATATGCGGTCATCAGCATAGATTGCCATTCGGCGTAATTATTACAAATGGATTTTATGTAATTTAATTGTGGGTTTTACATGATGAAAAATATACCAGCCATTCGCTCATAAGTATACCACTAAGCCGGCACGTACCTGTATATATATATATATATATATATATATATACATATATATATACAGCAGCAGATACTGATAGGCATCCTTATTGGGAGGTCAGCAATAACATTTCAGACAGCATATGGTAGCTGCTGAATGTTGCCTAAAATTAATAGATTGGATTGGAGGTTTTCCGGAATATACTCAGATTTTTCGTTTGAAGAGCAATTTGATACAGTTTAATATATCAACTATATATAAATCAATCAACTTTCATTTATATTCCCACAAAGCTTCTTGCTCTTATAGCATCTGAGATCGGCGGTTTCACACAGATGAAAAGAAGGATAGGTGGACAGATGGACCCGACTTTTGATGCAGGCCAGCACCCTTCAGCTTGTTACATACTTTTACAGCATTTTCGCACATTAAGAAATAATAATCACAAAGATGATTTTAAGCCAAAGTCATTAATTCCAATCTAAGTACAAATTTATTAAGTTTTAATTAGAAAATCACCCTAGTACCAAATTATGTTGGTCTGCATTTGCAAGTGTTTTGGGGAGCAGGAATAATTCCGCGGAAATCTATAGAAGGAATTTAAATAAACTCAATCAAAGCATACACTTTGTAAACTATTGGGCATGGACTAAGTTCTCGAACGTTTAGTTTTAAATTATATATCAATATTCAGGATAACAAACAGTCAGTTGATGTTTTGTATGCAAACATGTGCGTACTTTTGGAAATAATCAAATATTCAAATTGTGTCGCCCATTGTTTTAAACCCAGTTGCACACACGCACAACTTTTGAACCTGGAGTGGAAGTGGAGTAGATGCGGAATTCCAGCAGCAACAGATGCTGACAACAACGTCACGGCTTTGGCCCATGATTCAAGCTGCGGAAGGCACAACAATAATGCCGTTGTATTGCACACAACAGGATTGTCCTGTAGACACAAGTCAAAGGTGTGCTGCCTTCGCACCCACTACACCACCTCACCACCAGCAATTGGCATTCAAATGTTAAAGTGTTTTTTTTTCACGCACTCATTTTGCGAAATTCCTCTGCGGAATACAAAACACCAGACGTTGGCCCACTCCTAGGCCAAATGTGGCTGCTTCTTTGGCACGGAGACACGCATGAAACGAGCTGGGTGCACTATTTTTTACGGCAACTGGCGTAAGGTGCAGAGTAAGCATTACCTAACCCATTCCACATGGCGCAAAGCTATATACGTATGCGTATTCTTCAACATTTTGTGAGCTGAAAAAACTTTTTTGCGCCTGCATATGTTGGTCGATCGGGGGTAAGGGGGAAAGGGGCATACATTTGGCCTGTTTATGCGACAGGTGTTGCCATATTGGTAGCGTTGAGGGACTAACACGTCTGTGAAATGTCATAACGTTTAAACGTGCCGAAAATATTGAAATCAACACGAAAACATTACAAATATGCACACATCGACCACTGAACCAATTTGCTTAGTCAACTAGGCGTATTAAATACAAGTTTAAACCTATGGAATGGAGTGTGCTTTCATGAAGATCAGATTTAATTAATTACTAGATCGTTTTGAAAAAGAATTATCTAAGAAGAAATATTTATGATATATATTCTTTAGAAATCTCCGAGTCCATAAGGTTTGTGTATACTTCACTAACATTTCTAGCCGAGTCATTGGAACGATCGTTCGGAAAATGAGTAAGTGTTGGAAAAAGGTTTCTGTTACGTTATTAGTCACTAGTTTGAGGAAATTCTCATAACTCTCTCATACTATCATATAGATTCTATTACCTTATCAAATAGTTCCCTAAGCCTTCTCATAATTGAATTGGAGTCAATCTAGTCAAGGCAAGGGTATGTAGTCTTTGGCATGCCCAATAAATTCCTTCCTTTTTGTGTATTTATCGCTGCACATCTTTGCAACCAAGCAAGTCCAATTAATTTATGAGAAAAGGCAAAACAAGTTTATACAAGAGCCAGTTTCATTAGCACACAAAATACATTTGCAGCTTCTTTGGTCATTTGGAGGAAACGCGTTTAAGAAATAATTGGCAAATGCCGTGAAATCCGCGCAAGCCGCAAATTCAAAATTCAGAGCTGACAACGCGCGCAGCGATTAGCCATAAAAATTATAGATTCAATCTAATTAGAAAATGTCGCAGTTGCCTTGTTTCGAGCCTTGCAATACCTTCCTCAGTGTTGCCGTGCAGAACCCAAGTGAATATTTAATTTAATTAACAAGAAACCATTTGGCTCATCGCTGGATAGAGTTGATAGAGCAGGAGCGGGGCCGGGGGCATAGGCAGGGGCATGGATAGGCAGCAAGTGCGGTTTGTGGAATTTATTGTTATGACCAAGCCAACAAGGAACCAGAAAGACTCGTTGCCATCTCTGTTGTGTCATCAGCGCCGCAAAAGGCGCGGTCGCAAACCAATAAAATGGCCATGGAGCAAGTTCGTCTCGCTTCCGCGCAACACGAAAAGATTGAACAGCGAGTGGGCAGCATGAGAAAGCGAACAATTGAAACAATCTGTTGGACATGTTTATTACACTGGCATTTCGCGTAATTGCAGCTGGCTCATCTAGTTCCCTCTCTCTCGATCCCTCTCTCTAGCTGTCTTTATTTTGCCTTTTTATGCTGCTTTGATTAGCTGCGCTTATGGCCAGACGATTAGCCACACCCACAGTGCCGCCTTTAAATCCAAAATCACATCTATATTCATTATGGCAGCGACAACACTCATGTATGTGTGTGAGTGTGAGTGTTGTTTGTGGTTAGGCGAAGGACATGTGATGTCGAGGACTAGCCCGCCCGCGGCTACGGCTACCACAAGCACAAACGCGTCTGACACATGCTCGGAAATGTCAACAATGCGCATGAAAATTCCAAGGTGCCACCCCTTTTTTGTCACAGCTCCTTGGTACTATTTCCGCACCGACAATTTCCTCCCAGGGGAAGCAATTTGCCACACAAGGGTATACACACACACACGCTTGCTAAACCTCACCCACTGGCATAACCCCAAAAGTCACTTCAAGCCGGAGTAACTAAGCATGTTTTGTGGCATGTGTGTGCCTCTAACAAAGTGTGTGTATGTTGTTCTTGCACTCGTACACATTCCTTGGGGCAGCAACAGCAACAGCAGCAGCAGTCGAATCGCATATCCACGCAAAGATGTCGTCCAGCTGCCGCCCAAAACAAGTGTCCCAACAAACCCAACACGAGTACTCGTAATGCGTGCGGTTAAATATCCATAAATCAAATCGTAGCACTTCTCTCCGACTCGGACTCGGACTCGGTCTCGTACTCTCTGCGGCATTTTCAAGATGACCACTGGAGCAGGGCCAGATCCTGGGCCTGTGTCCAAGGCAAATGCGGTTGACACTTTTCTCTTTTGCATTAATAGATGGTCACACACACTGGCAAGCATTTGACTTTTCCATGGAATTCCTTGAGTTGACCCTTAAGCCACAAGAGGACATTAAATGCAAAAGTGAAAACACCGGCCAAGTGGGGCGAGTGGTAATTTTTACTATTTAAGTATGCCACAAAAATGAACTCTTTGCTCATTTAAACGCCCCGTTTGACATTCGAAATGATGGATTTGCACTTGCTAAGGATGTTCCATTTAAGGACGAATGTATGCTTGAATGCACTTGTATAAAGGGTTGACATGTGGTTCTAGAGTGAAAGCAGAAAGCAAAATGTACTTGGTATTCCAAATTAAAAGTCCCTTAATCATTGTGCTTAATGGGAAAGATTTACGAAGCTTCCGTGAAATTAGTTTTACTTTTGCAATTATTGCTTTATTGTTATAAATTCTTAACTAGTATTAAATTATATATTTACTGAGTAGAGCATCCAAAATGTTGACTTGTATTATTCGATATTGTTTCACAGAGTTGTACCTTTTTGCGTCTTAGACTTAGCTTAACACTGAAAAAAATGTGGGTAAAGAAGCAGAGATACTTGACTTCAGTTGTGGTAGTCGTAGGAAGCCGTGCAGGGATTCAGGTGCGAGACGCTCAACTTCCGTGACTTGGCCACTGGTTCACCCCACGAGAGATTCATGGATAGCGATGAGCTGGGGTGCATTGCAAGGGGCTCGGCATTGTGGTGACGGGCCTGCGCTGAATTGGACTTGGACCAGGCCTGAGCCGCTGCCTCCAGATCCTGTTTAATGCTCTGCAACACCAAATCCACATTGTACGAGTAGTGTCCCGTTGAGGTGGAGCTGGCCGGCAGAGCAGCGCTGGATGCGGGCGCTGCTGTCGACTGGGCGAGGTGTTCCAGAATTTCACTCAGATCCGATGCGCTGCTGGGCACAGTTTGAGTTTTTGGCTTGGGCTTGACCTGTCCATAGAAGTCTTGAACCGGATTTGGCAACGTGGCCGGCATAACAGGTGGACTCGGGAGTGCGGCACGTTTCTCTGCACTGGGATCCTGGGAGTAGGACATTAGTCGCTGCACAATGCCGCGATGAGCGCTCTGTTCTGCTTGAGGCTGCGTCAATTTGGCATTGGTCTTCGAGTCTCGTTGGCGATGACCCTGAATGTCCTTCTTGAACTTCATGCGACGGTTTTGGAACCAGATCTTCACCTGACGCTCGCATAGCGACAGACGCTGAGCAATCTCAATGCGACGCGTCCTGTACAGATACATGTTGCTCTTGAATTCACTCTCCAACTCCACGAGCTGCACGCTGGTGAATGCTGTCCGGGAACGCTTCAACTTGACCCGTTGCTCCAGCGCCGGCTGCAAAGCCATATTCTCATCGGAGGATATCTGCTGCCCCTGCTGCTCCCCCAGTGACAAGGGTAGTGTGGTTGGAGAATGATATGTAGGCATCGAGACCACGGCTTGGAGTGGTGACTGCTGCGATTGTTGCATGGCTTGTGGCGTGCTGCTTGTGCTGTGATGACTTCCGTACAGGAGCTGTTGTCAGGAACAAGAGTTAGTAGTGGATATGTCAGAAGATGATCCTAGTTTGCTGTCTACTTACATTGCTGTACTTGACGACTGGAGTTGGGTAGGTGTTCATATTGGGCTGGTGCACTGGATAGTAATGCATGACGGATGACATCTCGAGTGTTCGTTCGTCTTGCTGTTCGGCTGTCCAAATCAATAGTGATGTCCTGCCTGGCCGCACACGGCCAATATATAGCCTGGCTAGGTAGTCGGTGGGCTTGCCAAAAATTAAACGAAAAATTTGCCTAAACTCGCGCACAATGTCATAAATCCTTTTGTATAGCGCTGATTTTGCTGCCGTCGTCCTCGTCGACGTCGTCTGCCTCATCTGATGTCTGTCTCTTTCTTTTCCTCGATATAGGTGCGTCTGGCACCAACCAGACTAGCCAAGTACAGGGCATGGACAATCTAGGGGCTTGTTTTGATCGAAATCCGGCTAGCCTGGGATTTGTTACGTTACGTGAGTTCTTCCAAGTTCAGATCGATCCGAATCTGTCTGCCAGGTAAACTGGCGGCCGCCCATCACTGATGAGGATCTGTTGTTCGCTTGTATTGTCCAACTTGTAGCACCTGTTTGGACGAGACGTCGACGAAAGTGAAGCCGACTACAACCACGTCGGCGAAGGACGATCCAAGGACTTGCGACGACTTACGTTGCTTTGATCGTCGTGACGCGGCTCTTGGTCGCACCGGATAATGCAATGAAACCAATGCTGCGAAAAAGGATATTTCGAGGGTTTTATGCTTGATTTAACGGTTTATGACTTTATTTGTGTCACACTGACAGGCACGTCGTCGTCGTCGTCGTCGTCGTCTTTCTCTCTCTCCCTCTTTCTCACACAGTTTCGGCTATTGTTCTCTTCGTCCTTTGCTCCTGTCGCCGGCACCGCGAATTCGGCGAGTTCGCAAAACTTTATTACTGGCGCTATGGGATTTGCCACTTCTTGGAAATTACTAAAAATACGCCAGAACAAAGGCAAAGTCATAACATACACATATTTCTGTAGAATGCGACACGTGGTCCTATAAAGAAATATATATATATATATTATTATATATATATATATATATATTATATATATTATTATTATATTATTATTATTATATATATAATATATATATATATATATGTATATTTATATATATGTATATATTAACACTCATGTTATTTATGTACATATATAGATACTTGTACTTGTAATTGTATTACTAAGAATATCCTGAACAAACTTATCTGAACTATATTATCTGTAACTTATTTTGGAAATAAGTCTAAAAAAATGATATATCACTTAAATTGTTATATATTATATGAATAATATAATATAAATATTTGATATAAATTATTTTAATAATATAATAGTTCTGTTACATTCTATAAATGAACACAAAATGTTGGTGTCCATTAAATCGAAAATAAATAATTAGTCTTTAATTTATGCATATGTGGCACATATTTAATAGTTTAATAAATTAAGATACATAATGTACAACAATAATAAGGAGCACATATCGGCCTTTTGGCGCGCCTTCTGCCGTTCATCCAATTATACAAAGAGTCAATAAAATTGCATATGGGATAAACCCAAGTTTAGTTCTTTCATGCTAATGTTGGATTTTCCATATTTTATATCAAAGAAAAGTGCTGCAACAAGTTGCCTGCTCTTGGACGATGCTACGGCGTTTGAGGCGCCTCAGCGCAGGGGCAGCATGTGCACACCCGGTCGGGGCAGCCAGCATGCCTACCTAAATAGTTCAAATCAGGTAGATGTAAACACACACAGGCACCTGGTGGTTTGGGTTTAAATTAAGCGCGAATTTTATTATGCGCATTTCGCGGAAAATTCGCGGATCCGATTTTATTACACACATGTGCCTGCAGCGTATTCATATTTAAATTCATAACATTTTCGGAAAAACCAGCTACAGTTTTCGTTCATCTAACGTTTGTTGCATGCAGCATGCAATTTGCGTACAAAATCTCATAACATAATATGTACATTTGTACTTGTGCTTACATAATTAAATTTATTTACCGCAATGTATTATAAATTAAGGCGTATATATAAAACTATATCCCCATCATGTATCTCAAACTTAAACTTCAAGTATTCTAATAGATTAGATTGCATCTAATTTTACTTGATGCCCTTACAAATCTCATGTCTATATAATTAGTAATAATCGAGCTAAAATGTATGCAAAGCGTATCGTAAAAGCTTAGGAGCATAGTGTTGAACAAATATTGTAGTTTGTAAAATTTATTAAAATAGTATAGAAAACAATACTCAGAATATTTTAAATATATACTCAAATAGAATATTTTATACAGATATATAGAAAAGTTACGTTTAGAACAATATTTAAATGGTGCACCATTCAGGTGTAACTGAGATACATATGTTTAATGCATTTTCAATCGATAAGACTCTCTTAAATTCTGAAAGTAAAGATTTCGTTTATATAACTGAGGCCTGTGGTTCACATGTGTTCAGAGACAATTTGTAAACAATTCTCACGTGAAGAATGTTCAATTGCGACATGCAAACTGTGGCATAACAAAGTTTAAAAATATTCTGACGAACATTATTGGTTAAACGTTCGATCTTCGACTGATAATGGCAGATAATGTCAATTGAAATACATGCGATTATCAGGAAGAGAAACATTTTTCATTTAGATCAGTACAGTTTTACATGCTATGCCAGTTGGCCTAAGTTATGAAAATGAAATGCATTTTATATTTCTAAGGAAAACTTCTTTTGTAAGGCGTTCAGTTAAAGCCCATATTTGTCTCATCAGTGTCTGGGTGGGCATTCATGGGCTTTGGCAAATGCCCAGCCAGACAGCGTTGAGATCAAAGAACGCTTTGCAAATAAAGTTTACAAATAGTGGGACTTAAGTTTATATCAATTGAAAATGAATTAAAAAACTCATCAGCTACAACTTTGCCTTACATTATTGGTTTAAAACAATGTTAGATTGGCTTAAATACTATTGCGTGGATATCTACAATTATTAGATCTTTGTACAATCAGGAAATAACGTGTCGGTTAAAGCTATAAACTCCACAAACATTAAAATTTGTTTTGTTTTGGTTTTTTTTCTTTCTTTTTTACAATTATTACTATTGTGGGGCATTAATTAATGTGGCAGCCTAATTGAAACAGTAAGCGAACTGCGTGTTGCCACCGGCATTACGATGGGGATTATACGCTTGCATTATCGTATCCATCGTGCACTGATATTGGTTTGACTCCTGCATCGCCTCCATTGAGCCACCCGGAAGCGGTGGCGGCTGTGTGGACGGCATTGTGAGTTTGCCGAACTTTGCGAAGGCACTGCTGCCGCTGCTCCCACCACATCCGATGAGGTTTCCACGTGCCACAGCGAGGAGTCCTGAGCTCAAGACATCGCTGTCATTGTCACAGGTTTTGTCTGCAACCGCATTGTTGTTGTTGTTGCTCTTCAATGGCTCCAAGTTCTGCAAACCATGAAGAGAATTTGATTTCTGTTCAATTTCTGTTATAGGAAAGTATCAAGGATACTTCACGACCCTATTTGAGCAGTTCACTATGCAACGCCGAGACTCACCTGTAGCGTCGTCGTCTTCTTATTCGATCCATTGTCCATGTCGTCGGTGACATCGGCGTCGCCGACAGCTGTGGCACGCGGGCCGCCAACACCGACGCCGCCGCCAGCAGGTCCGCCACCGCCACACAGACTGGGACTTTCGTCATTCTTTGGTGTTAATGGCTCATAGACCTCGGAGCCGGGCGAGAGCGCAGACGTCACGGCCTCGACGGCCGGCATGCTGCTGGCAGCGACGCCACTCAGCGGCAGCGCCGTCGTCCTCATATAATACGATCCATTGAAATTGTAGTCGTCTTCGTTTTCGCATTTGATCAGCGGCACACGACAGCCATTTCCAGGCTTCTGCTGAAAATCAAAATGATGATAATGTTGCTGTTGCTGCTGTTGTTGTTGCTGCTGCTGTTGTTGTTGCTGTTGTTGTGCCATCACATGGTGATGATGCAGCTGCTGTGGCTGCTGCTGCTGGTGATGGAGCTGCTGATGTGCATTGCCATGCTGCTGGTGCATGGCTGTAGCCCCAGGAAAGAACTGGGCAGCAGCATTGGATGCCGATGCATTCGAATACTGGCCATGCATCTGCGTCACAATCCGCTGCTGACCCGTTGTTGCGGCCTGTGTGTGCTGATTGCTGTTGTAGTTGTAGTAGGCGCTGAAGGACTCGCTGTAATGCTCAGCGAGATGCGCAGTGGGCGTGGATGGTGTGGGTGATGGCGTCAGAGCATTGGGTGTGGCAGCGCTACCGCCCAGGCTCAGCGCCTGCAGGCTCGGCGGATCCGAATCCGCTGCCTTCGCCGGTGCATTGGGCATGGACGGGGAGAGCGGCATGCCCTCGTACGACTGATCCTTGTGCTGGTCCGATTGAATCTTGTGGCGGCGTCGGCGATTCTTAAACCAAATCTTCACCTGCGCCGTGCCCAGCGCCAACTTGGCAGACAAATCGGCCAGGCGAGGTGCGGTCAGGTAACGTCCCTGCAGAAAGTGCTGCTCCAGCTCGGCTATCTGGGAGCTGGTGAATGTGGTGCGAGTGCGACGTGGTCGTCGCATCACCAGAGAGTCGGACAGCTCATCTGTGTTTTTTTTTTGGAAGTGGTGTTGATTAGTAAAAGATATTATCAAAAACAGACTATGTATTACATTATTAGATACAAGATATAGATAAGATATCAGGAACAGACAGCTATGTTAGATTGTTAGATGCGATGAAGACAACGAGAGGGGGAGATATAAAAAGAGTGGGAAAGGGGGGACAGACAAAGAGAAAGAGTGAGAAGCCCCAGGAGTAAAAGAGAGAGTGGGAGATATGCAGAAAGAGAGAAAAGGAGAGATATACATAAGAGAAAGAAAGAGAGCGAGAGAGGAAACATATAGAGACATAGAGGGATATGCATTAAGAGAGAAAGAATAAAGAGATACAGGAGATATACATATATGTATATATATTTATATACAGAAAGAAATGTATAGGTAGAGATAGATAGAAAGAATAAATAGACAGGATATTTATATACATATATATATATATATATATATATATATATGTATGTATACGTTTCCTGTCTCTTTATTTAGAGATAGAGCTGAAGATCGAGAGTGACAAAGAGAGATCTGCATAGAGAAAGAGATAAGGAGGGAGGGATATGCATAAGGTGCGAGAAAGAGAGGGAGAGAGAGACAGAAGAGCTCTATAAAGAGAGAGAGACAGAAGACCTCTATAAAGAGAGAAAGAGCAACAGAGAAAAATATATATGCATAAGATACAAAATAAAAGGACAGAGAAAGAAAAAATATGCATAAAGAGAAGATACACATTATTACTAAACTCTAGTTATTTCGTTATTTTGAGTATGCACTGTGTGTCGTATTTACTTATGTACAGATACACATACACATCCAAAAGCAGCACACATGCACACGAGCTGATATTATTACTTACCTGGCTTTGGCATCTGGTTGGGCAGATAGGGACGAATGTAGTTGTAGTTGATGGCGCCCGTTCGTTCATCGAATAGCTTTTGAGGGGGGAAATTGTGAGCAACAGAATATAAATTGTCGTTGTTTATTCTATGCACTTACTAAATCGAAGGGATTGCGAAACTGTGGCGGCAACTGCAGCTGTGGATGCTGTGCGTGCGTGTGTGTGTGTGGATGTGAGTGGGGATGCGGGTGTGGGTGCGGATGCGGGTGCGGATGTGCCAGTGTGTGGTGGTAAAAATTCTGATCCGGCGGGGGTTGCGCCATTTTCCACAACTAGCTCCGCCGCGCACTTTTTGCTTTTTCTTTTATTTGGCGCGTTTCACTTGCGAAATGCAGTTTTCATTTGCGTGCGAATTGTAACCGGTTACATTTGAAAAACGCTAATTTATTATTTCCACATTTTTCTTTCATTTACATCGCGTCCGCAAAGCACCGTTATTTCGAGCTAAAGAACAACAATTCAAAACAGAATATGCAAAACGGTGCCAGATAATTTAAGAAGTGCACCAAATGCGCACATCTGGCAACGCAATGCAAATGTTTGGTAAGTGTCGCTAGGTGGCGTCAGCAAGCGCTAAGTGCTACCAGACTGTCGGTACATGTAGTTTTCATTATACTTGCAAGATGGCGCCAATGAATTGGCGGAATGCGGCGCAAAGATTTAAAATCTTCAAATATTTCATATTTGTTTATTTAGTATGTATATATTGAAAATATATGTTAAATATTTAAAATATCTGTCATTATGTTATACATATATTTATTTGTTAATGTGTAAGTGATGCATATTATATAATTTACTTTTAATGTTTAATATACATACAGAAATTTAAAAGAATTGCAAATGCAAATTTTGTATATAATTATCAAATATTTAAGAATGTTTATCATGGATTCGGAATACATCCCTTAAATGCATATTCTGTGAACATATTTATTGAAAAACATTCATTAAACGTTGTTGAAGGTATTCAATCAATAAATGGTGACTTTTTTGTTATTTATGGAGCAGAGTGAAATGTGCTAATACCGTTTAGCAAATATGTAACCGATCATTGTTGTGTTGACTTTGGATGGCAAAAGCTGTTTGTTGTTGTAATTGTGCCAACTGGCAGCCAAAGTCAATTCACAGTATTCAGCCAGCCAGCGAGCCAAAAATAAACAAACAAAACAAAACAGGGCGCAAAGGATACATCCACACACTCACACACACATGCACACACGCACACACGCACACACACATACAGAGTGTGCCACAAATTCACACGCAGTGTGTGACTAAGGACTATGGCAACAGTCCCTGCGCACTGCCGAAGCGAGACACCCGAAAGAGTCACTGACAGAAACAGGATTCGGGTAATAAATTATAAAATTTGACATTTTCTGTTTCAGATCCGCTTCAGCTCGTGAACGTGAATACTGCCAGACAATCAGCCAGCCATCCAGTAAGCCCTGTTCTGTGTCTCTCTCTCTCTATATATATATATATTACCTTATATATACACACATATGCAGGCGATGCAAGTTTTGTCGAGCATCGATGAATAGCCAAATAACTGGACCTCAACTGCAACTGCAACTGGAATTGGGACTGCAACTGTTATTTGGATGTGCCACGGTTGTGAGCACTTCTTGGTACTCTGTGCTCTGTGCTCTCTGCTCGCGCTGTCAATGTCTGCCACAGCGGGGGCACTGTGGCAAACGAAATGAATAGAAGCACTGTATGCGGTCCACACAGATAGTTAACTTGAAATTTATTATTTTTACACAATTTACAATTATCTGATTCAAATGTGCACTGAACGCTGAACACTGAGCACAGAGCATCGGATGCAGTTTCATCTGCTACCAACTTTCAACTTGCAACTACCAAGTCCGATTCCGACTCCAGACTCCAGACTCCCGACTGCGACTCCGCCTTTGTCACATCCGCATGCATTTCCACGGAAGTGACAGTCACGTTTGAAAGTCTGATTTAATTTGCTGCCGCTGTGCGAGTAGGTTTTTCGGGAATTATCCCCACATAGTTTTCTGCCTCAACTCCCACAAACCACACACACGCACACAAGGAGTTCCAGCTGAATAATGATAATAATAATCCATGAAATATTTGAAAGAAAAAAAAACACTAGTATTTAAGCAAGAATTAGATGAGTATTTATGTACAGTACTTTAAGTTGGAAAACCTAGAAAACTTTCAATGTTCAAAGTGCACAAATTATAATCTTCTTTAAGATATGATTTTAGGACACTAAAAATGAATTCAAATTATATATAAATTTCTATTAGTGATGGTAAATTGCAACCTATATATTCAATTTCTTAAAACCTTTTCTACAATTCTTCATTCAGCAAAATTAATTTTTTTGATTTTAAAATGTATTTTAACTAAATAAAAAATTCGATTGTAATTTCCATACTGAGTATATAATTTCTTACATTAAGACATTTTCTACAATACTTCATCAACTTTATAAGAATTTTAGGATATTCACATGCATTTTCAATGACTTAAAATACTTACATCAATTTATATAAAATATGTACTAATATTCGAATAAGTTGAATATTAAATATATTTATCTTATACTTGTTTTATTATTTGAATACTGCCATCATCATTACAGCTTAGCAGTTTCATGTGTTGAAGCGTTTCAATCTTCCACCCTCTTTTTTTTGTGTGTGTTGTTTTCACGCAAGCGCCCCTGTAAGTGTGAGTGCGAGAGAGATGGCGTTCATATGCTGGCCAAGCAGGATCGCGTCCTGGCATTGGCATTTCCCCCGGGCGAAAGGTTATTCCAGCAAAAGACGTTGCGTCCTTTGTTCCCTGCGCCATGCCATAAATCATCATATGCATAATGTTCGTACGTGTGTCTGTGTGCCTGCGTGTGTGTGTTTGTGTGTGTGCGTGCAGCACCTTTCCACGAACTTCAATACGGTATTTCAGGGGCAAATGGCGTCACAAATTTAAATTTGCCATCAGCTTTGTCGAGTTGCAATCGCAGTCGCTGTCGCTCAGTCGCAGTCGCCGTCGCTCAGTCGCCGTCGCCGTCGCTAAGTCGTAGCAGTCGCAGCAAAACAAATCAATTCAAAGCCGAAGAGTGCATAAAAGTTAAACTCATTGATAAGTCAAGCAACAACAACAACAACAACAACTCAACTACTCTCGCAGACAATGCGCGAAAGTAAATAAAAGCAAAGAAGAAGGCGATAGACGGAAAGATTTTTCGGTCTTCTTCTGTTTTGAACAATAAAAGATAACAATAACAAGCGATCGGTCAACGTCAGCGCTAACGTCGACGTCAGCGTCGCTGCGAGCAGCACACTCTGTGTTTTTGAGCGGCGTTTTTAAGTTCGAAGTCAGTCGCGCATCGGACGTGAAGCAAACAACTCTTGCCGAATAAATAAGCAAGCCAAGCAATAAGCAGCAAGCAGCAAGCAGCGCATTGAACTCTCCGTCGAGCTAATCGAATCATCCACATTGGCCACATTATCAGCAGCAGCATGAGGAGAATGAGGCAGAGTGACTTGCAGCTGATATTCTTCTGGTCGCTGCTGTGCATCAGTGGCTTATCACTGGCGGCTGCCACAGCGCCAGTTATCAGCCACATTAGCCAGGATGTGGTGGCGAGTGTGGGCGACAGCGTCGAATTCAATTGCACCGTGGAACATGTGGGCCAATTGACTGTCAGCTGGGCCAAAACGGATCCCAACTCGGCCGTGGTACTCAGCATGCGCAACATGCTTAGTCTGCCCGATCAGCGCTACAATGTCAGTGTGCACGAGAATGCAGACAGGGACAGTGCCGTCTATAGCTTTCGCATACGCCAGATCGAGGCGAGCGATATGGGTCCGTATGAGTGCCAGGTGATTGTCTCCGCCACCGGCAAGGTGACCAAGAAGCTCAATTTACTCATCAAAACGCCGCCGGTAATCTCCGAGCTGACGCCGAAGAGCATGTTGGTCACAGAGGGACAGAATCTGGAGATATCCTGTCATGCCAACGGCTTTCCCGCACCCACCATATCCTGGGCACGCGAACAGAATGCCATAATGCCAGCGGGTGGCAATCTGCTGAGTGAACCGACGCTGAGGATCAGGGCGATACATCGTGTGGATCGCGGCGGCTACTATTGCATTGCCCAGAACGGTGAGGGCCAGCCGGACCGCCGATTGATCCGTGTCGAAGTCGAGTTCCGGCCACAGATCGCTGTGCAGCGACCCAAGGTGGCGCAGATGCTGTCCCATTCGGTGGATCTCGAGTGCAGCGTTCAGGGCTATCCGGCGCCAACTGTGGTGTGGATCAGGAATGGGGTGCAGCTGCAATCGAGTCGCCACTACGAGATCTCCAACACGGCCTCATCCTCGGAGACGACCACGTCGGTGTTGCGCATCGCCAGTGTATCGGAGGAGGACTTCGGCGACTTCTACTGCAATGCCACCAACAAGCTGGGACATGCCGATGCCCGGCTGCATCTCTTCCAGACCGTTATTCCGGTGCCCTCGACATCGTAGGAGCTGTGCCCGCAGCTTTCACACACACACAAAGAAAAGACTTGAATTTATACATTAATTTTTTCGGCAATTGTTTGGTATTATGTTCTCCATATATACTATATGTTTTGTATGTCTGGCCGCAGTTCCCACTCGGATGCGGTCTGTAGTTTTCTTATTATTAATGATTCATTCAATTAACTCAGATTCCGATTCACTTGAAGCGTTTGAATGTTTGTGCCTTGAGAACTCGCTTCCCATCGCTGCGTTCTCAGTATACATAAATAAACACACACACACACACACATATATATGCACACCCACATATGTATATCATATAGTAATATGTGTTTCCTTCTCGATTCGAGATAATTTATACTTACTGTATTATGGTATATAGATAAGTACATGTGGCATGTTGTGAGGGATGTTTACACAGTCGTCATAAAGATAAGCAGACCCTTGCTCTAGGATAATCGAGGGGGCAGGAAAGGTAAGCTAAACTTCAAAACAGAACGTGTGTTTGATTCCAAGCATATATTTATTTATCTATTCGGCTATAAATTCGTTGACATACGGCCTTATCAGCACATGTTTTTCAGCGTAGCCAGTATTTCCTCCAGATCATCGCTTCTAGTTAAATATTTATTTGTTTATATTTATTAAGATTTTTATTTCGAGAAATGATAAAAATCAGATTTTCTGACACAGAGCAGTCTGCTTTTGTTAAATTCGATTTCGAATTACCATATTATTTTATATTATTAGAAAGAGAGGAAACTTCCTGATTGCGAGCAGACTTTGATTTCGAAGTTCTTTATTATTATATATTATTAGAAAAATCAGTTTAAAATCATCGATAATTAAGAAAACTTTACAGTATATTTTTTAAATTTTAATGATGAATATTTACAGGAGTTTTGTTCTTCAAGTCGTTACCCAAGAAATTGCGTTTATTAACTAGTATTTATAACACAAATTTCCAAAGGTTCCTGAGCAAAATAGTTAAAAATGACTTTCAGCATTAATTTTAATCAAATTGTAAGAGCAACATTTGAAATACTTCAAATTCCCAACTACCCAACAGAGACAGAAAAGGTGTCCACATATGAGAGAGAGGCATTTATGGTAAGCTGTTCAAACTGCCACAACATTTAACTCTTCAATCATGGTTAAAAATGGACTTCAATTCACCTCTTGATACCCATACATACAAACACACGCCCGCATACATACACACACACACGCACAAGTAAGTTGTTCATTGTAATTGAGAAAAATGTGAGGCATTTGTAAAGGCAAACCCAAAAAGGGCCGTCGCTCTGTTGCTGCCACTTTTGTGGCTACTTGGGACTAAAGTATTGCCACACATGAGTAGGGATATATATATATATATATATATATATATGCATATACACTATATATGTTTATTTACAGTGCGTACTAAGCACTTGGTCCATGTGGGTGCCATGTGCCATGAGCCATGTGCCGAGCAGTTAACCGCATGAGCGATGTCTCTGTGGACACCAACTCTATTATGGCCTGGCACATTAGTTTAGCAGACTCCTCCCCTCTCCCTCTCCTTCTCCCTCTGGGGGCAGTCATCATCAAAATCAGCACTTGCTAATGACTTAATTGTTTCCATTAGAAACTCGTTGCTAAATACATTTGGACAATTTTTCATAGTCATTTTTTGCACATGTGTTTTCCTTGGGGCAGCCGGAATTCCTAAATGCAATCCTACATTAAATGTCTGTCTATATTGTAATTGGCGTTGTTGCTGCTAAGCGCACACACATTCGCACACACACCCCAGTTGGATGTGGAGGTGTGTGCTGGGAGTCCGTAGTTGGTGTCTGGGCACAGGAACAGAGACAACACGTGCGCAGCGAGAAGCGTTGACGGCGTTGGCTTCATCATTTCATTTCATTGTCTGCCTGGTCGGTGGGAGCGGGCACCTGGAGTCGGGGGACCAACATGGACGTCGGCATTATTGATTTTTTTGTGGGTGAGCACAACCCACCCGGTAAAAGTCGATTGGAATGCCAGCCAAGCCAGAGCCACAGACTGAGCATCATTGCTCTGCTCTACTCTGCTCTCTGCCCAAAATTAAGGGTTGTTTTGCGCACACTTTCAACCCCGCCATTGAAAATGGCAAAAGTGACGCTCGTATGCGCTGCAGCCGCCTTGAGCATAAAGTAGCATAGATTTCACCTCGCCTGAATACGTTCCTCACAGCGATTGCAAGTCGTGTCCAGCATCCATTGGATGCAGGCGCATGCGCATCCCACATTGCTGGTTTACCTTGCACTTGGGATGCTGGCTGCTGGCTGCTGACTCTCTCGCTCTCTTTGTACGTGCTTTTTGGGTTCCATTGGGGAACGTGGAAACGCAATCCAAATGGCTTCCAGCGGCTAGCGAAACGTGTGTTGGCCTCAACGCCTCCACATGCAGACGCGCGCTTTGCTGGCGCTCATTCAACTTGGACCTGGCGTCGCTGATGCAGTTGTTGTGCCGTGCCAGCTTTTGATGCTTGGATTTGTTTTTATCGTGCTCTCGCCATTTACGATCTGTCAGCTTGGGTTTGGATAACGGCCAGTTGCTACCGAACCAGCATCACCATCAATGGCCGCACATCTCTAGTTGTAAACAAAAGACGTGCTTTTGGCTTTAACGATGCCTGCAGTCTGACATCTGATGTCCGTTCCCTGAGATCCGCTGATATGTCATCACAATAAAACCCGTCAACTTCCGACACCCAAATGTGTAAATTTCATTGGGTGAGTAGCTTTGTTTTGCTGATTTCGCAACAACAACAAAAAAAAAAATAAATACGTTGCTAAAAGTTTTGTGCTAATAAAAATACTTGAGTGCAAATTGGTTTTGTGATTGATCACTGGATGATTCCGCATAATACTCGAATAATAAACACGTGCTTACTAAGTTCCATACAAATCGAAACTGTTTCATATTATTCTTTACAAATTGTGCCTGCATCGCTAATGCAACCCACTTTTCATCTGATTTGCTTTAAGACTAGTACATTGATTATGACTGTACAAAATATGGCCAGAAATATTTGTATAATTTGTATGCATTTTAAATTTTTTTTATATAAATCATCAGCTTTTTTTATCAAGTGATAGAGTTATAACGTAAAAACGAACAGCATTAAAATTTTACCACCCCATTCAGTTTATATGATTGTCTATATAACTAGCTTTGTTTATGGCTGCGTCGTTTAGTAATCTCATAAACTCAATAATATGCTTACCATAAAATATAAATCGTGAGTTTACAGGACATTAAAGTAGTGATGTTGTAATTATAAAAAGATTGCTTTGGATAAGATGCTAAAGAAAAGTAAAAGATATGTTTATACTAAAAAATATATTCTGCAATTTTATGTTTATGAAAGGGATATTTGGTAAATATATAAAATATATATAAAATAAAAGATCGATTCATTGAAGGAATTAGTTATGATTTAAAATATTAATTTATTTTTTTAATAAATATTTTTTAATTCAAACAAATCAGACTTTTATTGGATATGTTAATTATTCAAATTTTGTTTTATTTTATTTATTTTTTATTATTGCTATTATAGTTATTGACTTTAGCAGAACAACCTCAAAGCCAAAAGGACAGTTGACTTAATGGCAATGACACTGTTCCACAGGACATCTTGGAAGTAAAATATACATTGTATTAAGTCCTAGTTGAGTTTTTACTGCAGCACATTGACTTATCACCTGGCCAGCTGGCTGTTAACAAGTTATTAATAATCAGGTAAATGCGTTTTTATTTTTTACTTTGCTTTGATAAGTAGCGCATGTAAATGTTAATTACCCCCACCTACACACACACACACACTTACAGATAAGCAGTGACCAGCTAATTATGGTCATATGTAACACTATGTCTGTATAAATAATTGCATTGTAATTAATGCAGAGAACTGTTTGTGTTTGTGAAGATAAATTAGTAATGAATTATCGTTGGTTCTAGTGTAACATTAATTGAACTCTCGCCTTTGATTTATGATGCGCAATTTATAGTTGAATGTTGAATGCATTCGCCAATATCCGATACACACACATACACACACACACACAGCCAACATAAAAAACCAATTGCAAATTGAGTTGCATGAAAAATGCATTAATAAATGTTATTAAAGCAAAAATTTAATTTTATTATTTTTATATGATAGTCATTAAAGTTAGCTTCTAGTGGGTATCCTTAAAGCCACATATTTGCATGTCTTGTCTCGGGGAAGAGTGCTGAAGGGGGGGAGGGGGGAGGGGGGTACATTGACAATTTTCCTGCATGTCCTGGCAAATTGAGGTTGTCTTGTCGGTCTCTCGACTGGCTGCTTGTCATTAATCCCCGCGCCTGGAGACAAATGGATTCTGCTTTGCTGTTGACACATGGCTTCTGGTTTGGCTTTGGCTTTGGACTTGGTGGTCTCTGCTGCTCTTGCTACGGCTGCGGTTGCGGTGCCTGTTCAAATAATAAATTTAACTAATTGCCTCGATGATTGGCAAACAAAGACAACAGCAGCAGCAGCAAATTTCGCAGAACGTCAACAGCATTCACAGTCATAACTTGACTCCCCATTTATTTAAAAAACTTGTCCAGCATCTGCATCTGCTCCCAAATCGGATTCTGATTGTGATTCTTTAAGGGGCGTTGCAATGCTATTTGTGGAAACACAGCAGCACTGCAGGCAAAGACCGAACACTGGCTCTGAGTGCACTCGAGCAGCAATGGAACATTTTCTGGCAGTGTACCAAGAAACGCAAAACGCTTTTCTAAATTGCATACTCTATAGTTGAAATAGAGGGGTCTATAGACGAAGAGGTCAGCAAGGTATGCTCAAAGTACTGAGCATAAACATACTTAAATGAAATATTGAAATGAGGAAATCTATTTGATTTTTAAAAGTAAATTCTTAAATACCATCTAGAATTGATTTAACGAATTTCAGTATAATCACTTAAGTGTTTAGAAGTGTTGAGAAGTTTGCCTAAGCGTACTTTAGCGTAACACAAAAGTTATATCTGTCCCAATTTAAAAAGAAATCTATTCTAGCGATTAAATCTGAAAATTAGGAATGGTTTTGGGTTTTCGGATGCACAGTGTAGAATAGATTTAAGAGATTAAAGTGAATTAGGTCTTCCATTGGAATAACTTAAGTCCTAAGTCTTAACTTTAACCGTTTATTTTTATTATTATTAGTTTTGCAATGTAATACAAACCAGCTAAAGTAAATTAGATTTATTCGAAGAGAAGCGATTTTGCATGATTGTAAAATATACGCAGTCGTAACTAATGCTTATCTATATAGATACTAGTTGGGAACTGTGAGGCTTTTGTGAGATATACGATGTTATTTAAAAAAAAAAATGTTACAAACTTTCGAAATATAATTTTGTAGCTATTTTCATATATCTTGCTGGGTCGCATGTGGCGCCAACAACTTGAACAAAACCACATAGTGCCGAATCCCAACTCCAACTCCAACTCCAATTTGCCACAGCTGCAATTTGTCCATTACAGATTGGAATGCGCAAAAAGTGGCATGCATCGTTTTAATATTTTAACCAATTTAGATAACTGCTTCCATTTGCAATTAAAATGCAGATGCACTCGCCGCTTTTTGTTCGATGGGCTGCTCTGTTCTGGGCGGGGGCTATAAAAATGTCCAACTGTACCAACTGAAATTAAAACTTTTCCTTGACGGCCAAATGGGCGTGGCTATCAGCGCAACTGGGCGCACTTATCTGCGTTGCATGCTTCGATATCACGTTCACATTCACATTCCCATTCACTGCCTCTGCAACTTTTACTGTGTGTGTGTGTGTGTTTGTGTGTGCGTGTTTTGTGCCAAATTAAAAAAGAAATAAAATGTGGGGTGTGCAAGCGGCGCGTTGGCAACGCATTTGCATGTTAAGAGTTTCGCACAGTGCGCATTTTATTTTAGCGACCGCCAACCGCCTCCTTGCCCCACCCACCCCTGCGACGCCCTTTGTTAACGTGCTGCGGATGTGGGATGCGGGTTGTGGTAGCGAGGTTTGAGTCTGGTTCATGGGGTTTTGGCATTTCTTTATTTTCGTTGCTTTTCTGCGGCAACTGCGGAAGTTTTGTGCAACTGCCATTTTTGCGTACTGTGTATTGCGAAAGGTCGCAGGGCAAACCAGGCAAACCAGGCAAATGCGAGTGGCAAGTTAAAATAACATTTTGCAACAAAAGACATTTAACAAATATACACAAATATGAACGAGCTGCTTGTGTATAACATTTGTGTTAGACACAAATTGCGATTCACTTGACACTCTATTGCTGCTGCCACAAGAAGTATTTCAAATTGGCTCCTAATGAGCTCCATTTACACCATTTACCAGTAAGATGGAAATACTCAAGATACTCATTAGCTAGAACATGAAACTGTTTAATGTCAAGCAGATAGTTTAACAATTCTTAACTATTAGCTTTCTACAGCTTGATAGATTTGCACTTAGCTAAATTAAATATGGAATTTTGCTTTTACGCTTGTTGAGAAAGGTTTGCGCAAACATAAATCAAATGAATGTCCATTATGATCAACAACTTGGTATATTGCTGAGCTAAGCATAGCAGCTGGTAATCTGGACTACAGCTTCAAGCCAAGAGTAAAAGCCAAAATCCGATGCCAAATGCTATGCAATTTATCTACGAAATCTGGCAAAATCTGCTGTGTAATGAATGTCCCTGATATAAGCTCGCGCTTGCACCCCCTCCCCGAACTTCAAGTGGGTGCTTCAGGGGGTGGTTAGATGAAAGCACATTATTTGCTTTAAGAGTTTCATTATAACATGCATCGCACGCTTTTCTTTATCGCAGCGCACATCACAAGGTTGAGCTGGAGTAGTAGTCGTAGTCGTGGTCGTAGTCGTAGTAGTAATCGTAGTCATGGTGGTAGTGGGAGTAGACGCTGTATCTATCAACATCAAAATGCGCCACGAGGACATGTCCTTGTGTCCTGCGTACTGCGACTGCCACTTGGATAGCCCACATCGTGGCATGAGATTCATGGCCGTGTGCTTGGCTACATTAAAATGTTGCCATTGCTATGCGAGTGCGACGAGCGGATTGTGGGCGAGGGTAGCCAATCCCAATCCGCACACACACACACACATATATAGATGATTGTGCACCCGTATATAAATAAACTGGCGCAATCGCCGGCATCATCGTCGCATCTGCAATTGCGTATCCCGGCGCTAGTCCTTAGAGTTGGAGCAGGATAACGGTGGGATGAGCGGGAGCAGTAGATGGTGGCGCTGTCTGCGTCTGTTTTTATGTTTGTGTATTTATGTTTCTGTCTGATGCTAATGCCAATGTGGCTGCCTGACTGCCTGCTTGACTGCCTGGACATGGGGTTAGAGGTGTGTCTGGACTTTCCATTTTTGCTTCTTGTCGTCCTAGTCGTTCCATTGCAGCCCCCGCAGGCCGGCAGCATACCATTTGCATATAATTTGCGTTCATTTTATTTTATTTCATTCATCCGCCTCGCCTCGCCTCGCCGCATTTGCTCTTTAACATTTACGTTGGGCGTGGCACCGCCCAACCTTCAATATTCATCTGGCAAAGTTGCCAAAGTTATTCGAGTCTGGGCAAGCAGTTGTCGGATTTGACGATTCCAATTATATGATGTACTAAATTGGTAAAATAAACTGAATGACATTTTAAAATATGCCAATACCCCTTCTGAGGAGCTATCTATGGGTCAGATAGCAATAGATGCGCATCAAGCCAGTTATATATATACATATGCGCCAATAAAGCTGCACAGATGCTCCAAATAGTGCTGTGGTGCTTGAGTGGCCGCAATTTGAATGGTTCTGTGACTACTTAATGTGCCTGTGCAGATCCCATTAAATATTTGTGTGGACACACATACGTTGTATGCGAACTAATTAATTCTTTAATGCACTTCGAATGCGCCGTTTGCATTAATGTGCAAGCTATTCGCAGTGGATATTCGAAATGGCCATTAACATAAATTTTACGAGAATATAGCGCTGAATGCAAAAGTCAGAAACGGTTCCCCAGATACTCATAGATGTGGCTAATGGCCGATGGTGGATTGGTTAGATGCGGACACTGGATTTAAATTACACTTTAAATGAATGCTAATTCATAATTGAGTATGTGAGTGTAACTGGCGCAGCTGTAACTGATGTTTTTGCATCTGTATCTGTATCTGTAACCGTATTCGTATCAGTATCAGTATCTGTATCTGTATCTGCAATGGCTGCGTGTGTTTTTGTATGCGTATTCGTGTGAAATACAAAGTGCAGCAGGCAGTCTGGCAGTCAGGCAGTCAGGCAGTCGGGCTGGCATGCAATTATGCTTGTTTAATTTAAACCAAATTTATGGACAACAACAGCGACATGCGATAGCCAACGCGGATAATGTTAAGTTGGCCATGGCCGCTGTGAATTTATGTGAACTTTAACACACTCACACACAGAGCATAAAATTGCCAGAAGACTCTTAAACCGGACGTGGCATGAGGAGCGACTATGGTAGCTGAAAATTACTTGTGCATCCGGTGCATCTTTTGGCGTAAATCGCTCCGCGTGGTCCTCTTTAGCAAGCTCAAGGCGTGAGTTTCATGGCGTCTTTTACAGTTGTCTTCCGTTCCCGATGAAGCCATTTCTCCATTTCGCCAGCGTTAGCTAAGTTAAAATATGAGTGTGCGGAAGGAAGCCAGCTAGTTTCTGCAGCTCCACCTCCCAAATTACTATGCTGCAACTGAGTTGTGGATGTGAGAGTGGATGTGGGTGTGGGTGTGTGTTGTGTGTGGTGCTGTTGGCACTGCCAAACATCAAATGGAATTCTCAGGCACTGGGCCCAAATTGAAAACAAATGACTCGCAGGCTTTTTTCGGCCATAACCTACACAAACAAGAAAAAAAAGAAAATAAAAGGAAAAGAAAAAGAAAAAGAACAAGTAAAAGAAGAAGGCTTAAATAATTTTCACAATTTGGCTCGTTGCTTTTTCATTTAGATTCTTGGCGCTGGCCAGTCTTCGTGTGCCCCTCATCTCTTCTTGACGTCTGGCCTGGCTTTTTATGCAGCCCATTAGGGTACGTGGCCAGTAACAGTGGCCCATAACTCACAGCGAATGACCTTCTGGCGCAGTCCAAATCGGGAGAAAAAACATGGGGAAAATGTGTGTGGTGCTGGCAGGAGCTTTTAATTCCTTGACAAGGCTGCAACACAGCCAGGACACGGACTGGGCTGACTTTTAAGCATTTCTCGTTTTGCGACTGGGCTTTTTAAGCGATTGCCAAGCCATGATAAATCGTAGCACTAATTTAATTAAACTTTACGGCGGCAGCATTCTCCTCGATTCAGTTCTGTTCTGTCCGGTTCAGTTCAGTTCAGCTCTGCTCTGCTCCATTTTCTTATCCTTGTGCACATGACTTGCCCAATTTATGAGCTCGCACTGCAGTTGGCCAAAAAGAGTTGGCAAGTCGAGCGTCGTGAGCTGGAAGCAGATTGCAATGCTGTTAGTCCCCATTTTGCACATCTAAGAGATCCAATTAAATGCATACACACTATTGCGTTCAATTCCCAGGTGCAAAGCCCAGGTGCATCTGTGTACATCTGATAAAACGGAGAGTAGAAGTATAAAATATAAAGTCTAATGCAATGCAATGCTTTCTTGACAGCCCATAAAGTAACTTATAAATGGATAGTGGCTTAAATAAATGGCCAAATAGTATTACAAATAATTTCAACCCGAAGCTATATTCAAAAATAAAACTCTTTTATAAAGATTGATTGCGTTGAAAACTAAAATTTTCGTTTAATTATCAAAATCCACCAACACGAAAAAAAATAATTAAAATTAATTAGGAGAGGCAATTTGACAAAATAAATAAACATTTCCGCAAATTATGGTTTAGACATATAAGACCCAAAAAATGGTTTACGATTTCGGGTTGGTGAAATTTGCCAACCATTTTCCGGAACCATGCTTAGCCTACTTTTGGGATTACCAATATGCAAATACACATGTTTCTATAATATGACATTATAATATTTACACTCGATGGTAATCCTGGAAAGCGTTGCAAAGTTAAATACAATTGTAAATTAGTGAAATGAGGATGGCTGCTTGTGAGTTGTGGGCATTTATCTGGTTGCACTTTTGTGTGGAGAAAATCTCATTACGCACAATTGGCGAGTGTCATAAATAAACAGAATTTTGCTGTAAATTACAGATTATAATGAAAACTAAAATGCAGCTGGGCGCAGCATGTGGCAAGGACACGGCAACGCTTACGGATGCCGACACGGATACAGATGCGTATACGGATGAGGATCTGAATGCGGTTGCGGATGAGGATGAGGATGAGGATGCGGATGTATGGTAAAATGAGCTGCAAGTTTCAAGTGGCTGCCGATATTTGGGTGTTTGGGGCCATAAATAACAAGTTCATTTTAATTTAATTGCACATTTGCGAAATGCAATTTGCTGGCCAGTGTGTAAATTAGTATTTATCATGTTGTGGATTATGCATTTTCAAATTATGATTTCAGTTTAAGGCGCCCAGCAACGTTGAGCTTCCATTTCCTGAGCAGCGTTAAGGATGCATACAATTTTAATATTAAATGCGATGCGATGCGATGCGAACGAACTAACCCCGAGGTCAGAGAATAAGGTGAGTTGTGTGGTGAGTGGGATGGGATGGGATGGGCTGAGGTGGGGTGTAAGCAGGAAGAGCAGCTATGGAGGGTGGATTGTGGCAAGCAGGACGTTTGCTCGCCTGTCGCAATTTCGTTGCAAATGGATAAAGTTTTGCGTCAAGTATTCGATGCGCTCCTGTTTTGTTCTCCAAAGTTCGCCTTGTTTTTCAAATTGTTATTATACTTTCGAAATTTTGCAGCGCCCTAGGCAGATACTGACTGCAGAAACTTTACCTTGTAGTATTTATGTCTGTTGCTATTGTGCACTTGCTGCTGTTTTTCTCTGCTCAGCAGCAGTGCCACAAGTTGCGTGGCATTTATAAACTTACCAAAGCCACAAGCCACAAAAAGAATCAGATACAGGCAACGATTTCAAGTCGAGACTTTCGTTTGGGCAGTAATATTAACATTTTGGACATTTGCCAGATTATTTTGTTTTATGTCTTTAAGCTGCAGCCACCCAAAGCCGAGAAAGCCAAATGCGAAGTTGGGGTCCGGTGGGGCAGTGAAGTGAAGTGATATCCAGAAACGCTCCCGTGACCTACCCTGTAGTTCCGGGCTTTTGTTTTTAGTGCATTCAAATGCCATTGTCAATTATCAGAAGCTCGTCTCTACAGGTATCTCACAGGGTAGAAAGAAACAACGAATACAAATTAAGTGCGCAAAAACAACAGAAAAGATTGGTGCAAAATTTAGTCAATGAAACTAAACTTTAAACTTAAGGTATTTGATATTTCCAATTCAAGTTGATTTTTTGTAACCAGCAACCGGACAGTTTCCAAGGTATCAAGGACTCCAAATATATATATTCAATTTCTAACATTAGCATAACATTTTTAATTATTTTTTTTTTGTTTTTAAAGTGATGTTAGGGTGCGAAATTCGATTAAAGGTAATGCTTATAAAAATAATATAATAAATAGAAATGACATTAAAATAACAAATTAATAACTAAAAAAAATTCGATTGGACATCGATTCAACAACTTTTCAGAACTCAGATAGTGTGATTTTGGCCCATTCCTTAACGACAGCCTTCATGGCTGCGCAACTGCCTAAGCCTGTCGAGTACACACTTAAACTCGACGGAACAGGTGTCCCCACATGTTCCTTATGGGATTTTGGTCGAGTGAACTTGAGCTTAAAATCTTTATTCCGAATCCACTCACGACAGACCCGTGACACAAGTATTGGAGCATTATTCTGCTGGAATAAGGCATTTGAGTATGGGTGATGCTCCATAAAGTTCATCAAAACTGCATCCAAGAGATTTATATAGCCCTCCGATCTGATACTGCCTGAAATTTTACAAATCAGGGTCCTGTTGTGATTAAAGATAAAATTTGATAAACATGATGCTTGGATATTTGTAACCTTGAATCAAATAGAATTTTAGATGCCATGGCATTTTCATATAGCCCAGCCCGTAAGATTGCAGATTTTTGGAAGTGTGGTAATTTTTTTATGTTGATTTTTTAGTGTTGTTCGGTGAAGTTTTCTTTTCATTTTAACATCTTATCTGATGTCGATCGACGTAATTTAATTGATGTTTGCCTGTTCCTCAATCTAGTATCCTAGTTAGCCTGGTACATAGCTGTCTTATCAGGTTAGTGTTTTTTACTTTCCCATTCAAAATTTTTGTGTGAAACTAATCTATTTTTATGTATAAAATATTATATAAACATTTGTTCCTTATTATCTCATTCAAAGAGATTGCATATAAAGCCCATCTTACTTTTCCGAGTGGCTGCCATTAATCGAATTTCGCACCTTACCCTCACTTTAAAACCAAAAAAGTTAATAAAAAATGTTAATGGTAAATGCTAATGTTAGAAATTAAATTCCTTTTTCTTACGATTTCTTTTAAATTTTAATTTTAGAAATTTTTTGAAAATCTGATGTAATATGTCAATTTCAAGGACTGTCCGTATCGAACCACAAATAGTCCTTGTCCCACCGATTCAAGTAAAGTAATAAGAAGAATAAGTGTGCTTCAACCAACCGATATAAATTTACTTTTGTTAAAAAAGAAAATTGCTCGCAGCTAGCAAGTCATGTGTCGTTTCATTTCGACCACCGATATGTACTAGCCAAAGGACATACAAATCGTCCTTGTGGATTCTGAGAAAACAAGTACTTTGTGATTTCTTCACATGCCCAGGCAAGCGAGCGAAATTTTTACAAGTGACTGAATTCTTAGATGACCCAACAGCCTTGAATGCAGCTCGATTGAGTTCGTCATTGCGGTTCTAAGGCAGCATATCCTTCAAAAATGTATTTGGATTTAGCCGAGTTAGAAAATAAATTTATTAATCACTTTCTCAGTCTGCGCCAAGTGCATTTATTTTCAGCCTAAAAGTATGCATTTTATTTGGTTTTTCTTTGTTACTTCGTTCTATTTATTGAAATATGATTTCTATCTGATTCATATATTTTTTGCAGGTGCGTTTCCAAACTTAAAAAATATACATATATGCCTATATATGATATATCAAGTAACTGAACAGATTAAGTGGTATCTTGATAATTTGATTTCAAGACAAATTTAATTTCATGCCTCTATCATACCCTAAATTTCAGTCAAGAACCGAACACGGAAACATGAAGCAGAGCAAAATATGTTTTTCTTTTATCCAACTTGTCGCAGGTGACTTACCAACTGCTGAGCACATAAAACATCAACTCAACTATGATGCAGACTCCAAGGGGGAAGCGACGCTGCAGAAGCAGGTGGTGGTGGAGCAGGAGATGGCAATGGTGTCCAGGCGCCAACAATTGGCGGTGCCTTTTAACGTGTATTAATAATTCAGGCTCACGTAAAAGTTGGCATCACTTAACGAACAGCTCGCAGCGAGGTATAGAAGAGGGTGGCAGGGCAGGGAGGCTACTGTGGCACTTGGCACCAGGCAAAGTGAAGTGCAAGAAAGCAAAACGAACAACAAAACAGTGGAAAACAAACAACGATGGCTTTGAGGCAATCTGGAGAAAATCACAACAGCAACAGAAGGAGCAGAAACAGCAGCAGGCAACTCACATAAACTCAGCTCGGGCCGAGTGCGAATCCCGGGTAGCAAACCAATGGATGATGTTGTCTGCAGACGCGAATCAGCTGCCCGAAGTTTATAGCACAGAAGGCCAGGGGGCTGGGGAGGGTGTGGAAAACAGCCTTACTGAGGCTTCAGCGAGTTATGCGGAACAAAAACCCGCTTGGCATGTTTCCATACATAAATAACGATTTTGGAAGGCCGTTGGCTGTTTGCGCCAGAAGCCTGTTATGATGACGTTTATATGTATAGGAGATATGTGTGTGTGTGTGTGTGTGGTTGTGGTTGTGTGTGCCTGACATTAAGTATACGCCGCATGCTGCAGCGCGGCGTCTTGTCTGCTGATAAAAAAAAGAAAAGAAATAACAGGGAAATGTATAACTCAAATGGAGATTGTGAAGTCTGATGCCCTGAACAAATACAAATCGGTCGAAATTGGTATCTTCTGTTGGTATTCACGACTCCAATCATTAGTATGCCAGATTTGTTGCAAGCCACACACTTTATTGTGGTTGAAACACGTTTGGGAATTTATGATGTTGATCTGATTTGTTCCCGCGCTCTCTAAATCATATGTAAATTTATCTCAGGTGAAATGCACAAATCATAAAACACTAATGGTTTTTAGCAGTGATTTGAATTTGGTTCTGAATGCTTAAAATATATATTAGCAATAAAACTTGATAAACATTAACTTAAATTATAAGCTGAATTGCTTTCACTGTAAGACTAAACTTGAATTTACAAAATAAAACATTCATTAATGGAGAAAAGTGTTTGTTATTTGATTGGTTATTTTACAAGATGCAATTTAAAATTTAGAAACCAATCTACGGGGATGACCAACTTAAGTGGAGATGACTGCAACTGTTTGAGTTTTATTAATAACTTTCGATATGTCTTGATCAAACTAATAGCGTTGTAGAGTACAAATTGAGTTCGATTTTGACTTGGCTCAATTCTGGATGCGCGAAGAACTCTTCACATTCAGAATGCAAGTATAAAAAATTGGCGCACGTTTTATCCAACGATGCTGAACTAAACTTTTTATGGCAGCTGTCGTCATTGGGGACTTGCTCGGTTGTGGAAAGGGGGGTGCTCAAACTGAGGAGAGCGAGGGTGGAAGTGTCTGCGTGGTGCTGGGGAGGGAGGAAGAGTTGGAATTTCTCCTGCCAAGCATCTTAAATGAAGGAATGCGATTTATTTTCGCATTGACAATCGTTTGATTTTGGTCGTGCGCGTTTTTCTCCATTGCTGATTTTACGGTGGGGCACCAGGGTGGTGCGCAATGCCACAGCGGTGCTGTGTGGCAGCCTTTACCAGTATGTGGCAAATTCGAAGCGTTCTCTTTTTTTATTTTTTGTTGTTGCTTCTCGCTTTCATTGAGTTTGCAATTTCTTTGCCATTTGAATTGTTGTTGCTTGTCGTCGCTTGTTTGTTGACTGCCACTGCGGTGGTCTTTGTTTTACTTCCACTCGAAGCACCCCCCCTCCCCCTCCCCGCATACGTCCCTTATTTTTTATGTGACAGGAGGGCCACCACGCCTCCTCGAAAAGGATGCTAGTAACAGCCGCAGCGCAGCGCAGCGCAGTTCCTGTTGTCTGTTTTCTGTTTTCTTTTTCCGCTCGCTCGTAAAATGATTCGCACATATAATTGCTTTTGTTGTGCGCCCACAATGGCACGCCCTCACGCCCACATTTATACCGTACCGCCCTTTCCCCCTGACCATCCTTCGAGCGTTAGTGTTTTGGCCGCGCGCTGAAATCATTCGTCAGGATTTATGCGAATGAGCGACAGTTTTTTGCCATTTGTTTGCAGCGATGCCGCCAACAAGGACGAACAAGAAGGAGGTGGGACAGATGGAGAAATAGGAGCTGGAGGATGACAGCCAAACAGCACGACGAACGGATGTGGCGAAACATAAGCGATGAATGATGGTGTATCTGTATCTTGCCACTAAAGTATCTTTGTATCTGCAGCTGCGAAAGCAGCAGGAACAGCACCAGCTACAGTGGCCACAATTGCTGAATATATTTTATGCGTTTAGTTGTGCCACCCATTCCCCCAATCGAACATTCCCCATTGCCATCGCCTATCGTCCCCACTTTCCACTTTCCACACTCCACTGCTCCATATCCTTTCGTGTGCTCCAGTGCCAAGTCCTTGTCCCACGGCACATTTTATTAATTCGTTTTATTTTGCTTCGCGTGACAAGTTGACATAAATGGACAAATTGAGCTTTTAAATTTGCTGCACGTTGATGTGGCACCGGCACCAGTATCAGCAGCACCAGCACCAACAGCAGCAGCACCAGCCGCGGCAGCAACCGCCGCAGGACCAACGCCAGGATACGACAGGAGAGGACAGGGCAGGACAAGACACGACAGGACAGGACAGTACAGGACAGTACAGGACAGAACAGAACGGGACGATAACGATAACCAGCAAACAACAAATACAAACACAAATTGTTTTCCAAATAAAATTGATTGCACACTGTACAGCATTTCCGTGAAATAATATTTATTGGATTAACATAAACTGAATGCCGTATTTATTGCCTCTGCCCCTCATCCTGTTAATTATTGGGGTCAGTTCTGGGTAAAATCAAGCCAATGCCAGAGTGGTTAATGTTGAGAAATGTCTTTAAGCACAAGAAAAAAAATCAGAAAATCGATGCCTACAAATTGTATCTGTAATAAATTGCGCATTATTTGACTTGTTTGCTTTTAAGTCAGGGAATCGTTTTATTTACCCACTTAACTCTAAAATTATATTTAATGAAAATTATAAGTTTTATTATATTTTAATAAGAGAAACAATTAAAATAATAGTTCAGAACGTATAGCCGAATTAAGCTGAATTAAGAATACGATTTGAAGAAATAGCTAATTGTCCAAAAATGTTTTTGATAATCGGCTTAATCATGTTTCATGCAGCCGATCTGTGTATGTAGTAAAATAGTTTATACAGACCTGTCTTCATATACATACTTATAATACATACATATAATATACTTCTTACATACTATTATTTATTTATTTTGTGCATTACGAGATTCGATAAGCGATGTTCCTTATGCTTGTTTTTTAATTTTGCTTCAGTCAATCTTAGTTCAGCTAAATAACTTAAACTAATTTAATAATAATAATAGTTTAAATACTTTAATTTCGATAAATTCTCCGCTAACTTATCGAAGACACCATCCACTTGGTAGGTTGCACAACTAAGTCTGCTATTGTCATCCTCTTTTTGCAGAGCGAGATAGCGGCAGACGCAACGTTAGGTCGAAGACTCAAACCAAGTGTGGAACACGAGGGGATTGCTACTTGCCGCTAGATGGCGCGCATGTATGTAGCAAGTAAATGTAAAACTTGTGGATTTTATTATTCTCATTAACTTTTAAGTATATTTATGTAAATACATTGCTGGGTCAAAACAGCGAACAGCATCGCTGTATGTCTACGGTTATCTATATTAGGTATACATTGCTTTCAAATTCGCTATATAAATTTTATGGGATTTTATTTTATGTTTTAATATGTGCCTTCGATAGCATTAATGAATTTTAGTATTCTACAAGCAAGGCGTAATCTATGGGGATTTCAAAGTGGGACTTTTAAAGATCTTGTTTAATGTGTCTCACTTTAAGAATTCTTTTGCTTATAACGTTTTCTATTGTTGTTTATTATTAGCATGCAGGATGAGAATAACTGGTGGTTATTTTATGTCGAAGTGACACTCATTGATATTTATTTGTTAGTCCATATTATTTACTTACTTAAATAATTACTTAATTTTAATTTAAGTCCTTCTACAAGTGAAACTTCTTAGATTGTTCTTTCTTGTCAGCTGTGTGACTTAAAGGTTAATAAATGTATTAAATAGTATTGATATAATGCTGAAAAACTACTTGCTTGAAGTTGTGAACTATGCTTGGTTTATTTTAAGAGATGTGATTTTTATCGCTTCAAATACTCGAGTAATGTAGTTTAGAGTATATTGAAGAAGAACTTTACTTTTTAGCAACATTCTTTAACAAGAATCCAACGCGCAGCATTTGTCAAAAAGATGAAGAAAACAAAGAAGAGGAAAAATAAAAATAAGGACGACACGTTTCTTTCTTACTTTATTTTTGTTTTCACTTGCTTTTTTTTATTTGTATTTTGTGGCACGTCAACGAAATAATCAACAAAAGGACATGGCATAAAAAACTAAGACTAAGCGAGCGGCAGAAATGACATTGACGGCTATGTGAACAGAATAAAATTTCATCAAAATGCTTCTGTCAGAGACAGAGATACACACCAACGCAAACACACGCACATTTACTTTCTCACACACTCTCACACACACGTACGGCCACAAAGCGGGTGAAATGGGGGAAAATTGCAAATGGACGAAATTGCTACTTTCATCTTGGTCCTTTGCACGCATGGAGAACTTTCACTGCTGGTGGTGGATTTGTCTTGGATGGGGTAGCTCGCAGCTCTCAGAGAGGGTGAGCTTCAGGAGGCAGCAGGAGGAAAAACTGAAACACATACTCCCATCATATATGAGGATTTGTGAGCTCTTCAGCCAGCGAACTGACGCGCCATGTCAAGAGCTGTCAGCCAAAGAACAGAGCACTCAGTAGCGCCAGGCGACCAAGCCGGGCCAGAGGAGGAGAGCTCTGGGCGCGCCCAGTGGTGCCAGTTGAAACTCTTGAGTTCAACTCACCAAATAACACACACTCTCACACATACACTCACACACACACTAAGGGCGAGGTGTTGAAGGCCGTTCCACTTGCTCGCAATTGTAGATTTGTAAATGGCCAGCCCTTGGCTAGCAGATCTGCCGCGCATCGCTGCCGCCTGTACTTGGGTCTGGGCTCTTCAAGCCACATCCATTTACACAGTACCCTGGCGCAGCGGGCAACTCGGCGGCTGTGCCAAAATCGCTAAAAAAAAAACAAAACAAAAAAAAAAACATCCAACACGAATACAAAACTAAATAAAATTCGAAACGAAATGTCTGCATTGTGCACTTTGATTAATGATCGAATGTCAATTACCGCATATACCATATATCTGTATATATATATATATATATATATATATATACAAATATATATGTACACACACCCCACACACACACACATATGTATATACATATACGGATGCGCCACAGAAAATGCAGGCGGCGCTGCTAATGGCGATTCCATTCGGTTTCGAGCGCAACTTGCGACAATATTCAATTCCGATTGCAATTCTATTTTTAGCACTAACTTTAGGAAAGAAAGAACTATAACTGAACTATAAGGCACTCATCAGTTGGGCTGCTATATTGCAAACAACAAATACATTCAATATGTGCTCAGCTCTCTAAAGAACAGTTGCAGTTTTTCAAGAAAAATATAAAAATGCGGAATAAGTTAAGCAAGTAGTGCCAAGATCTGAATTGGATTTGGCATCTTTTGAGTGGATCGTACTTTTTCTTTAACAACTTAACACAAATAGTGATCTTCAAATATGATACCTAACAATGGCTAATTAGCATTTATTTTATTTAGTTTTTCTATTGTTGTGAAGCTTATAGCGCATTGAAGCAGACGTCTCCGATCCCATAAGATAAATACATATATATTCTTGAGCAGCATCACTTGCTAGAGCCAAGCACAACTCGCTTAGTTTTGATATTTGTAATCCAAAATGCGTCTTTTTGCATCGGTAAAAAAGGACACCAAAACCGACTATATGAAAGAGCTGTTATTGGAAAAATCAGTTGGAAGTTGATAAATACGTTATGGGATCGAGCTTAGCTTAATAATATTTCGAGCTGCGACCTAAAATTTAGGTGATGACAGACTGACTGCAGTCATCTAGGGTATCTAGTCTTCGGCTTGCTTAATATAATTATTCTTTCTTTGTGGTTTTTTGTTAAGTATATATATATAATGCAATTACTTAAAATTTGTACCCTTTAGATGGTTACGTTAGGAATTTTATTCGCCATATATAGTAAATTAAAAAGACATTTTAAACGGAAAATCTAAATTGAACACGATTTTTACTACCTTAAAGATTTATAGATTACAGATTATAAGAGCGTTTATCAATTTTCATTTCATTGTTTCAAATAACACGTTACTTAATAAGTAAGGTGTGATGTCCATTTGTCAATGTTCAAAAGTTAAATGTTTAGTTAATTTTAAATGAAGCAACACCTGTAAATAATATCTGGCTTTTCACACATGAATAGTTGTCGGGCGCAAAAGGAAATCACAAGGCACAAATGGATCGCTCATTTGTTTAAATTGTTTTTATTAGACAAAAATCACCGCTGCCATTCATCCATCGAGTCAGACATCCATCCATCCATCCAACCATCCTTCAAGGTATCAATCCATGCAGGCAGCCTCATTTTGCCTTATGACATGGGTAACAGCATGCATGCCGCTGACCAAACATAATACCTCGGTTAATGGTTACAAATTAGGCTGATCGGCCGCACGCACGCAGACTTCTATATACATATATACATATATATATATATACTATACATACATATGTACATACATGAAGCAGAAGCAGGAGGAAGCCATGTGTATAAATGGCCAACCGCATGCGAGTTTCTCATTCTCTCTTTCTCTCTTTTTCTCGCCATCTCTGTCTCCGGTTCAACACTGGCCAAAAGTGACGCCAAGACTAAACTGCCAATTTAATAAATGGCCACACATTAATTAAAGCAACGCACGCAGAGATGAACCTCGGACTTGAACGGCTTGTCGATGCTTTTCGAGTGGCTGTGTGAGTGATGAGCCTTGATTGATTCCTGGGGCCACACTTGAGAGTGTGCATTGTTGCCATAATTGTAAGTGGGCAAATGCAGTTCTCGGCTCAAAGAGGATTTGGCCTTGGCTGCACATTGATTTATGCCGCAGGCCAAGCAAATTTGTTTCCAATTCATGCCTAATGAGAATTAATTGCTTGCGTGTATTTTGTGTATTTTGACAAACGCATGACTCTTGTGTTTTGCTACAAATATCGCCGGCTAATTAGCAGGTAAGCGCTACTCAATGCACTTCCCGGAAAACTAACCAAGTCGAGCCTAGAAATTTGGCCCGTGCAAAACAGTAGCTAAAAATTGGCAACAAAACGAGGCGCATTAGAAAAGTCACCGGAATAAAGCGCTGAGTAAAGGCAAAGACGGCGGGCGGTGTGCGGCGCTCAGCGTGAGGCAATCCTTCGACTTCGACTAGGACTACAACTACGACATCGACTTCGGCTTAAACCCTACAGCTTCATCCTTTGCTGGTGCCGCCGGCAGTCGCGTGGGTGTGCGAGGGGCGTGTCACTCTGCCGAATGGCGAATATGCAAAACAACACAGGCAACCTGACGATCCCATGAAATTAGCAACAGTAGACGGGTTAATTGTTTTCTTTCGCCAAAAGAAACCATACAAAAGGGTTGACTCCGACTCCGACTCCGACTGCGAGTCAGGAGGCTGAGACATGGCCGGTGACTTCTGTTAGGATTAGCCAGGATGAAAGAGGATGAGACGGGATTAAAGCCCTGCCTTTATGCATGCCGAATGCCGACTTCGAAAGGGGCGGAAACGGTCAGCATCTCAGTTGGCTCAAATACTTCACAAGCAGCCCGAAAGTCAAAAGTCAATTCATAAATATTGTATAGGAAAATAACGGATTATAAAATTTCTATTCAGAAAATCGATTTTTGTAATTTAAGTGTGGTAAATAATAAATATTTTCAAGGAGCAAAAAAGTATTCAGCCAAAGTTTATTTATTTAGCTATATTTTATAGACTTAACTTCATGCTTAGCAACATAAGTTAGAAGGCCCTAGTCGAGAGAGCTATAGTAAGAGATACTCTGAGACACCTTTAATATGAAAATATGTTTTGGTTCATAGAATCTAATAGATTTTCTTATCAGATCTGAAATTTGCAAAGTTTATCAATTACTTGTCAATAAAAAGATTAATCCATCCAACTGTTAATTTTTTCAATGAGCATTTTACAGAGATGTTTATTTATGTATATGACACACAAGCTTAAACTTTTGAAAAAGAAACAGATAAGCTCAGGTTTCACATGGCCACTGCAAATCATACTATCAGAAAAAAGTTCAATGTAAGAATTAAATTTGGTATTGGGTTTTATATAGGAAAACTATTTATTGTGTGTCACTTATTGCTTTCAGAAATCGCTTAATATCGATATTCGCTAAGCGTAGACAATTATCCGTAAAATTAAATTAATTGATCTTTCTTTAATATACAAGAACTATTTTTCCAAATACGAAGTATCTAGCCTTAATATCCTCTAAGATCGACTTGCGCATGTAGACATATAGACAAACGTTTGGGCAGACAGGCATGGCTAGATTTGCTTTTATTTAGCTATATTTTATAAAGAATAAATGCATATAGTGTAATCAGACTCTATTTTCATATTTTTTTAGAATTTAATATATGCAACCTATATTCGCAACTTAGTAAAAGAATAGAAGAATTTTATAAAAGACGAGTAAAGTAAATAAATTGAGAAGCGCAGGTGATAATTTCATATTTTAGGCAGAAATTTCAAGGATCTTGAAACAGTTTTGCCAAAAAGGTTTCGCTTAGTACACTTTCTCTTCCTTAATCAATACTGTTGAGGTATGCGCATCGTTATCGATATCAGTTTCTTGGTAGGTCCTCAATGCGGTGACATAACCAGTCGAAAGGCAGTGACAAGCTGGGCTACCGTTGTCACTAATTAGGGTGAGGGGAGCCTCGTCTGTGTGGCTGGCAGTGTGTCAAGTTGTGTCCTTAACACGTGCTCCTGCACTCGTAATCATTCCGAGCTGCTAATTTCTCGACCCTTGCGGTCGCTTTGCGTTTTCAACTGCCCCCTTGCGGTGCTCGCTCGATTCCGTAAGTAGGTCTTAATCCTTTTTTATCGCATCGGCGCGATAGCGGGCAATTTCCAGTTGGACAGAGGGACACGGAGTGCAGAGTCCAGAACTGGACTCGAGTGGCTGACTGAATGCGCGTAGATCATTTCGCAATGATAAATTAAGCGCTAAGAGTGTTTCCATGTTCCTGCAAGACAATCCACTGTCAGCCCGGGGAGATTGATTGTGCCGAGCTTCGGAGCCTGCAGCTCCAGCTCCAGCTCCAGCCTGACTTTGTCACATATGTGTGCTGTTTTGTGGCTACATTGTCAACGCGATGTTTGCCTGAATAAGCAGCGACAATTTGCAATAGGAGTTCAGCTCCAGCTCCAGCTCCGTTTCAGGCGCACACAAATCAAGTTGGCTAAGACCAGTTTATGAACCTCCATATTTCTCTCTCTCTCTCTCTGTCAGGGATCGACGTTTTGTGTAGGCAGGTAGGTTGGCAAGTTGGCTGGCTGGCTGACTGGGCTGCCACTTTGAAAAAGATGATGCCTTGTTTAACATATTTCCAGAAGCCAACAGGTGCCAATGGGCTGTGATCAATCATTGCGAATCGATGTTTAATTAAGAACTCTTGTTAGCATTTGCCAACTATCGCAGCCGGCGCATCTTGCGCCTCATTGAGCCCGAGCCACAGCCAGAACCAGAGCCCCAATCTCCAATCCCGAATCCCCAGCTCTTAGTCTCCACTCCCTCCACTGTATCCAGTCATTCCACATGAGCGACGCTGATTGCCAACAAAGGCTTGTTGAATTCTTTTGGGCAGCGCAACAAAGGCTGCTCGCTCGTAGGATTGCCCCGTCTGCCCCATGCCGCATGCCCCATACCCTTTGCCCAACAGCGCGGTTCCATGATGTTTAAATTTGTCCTAATTAGATGACAATGAACGATGAGTCAGCGTTAAATACAAGTGTTCCTTTCGCATCACCTTACGAAATCGAAACATTAAAGCGATTAACTACTGAACATTTTTGAAAATATTTCAACTCAAAAATTCACAAAAACAAAACCCAAACAGCAGCTTAAATACAAGAACCGATTTGTTCAGAAATATCATAATAGAGTATACATGTTTCAGTTCCAGAAATGCACTTCTTTCTGAATTAAATAATTTCACAGCGCTTTTAATATTTCCAAGTAAAATTGTTCAGTTTATTTGGTTTTTATATTGTCTAGTTATATTTATATATTGTTGGTTGTATCCATAAAATATATACGTTTGAACTTACATACATATCTACGCACAACAGATGCAACTAGTTAGATACAATACTAATAATAATAATAATAATAATAATAATAATAATAATAATAATAATAGCAATAATAATTATACATTTAATCATACATTTGTATTTACCACTTAGTTAGATCCACTTACGACTATGACAAATTGGGCTTGTGTTTATGTTTAATTTGCTATGCTTTATACAAAATGTACCACTAATTAAGTACCGCTAATTTACAAAGTTGTTTTTTTTCTTATCTTTTTGGGAGGATTTGGGGTTTCCTAAGTTCAGAGTGGATGCCCCAATAGTTGTGTGGTTCTGCGCTTAACTAATTAATTACGAGTAGTTTTTTTTTCACTGTATACTCCGAATTTCCCGGTGACCTTGACACATCGCCGGGAGTATAAAATAAAGGTAATTCCGTTTACGATTATATTACACTTAAAACAAAAATAAAATAAAAATAACAACCATAGGGTTACCGAAAGTAAGCAGGGCTAACTGAAGGATTCAATATACAAGGCCGATCTGGCCGGGAAATGCAGGGGGCGTGTTGGGGGCCACCTAAAGCGCCGTCAGATCATAGTCCTGTTTGATGTGTTGCTGCAGATTGGTCATGAGATCGGATTGCTGTTGTTGTTGCTGCTGCTGTTGTTGTTGTTGATGATGATGCAGACCCGTATGCATCTGGTTATTGTTGTTGAGGTTGCTGCTGTTGTTATTATTGTTATTGTTATTGTTGTTGGTATTATTATTATTGCTGTTGTTGTTGTGATGCACTTGAAGCTGCTGAGATCCGGCAAAGGCATTACCATTGCCGCACGACTCCGCAACAGCTGGGATGTACGGCGGATTCCCAAGCGAGGAGCTGACATCGCCAATGCTTTCCAGGCTATCCGAGCGAATGCACTATATTGAAATGAAGAGCGAGCATAGTTGGGGAAATAAGTATTTTGATATTAAAATGAATTAACCAAGGCACAATGACACCAGCTGAAGGCAGGCACTTAAGCTTAAGATTAATCCATGCGCTCAGCAGGTGTATAACAGAAATTTATAAAGAATCCAATCTCTAATATTTATTCTTAAATAACAAAATTCAATTTACAAAAGAACTAACTCTTTCTCATTTTGCAGTGTGCCTGGAGCCCATTATTTTTCACTTATTTTAGTTCGACTCTGAGTTGATTGGATCTAAGCATGTATTGAGACTGCTAGCTCTTTTTTGATTAAGTCTGTAACACTCTTCTCCTCCGACATTCTCTAACCCTTTTTTCTTTTTCTCTCTCTCTCTCTCTCAATTCTACTCTAACATTCCCTTTCTCTGTTTCTCTCTCTATTTCTCCGTCTCCATCTTTTAAATTGGCTTACGTATATATTCTCAGCCTTACATATTTCAAGTTTTGCTTTCAGCTAATGTCATTTTTGCTTTAAGTGGCTTGATTCGTTGCTGATTGTTGCACAGCGCATGCAACAACACTCACCTCATTCATCACTGGAGTTTGTTGCTGTGGTTGTTGCTGCTGCTGCTGCTGTTGTTGCTGTTGTTGTTGGGCCTGCTTTTTGGCACTGGAGCGCTTTGTGGTCTTCTTGGCTACTGGTGTTGGATTGCCATTGGCATCGACCGTTTTCTTGCGCACATTCTTCGTGTTGGGCAGCTTGTTATCCTTCTTCCACTTCATGCGTCGGTTCTGGAACCAGATCTTGATCTGGCGCTCCGACAGCACCAGCGTGTGCGCAATTTCAATGCGCCGCCGTCGGGTCAGGTAGCGATTGTAATGGAACTCCTTCTCCAGCTCGAGTATCTGGTGGCGTGTGTAGGCGGTACGTTGGCGTTTCGGCTCCATTCCCGGCTGGTATGAGCCGTTCGCTGCAAGAAGAGAGACAGCCAGCGATAGTGAGTATATAAGAAGATGCATAATTAATGATTGGCAATAAGAGAATGGGCTTGGGCTGAGGCTGCGACTGAGTCTGAGGCGGGGCCGAGGGTGGGGGCGTTGCTGTGAGCTGAGGCACGCCGATTAAGTCGCAACGCGCCACAATTAATACACTTCAAATTGAGATTCATAATAGTGGGACGGATGGCAGAAGGAGGCTCAATAAATCTCGTCAGATAAGTTGACAACCCCAAAAAGCGCGCCAAAAACTTTTGACAACACCTTGAACCCCAGGGCTGCATTCAGAAGGGTAGCTTTAAAAAAAAACACACGCACAGCAAGATGAAGAAGCAGCGGGCAGATGAAAGAGCTGCACTTACACAGCGCCAGTTTGGCTCAGTTGAGGAACAGGATAATTAATCAAAATCAAATGAAACAACTGCCTGTCCGTCTGCCTATCGGTCGCGAACGCGTACATGGACACGGAGTTGGAGACGAAGACGAAGACGGACACAGTCGCTACTTGGAAAGGGACAACATTGCGCGTTCGCTTTTAGTTTTTCCTCGAAATTAAACATTTCCCAACCCTCCTACTGCAGTACCCCCCTCTTCACCGCAGTGAGTGTATCCTTTTCCTGTTCCGCTTTTTTTATGCGCCACACCTGCTGCCTGCTGCCTGCTTGCAATCGCCAATTGCCATCGGACCTACACTTTGATCAAATAGAGCCAACAGACAGCTCATCAAATTTATATTCGCACCATCAATTTCAATTTGGCCAGTTAGCAATGCCATCGAGTTTGGGTTTGGAGTTGATGTTTCCATTCGAACAGCAACACTTGCTCCGGCGGCTGCTGCTGCTGCTGGGTCCTGCTGCCTTGGTTCCTTGACCAATCATATCCGGAGCACATCAAGTTGTAATTTATAAAAATTTCATTGCACTGTGACAGACAGCTTTCGATTTGATATAAATATTTCAATCCCAACTGCTGTGCTGCTGTTTCGCAGCCACTAGATTAATGATGTTGTCCACTGGCCCCGCTGACAGCCGCTGGGGGAATAAAAAACATGCTGCGGAAGGTGGGGGCAGGCAAGGGTTTCTCACTCTCTCTCTCTCTCTGCCGATTGTGCTAAAAATCTATGAGTCAATGGCACGTAGAACGTTAAAAGCTGTGGACATGCTTAATGCTCCATTTATTAAATATAGTCTTTGTTTTATAAATATTTTTGTACAAAATTAAATAATTTAACGGCTTGTTAAATAATAATTTCCGAAACAATGTTTATTTTAGCAATTGTGATAAGCATCAAGAGTTAAAAAAGTTAAGCAGACACTTCGAAAATACTAAAGTCTATTTAAATTGCATTGCCTAACTTAGCCAAAATTCTGAGAATTCTTCTAAAATACTCCAACCAACGCATCACCTCTGTGCAGCTTAATCCTTAAAGAAGCTTGCATGCAAATATTTTCCAATGAGTTATTGATTTGGTGGAAAAAAGCAATAAAAACATAAACAACAATGCCTCAAAAAGAACACAAAAAAATTAAACAATATCAATTACAAAGCCCCAAAGGAACAAGGAACACGAGTAAGAAACAAATAAAAAACGAGCACAAAAGGAACAATACAAATGAAAATGAAACCATTGACGGCAATGACGCGACGTCAGCTGCTGCGTCGGCGTTGACGTAGACGTTAACGTTGACGTTGACGTTAACATTGGCAGCAAGCTGCGTTAATTCGTTTTTAATAAGTGCGTATCATTTCATTTCAACAATTCAACGCAACCCGCGGAGGGGGGAGCGGGGGAGTTAGAGATTCGATATGTCCATGTCCAGGAAGAGGCCTTCAAGTTGTGCCCAGGTCTCGGTGCCAAGTCAAAGTCTCGCCGGCGCAAAGTGCAGCGTCATGTTGAGGAGCGCGTAGCCAAAAAGAGTGCCAATTGCAATTGCCTGGCAGCCAATTTATGAAAATGCTAAATCATACAAGGCCAAGGAAATCAAGACTGCACAAGCACCAAATGGTTGGCGAGGGGTTACCGAGGGATTGGGGGTTGGACTCGACTGATGCGAACCATGTTGCAGGAACGTAGCGTGAAACTGCTAAAGAGCGAGCTGTGTGTTGTTTTCTGTTTTCTGTTTTTTGTTGTTTCCAAAATTGGCGCTCTCTGGGGAATTGGCGGCGACTCTTAAACATGTTAGTGCGTAGGTAGATTATTATCTCACTCTCCCATTCTCCTGGTCTCTCTCTCTCTCTCTCTCTCTCTCTCTCTCTCTCTCTATTTTTCTGTATATGTATATCATGTGTTGGGCATAATTGGCCCTGCCTCATGGACGGCTGTCGGCATGTTTGTCCCATCATATGATTTATCATGCATTTGTGACTCTACAGTTTCATTCATAGCGCTTACGCGAAGCCGAGCAACGCGTATCGTACGCAGACAGAGAGACGTAGATATATATACAGAGAGAGAGAGAAAGATGGAATAAACAACAAAACTATGTCAGACGTTACTTAATAATCATAATCTTTTTTGCCGGTGGCGGCTTCATTTGTGGGTTAACTCTTCATATTCAATGCCAGGCAATGTGCTCGATATCAGTTTAATCCCGAGAACTGATCGCCAGCAACGGCGGCATTTGAGGTGTGGTCATCGGGCAACTTCCGGGCTTTGACTCGATGCGATCCCATTCATTGGCAATCTCTGGGCAACTGCTCCCAATGAGCCACTTGATTAATTGCCGCGATAGTGCCAGTGTGTGTAAATATTTGGAAACGTGGCCGGGGCACGACCTGCGATTGAGAAATTTGACTCGTGCCAACAAGCAGAGAAATAATTTTTACGTCTGTCAACTTTGATTTCGCTGCTCATTCATCAAACGCAAAACTCGTTCCCAAACATCGAAAGAAAAAAACTGTCTTTAGCTGATGCTTTATTTGTTAGAAACAATGTGGGGAAATCGCATTTCATGTGCACTCAACGTTAAATTTAACAAATGACAACAAATTAATATACTTTATTTTTTGCTGTTTTTTATTTGGTTATGCAAATAGAATTCAAGTGCTGCTTGGCCCTAATGAATGCAAGTCGCATATTGCGCATACGTCGCATTGGCCAGCGGCAATTGCTAAGTTCTAAGTTGAATTCTGTTTCAGGTTTTAAGTTAAACATTGATGTTGCCAACAACTGTGAATTGTCGGCAACTGTGTGTGTGTGTGTGTGTGCGAGTGAGTGGGTAAGTTTTTTTTTTTTGTGTGTGCTTGCTCCATGAGCTCATGGAAAAAGGCAAGTCAACATCAGCATTTCAACAACAGCGGGAGCTGCATCAGCAGCTTGTCAAGTGACTTGCAATTTGTGGCAGGCAAATAAAAATAAACATGAGCTCATGCTACTTACACACACACTGAAAAACAGAGCCCCTAGCATGCGTACCACAAATCTCATGTACTTACAAAACAATTGTACACACACATACACATGTACCTCATAATAAGATACATTCAAAGATACAAACTGAAGCACCCGCAGCAATTGAACTTGTAGCTGGGAGAGCGACTTCAGCACAACTCGATTTGTTAATTTGCCAGCAGCAATTTAATAACATTGTCGTTGCATTCAGAATTCCGAATATACATATATAGACACGAACTGCATGTTAATCAAAACAAACAATTCTCATCAAATTCTAAATCGCAAAGGTACTCAATCAATTTAATTGCGAATTTTTATAAACGACGTTTTGCTTTTTAGCTTACTAAAATAATATTTGGTAAGCCATAAAAATGATTGATGTCGCGCAAAGCACCATTTATTCAAATTTCGTTTTTGATCATGGGTAATATTTCAGATTTCAAAATTTCTCTAAAATAAACACACATATAGAGACCGATTCAACGATCGAAAGCTAATATAAATGTATAACTTTCATATTTATTGTGAGCGCAATTGAATTATTATACTTTATGGGGATTGTCAGAATTAAAGGTATGCTTTATGAAAGCAACTTTTGGTTTCATTGAACAATGACCTCATTCTGGTAACTGTGATAGTATAATTGCCAAATAAATGGTCTTAAGTAGATAGTAACTGTATTCATTCTATTCCGAATAACAATAGCAATCGCAACGCATTCTGAGTGGATTTTCACTTTCCATAGCTCTGCAACCAGAAGCGAATCTAATGGTCAAAAGCTGAAAACTGAAAAAACTGAAGCTGTCCTAGGCAACTATCGAAGCCATTTTAAGAGCTTTTTTTTCTGTTGTGGCGTGCAAATAATACTATGAAAAAGCTATGGCCAAAAGCCGAAAGACAAACAGTAACAAGTTAAGAAGCTCACGACTCTAAAGACTTTAACAATAGCGCGACCTTGAACATAAGTTTCGTTTGTCTAAAATACAAATGGATGGAAGAAAAACAAGTAAGACTACTCTAGTCGAGAGTGCTCGACTGGGAGATACTCTGAGCCCAAAAGATACTCTGAGTGCAGAATGGCTTCGCTACTGATTTTTTAATTTGGTTCCAAAGAGAGAAAGACAAATTGTTAAAATTGTGGCTTTAATTTCTATCGGTAATAAATTCCTTTTGATATTAGGGAAACGAAGATATTTATCGATAAAATTAAGTAAACTGGATTTGTCTATGGTAAACGATCACTTATATGAAATATCTGCCTAAAACAGATAGATTGACTAAATCTTCTCGTCAGTTAATTATAATAATATAAAATCTTTTCTTAGATGTTTTCTTCTGCCAGTTGCATACTTTTGCACACCTTCATTATACCCTTTTTAAAAATGTTCAATGGTTTCAGGGTACAATATAAAAACCCCAGGAAGTTGCGACTGAGAATCTTGACGATTGCCGAATGGAAATAAAAGTGTTCTCGATGCCACGACGCACCAATAAAAGAGTCGCTAATTAACGCCAATTTCAATAATTCCACGCAAGTTGAGAGCTTCGCAGTTTTATTGGCGCAAATTGAGCAGAGGCTGAGCAGGGACTGCGAAACTCGAATACACTGTCAATTCTGGGCTCCATTCACATTTTTGTGATTTTTGTTTTCCATTGGGACGCTAATTACGCTTTGTTCGCCAGCAGATACTCGCATGCCTCAGATAGCGATACCGACACATATATAGACATCCAGATGGCGTGGCAGCCTCAGCTGTTCGTGCCTCATCTGTCATAAAAGGCGAACTTCTTAATTTTTACTGCGTCATTTTCATCATTGTCATGCCCGAGGCTTGGGCCGCCGCTGGGGTCTGTGCGCTGGACCTCTCTCTCTCTGTCTCTCTCTTTCGGACTAGTCGCATTTCGCAAATACTGCTCAGTTTCAGTTGGGTTAACGTTTACAGCATCTCTGTCGCATCTGGGCCTCGCTCTGAGACTGGGTCTGTGAGTGGGTCTGGGTCTGGGTCTGGGTTTGTGACTGGGCTTGCACTTTTTTTTGCCGCCTCAACGGAGGTGAGATACTGATGAGGTTTTTCGCAAGTCATCGGGTAACTGTGACTGCCAGCCGTGAGCCTGGCCTCTGCGGCACATTGGAAACTTAATCGTGGACTTGCCATTGAAATTCAGTTACAAGGCTGACCACGTTTTCAGTGCGCTTGCCTTACTATGAGCATAAAAATGAATGCGAGTGTGGGTATGAGTATCGGTATGAGTGTGCGATGCTGTTGTTGAATGTTATTGAATGTTATGTGGAACGATGATCATCTGCACGGACTCTTGATACGAGCATAAGTTACCAGAGTCTTTAAGCCCTCGTGCATGAAATCAATATTTTGCACTTTTATGAATACATTTTATTCGTATGAGCTTCTATGACTTTGCATTCATTTGAATATAATTAGCGAATTGAGAACTTTACGCTTGAATATTAGACTTGTAAAAATGCCTAAATAATAATTAATATAATAAATATTTAGGTGCATGCTTAGAACTTTAAATATTCATTATTTCAGCCGCATACTTTGGATAGCTTTTAGCAATTATAAAAAGGAAAAAGTAATGTTTAATAATTATAAATGTAGGATTATTTTAGAAAAATAATTTATCATACCATAGATCGACATAACTCTGATACTTGTTCATCTACATAGTATATAAGTTAATGTCACAGCTGCTTGTAATTACTGTACTCTTAATTGTACTTAAGAAATCTCAAAACTGTAATATAATTGTTAACAGTTATCGTTACTTTATAATCTTGTCAACACTTTGCAACTATAAGGTAAATTGTATAAGTGCCAAATTGTTCCCTAAATACTTAAACTTTGTCGAATTATAGCTGTGCCTCAAGCTATTATTATTGTTGTTTTGATTGTTGTTGGTTTCGTTGGCTAAAGACGTATTATACAAATTGAACGGGTCAGTTCTGGGACCACACGCCACCTGATACGCACGCCAACCCATGTAGCAGTTTGGGCCTAGCCGAGTGCTAACCGAGTGTAAGTCATTTGTAAAAGACCTGAGAACAACAAGAACAACAGCCACAGCAGCAACAACAACAACATGAACAACTACCACAGCAGCAAAGTGGCACCGTCTCAACAGGCAGCGAGATTGAACTGAGAACACGGCAGTGGAACGGAGAGCCGAGACTGGGACTGGGACTGGGGCTGGGGCTGGGGACAGCCACATTCCGGCATAACGAGAGATGATGCACTGGCGATAATCAAGTTTCGTCTTGTTTTCGTAGTCGTGCGCTCATGATAAATGTCACAACATTAACATCAAATGACACGGACCATCCGTCACTCAGTCGGAGTTTTGTGTTTGCCCCTGAGCGATCTCAACTCCGTCCCACAGTCCGTTCGTCTCTCTCTCTCTCTCTCTCTCTCTCTCTCTGCCTGTCTGTCTGTCAGTCGAACTACTTCGATTTGATGCTCATCAGCATAGCTAATCCCACCGAATCGGTGTCGCACATCGAGTTTGTCTCAGTCTCTCTGTCTCTGGAGTGGCTCTGAAGTCGCATGGCGAAATCTAACGATATAATTGCCCATTAGGGTCAAGGTTATGTTTAATGGGAGTGCATCACAGAGCTGCATAGTCGCTTGGACTAAGCAAATATCTCACACTTGGCAAATATAGAGGCACACCTAGATAGGCTAATTAAAAAACAATTTATCAGCCATCAGAGTCGCCGACCTAGAACCCATCCCCAGAGTAATGCAGTCAAGCCTATGATTATGATTATGATTATTATTATGCACTCGCCACCTGAACCTGTCAGACCATTGTCAGCTGTTCAGTTGTCGGTGCCTCGGGGCCCAATCCAGTTTGTCGTTTCGACCATGTGCGGTAGCCAATTTTGGTAGAATTAAAACAATAAGCGCTGACAAACGTCGCAACGCTCTTTGATAGTGCCACTCAACACATGGCTGAATGGATATGGTTTTAGGCGCGTTAATGTTCCGTCGCGACAATTAATGGTAATTATTCTTCATCGAAGCTAAACATTCAAAATCGATCGCACTCACACATAGAAACACATTCATTATAGTATTGGTAGCTAACTTCAATCGCTCATCGTGCAGTGAATGGAAACCTGTTTTTGCAGCCCACATTCGAGCTGCTCTGTGGTGTGAAAATATTTAAAAGACTTTGAATATACTCGAAAATTAGAAAATTGAGTAATACCTACTGAAACTAAGACGAAACTTTAGTTAAGCAACTCTTAAGGGATTTCTAGAAATCGCCTTTCAAAATAATTACATTTCTTTTATAAATTGTGCTCTTTAATTTTTCTTTTGTCAGGTGGAAAGTTTTAAGAGGAAATCCAAAATGTTATAAAATAATTGTATACAATTTGTTTTCGATCGTTTAAACACCTTAATATAACTTGACTTTTTATTCATATTAAGAAATGTTTTTTTAATTTTACGCATTTCATTATAACTCTAACTTTCTCGATATAGAATATATTTGGCAGCAGAAGCTATAAAATTTTTGAAATTTGTAAAACATTGAATTAACGCAAATTTTAAAGATTTTCTAGGAATAGTTTTCGAAATAAACATATTGAATTTATGAAATGTGCTTTATAGTTTTCCTTTTGCATTTGTCAGATGCCATTGACACAATAGCAAGTTTCAAATACTAAATTTAATTTTTCTTTTTTAGTTGGATTCAACATGTGTTTGTTAAATAAATATTTAATATTTTCTTCCTATTAAGAAAAACTATTCATTTATGGAATTTCATTCACTCGTTTGTAAATCTATTTTTACCTATACAAAATATATTTTAAGTTTATGGTTTGACAAATCCACTTAAAGACACTCCAAGTGTTGAAAGAGCACTGAAGAGGTCGAGTGGCAGTTGCATGCAGATACACATGTATGTATATAGTACGTATATAGTAGTAGTCGTATGTGAATATGTCACTCGCCATATACATTTTTGCCCTCAGCAGAAGGCGCGCCATTCTTGATTTTGATTAATGAGCAAAGAGCTGAGTTTTTTTTTGTCTTTTAGTTTTCTTTCTTTTTTTTGCCAAAGTCGGGCATTACGATGTCTGTCAGTGGATCACGTGGGTGTTGGCAGCTAACTAATTTAATTAGCATACGAAAATGGGGCACACTGGGTTTTGTGGGTGCATCTCTATGTAGGTATATGTGGCAGCTGTACTTACCAACGCCCGCTACGTGAATCTTCTTCATCCAAGGGTAAATGATGCGCTCTCCATCGGTTGTCTCAGCCATAAGATCATCTTCACTGTCTGAATCACCCAGATCGTCATCATTGTCGTTGGACGCCAACTCGTCTGGGGATCGATCGAGCATAAGCCGATCCTCCTCAGACATATCCTGCATAGGTGACATTCATTTTACATTATTCGTTTCTATCCAATAACTAGACTAGTGATTGTATTTACATTTTCTGATCCCATATCATCACAGTGTAGAACTTCTTGCAGTTGCTGGCCAGTTGGCGCGGCTTCTTCAAGGCGCTTCTCTAATTTTAAGCCTGTAGTAAAGTTAATAGTGATAAGTATAATCAAACTGATAATATATGGTAATTTTGTACATATTATATACATTTCAAATTATATACAACTTATTGATCATATAAGCATACTGCAAATGCATATGTTTGAAAAACATTTATAAGATAATAGAAAAATAGATAAGTTAATAAATATTATGTTTTACCTAAAAACTTAGATATGAGGGAAAGTTATAATTTTTTATAAAGAACAAAGGATATTACAGACCGAATAAGCTCCAGTAAGGATATGATTTAAATTACAAGCAGCTTAAATACAACTTTCAAATATTATTAGAATAGCGTTTAATATGTTGCTCCAATTTTCACATTTAAATATCAATTAAAAAAGTTTTAAAATAACATTATTATTATAAACTTTAGACATGCACAATATTTGCTGTTGGAACACATTAAAAAATAATTATAGTTATTTTAAATCTTCGTAAACCAGGCATAAATGATTATTGTTGTTCTAATGATAAATCCAAAAATGTATATTTTTAGAAATTAGTAATCAATAATTCGTTTTAAAGTGCTCGCTATGAAAAATAACCCAGCCTTAATTATATTATTTTAAAATTAACTTCTAATTTGAGGCGATAGATGGGTATCTTATGGTATAGAATCAATTGATGCGGGAGGCTTACCTAGTTCCTGCAGGCCCAGTGAGGTGTTTGTCGGTGGCTCCGTTGAGGAGCATTGCAGTGGCAGGTCCATAATCTGTGAGGAGAGCGGCGAGTGGCCTTGGGAGTGGGTGCTACCGACGCTGCCGTTAGTGGTGCCATAGTATCCGCCGTAGTATCCGTTCGAGCTGTTTGCGCCGCTGCTCGGCACATTGGCCACATTAACCGACGGCGGCGGCCCATAGCCCGTCTCCGAGTGCACCACTCCGGCGGATATATACTCGGGAGCGTGGTGCACGGCTGCCGCTGCCGCCGCCGCCGCATGATGGCCATAATAGCCCAGGCTTTGATGCGGATGTGGATGCGTATGATGAGTTGGCGGCGTTGTGGCATAGTTTGTTGTGTAGCCGCCGTTTTGATGATGGTGGCCAGAGAGCACACTATTGCTGTGGTGGTGCGAGTGCGAATGCGGGAGCGGGTTATGGTTGTGACTGTGATTGTGGTGGTGTGCAGCCGCGGCCATATAATCATTGACCATTTCCGCCGGATGCGTGGCGTGCGGGTGACCAGACATGCCAGGGCCACCAACTGCCCCACCAACACCACCACCGCTGACTGTGCCACCGCCAACGCCGACACCAACGCTACCCATGTGCCCCGTGGAGGCAGTCATGGAGTAGTGGCCATTGTAGTGGTGGTAGTCATCGGCAACCGGCGGGAACTTGGGATCCAGGCCATTGCCCATGGACATGGGGCTCTGGACGTGATGCGGCGCATGTGGGTAACCCATGAGGAATGAGCTCATCGTAGTTTCTGTATTGCTATCGTGGATTACTGAAAACTTGTGCTAGGCTCTGGCTCTGCGACTCCTGCACTCAGAGCACATATTTCATTTAAGTATTCACTTATTGGCACTCACTTTTGCACTATTCGATCACTTTTTTATGTGGACTGTGGCCAGCATTATTATTATTATTATTATTATTATTATTACTAATATGAATATTTTGTTGCAGGAGATTGATTTGTTTATGGAACACAGCGCGAACGCCGCGCAACCGGCGCGTGGAAAACGTTGAAAACAAGCGGCGTAAGCAACAAAAATGCCAAACAATTTTACAGCGACGTTCAGAAAACATTCAAAAATTTGAAAAAAACGACGCGTCTGATTCACGAGTGCGAATGCGAACCGTTCAATTCGAGCCGTTCTTTTGTTATGAATACGAACGAATGCTCTGAGCGCGAACGAACCTGTTTTCTGTTTTCCTTGTTCGCAATTGCTTTTGACTGCTTTTCGTCTTCTCTCCTTCTCCCTCACCCTCACCCTCTCCCCCTCTCTCTCTTTCTGTCTCTTTCTCTCTCTCTCTCTCTCTCTTGTTGTGTGTGGTGCTTCACTCCAAAACACAGCGTAGAAATCGCCATTGCCATTGACAGGCAGCGATGACGTCGACGCTTGAGTTTCGAAACTCGATTTACTGGTTTTGTTTTCGCTCTTGCCACAAAGAGAAGCAACAACAACGCACAAAGGACAGCCCACACGCAGTGAGAACTTTGTGGCCATGGCTGCACGCCATTTTCAACCACCAGCCACAGCGGCAGCGTAAAGAGTGCAGCACGCATCGAGCAAGCGAGATGGCGCGACCTTTAGTCACACCCATTCGTCGCTGCGGCTCGCCTTGCTCTTTCTACAGTTGCGGCCAAATTAATGAGCATGCCTGCAAATCAAATAGGTTTTCAATGCTTCAAATATTGTTAAATATATATAAACACAAATAAAATCATAATATTATTAAGTGAAATTAACATTTCTTTTACTTTTTAAATTATTATGTCGGTGTAAGTTATTTTCACTTAAAGGCTAATCATTCAGAATTTTGTACCAGTGTGAAATAACTTTTGAAGGCAATTGGATGAGAACTGAATTTTCCAATTTTTAAAATAAAATTTAAAATGACATATATAAATTAAAAAATAAGATATATTTATAAGTTTAGTAGGTAACTATTTAGGCAGAATTCAATTTTGTATTTTATTTTTATTTAATACCCTATACACTAATATTCGAGGGAGTCTACTGTAAAATTCTGCTGTACCTAATTTAAAGGAACCGACTGTATACTCTTGACGGCATCACAATCAACAAAAAGTCAGTTGTAGTCTGAGCGAGAGTGAGTGTAAATGCGAGTGTAATTGTGAGTGTGAGTGTGAGTGTTGGTTTTTGGTCTTCGGCCATGGCGCACGCTCAAAATCGAACAAAAAAAAATCTGCCCTCATCGTCGATAGACGCTTCGTGCGTGGCCAACAAGCACCGCCCACTTTTCACTATGCCTTTCATCGATCCCGCATGCGAATATGGCAGAGCAGACCATTTATTTTAACCAGAGCCAGAACAGACGGATGCAGCGAATTCTCATCGACCACACCATCGCGTATCGATCGTCGCCACAGACTCTGATATGGCTACCGAGTTGAGATTCTCCACTACATACATACATACATACATACAAATCAATTTATATTTGTGTGCAGTTCGAAAGGTCCCTGCTGACTTGCAATATTTGGCTATTGCCATTGAATGTTGAATGAATATCACCGCACTTGGCGCAATGCTTCATATTTATTGTGGTTAGCGTTTCATGGGGAGGGGATGCTGCGGCTGCTGCTGCCGCTGCTGCTGTTTATTGTTGTCGCCGGTGTTGTTGTTGTTGTTGTTGTTATCATTACTACCGTGATTTGTATTGTTGCTGAAAATGTTGATGAAATGATGAGCATGACTGGCAAATATTCAAATGAAGCGGACACACATGGAAAATCGATAGAATGATTGTTGTATAATGCACATAAAGAAGGTCGCACATTAAACGCTTTAATATCTGTACACCCAAATATTTAGACTCTTTCCAAACACTCCCAACAGCAACATCAGCACACACACAAACGAGATTCTTTAATCATCTCCAGTTTAAAATCGGAGTCACACTTCTGCCATGTGCCCGCCATTCATGTGGGTTGTGTGGGCGACCACTGAGATCGTCTAATTGCCGAATAATTGAACTCATTCCATTGTAACACACGTGCTATATGTGCCAGTCCAGTTACTGTGAGTGCTACGGGTGTGGGTGTGAGTGAATACTAATTAATCGACTTCCAACTGATTCGATTTTGATGGTGACTATCAAAAGTTCATTAGGACAATTAAGTGTACAAAACTAAAATGTATGTGGCACTCAACTGTGTGTGTCTAGTGGTTTTATTCGACTTGTTAGTGCTAGCTATATATATATATATATATATATATATATATATATATTATGTGTAAATATGTACATACATACATATGTAAAGTATGTTCCTATTCGAATCATTTACACTTTCTACATATGACCTAAGCATTGAAGCAACTGAAGCAACATTAAAGATACATTAAAAAACTGTGATTTTAATGAAAAAATAAATATTATTTTTAGAGATTAAATCTTGATGTATGATTGTGTAAATATAACATTTATACAGTATAATATTTTAATTTAATGTATAAATCTTCAATAAGTTGATATTAACTTGTATTTATGTATGTAATATTTAATATGCAAATATTTCAAACATTTCTTGAAATGTGATTGTCACTTATGCAAATTTCCACAAAAGTGAAAATACATACATCACAAATCTCTCTGGTTGACAAACTCCTGAGAATGTCTTGTCTCTGCATGTGCTCCACTGCACTGTAAGTTTGAAGTTTTTGAATTTACTCTATGATATGATGCTGACCGGTTGCCAAGAGACGTATAACAATAAAAGGGCAAACGGGTGGTGTGTGTGTGTGGTGGGTGATTCACTGTAAGCTTTGTATACGAGATGGTCCAATGGCAAGGAAGGCAGGCAGGCAAAGTGGTTGCCTTTGCTGCTGTTTGCACAGCATTTGAGTTCCAAATCCCAATTCAGAGCCAGCAATCAGTTGCGACTGTCAGGCGGCAAAGGAAGTTCACTTGCTGCACAAGGCAAATGTGATTAATGGTTCTATGCCGGGCACATTATGTGTGCCCTGTTGTGAGACACTGTTCGTCTTGGGTTCGCATTCGTATTCGTAGTCGTATTGCTTTTCTTTGTTGTTTATATTTTTTTTTTTTTTAATTTTACCCCACTCGCCCTTAAGCTACCCATCAAATCAACTTTTATATAAAATTAAGCAACCTGAGAACTCGTTCAAAGTTACTTCTTATACGTAAATCATGCAAATGGGTGTTGCCCAATTATCTAATTACCTGTTTAATGTCCAATTTGGATAGCATAAAATATTTAAATATTATTATAAATACTTAAGATAGCCAACAGCTGTTAGATAACATCTCGAGGCAAAGTGATGTGATTTATGAATAACCAAATTCCTAATCAAATGATAATGATGATTGACTATGATCAAAATTCCTGATTAACAATAAAATCGGTTAGATTCAAATACAATTAGGAGCAATTAGGAGATGATCGTTTGTACGATCAAAAATCGGCTTATGTTCGATTTAAGCCTGGACTTAAAAGCTTAAGTAAACATTTAGGTGGTATTAACATGTCAGGGAAACTAGAAACTAGAAAACCAAACTTACTTTAAAAACATTGTTAAAAGTTATGTTAAAACAAGTTTAGGTTATAAGAATATTCAATATTGGTTTGGTAGTCCTTTAACTTTTGAAATCCATCGCCTGCCAACCCTCGCAGTAATCTTTTTGGTATGGAAATTGTGTTAACGACATGTTGACAAGTGAGATTGAGCGTTGGGTGACAAGTGTGGGAATTGAATGCTGATTAGCTGGATCTGCCTTATCGCAGGCATTTCCCATTTGTGGAGACGGCTAGGAGCATTTAGGAGAGGACTCTGAAGGAAGCCGTGGCTCATTGAAATGATTGACTGAGTGATTAATGGTTGACTACGAAGCTGCGTCAATCACTGGCAACGCACTTTAAGCTTAGAGCACCAGCATGTTCAATGTGACATTTATTGCCTTTAAATTGAAATTTTGCACTTGTTTTGAAATCTTTTTGAAATCGAATTGGGCAAGTGCTAGACTAACGGTTCATCCAATTTCAGAGTTGAGTCACATGGCATGTAAGGCATGTAAGACCACATGAAGACCAATTAAATGTGATCCATTTGGTTGCCAGTGGGTTAAACGTTTCTTTCCATTTATCAACTGGCTCAACTGTTTGCTGTCATATTATGCTCAATTCGGCGACCCAGGCACAGATACAGATACTCGTACAGCTACACATTGAGAGCGAGATGAGTGTTTAACCAAAATTTACACTGCGTCTGTTTTCAAATAATTACACGAATGGCTTAAATGAGCTGAGACAGCGCTCGGGGGGTGCATAGGTAGCTGTCCAGCTCGAACTGGTGTGGGACTGGAGTGGGACAAGGCACAGGTACCCATTATCCATGACAGATTATCTCTGATTGATTTCATTTTAGCCCATGCACACACAGAGAAACAATAATGAAGGCTGCGACTGCGGCTTCGACTGCACATATGGCTTGGGGCCAAAATACTATGTTTTTTGGCTTTGACTCCGACTTGGGTCACCTTTGCCGCCAATTGGTTAAATGTTAAATGCGCGCACGTTTTGAAAGATGGGTCCGTAATTGCCTCACATTAGCCGAAATTTACGAAACTGTTAAAATTATGTTTAATGATCCCAACAATTTACCCTTTTCGCCTTCGAACGAGAACTACACCAAAACTTCATATGATGCTCAAAACATTTTACATTCACAGGCAAGTTTTCAATACTCGACGATACGTTGGAATACTGACTAAATTCTTGGCCTAATATGAATGGGAATTAATGACAATATTCTAGAGGATATGCTGAGAAAAGCTGCTCTGAATTTTTGCTCATTTTTTTCCATTTTGTAGTTCATCCATTTAAACACAAACATTTTGAGCAATTTATACTATTCAGTAATTAGTAACTGAAGACATTTTGGATATGCATTAGCAATGGAATTTAATACCGCTTGCGATGCTCAGCATTTCTGATGGAAATTAAAAAGCTATTGATTTACAAAACTTTCTATTACATTTTCACACCAAACAGAAACTCCTGAAGCTGCGCTTGAAGATAACTTGAGAGCCTCACGCCTCTTGCGCTTATCCATCAAAGAAAGTTGGGTAAGTTAGGTATTTAAGCTAACCCTTTAATTTAGTGAAACTTTTGAAGACTGCCGATGCCGATGCCGATGCCGACTGTCTGCCTTCCCTACCCTACGCCATTGTTTTTTTTTTTTTTTTTTTTTTGATGCCAATGGTGCCCAAAGCTCTGCTCAAATTTCCAATTACGTCTATGTCAATCATAATTAGTAACAACGTCGATTTTTCATTGAAGGGCCTCAAAAATTGAACCTAAACGTAACATAAACGACAACAATACCAAAAACAACAGCAACAGCTCACAGAACCAACTTTCTCACACATGTGCGTGGCTCGGGAGCTCCACTTGGTATCCAAAACACAAACAAGAAACAACTAGTTTTCTTACCAGTCCTACAAAACAACTTAAATGCTTCAAGACGAAGCTTGGATGCTCTAAAAGAAACCTTTTTATATTTGTACCAGAAATGCCAGCTTCAGATTAAAATTCGTTGATAAATAAAAAAATGAGAGCAATGTGTAAAAAGAGAATAAGTGTTATTGGAATTGAATATAAACCAATTTGCTTAATGTGCACTTTAACCAATTAAGATAGCATTTAGTCCTTAATATTTGTTGAATATTATCTTTAAATTATAATATTTATTATATTTATTTAGTTCTTAACTAGAAAATATTCTTCATAAGTTGTAAATTTTATGCTCATATTCATGGCAGGATATATAGCATTTAGACCTTGGTACTTTTTGATTATTTATTTAATATTATAATATTTATCATATTTATTACTAGTTCTTAACAAGAAACTATCCTCCATAAGTAGTATATTTTATATTCCTATTCCAGCTAGGATATACTATTATTTTAATTCATTGAGCTGCATCTGTAGTTTCAAGATCTGATGCTGTCTCAAAGAACACTTACCCTTAAAGAGGGTATATTGTACTGGCTTGTAACGAGCCAGAGCCGAAGTTGAAGCCGCAGCCAACCCATGCGGTGCTAGAGAGAGATGGCGAATGGTGGGCATGGCAGCGGGTAGAACGAGAAAGAGAAGGAGGAGCATGGCCAAGAGCGACGCGCACAGTTTGTTGTAATATGTAATTTGGGATGGCATCCGATGCGGTGCGGCCCGTTTCCCGAAACAGCACCCAGCATTCAGCTTGCTGGCGGTCTGTTATGAATGTGACTAATTAAATTTAAAGATATCCAAGAGATTATCAATCTTTGAAGCGCATCGCCATAGCCATCGCCATCGACATCGCCAGCACAGTGTGCCTGTGTTTGAGTCCAGTTTGAGTTGAGGGGATGGGAGATGTGCGGTGGCGAGGAGGAGGAGGCGGGGCAAGAGTATCGATACGCTTCGACACAACATTTCACAAGACGCAAAACAAAGCCAACGCTGGCAACAAGAACGCTGGCAACAACAACAACCATCAGCACCAAGAGCACATTTGTTTCATGATCATGATTGAAATAATGATTAATGAACGCAGCGCCAAAATTCAATTCGAATTTACTATGTATAGCCCGGGAGGGACTCGACTGCGAGTGGAACTGGCAACTGGCAACTGGGAACTGTGAGTGGGTCTTCGATTTGGCCCAACTTCCACATCGGCCGCCGACTGAGTTCCATGCGTGAAATCAACAACAGAGCCCAGATAGAGGCTAGAGACCCATCGAGTTGCATGTGGGCTCCAGCCTGTCCAGCAGCGACAAGCTGCAATCTCATATGTGTGTGTGTGCGAGTGTACGTGTGTGTGTGTCCTGCCAGTACCATCAATTATAGCTTTTCTGTGCCGCCAACGAGCTGAGGCTCAAGCCCAACTGGACTCTCACATCTGGGGCCTAGACACCTCTGTGAACTAGAACGGGATCGGGAATGGGAATGGAAACGGGGACCGAGGCCTGAATGGCCAAATGGCTTTGTTAACAGCTTTGTGCAGTGGCTCGGCTAATAAATGTTTATTTAATTGACTGCATGTGTGCACAGCTCTCCCCCCCTCTCTCTCTGTATAGCCACCGCCCCCCTTTTCCATCGATTTAAAACTGTTGCCAAGTTTAGTTTCAGCTGCGTTTTGTGGCCAGATTGTAGCTGCCTTTTGTTTCTCTGCCACAGTTGCGTAAGCCGTTTGCTTAGTTGCACTTGCCCCCGTAATTATCATTAAGCCGACAATTGAGCAATTAATTTGCCTGATGCTTTCGGTGTTCGCTGGTGTCATAATGATGCGAGCCGAGTCCCGCAACTTGCCACTTAATTAATGAACACATATTTACGTTTCAAAAACAACTAATAGCTTTATGGCCAAGTTGCACTTTTCGCTTCCACGAGTCATGAACTTGAGCGTATGCCATGATTTTTACTTTTTCACCTGAAATTTGCACCTTGCCATTGAATCAATTCAAGCGCCTTTCAGCCAAGTCTAGCCACACAAATTGCCCCGGGGATTTCACTAATTCACTACAACTTCAGCTCTTAACTGTCACCTTCAGTTTTGCATAACCCATCGACTAATGATGATCGCAAATTGTCGAACTATCTATGGAAGATGTATTCTATTTGTGCACTGCTCATCATGGGATATATGATGATATGGAAGTCTCGCAATCTTTTCATTTATTTTCAGTTGCATTGTCAATATCGAACCTTAAGCAAACTCCCCCTAGAAATGAAGTCATCTGTGAGGAAATCTCTTCAGTGCCACAAGTCAATTATCAGTGATCGTTCCAATTACAAATCGGTCTTGCTGGTCTTGTTCTCAATTGAGTTCGCCTTGGGAGGTGTTAGCTTGGCTAAGTGCATTTCAGAAAATGTCGCCTACATTAAAGCAAATACAGCAGAAGAATTACATGTGTGCATCATAAGTATTCGAGTATTCGAAACGAGGAAAATAAATGATCTGTTCGAGGGAATCAAACACCAAACAGAGAAATAGAGAAGAGCGGAGAGCGGAGAGGAGAAAGACACTTCTTTCACTTTTACAGAAATCCACAGGAAGAGCAAAAACTTTTCAATACCAAACTGTCAGATAAATCGGCTCGCCCTCCGTCTTCAAAATGCACGTTTGTTTGCCGGTTGGGCCCAACATTTGTGCCTGGCCCATAGCCAGGCCAGGACAGGCCAGGCAGTTGGCCCGTTGTCTTCTCGTCTTGCGCATAATTAATGATCTGCTCCATATTCACGCATTGGTGTAGGTCTCCGTCTCCGTCTCTGTCTCCGACTGTGCCACATGTCTGTCCGGCCGCCTGCATGTCTGCATTTCCGTGGGCCGCTGGCTGAGTTTAGATTTCAGATTTACCATTTCTTATGTGCAACCGGCAACTGTCACTTTTCTATCTCTTGCTCGGTTTCGTGATGTGAAAGAAAGACTTTCCCGCTGGACACAGACACAGAAACAGACAGACGCAGCGAGGAGCACTGCGATAAGCATTGCTCAGTTGATATCCATACATGTGTGAGCTCAAGACATCTTGCATCTCTGCCAGCGGAGTGCAGATGCATCTGCTCAGCTCAGCACAGCATTCACAGGCAACCATAACTCATGCCCACCCGGTTCGTTGGGCCACCTTAAGCCACCAAGTTGACAGACAGCAAGTTGACAGCCCACGTTTTGGCTGACGGGTTCCTAGTTACCCACTCTCCACGCCCCACGCCCCATCCTCCTTTCCAGCTAACACACATAATTCCATTTCTTATCGACCGCCTGCGCTGTCACTTGCGTGTGCCGCTGTCCGCTGAGATGCTGTGGCTTGGTAGTTGGAGTTGGGGTTGAGGTTGGAATTTGGGGAGGGGTGAGGCTTGGGCTTGGGGTTGGCGCTGTTCACTGCTTGCTCCTCTCGCACTCAGCTAATCAACACGGCCTCAAAATGTAAATGGGAGCATCCTGCAGCAAATATTGTCGCCATTTTTTTACAGCTCGCCCGTACTCTGCCTTCTCCTTCTACTCATCTTCCTCCTCTCCGGCGAGAGTCTCTCATCCCTGCTCGCCAGTTCATCCACTCTTCTCCACGCTCTCTTTGCACCACCTCGCCTGCCTGCGTATCTGTCGCTCTGTCTGTCAAACTCATGCAAAAAGATACTTTTCTTTTTCTTTCTGCTGTTGTTTCTGCATTTTTTTTTTATATTTATTTTAGTGTTGCTTTTCGCTTTCTTCGCTGAAAGCGACTGAAAGTGTGAGTGCGAGCGTGTTTTCGTTTTCCCCACGTTTTTTTCCTCGGGGTTTTTCTTTTTTGACACATAAAAGGACACGCACCGCGTCACATCATGAAAGGATTGATTAATGATTCGTTGATTTTCGCCCTTATTCTCTTTAGTTACACTTGGGCACATAATCCGCTTCATCTCCAGCGTTTTCCATTCCATTTCTGCGCCAGCAGGCACCGCATACAACAACACACACACACACACCCAATCCAATTTTGCGTAAAGTAAAGTAAAGTAAGTTTTCAAGAGAAAACAATGCCTGCCTGGGTTTTTGAGTGCATTGTCAGCATGGAGTTTGACCAAGTAAGTATCCATTTGATATTCACATTCCCCCAAGTAATTCCTATGTTTTTCTTTCACTTTTCAATGGACTTAAGAAGAAAAAGTAAAACTATTCTCGACTAACTGGGAGTATTTCAAGCTACAAGAGCAACTAAAGTGACAATTGACAAATATCTGCAAATGTTTAATATATATATACTAAATATATAATGTTCAGATTATTAATTGTTTTATTATTGCTGTGCTTAACGTATTTTAGATGTTTATTTCATTAAGCGAACAAATGAAACAAAACGTTTTTAAATGTTATATTGGAATTATGCAAATTTATGCACTTGTCTATAACTTGCATAACATATTGTCTATACAGCTTTTTAACATATTATGTGATTAATTTTTAAGTTGTTTTGTTGATTTAATACTGAGGGAGTACAACTTAAACACACAGATGAACATGGCTATAACAAATTGGTTTGGGATGCTGAACAAGAACATATATGCTGCACTTATATGTCATATTAACCCCTACAAGCGAATGAAAAGAGATTGAAGAAAAATGTGAATTGTAAAAATATGTAGTAAAGATTTTATGAAACTTTGGTTAATTTAACTGAGAGTCAGAAAACAATTGATCGAAAAATACATTTACTTCTTATAGCCCCTTGAGTCGGGCATTAAAGTAATTAGGGGGAAATCTATTTAAGGTAAAGCCCACCCCTTGCTCCGCTCTACAGTTTGACTTATCAACTGGAATCCATTAGAGGAAAACAAACGCTTACTGGCAAGCACAGCTCATGAATAAAAGAACAGTGGCAAAGTAATTATCATTGGCCATTTCACACGAGGCATCCACACTGCTTGCCCCGGCACACTCCACTCCACTACCCCTCCCAATGACAATGACAATTAAAAGAAGGACCAGAACTTGTGGGTGCGACACGCATTGGGACTCACACCCACCACACACACACACACACACACCTTGTTGAAGCAGGCACTTTGACAAAGTGTTGATGTACCAAAGTTGGTAGTAATTAAACTGGATGCAGAGCTGACTAATTTCAGCACCAGTTGAGTTTTGACCAAAGTCCATTCGTTATTAGCGCCTAAGCAGTTGCTGAGTGCAGGCAAAGACCCCAACGATGGCTGGCCATGTGGGCTGAAGTTGGAGTTATTGTCGATGATGGAGGGAGTCGGGAGAAAGGATGGGGTTGGGTGTATGACGTGACATATGTCGACAATGGACTGAAAGCGCAAATCACATTCGCATTCCGGAAGCCAGCAGTGACCAGTTCGGGTAAAAATAACAACAACCCCTTCCCCTCGCCGCTATGCCCCACTGGAGGATCAAATGGTCCACTAGCATATACACAGTGCAAAGGGCTGTAGCCATAATTTTTCTGAGGGTGGAACTTGGTGTTTAAAGTGTCGAGTTTTGCGTCTTAAAACTAGAAAAATGATTCCGGCATCAGCTCTACCTACCGTTGCGACCGTTGCCCGTTTTAAAATGCGCTTAAGCCCGTGAAACGTAGGTTGGCCCAAAAACAGACAGCAACAACAACCAGCAGCAACAACAACCAGCAGCAACAACAACAACAACAACAACAGCTCGAAATGAGCCGAAAAAACATTTAAAAGGCGAAATGCGTAAGAAACCTTCATCAAATTTGACTGACAGGTTTTCAAGATGTTCGCACTAGCAACCAACTGTTTCTCTCCCAACTCCATTTCTTTTGGTTGTTTGCTGCTAGCCAAAATGGCTAACGTCATTCACCCAGTCCGTTAAGACATCGACAGTTGTCGGCTAAATTAAACTTGTATTTAAGATGCGCCGTTATATTAAAATGAAGCCAAGATAATTTGACTACAGATTCATATGCAAATTAAACGGGATATTCTAATTGATCATTTTGATTATATGCTTCATTTAATGTTATTAAGATTCAAGCTAAAAGTATCGAATAATACGTTAGATTAATTTCTATGGAAGAAAACTCATATTAACGAAACTGGTTCCACATTCGTATTTACTGGCAAAACAAATATTCTTAGTGGCGCCATCTGTTGCTCAGCAGCAATACGATCCACACCATACACAAAGCACATTTTATACAACAACCAAGTACATTGAAATAGCTGCACTGCTCTGAGCTATATATTTATCCCTCTCGCTCTCGCTCTCTCTCTCTCTCTCTCTTATCGATAATTCAGACAACATTCAAATCGATAAGTTCCAGCTGATCCAGTATTTAAATAAATTAGCAAACATACCTCAATATTCAAGGTATATTTATTCATGTTGCTAAACATTGATATTTAATATCTATCACTTGTCTGGCATTTTGCATATTGACCTAAATACTTTATAAGCAATGAAAGCTCTTTGCATATATAGTTTGACTTATCAGTATAACAAATGCAACCATTTAAATAATTCATAGAGCTGCATTAAATCATTTAATGTAAATTGTAATTTATATTTTACATTAACAAAGATTTTATTCAGAAATTTGTATGTCATATTCGACTGGGTCGGGTCACCAATCATTTAGCAAAATAAAAATTTGGTTTGTTGTTATTTAATTCATTTAATTGTTTCTGATACTAATTTATTATATATATTATAATTAATACATTAAATATTACAATTAATATGACAAGTTTTATTTATAAAATATAAAATATGTTTTCTTACAAAATAAACATTAAGATTAATAATGGATATAGAGAGAAATGGTGAGTAAGAGCATCAGCTCGAGTTTTAATATACTTCCAAAATGCATAATATATGTATGTATGTATATGATAGCAAATGCCCCAATTTTAGGAGAGAAGTCGCTCTTCGTATATCAGCAATTATCATACAAGTGCTAATCAAATGAAGTGCATATTAAATTTATAATGACAACATTTGCTGGGTATAACTATCAAGTCATAATTTTAAAATATAAAAAATGTTTATTTAACAATTAGAGCGAAAATGTGTAGCAATAAATAATACAAGTGACAAGCTGAAGTCCAAAACTTATATACAGTATTCTAATTGACATAATCATTAAAATGTTGTAATATATATAAATATTGCTTAATTAGCATATTGAAGATAAAAAATCGATATGGTTCAATTACAATTAATCAATGTCACGCAACTCCAAAATTTACTCGACTTGTTGGCATGTGAAAAGTTGTTGTTGTTATTAAAAAAATTAAGAATTACTCAATTTATGTATTATTGTGGGCTTTATCAAAAAAAATGCCCGCATACAAAGTGACCAAGTAGATTATTTTATCAGGGCAAGTATGAAATAATTATAAACGATTTGGGTGTCAAAGCAACGGAGGCCCATCAGTTAAGTTTGCTATCTACACTTAATAATATGAGCTGCCCCAAATATCTAAATTACTTTACAAATAAAATATGTACAGTCAGCGACTTTGAAAAAATGTGCCTTGGAGTCGACCACATTCGACTGACCATGACAGATGGTACCAGTCACTCTGCGGATGTGGCTTCAGTGGCGGCATATGCAAATTGCAATAAGTGCACGGACATTTGCACAAGCTCAGCAAATTCCGAACGGGCCACAAAATCGGCAGACGATTGACCCAAATGCCAAGCTTGGCTACTCAAACGGTTACTCATTCCATCCACTCCTTTGCCTCCTGTAACTGCCTCGTAAGGGTCTATTTATATGCTAAATTTTATATGTAAATGCCAGCGAATAAATTGAAGTCAGCAATAGAGCTAAAAACTACAAGACGCTCGACAAAAATTTGAAATGTGAAATGTGTTTTCAATGCAACACTGAAGGACATTTTCTATTTTAGTTTGTATTGATTAAAGTAAATTTAATGAAGACTTAGCAAGCTTTTCGTACAATAAATACCAAATAGTAACCTTCATCTATATTTAATACATCAATAAGATAAGGCAGCCAAAGTCGGAGCACAACATTTTATAATTAATAACAATAACTGAAAGTAGAATCAGAGCACGATTGACTCAACATTACTCATGCTTGAGAAATGTGATAAGAGGTATACAACTTTAATACCTAGGTTTTACATAAGATAACAATATCGAAATGTTTGTTATTTATAACATTAAAAGTCAACTTAAATATATTTCGTATAATGCTTAAAAATATTGTGGATAGTTCTCTATATATAGCTTAGATATTATAAGCGATTTAACACATATTTCATATTATTAATAAGTAAAGTACAATTTCCAACACTACATTCAAGGGCACAAGTCACACTACTCACAATTCACTATTTACCACTCACTATTCACTATTCACCACTCACTATTCACTATTTATTATTCATTTCGCTGGGCAGTGAGCCACACAAACCTCTCTAGAACCGAATTTGTCCTTAAGACTAGTGTACAACAAATTCGGATCTACAGGGTAGACGTGGAACAAAGTGAATCTATATATATATATATGTATTATACATGAACACATTCACTTGAAAAGTTGTGAAACCTGTAAAATGTGACTTGTAATTTGCAGGCAGAATTTTGAATAGAGTTGCGGCTATAATTTGAGTGTGTCGTGCCACACGTGATGCCAAATTATGAAATGACCCATAAAAATGATTACAATGCTCACAAGTGTGTTGGGTAATTATATTGAAACACGTCGCCAGCTTCGAGGACATTGTGGCGCCCAGTCCCCAGTCACGAAGCCGCAGCAATCCTGCGCCGTCCCTGAAGAGCAACTCGATGGCCTGTGTTGTCTTCAGCTGCGTATCGAAGCACCAACTGAAGACGACTCGTTCCCAGTGCTGGCGAGGTGGAGGCGCAATATTAGGTGGCTCTGCCCGAAAATCTATTTGTTAAAGTTAACGATAAGATAAGAGCGCTGCCGAATGTCGAATGTCTTAGCGCTTCATGTATCTAATTGATTGCGCACGGATTAGACCACTTTCTTCATATCGATATCGAGTCGCAGACAGCGGTGGCTTCTCAGCAGTTATCGTTGCCTGCGATAAGAAGAAAATCACATTTAATGAATGATAGTTTGATTTAATGTGTATATGGTGTGTGTGTGTGTGTGTGTGCATGTGTGTGTGTGTTTATTGGGGCCACGAATCAATCAGGTAATTTCTCAGTTGTTGAGCTCCGCCAATTCCAGTTACAATCGCTGCACTCAGCCAAATTTGTTTGCATTGTAAAGACGCCAGCGTCGATTAGGCAGGCGACGACAGCGACGACGACGACGATGATGGCGACGATGTTGGCGCCATGTGGCTAAGCCTTCTGTAAGCCCCAGTCCGCCACTTGCCACTGGGTTGCTCCTCGCCACCCTTCCGTTGCTGTTCTTGTCAGTGATGATTCAGCATTAGTATTCGCTATACTGCTGAATAATGCGAGACGCACAAGAGAAGGACATCCGCAGCAGCAAAGACAGCAGGACGACTCTGAAATATGGAACAAATCATTGCCATTGTGCAAGGTCGTTGGGCATTGTAATACAAAAGATCCTATCTGACGCTGTGTGTGAACGTATGTGTTGTTGTTGTTGTTGCTGATGTGTTTGTCTCCTGCAAGCAAAACGTATTTGAGTCAATTAATTAATGACTTTTTAGCGTTATTCATTAGCACTAATCGCGCAGGACTAAACTTAAATAAGCCGCCTCTAAGCTGCACAAAAAAGGGGCGCGTCCCGGTGCCCAAAGTCAAGCCAGTAAAGTCAAAAACCTTTCGACAGTAGGCAGCTACTGAGACCCCGGATTAAGTTCTGTAATGGCAACAAATCTTGCGTAAACAAAGGCAAGCGAACTGACTCCCTAAACACCCCTCATACCAGTTACATTCCTGACACCCTCGCTCTCTCTCTCTCTCTCTCTCTCGTCTCTCACACTCTCAAACACTGTCTCGCTCTCGCACACACACATACACACACACAAACACTCATTGACTGCGTTTGCCTCTTTGTGTGTTTTTCTGTTTCAATTTCTGGTGGTGGCATTTGTCCTTTTTGCAGCCTCAATGGCAGCACTCGTTCTCTCTCACTCTCTCTCTCTCTCGCTCTCTCTCTCTCTCTCATTCTCTTTTTCTCTCTATCTGTACATGTAGGCACGTACAGATATCTCCAAACTGTCTACACACAATCCACAAAAACAGGCCAAAGAGAGTGAGAGAGAGCGACTGCGAGAGCGAGAGCGAAAGAGAGCGCGAGACCAGGGTGAGCAGCAGCTGGAGGGATTTTGTACAAGGGCTGCCATTATGGCCTCTCGTCCTGCTGCGCTGGTGGTGGCTTCCACAGCGCACATTAAGACGGACCGAAAACGATTTAAAACGCTGCCTAAACTTGCTAGCCTCGCTAGCCTCACGAACTGCTCCAAATAGTAATAATAATTAACTAACCTTGGCAAAATTAACGCATCTTCGCCAAATTTAAGACTGCGAGAGAGAAAAAAAATAAAATGCATTACATCATCTGTGATTCGAACTGCCGCAAACCGACCGCAGGCCCATTTCCATTTAATATGCTAATTGAATTCACGTGAAACGCGTTGTTAGCACCATTCGACTCTGGATAATATAATATTTATACTAAACAATTGCGATTCCCATTTCGGTTAGCCAGTCACCATTTGTTGACAGCATTTTGTGCAAATGACAGAAATGAAGACAAATGTGAATAGTTTCCAGTATATAACATATAAAGTACAAAATTATAGTACTTCTTGCTATAACTACTGTGTGTATCGTACTTGAATAATAATATAACAAGTTTTGCGATAATTTGTGATTCTCTTTTCTTTTTAGACTCAACTAAATGAAATATAAAATTTATAATTAATTTATATGCCAAAAGCATTAGAATGAGGAATTTTTAATAACTCAGTTATACCAGAACTTATATTACATAATATAATAACTAAATATTAATGCTGAATTATTCTTCACTTATCTACCTAAAAATGTCATTAATTTTTGTTAAATATACTTCATTTCCATTTTCTCAGAAGAAACCGATTTCAAAGGCAGTTCAGCAAGTAATTGTACAAATCAAATATATATATATATATATATATATATATATATATATATTACAAATTTGTTGAATAATGGGTCAATTAGAGCACGCTTGAGCCAATGATCGATCAGGAGTAATAAATACGCATAAGCCGAACAATAGTAGATGTATAAAATGTGGCTTATATAAAATGTGATTAGTTTTTGTTTACTTGTTCTTATCTTACGATAAACATGATGAATTGGAGCCAAATACATTTTGAGAGCCATTAAATTGAAGGTGTTGCTGGTGAAATGTGCTTGGCAATGCGTAGATAAATCTTACTTTTATCAGTGACTCAACAAATTTCGGTAAATTGCACAACCACACACGAACATTGTAATGCATACACACATGTGTGTGTGTGTGTGTGAACATATTAATGATGTTAGTAAGTGTATGCCTGGTAATCAGTTGTTTGATATGGCAATGTGTGCTTCTCATTGTGCAGTCTCGATTTGTATATTATTTTTGTGCTGAATGCACTCACAGGAAACACTGAAATCGCTGCGAACGGAAGTAGGCAAAAGGTAAGTCAAGAATGTGCGCAATGTGTCCCGCTCCCCTCGCAAAATCCAAAAAAAAAAATAACAACAAAAAAACGGGGCAATGACTGGCGGATTTAGCGACACTGAGAAGACAACTTTTGCACATACATAAATCAAAACGAGGAACGGGAATCATTTGTACAGCCACAGTGGTTGCACTCTCAAAGTGCAAGCTAATTCACATTTTCAGTGGATTTGCCTCACTGTGCTTACCAGCAAATTGCGGCCTTTCTACCACATTTGTTTGTTTGCATCATCTCGGCAATTGGATCTGAAAGCCAGCGAGAGAAGAGAACTTCAGGCCAAGGTTGTTGCTGCTGTTGCTGTTGTTGTTGTCGTTGTTATTGTTGTTTCCCTGTTTCGATTTTCAGTTTCGGTTTCGGAGCGCGAAATATTTCGCTGAAGTCGAAAAATGGGTGCAGGTAGAAGTTAAAGAGAAAAAAAAGAATTTTAAAACGGTTCGCCTCACCTTTAGCTGAGCATACACATAAGCATGTGTGTGCGTGTGTGTGTGTGGCTAGCTATATTTGTATTTGTATTTGCTTTCAACCTGCAAGTTGCGGCATTTTGTATCTGTATCTATGCCCGGTATCTGTAGCTGTATCTGTATCACGGTGCTCCGTATACCGGTTGCTGATGATGTTGTTGGCGGGCGGTTAGTTTGCCGAAGTTTCTGTTTGTTGTTTACAAAATACGCGCCTTCCTTTTATAAGTATTATCTGAGTGTTCTTAATGAAAATTAACGCGCACAACGGTTAGCTGCACACTAGCAAAGCAGATAAAAACAGCAAACAAACCAAAAAAAAAAAAAAACAGAAAAACAGAAAAACAGAAACAAAAAACTCAACTCAACTCCCGACAAACTTTGCAGAGCAGCTGCAGTTCAGTCCAATGAAATTAGCATGAAATTCAAATAAATATGCCAGTGCAGTCTGGCAGCAGTTCAAGCAAAAGTGCATTCAGTTCCCAGTGCAGCGAAGGGGCTACAAATTCAGTGGTTCATTTGCCACTAAACCCCTGACTTGGGATGGAACTCACACTGAAATCGATTCGAAATGGGTCCATGTGGTTTTTGATACCCTGACAGACAGGAGAAGACGTCTTCAACCCCGTAAAGTTATAATGTATATTCTCGATCAGCAAATGTTTTACAAAACCAAGTCCATGGTATCTTCCATTAAAAGTGTTAAACATTTGTTGATTTTCTTTTAAGCTTCTGCCTACATTTGAAGCGATTTCTTTTCACTTTGATTTGCATTTGAATGTGTTAATTATCATAACATATTTGCAAATGTTTTTTTAAACGCATAAAAACTAGATTAAAGTTGTTAATTTTGAATCTAGTTCTATGTTGTTGCATGACTCACAAGCCTTGAAATTACAAGTATTTTTCAGAAATGCCGCATAATGTTTTTGCATGTGATAGACCAATAAAAAAGGCAAATATTTTACTATATGTTTTTGTATTTTTAATAAGCAGAAGGAATTCGGGTCATATTAAAAGGAATTGCATGCATTTTTTGGTCTATGTTAATATTTGAATAACCAACAATAACCATAACGCTACATACACACACACACATACACACCGAATTCAGGTCACAAACAGTGTCAGCCGGGGGGAAACGGGGGCGTTTCAAATCTTTAGCCGGCAACAACTTTAGCGTCAATTCCAAATTTGTCATCAAATTTGAAGATTTTAATATTCAGCTGAGCAAAATGCATAAAATAACCATGACAGCGATTGGCCCAGTCTCAAATTTAGTTGTATAGTTTATTTTATTGTTATTTTTTTGGTTGTCAATTTGCATTTAGCAAGCTAAACATAGAAAGCAGCATCAGTTGGAGTCCTTGATGGGTGCACGTTGTAAGAAATGGGATAATTTGCCACACATTAAGCTGGGCGAAGAAAAGGCGCAGCAGCTTAGCCAAGTGCCTCGTAATTGGTGTACATGCACACAAGGACAAGATGCCCAGATAGCCACACACACACACACACACACACACACTCTAGACAGACAGGGAGTTGGAGTTCGAGGCCTGGCAGCTGCAGCAAAGGCGAATTTATAACCGTTGTCTCAGACCGAGTCCAGTGGCCCGATTTGACCTTAGTCAAATGTGGGTTTCATGCGTCGCGCCATATTGCGCACACACACACACACACGCACCTTACGCACACGCACACACTCGCACACACGCAAACATTAAGTGCAGCCGTTGCCGTCGGCAGCGCAGGGTTGCAATTTCGGGTTGGGTCATCGTCATCTCTGCAACTCTAGCACTCGGCTATGGTGGGTGGTATTGCTGTGGATGTGTGTGTGTGTGTGGGTGGCAGGACGGGGGTATTGCAGGGTGTTGGCAGCTGTCGCCGTTTTGGCAATTGCCACTAATATTTCGGTATACTACTTAACCCATGCACTAAATGGCGGGACAAGTGTTTTATAGCTCAAATACAGCGCAAAACTTGGCTGGGGGTTGCTGCTCAAGTGGCAATTGTTGTTGTTGCTGCTGCTGCTGCTGGTTGCTGCTGCTGTTGATGATAGTGCGAGAACGAAGCTGAAACTGCTGTGGTGCTGCGTTGCTTGGGAGTTGGGGTGGTGCCTGTTCTGCGCAAATGAAAAGTGGATGAAAGGCGCTGGCGTGCTGGCTGCTTTGCACATTTCCGGGCGCGCACAACGACAAAACACACACACACACCCATGCACACACTTTCAGTGGCGACGAGTCAAAATGAGGACAGGCGCGAGCTCAAGTTTGGAAATGTACTGGCGAAGGGGAGTTGGGCGCAGGATTATTACCTACGGCTGAGCCCCAATTCTGGCACATGCGTACAACAACAATTGGCCAGCATCTAGTTGGCCCAACGAAAAATTGCCTCACTTTTTGGTTTAGTTGCAATCGAGCAATTTAATAAAGTGCGCACAAAGAACTCACCTGCGACCATTAAACGTTTACCTCCAATGAAATACAAAAAAATCCATCAGCTGACCATCATAAGTAGCTCCGCTGCTGATGTCCTTTTATTTTCTTTATTTTTTTTAATTTTTTCTGTTAGCTTGCACAACAAACGCGGCAGCAATTGGTTAACGTTTACACTTTGCACATTGTTAAAGTTTTGGGGCTTTAACTTGCTAGCAGCAGCAGCAGCATCCTGGGCGGCCGCTGGCTGCAGGATATCTGAGTATGTGTCTGTGTGTGTGTGTGTGTCTCTTTGGCGGCGGCAGCGTCAACCTCAACGTCAACGGCAACAGCAACGGCGACGCTGACAGACACAATGTTGCTGGCAATGGCCGCGCTCTCGTTTTCAACGAACTGCTGCGCTCGGCGTCAAATTTCATACTAAAGTCGGTTCGCCCGGCATGGCCGCAGTTAAAACTCAATACGAATGCGACCCTCCAAGCCCGAGTTACCCAGCTGGACGTTTTGATTTTTCTTTATTTATTTTTTTTTGTGAAGGCGGTGTGGAAAGATTGCGCTCGACGATTCTCTCCACTCGGCGTGAAACACTTCGGATGTTGTTCAGCACACTAAACTTATGAGTATGCAAGTTGTAAAACTGGAAACACTTATGCAGCTATAAAATGACATATAATTTATTCAAGCTAATATATGATTTTTTAATATTTTGGATGGGCATTTCTTAGTGAAACTGGGAACACTTATGACGCTAGTAAAAACTTCAAAAATAACCTTGGAAGCATATTTTTATTTTTAGTTCTGAAGAACATTTCTTCATGAAAATGGAAACAATTATGATGTAAATAAAAAAGTCAAATATAACCAGAGAAATATATAATTTAATAGTTATTCTGAACGACATTTCTTAGTGAAACTGGAAAAACCAAGGAAACTAGTAAAAACATAACATTTAATGAGGACATTTATAAGTGAAACTGGTAAAACTTATGAAACACCAAATAAAGTCACCAAGTAACTGATATATTATGATTTCGGAAAGTCAGTTCTTAGTGAAACTGGAAGCATTTACGAAGCTACAAAAGAATTTAAAATGGATCCAGGCTTGGTAACACTTATGAAGGTAGTAAAAACGTCAGATTTTAGTCAGTTAGTTAGTTAGTTAGTTAGTTAGTTGTTTACCTCAGTCGTACTAAGAAACTCCCGAAAATGTCCGCAATGTGTGTACGTTTAACACGCTTATATTTCCCGCTGGGCATACGCGATATTCAGATACAACAAGGGCAACAACAACAACAACAATAGTCGCGCAGGCAAACGGTGCTTTTTGCTAAAGTTGATAACAGCCATATTGCTGTATTTGTGTGTGTTCGCTGTTTGTGATTGTGTGTGCGTGTGTGTGAGCAACACAACCACCTAGCACCTAGCGTCAGAGAGCGAGCAAACAGCGAGTGCGAGTAAGAGAGCGAGAGAGTGAATACACTCAGAGAAAAATATACAAATGAATGCCTTCGGTTATGGAAGTGAAGATCCATCAAGTGCGAGATTTGAAAATAAATGTAAATCAAGTCTTTAGTCGAAATAGCTTGAAGAATTCAAGTGAACATTACAATCGAAGAAATTTCATTAAATCTGAATAAATAATCTTCAAAAATTGTTAATGATCATATATATTTTTCGAGGTGCATTAAAATTCATTCATTTTCCAGGACATGCCTCCTTTGTATATGTGCATAAGTATGTGTATGCATGTGACCACACACACACATACAGATACAAATACAAATACATACATATAAATGCTGTTTCTGTGTCTGTGCCTGGGAGAGCAACCAGAGCAGAGCGGAACAGCGCCGAGTTGGACGAGTGTAGAGTTTGTGGATCTTGTTTCCAAATTGAATTGCCCAATACATTTTCGTGTGCGTGCTCAGCAAGGAGTCACAGCTCAACACAGGCAGGAGCGGGGCTATTTACGAGGCCGCGTATCCTTATAGCCTTTGGTGCACGCTCTCTCAGCGACTGGAGTCAATGAAACTTCTTTGTTGCACGCTCCGCGTCTTTCAAAATGAAATCAAAGTGGGATATTTAAAGCCTCATTAATCAGACGGCTACTTTCCACAAGTAAACCCTAGCTCGATGCTGCCACAGCACGAGGCGTCGAGTCTCGAGGCTCGAATGTCCCACAACTCAAGGCTCTTAACTTGAGAGCGTTAATGCGCTCATTAAGATCAAATTTGTTTCATTGATAATTACATGATGTTTGATAGATGGTAATTTATACTCTAAGATATATTCATTGCATAAAAGTGAAGACTATTTATATTTATATTTACAGTCTTTTATTCTTAAGGTCTGTGTTTTAGCTATAACTATTTTTATTGCAACCTTGAGAGCAAACTGTACAAATAAGGCAAACCGTTAGGCATTCTAGGTAGAACAGAAGGAAAAAAAGAAAGCTGCTTCGAGCAAAGGAAATATTTTATCCATTGTTTAGTAATTTGCTAATTTATGACCCATATTTCCTGCAGTTTACTCAGCAATTCTACCTGAAGTATTTTTGCAATTACATGCTGAGAACATAGTTTTTTTTTCCATATATGTATATATATATATATGTATTTTTTGTATAAGTATTCTCTCCATGTGATGTCAAATAAATGCAACTAGTCGATTTCTCCTTTGTTGTTTAGTGGCAACGTCAACTTGGAAACTTTTAGCTCTGGTTTATCACTTAAATATATTTGCGTTTATTTTGTAGATTAACACGAACGTATTGTCCAATAACTAGTTCGTTATCTGGGCTGTAGCGTCTCGATTTATTGTTGCATCGCTTCAGCGGAGTCAATTTGATGATTTGTCGTAATGAATGCTAATTAAACGCATTCGTTTTCTAGTTCGGTTGGCAGCCCAGCCTGGCAGCTAGCAGTCAGTCAGCAGCATCCACATCAGGCCAGAGCAACAAATTCTCCTTCTACATTTCACTGTGCTGTGTATCTATGTATTCGTTCGACTTTAACGTTCTCGTATGCCGAATGGCTAGGGTAACAAAGTGTGTCAAAATTCTTAGGCGTATCCATGAACAAAACCTTGCCTCACATGCCTTGTCGCGTTCTTGCTGCTGCTGCTGCCTTCGTTTAGCAAACACACACATACAGATAGATACGCACACATAAGCCTAAATCAATGTATATAGAAGATAGCAACATGAATGCCCATATACAGCTACAGATAGCGATGTTCGAGCATGTTTCACACAATTTGGATATATCCACGGCTCAAGCGTAAATGGAAAAGCAAATAAGAGGTGTTAATTTCATGAGGGATCAATTAGACGTTTGGGCGCTGTACGATTTCTATTTGTATTTTTTTTTTATTGTTAGTTACGGGTCCAGTTTAAACGAAAACATAAAAATTCCTAGACTATTTCTCAATCACTCTAAAATTATAAAAATCTATCGACTTTCAGTAGATTTGCGGTGAAATATAAAAAAATAAATTTAAAACATATGTATATAAATATAAAAAAAGGCTCGCCCGAGCAGGGACTTGAACCCTGGACCCTTGGATTAAAAGTCCAATGCTCTACCGACTGAGCTACCCGGGCACTTGCTATCCGCCTGCCAAAATACATTCACTTTGTTGCTGACGAAAAAGCTTTGAGATTTTAAAAAGCTTTTAGTACATCTAGAATAAAGCTCAATTGCTTCCCCCACGAATATTATATATATTATATTATATTATATATTATATTATATATATTATATTAAAATATTACAACGAAATTGCAAGTTGCAACGTATAAAGCTACAAATAAATTCATATATGCACGGAATAAATAGAAATATAGAAAATATTGCATTGGCACGCAATAAAGCTCGCCTCACTTGGTCGTCGACAGCGTGCGGTAACTGCTTGTTATATTCATATAGAAATAGATGCGAATAACACTGCTTGCACTTGCATTGTTGACAGCCTGATAATTCACTGGAAGCAGTTAAAATCAATCTATATCTTATGTTATATTATCTTACTATTTAAGGAATAAAAATGTACTTATTGAATCCATAATAATTTATTTTATTTATTAAAAACAGAAAAAGGAAAAATGGTCAGAGCAGGGATTTGAGACAGGTGTTAATTTTGCTGTCTTGAAAAATTAGTATAATTAAAACAAAGTCAGAGTTATAATGTTTATTCACGAGTCAAGGTAATAAACAGTCGTGAAGGGTTGTCTCTTCATTACCATGTAAAATAGATTGCCGAACATAAAGAGACGTTATTTTTCAAATATAATAAATAATGTCAGGCAGTCATAAAACTCAAACTATTACGATTAAACAAAGGAAATCGATCAAACTGTAGAATAATTCGAAGAATAGATTCGATTAACATTTGCACCAGTATCATTAGCTTACGTTGGCCCTTTAATACCCTGAACCCGTTGAAAATAGTTTTGTGTTAATTACAGTAACAGGCAGAAGGAATCATCTCCATATAGTATATATTCTTGGTCAGCATCAACAGCCGAGACGATAAAGCCACGTTCGTCTTTCCATCCGTCCGTCCGTTTGTATCAGCACTCGGATCTCAGAGATTTTAAAACCTGGAGACTTCATATTGGAAATAAGTTTCTAAGTTTGTCGAATCTGAAAATTTGGGGCCGAGAGAGGGCGGTGTTAAATTAGTATATAGTTAAAATAATATAAAAATTGGTGACTCTAGCTTACAATTTTTTTTACAAATTTCAGATTTCTAGGACCGAAGTTCCTGGGGACGGCAGTCTTTGCCTAACTTTGCAGGAGTTACTTTCAACGTTTGGTGGTTCTATCTGTAACATTGTGCGAAATATGCGGTATTATTGAAATACACATTCTGAAATATCGGGTTTTGACGATTATGGGTTCAGGTGTGGGCGTGGCTAAATAAATTTTTCATCGGTTCTTAAAAACGGCTACCAGTAATGGCTTTAACTCAAAAACTGTGGAAGATATAATCATTTTTAGGGGCGGAATGCCCGAGGGCGGCGTGGAAGGGTGGAGGTGTGGCATATGCTGATCTTTGAAGGACTTTGCCAACAACCTACAAACCAAATTTTGTGACCGTAGCCTTAAAATTGTGGGAGATATGTGGCTTTATTTATACATTACTATTTATAAAAACTGTTTCAAATAGGTAGCCAAATATTTGGCAAACAAATTTTGACGGCCGACTTAGAGATTACAAGTTCATCGACATAGAAATAGTAAATAATAATGAAGAATGATTTCAATCTCCAAACAAAATTTAGTTGTAATTCCCGTAAAGTCGATCAAATGAGATCATTAAAGTTTAGCCTCTTAGCAGACATCTTTGTTTTGGCTCAACATCTTTAACTTGCAACTACTTAACATATAATACCGATAGCTTGGAGCAGAAACCTGTATCATGATGAATAAAGATTATGAAGCAGATGCTTCGTCTATTTAATAAGCAAATTTTAAAAAAATGTATAGTGGCTCAAAAAGATTGTGGTCCAACAATTGGCAAGGCTGATAATGGCAGTCCACTCCGGTACGCTATCCCACTACTGCCTACCACGGGAACTCTTGGCTGCTGGTTTTCACCCCTGGCCCGGTTCATCCCTCCTTAGCCAACCTGAATGCCGTGGACTCCTCCGCGGCACCCATATTGATGGCAAGCTTAGTGCGGACGTTCCGTCAACATGGCTGGTCCACTACACAGTGATCCCCAGCCTCAGGCCATCCCACAATCAGACCTCACAGAAGCGTGATTACAGAAGCTGCCAACCTTCCAGTCGAAATGTTCGCTTCTCAAACGTAATTTTATCAAACTACTTGCTGAGTTTTTGAACTGCTCCATCGACGAACTGCTTTCATGAAACTGCTTGCTGTGTTCAGAGTTTTGTTTATAAATACCATTCAATAACACTGCTTCCTGGTTACGTCTTAAAACTATCAATCCAAATTAATATTTATGATTAATAGATGGGATATTATTATTTGTGTTTATTTACAGAAAAAAAGAAGAATATTTTGAACCCAAAAAAAAGCAAAAAACTATTGTCGCCCGAGCAGGGACTTGAACCCTGGACCCTTGGATTAAAAGTCCAATGCTCTACCGACTGAGCTACCCGGGCATGTGTCTGTTGGATGCAAAAGTTCAATGATAAGCAAAATCCTGTTGAGACCTTTGAAAAAGGATAGTGCAAAATAAATACATTTAATGTAATGCGTTTTAATTACTATATTATTAAGTATTGGGATAATTATTGTATATTTACAGTATATTTCATTTGAGAATCATATAATTTTTTTGATGAGTCACGAGCTTTTGCAGACTTGAGTGAGGTTTTGGTCACTTGATTCCTTTCATGTTGTGATTCCATTCTGAGGGAATTAAATAGTAAAATATTAATTGTGTTTATTTAAAATGATAAATGTATTACCGATTTTTTATAAAGATTCTTTATGGTTTCCTTTCTTAAGATTGTTACGAAAAACAATAATATCCCCTGGGATGCAGTAAGTATAACAAATATATATAATATCCAATATGCAGCAAATTCATTTTTTGTAAGAATATGTGCAATAGCTTCAAGAACCCATGCCACACCCGATATTGTGAATAATCGCAGAAACATTGTCAAACTGCAGAATAACATAAAGAATAAATTCGATTAACACTTCCACCAGAACATAGAAGTCTGTATTAGTTACTTTGCCACATTTTGAATTTTTGTGCTTTCGGGACTGGACATTATGTTGCAGTTTTCCTTGTGCTGCTTGTATATACACCACGCAGTTGAGATTGAAAGCCACAAATTGAGAAGTATTGCCAGCAAAAAGGGTCCATACAATATCATTGCTGACCAACCCTCAACTGAGTAAAAGTTAATGTCACAGTACTTTTAAATATATTCATATCAAAAATTAAAAATTGAAATCTTACGATTGAGAGCAACACCAGCTTTCAACTCCTCGTTATAAACAAAGCACTGAGCCAATATTGAACCTATAGCTATTGCAGCAGCCATGCTCCAAACAAAGATATTATATTTTATGAAGCTAAGACTTAACTTCATACAAACGTTCCTAGACGTCTTCCATAAAATAAAGTTAATCATCAGGAGCCACAGAAACATGGCTATGGCAGAAAAATACATGCTGAAACCTAAGAAACGTACTCAAATATTATTATATTTAATCTAAATAAGTTCTAGTAGATCGCACCGAGAGCAAAGGTCATCCATTCTGAAGATATGCTATCACCAATATTCGAACCGGCCCACACCAACGTAAAGCTTACTATGAGGCAAGCGAAGTAGCACAGGCAGCATTGATCGTAGACTTCGCGAAACTTTGACAAGTAGAGATAAGTAGCAATTGTAAGAATCATACAAAATACGGAAACAACGTTCAACATCTCAATCAGATTAACTGGGAATTAGTGGGAATCAAAAAGTTGTAATCATATTGGAATTTTATTCGATAATTCCTTAATAACTTGGCTTACTTTCGCTTTTAATGACGATTGAAGTTTTGAAGAAGTAAGGCATAAGCTTGTAATTGTCGTCATTATCCTTAAATGGCACTAGACAATAATCTCTTTTTTGTTCTATATAGTCAATTGGGAATCCACTCTTTTGATAAACTTTTTATTAATATCGACATTAGAATTTTTTAATGAAGCTCTATCAAACCTCAAACAATTGCCATGGCCCATCAACATTACTCAAAGGAATCGAGTCGCACGATTGTTCATAGTCCAGTAGTATTAAAGATTCGCTTAGCATACGAGTAGTCCTGCTACGATCGAGTAGGGTGTAGTTAAACGTATAATTATCGAGCAATTTGTGGGGGTTACAGCAAAAGTGTAAGCACACTGCAACTTGGCAAATACAGCCTCTAGGGTAATCAAAAACTTGTAGCATTGATCCGTCGAACATCCGCCGGTAGTTGAATATTCCAACTTGTTCTTTTGCGATTAAATAATTTTTATATTGATAGGATCCATTATTGAAGGGCTTTATATTTGATAGATCAACTGTATCAATATATTCACAACCAGGAATCACAGCTGCGATCTCAGCCATAATACAGCTGAGTAGTATGAGAACATTGCGTGCATGTCTCATCTTTTTTCTTATTAAACTGATCAAAGCTTCACTTTTCGAGTTTTACTATTAATTCTTAATACTAACGATGTGCTTTCTTTGAAGTCTTGAAGTGAACTAATCAAATATGACTGACCGATTCGCAAGCGATACAATGAACTAATAATAATATTGATAAAAATGTCTGGCGAACAAAGTCATTGGGGCTATTTGCGTATGGGGTTAATCGGTAAACCAATCGAGTTGTTGAATATGTAAATATATATATACATTATATTAATATAGTAAATCACTCATAATCCAATTAAAATTCATTAAAAATAAAAATCGTCACCGCAAGGAATGGTATAGTCTAACCGTAGGCCTCAGATGATGAACAACTATCTGGATACAATGAATTAGTCGATCGAGCTACGAAATTCCCTGAATCCAGCTGTTGAATTTATATTTAGTTTTGTTGCCAAAATTCTTCTTAAGAGTTTTTCCGAGTTTTGTCGACACCCTTAAAACTAGAGTCTCGAAACTTGCAAAATAAACTGGTCTGTGCCAAAATTTGGGGTAATAAGTCCACTAAGTGGCTAGGTAATCGATAATCCCAAATCGATAAATATCATCAGCTCTTTGTAAGCTAGAATCACATTTTCAAAATATGTTACCGGGAGCTCTCTTGAAAGAGCAAAGACAGAATTGGATCGCTCACAAAATTCTCAAAAACCTGTATTGAAAGGCCAATTACTAAGAAGATTTATTTAAATTTTTTTGACTACGCCCAGTTGCGCCCTACGATTCCCAATATCTTATTATCGTCCGCAATTTTAGAGCTAAGGTTACCAAACTTGAAAGGAATATTACTGGAAGTCTCCTCCTATTTTAGCTCACGCCCACTACCGCAAATTTAAAGGCAAACTTGCAGAGTAGTTTACTAGAAACCTCCTTCAATTATTCATGGCTACACCCTCTTCTGAGTCACCTTTTATCAGAAGGTGTTACTTATTTTTATCAGAGTATTTCGCAGTCGGTTACGTCTGCAATGATGTGAAAATGAAAAACCAAAAATAAATAATAAGCTATAAATCGTTTAATATGAAACATTGGAATAATATATGAATAATTATTATTATTTATTATTATCCATATTCGCTGAGGACTCCAGAGTGAGTAATTACATACTTGAGTGGGTGGACACTTGCTTTCTTTACGATTTGCTCTAAGGGAAATATATCGAAACAAAACAAAATTATATTAATAAAAATTTCTTTGATTTTCAAATTGCCAAATGGATTACCGAGACTTCATAAAGAGACTTCAGCACGTTCTTATTAAAGACTGCTACGAAAAACAAGAGCATTCCCTGAGTAGCAAAAAATAGATCTATAATCCATGTGTCAGTTAAACCAGAAACATAACCAATCATTTCAGACAACCATAATACTCCTATTATTGCGAATAACTGCACAAATTCGCCAAAACTGCATAATAATAATGGAAAGAATATATTCGATTAACATCTGTACTGGAACATAAATTGCTAATGCTTAACTTACTGTTCCTTATTTGTTACATTTTGTATGCCTCCAGAATCGGGCAGGGCGCTGCAGTTTTCCTTCCCTTGCTTATGTATAGATATTCCCGTTTTAATTGCAATTCGTATGTTGATAAGTATGGCTAATAAAATAGGACCATAGTAGTAAATCATTGTCGACCAATCCTTCCCTGGATACACATTAAATCACAAATTCATTAAATATATCCAAAGCAAAAATTGAAAACGATAATCTTACTTTTTATCCAACGGACGTAAATTGCAACACCAGGCAGCCGTTTCTCGGGTTGAAGGAAGTACTCAGACAATCCTGTGGCTACCAGTAATGCAGCAGCCATACCCCAAACAAAGAGATTATATTTACTGAAACTAAGTCCTGGCTTCGTGCCAATATTCTCAAATGTCCTCCACAAAGCAAAGTTTATCATCAGGAGCCAAAGAAACATGGCCATGACAACAAAATAAATGCTGTAACCTAAGAAACGCACTGAAATATTATTATATTTAACTTTAGTAAGTTCTAGTAGATCGCACCGAAAGCAAAGCTCATCCATTCCGAAGATATGCTATTATCAATATGCGAATCGGTCCACAGCAACGTAAAGCTTACTATGAGGCAAGCGAAGTAGCACAGGCAGCATTGATCGTAGACTTCGCGAAACTTTGACAAGTAGAGATAAGTAGCAATTGTAAGAATCATACAAAATACGGAAATAACTCGCAACGCACTCGGTCAGATAAACTTGGAATACAAATGGGTTGACCCTGATCAAAGGTGCAGTGTCGATGAAGTGTGGCAAAAACTTGTAATTATCGTCGTTAACCTTAATTGGTACCAGGCAATAATCGCGTTTCTGCATATTCCGTTTATGATCGAATAGTAATCCGTTCTTTTAATAAACTTTTTGTTAATATCAACATTAAAATTTATTAATCAAGCTCTATCAAACCTCAAACAGTGTCCAATCAGGCTCTTCATTTTTGTTAACTGGAAACGTGTCACATGATTGCTCAAAGTCGGTTATTACTACTAGTTTCTCTAGTACATTTACCTCCTCCCTTTTTCCATTACGTCGAGTTATACTAAAAGTGTCATTATTGAGGAACTTGTGGGAACTTGTGCAACACAAGTGTAAGCACATTTTCTCGTGGCAAATACAGGCTCTAGGGTAATCGGCAACGCGATTAGTTTCGCCAGTGTAATTTCGCCGGAAGTTAAAATTTGATACGGTCGCTGCTGGGATCAAAATATTTGCGTATTGATAAGATCCATTTTCGAAGCGCTTTATATTCGAGAGATCAACTGTATCCATATAACCGCAATCGGCAAACCCCGATGTGGTCTCAGCCAGAATACAGCTAAGTATTAACAGAACGTTGCTTAAATGTCTCATTTTTTTATTATTCTGATGAAATCTTCACTTCGTAATTAATTCTTTATATTGACGATGTGCTTCGTTTGAAGTCCTCAAGTAAACTAATGAAATTGACTGAGCGATTCGCAAGCGATACTATAAATATACAATGAAGTATTTGTGGTGAAGAAAGTGAAAGGGGCTATTTGCATTCTAGGTTAGTCAGTAAGCCAACTGAGTTATCAAGTTAGTAATCACTAGTCGAGAAATCAATTATATATGTATAGAGATTAGCTGATAAACTGTAAACTATTTTTGGGTATAGGAAAATTGGATATAAAAAAAATATGCATTGTGGCAAAAAACAAAAAGAATGCGGTCCAATCCTTTTAGTGCTGGCGGGTGCGGCATTTCCGGAAGATGCATGGGCACGTTCCGCCAACATGGCTGGTCGACTTAAGAATCATCCTCAGCCTCAGGCCATCCCACAATCAGACCTCACAGAAGCGTGATTACAGAAGCTGCCAACCTTCCAGTCGAAATGTTCGCTTCTCAAACGTCATTTTGTCAAACTACTTGCTGAGTTTTTTGAAGTCCTTTACCGATGAACTGCTTTCATGTAAAATATTGGCCTTATACTACGAGTAAATGCACTGCTTCTTCTTGCTTACGTACTGTTCACAGTGCGGTGCTTTTTAAGTGACGGATGTTACTTTTGAACTGCTTACATTACACACTGCCACGTCATTAATACTAACAGCTCAAATTAAAATTTGTTTTTTATCTTTAAAAGCTATTGAAAATTAAGTGTTGCTCAAATAAAGAATTTTTGAAAATAAAATAATAATAAATTAAAAAAAAATGGAAATCGCCCGAGCAGGGACTTGAACCCTGGACCCTTGGATTAAAAGTCCAATGCTCTACCGACTGAGCTACCCGGGCATACATCGAATGGTGGTCAAGGAACACTTCTGATAAGGTCGGTAGAAATAGGATCATACGAGTAGGAGTCTAGGCAAATATCAAATCCAGGAAAACACTGTGGACTCTACAATTTAAAATAGTTTTTATTTTTATGCCATATTCATACATGCTTACATATGTTTTGTTTGTTTTGATTTATTTATACTTGTATGGTTTTATGGATTTATAGTTGAAAGTTTCATTTTATAATCATTGCATACGCAATTGAACCCATATCGTTGTATAAATATGGATCTCATTTAAAATTATTTATATAATTTTATTTTTACATGGAATGCAGTTAAACTTTTTGCTCTGACGCACGATGTGCTCCCCTATCCCAAAACTACAAACTTTGATTGAGAAATCAATTCGTTTGGACAAATTGCTAAAAAATACATAAATTAAACAAAAAAACAATTAATTCATTTGTGCTAAGTTTTTTTTTTCGTTTTGTTTGAATTTGCCTGTTCTTTTTTTTTTTGCGTGTGTTTTTCTTTTTTAATATCTTAATGCCCTGGTTTTGTATTTATATTACTTTTCACTAAAATTTGTCTTGCTAATTCGATACATATAATTTAGGCTTAAGAGCTAGGTTCACATAGACTACCGATAGGTTCTAGAATGCACTAACCTTAGCTTAGCGAAAAGTACAGCATAAATAATTACATTACATTTAGATATAGGTTTTATTTTCTCTTCTGTTTTTCCTTGTTTTTTCTTTATTTTTTTTTTGTTGTTGTTGTTGTTTTTAATCTTAAGGGTTTAACAATTTGCGCATTGCCTTATATATAAAATTGTAATGCACACTTACGCTACAAGATAATATGTATAGAATTTGTTATAGGACTTCGATTTACAGACATAAAAGATTTGATTAAACTCGAAATAATATTATTGAGAGAGCTATAGATAATTCTCAGTGGCTATAGAGCTATAGAAATTGTGCTAAATTTTCGCAATAGAGCCACAAATTGATCGTTTTGCCAAAATTTCCTGTTTGTTCTCCGAATTTGTTCATAATTGGGTGCAAATCAAACAAGTTTCTTTTTCTTAGTTATGTATTAAATAATTTTGAGTTAAATTAGTAAAGCATTTGAAAATCTGCTAAAGCACATTCAACAAAACACAAATTAAACGGAACAACTCGGTTCACATTAGTTTTTTAAAAGTAGCTCTCGAGCAAAACAATTCATTTATAAAAAGAAACACAAACATAATAAGGCGCCGTTTGAGAGTGGGGCGCTCTGCTATATACAAAACTAAACAAAGCCTTATATGGGTAGATATGCATATACATACATACATACATACATATATACATATATTATGTACGACTGATAAGTTTTAAGTACACATTTGAGGATATTAGAATTAGAATTAAGTGTTAAACGAAAACTAACTTTAATAGAAATCACTTTGAAATTATTGCAAATATTACGTTCGTTTTTTGCTGGGTTTTTTTTGTTCATTTTGTTTTTGTTTGTCTGTGCGGCTTAGGCCTAAAATTTATGCTAGACTTATAACTAATAGCTTTTCGAATACTGCTTAGAGAAAGAGGTTTATCATACTGGATGTCCAACGGCAACTAAAGCATACTCCAGATCCTGGCCCAGACCCAAGCCCAAGGCTCGAGCTGTGTGTGTGCGTTTGATGTGTGCGTGTCCGGGTGTGCGGATGTGTGTGTGTCTGTGTGTGTGCGTGTGTTTGTGTATGTGTGTGTGTGTGTGTGTGTAAGTAGGGTGGCTCTGAGAGAACTAGACAGTTCCACCTCCAGTATCATAAACCCAAACGAGCCGCGCTCCAGCAACGGCTCGTTTCTCAGCTTAACACGAATCAGTTGCAAACAAGAAGCATCGTCTTTGATGTTGGTTGATCGACGGCGGCGGCGGTTGCGGATGCAGATGCGGATGCGGAGGCAAGGCAGTGGCAGTGGCAATTGCAATGGCACAGGCACCGGCTCAGCAGCAGAACAAATTGCAGTCCACAATATCCGCTTTGTACTCCAGCTCCAGCTCCAGGTCTTGGCTCAGCTCCGGCTCGGGCTCACAGTCCGAGTCCAGCAGCTGATCAAGCTGACGTTCTTGTTGTTGTTGTTTTTGTTGTTGCTGCTGCTGCAGCTGTTGCAGCTGTTGCTGCTGCTGCTGATGATGCTGGTGCTGCCTGATGATAACCTGAGATCAGAACTCTTGCGGATATT